>CM070774.1:145604980-146204980 GCA_036346955.1 Dipus sagitta
GACCTGGAATTCACTATATAGTCCCAGGCTGGCCTCAAACTCACGCAGTCCTCCTACCTCTGCCTCCCGCATGCTGGGATCAAAGGTGTGTGCCACCATGCCCAGTCCCAGCCTCTCTAATCTGGTTTTAATCCTCCAAACCAATTCTGCTACTATCCTATCACTGCCACACAACTGTTGTAAGAATCTAATAATAAAATGACACAAAGCTCTCCACAAATGTTAGCATTATCTTCCGCTGTCTAAGACTGTTTAAAAGCCTCTTCCACTGTGAGGCTTTCTCAGATAAGTTATCTGTCTTCTGACTATCACAGCTTACTACCGATGCACTTATTCAGCATTTAAACATATGAGCGATATTCTGCAGAGGTGCTCAAACTATGATTCACAGGCTAAGCTCCACCAACTGTCAGCTGTAGGAATGAGATCTTATTGTAACACATCCATGCTGGTACTCTCCACATGGTGCATGGGTCTTGTGCTTCAACAGGCCAGAGTTACATTTTACACAGAGACCATATGTTTTGCTTTATGTGTTTTAGAAACAGTTTAATTCTTTTTTTTTATTTTTAAGAGAAGTAAGACTTTATTTCCATGTTTTCCAAATAAAGTTGGCTTTTTGGTTGCTTTGTGGTGATGAGTCGAAGAGACTGAATCCCATGTCCTTGTCTGACTCCTCTGGCTCTTCCTTCACTTCCATCTTGACTGGGGCTGCGGCGGGAGCAGGGGCAGTGGCCACAAATGCAGATGGATAAGCCAGGAAGTCCTTGACCTTCTCAGCAAGTGGGAAGGTGTACTCAGTCTCCACAGATGAAGCCTGGACCTGCTTGTACCCATTGATGATAGAATGAGGCACTGAGGCAGCATCTGATCTGCAGACAAACACTGGCAACATTGCGGACACCCTCCAAGAAGCCAGAAGGCAGGGTATGCTCTGTGATGTCAAGCACTTTGGGATTGTAGATGCTGCCATTGTCAAACACCTGCTGGATGATCAGCCCAAAGGAGAACGGGAGATGTTCAGCATGCTCTGCAGGGTGGCCTCGCTGGCTCCCACTTTGTCTCCAGTCTTGATGAGCTGCACATCACTCAGAGTTTCACTGGTGCCCCTGGAGATTTTGGTGGTGATGCCTCAAGCCTGAAAGAAGGAGGTCTTCTCGGGCCCCAGGCCCATGTTCTGGGCAGGCACAGTGACTTCGCATCGGGGCAATGGCACCCAGCACGGGCGGCAGCATGTCCCTGATCTCAGTGAGGTCCTTCTTGGTGAATACAAAGCCCACATTCCCCAGGATAGGAGGCAACAGCTTCTCCAGAGGTGGGTGGTTCTCCAGGTGTCCTCGGATGGCCTTGCCCGCCATGGTGTTCTTGCCCCCCCCCCTGCACCTCGGGCCTTCCCCCCCCCGGATCTGCTGAATCTGCTTGGAGCCCACATTGTCTGCTCCCTCCATGAAGCATTTGGACAACTATCCAAGAGTTGGATGGTCTTAAGGAAGTAGTTGGACTTCCAGGTTGCCCTGTCTTCCCGGGGCATCACGGCGGTGTGTCTGGGATTGCCACGCAGGGTTTATGGATGATGTCACTCTAAAGAGGAGCCCTGGCAAGAGAAGAGAAACAATTTAATTCTGTAGTCTATAACTCTCTATGTTGCTGAGGCTAGCCTTGAACTTGTGGCCATCCACCTGCCCTCAGCTCTATGAGTGCTGAGATTATAGGTGAGAGCCGATACCCCCAGTGTACCCAGAGTATATAGTCTCCAAAGCCTAAATTACTGATTACATTGTGTAACAGTCCCTGAATTCTCTCTTCCTCCCCATTTTCCTCTCTCCTTCCTCCCACCTAACTATGCTCAGACTAGGTCTGAGATTGGAAACTGTCTCTTGTTATGGTAATTGGCCACTCCAAGGGCTGAGAAGTGGGAGATGTCACTTTCCCCAGACCCTACCTCAGTCATATCATGCAAGAATCCCTTTTCCTCTCTTTCTGGCTTTATGGCTTTGGGTCCTGTCAGTATCTCCTGGTGTTAAAATAAGAATCTTGGTCTTGAGAAATAGCTTGTATTGGTTCCTCTATCTCAAACCTAGGACCTGACCCATTATTTTTCACTGATAAAGTTTACCACATGATAGTGAGGAGGATAGGCCATTCATTCATGGATCATATTTTATTTTTTTTATTTTTTATTTTATTTTTTATTTTTTTTTCTCCATTTTTATTAATATTTTCCATGATAACAACAAAAAAATCCCATGGTATTACCCTCCCCCTTTCCCCTTTGAAATTCCATTCTCCATCATATCCCCTCCCCATGGATCATATTTTAAATATGCATTGCTTCTTTCCTCTTCCTATAGTTCACAGTTTCCTAATCATGACACTGCTGAAATTTGCGGCTAAACAACTCTGTTATGTGTGTGTTTAAGGACTGTAGAATTCAGGGCACTGTAGAGTATTTGTCAGTTTTCATGACTTTTCTCTGCCTAGATATCAACAGTAACCACTTTCCAGTTGAAAAAAAGTAAAAATGGTTCTCAACATTGCCAGTGTTGTGGTGGTGGTGATAAAATCATCCCAAGTTGAGAACCTCTATATAATATATCCTTAAATTGGCCAAACATGAAATGAATGAACATTTTTTATGAGACAATGCATGTTCTACTCGTGTACATCCCATTGTAAGGTCACTTGGGATCTTTCCACAAGTGGTAATTACACAAATGCAAGTGTGTGAAGCCCATGTGAGATGAAATGTTGTACAGGTGGTGCAGCAGATACTAAGAATTATCATAGTGGTGGTTTGAGTGTAAAAAGTCCCTGTGGACTCCTGTGTTTGAACACTTAATCCCCAGTTGGTGGTACTGTTCTAGAAGGTTATGGAACCTTTAGGAGGTGGAGCCTCGCTGGAGAAAGTGTGTTGCTGTGGGCCTGGCCTTGTGGTGTTACAACCAGTCACACTTGCTCTTGCATGTCTTCCTGAGGGTGTGAAGATATGACTCTGCTTTCTGATTCTGCCATGCTTTCCCTGCCATAATGAACGCTTCCTTTGGAAACTAAGCCAGAGTAAGCCTTCTCTGTCTATAAGATGCTTCTGGTTGGGTATTTCATCCCAATGAAAAAGTAACTGCTGCAATTATTTTTACCACACCTTTTCCCCTTATACATACTTCATAGAAAAAAAAATATGTCAATACTAGAGTTTGGATTCTTGTTGACTGAAAAATCCTTAAGCAGAAAAAGTAAAATTCGCCTGGGGACCTTTTATTGTAGTAGCTGGAGAATTTGAATTTCTTATTTTTTAATGAGAATTTATATATTTTTATAAGAAAGAAGGAAAAAGAAAGAAGAAAAAAAGAAAGAAAGAGGGGGGAGAGAGAGAGAATGAATGAGAACAGGAGCACCAAAGCCTCTTACTACTGCAAACAAACTCGAGATATATGTGCCACATTGTGCATCTGGCTTTATGTGGGTACTGGAGAATTGAACCCTGGGGCCATCAGGCTTGCAAGCAAGCATCTTTAACCGCTGGACCAACTCCTCAGCCCAGTAAGTAATCTTCTTGGCCAGTTTGGGATCAGTCTCAGTGCAGTGGCCCTGTGTTCTGTTTACATAGACTGCATTTTCTTAGAATACACAAATTCTGGGTTGACTTTTGAACTAACCCACACTTTTGAGATTCTAATAATTTGGGGTATAATTAGGAACATATTCAGTATGGTTATTGATACTCAAAATATTTCTGCCCTTCCTCCCTTTGTGGACTCTGCATTTTTTTTTTTTTTGTTTTTGTTTTTTGTTATTTTAGAGGAGTGAACATGACTTTGCTAGAAAGTGTAGTCAAAAGCTTTTTCAGAGGTGGAGAGATTTCTTAGTGGTTAAGGCGCATGCCTGCAAACCCAAAGGACCCACGTTCAATTCCCCAGGACTCATGTAAGCCAGATGCAAAAGGTGGCACATGTATCTGGAGTTTGTTTGCAGTGGCTGAAGTCCCTAGCATGCCCAATCTTTCTTTCTCTGTATCTGCCTCTTTCTCTGTCTCTCTCTCTCAAATCAATAATAAATTTTAAAAAGTTTCACCAGCAAGACACATTGGTCATGAGGAGACCACTTCTCAGGATGTGCAAGCCACACAATATGCTTGGGTGCATGTTCCCGCTGCAAGGGTGCATAATGCCTATTACCACTTCTGTCATTAGGGGAATGGATCTTGCTTAGCATGACATTTTGTGGGATCCTTGTTGTGTGGTATTTACAGGCATCTCGTTGGATGAATAACATCTGATGTGTTCAAAGCAAACACATTCGGGGTAGTATGAACATCTCTGTGATAAATCTGAATTGTGTGGTAACGCTTCCATCTGTCTTGTGACGGTCATCACTGCAGACGGCCCTGCAGCATGGGTGTCACAAGTGTGGTGTCTCGGGAGCATTGTGTAACCTTGGGAGAAGAAATAACTGGAGAACCAAAGGAGAGTCAAGGCTATAATTAAAAATAAGCCCTAAGAAATAGTTTCCATGTGGTTGGGAGAAGCCTTGAGCACAGCTGGAAAATTTCAGGCTGAAGTATGTTGGAACAATAGTTTACAGAGGAAAGTAGCTGCATTTGTGGTTACACTTGGAAGTGAAATTTCCTTGCTTGGTCATAATAGTAAACTAGCTATAAAGCTCAGAAGAATATTCCCTGAAGTAGCTTTTTACTCTCTGAATTACAAAAAGAAACATAATAGAGGGTTTCATAAATGAGAGTATGGGCTTATACTCACATTACAATACTCATGGTATACACAAATGAAAACAAGTTTTAAGGTATAAAGAAAAATAGAGATTTACTTAGTAATGGAGGGTTGAGGAATCTAAAAGACAAAAGAAATTAGTTGCTGTGTAAAGTTGTAAAATAAAGTTACACTCTAAAGCTTTGGGTGCAAATCTTCCATTTTTTAGGTTTAAATAAACAACCTTGTTTCCTTTGTTAATATTGTTCCAGGTCTGTTCTTTTATTAAATCTAATCTTGAGAATTAAAAAAAAATTCTCCCTCTATTTACCCTCCATGTTAAACCAGTTTTCTTTATTTCTTTTGAGGCAAAGTCTCTCTTTATAGCCCACACTAGCCTGGAGCTTGCCACGTAGCCCACACTAGCCTCAAAATTGGTCTTCCTGCTTCTGCCTCCCAAGTACTGGGACTACAGGTATACACCATCATGCCTAGATTTAAATGAATATTTAAAATTTCACTTATTATTTATTTATATTTACAAGGAGGGAGGGAGGTGGAGAGAGAGAGAGAATGGGTATGAATGGGTACACCAGGGCCTTTTGCCATTGCAAACAAACTCCAAACACATGTGCTACTTTGTGCATCTGTGTTTTTGTGAGTATTGGAGAATAAAACTCAGGCCATGAGGCTTTGCAAGCAAGTATCTTTAACTGCTAAGCCATTTCTCCAGCCAAAAACCAATTTTAATTTCTTTTAAATCTTCTGATAATAAGTCTTATTAATATTTATTACACTATGTTAATATCAGGCTTACTGGCTATTAGTTTAAATGAAATGCTAGGAAATAGAGAAGTATTGTAAGTTTTGAAGTCAGATGTGGATAATCATGGGGACATGGGAGAAAGGAGTAGTAGGATGGTTAATTTGTGGTTGATAGAATTTTGAGAAATCAATGCCTTAAAAGTTATAGTAGAATTCTGAGGTAGAGAAGGAGAAAAAAATCTAAAAACAGATGTGTGGTAGGCATATGTGGGTAGTCATGAATGATAGTTTGGGTGATAAGGGTGCATTTTAGAACAAGAATGGATGGTTTTGCTGACAAGTAGTATCATCAAACTATAAAGAGTAATGTAAATCCCATCTGGGGTAGAAATGAATCTTTGTAGAAATGTAGCAGTTTTAGTCAATGCTGTTTAACTTTAAGACACACTATTAGGCAACTGTTTAGTTGTTAGAAAGCAACAATTGAATTTTGTTCATTTTTTTTTTTTTCTATTTCAAGGCTCGAGCTGAAGCTCAGTTGGTAGCATGTTTGCCTAGCATGCACTGATTCTTAGATCTAACTACCAGCACCATCTAAACCACGCATGATGCTACAGGCCTTTAAACCCTGAACTGGAATTGTGGAGACTGGATAGTGACATTGAGATCAGGCAAAGAATGTTTTTGCAATATTGGAAAATGTTCATTATTACAAAAATGATGTCTTAAAGTGATTTGGGCTGGAGAGATGGTTAAGTGGTTAAAGGATCTTGCTTGCAGGGCATGTTGGTCTAGGTTTGATTCTCCAGTACCCACATAAAGCCAGACACATGACGTGTCACACACATATGAAGTGTTTGAAGTGGCAAGAGGCCCTGGTACACCCATTCTCCCCCTCTCTCAAATAAATAAATAAATATTTTTTTTAAAAAAAATAAAAAAGCCGGGCGTGGTGGCGCACGCCTTTAATCCCAGCACTCGGGAGGCAGAGGTAGGAGGATCGCCGTGAGTTCGAGGCTACCCTGAGACTACATAGTGAATTCCAGGTCAGCCTGGGCTAGAGTGAGACCCTACCTCGAAAAACCAAAAAAAAAAAAAAAATAAATAAATAAATAAAAAATAAAAAATAAAAAAAATAAAAAAATAAATAAAAAAAATAAAAAAAAATAAAAGGTGATCTAGGGCTGGGGAGATGGCTTAGCTGTTAAATGCTTGCCTGTGAAGCATAAGGACCCTGGTTCAAGGCTCGATTCCCCAGCACCCACTTTAGCCAGATGCACAAGGGGGCGCACGCATCTGGAGTTCCTTTGCAGTGGATGAAGGCCCTGGCATGCCCATTCTCTCTCTCTCTCGACCTGTCTTCCTTTCTCTCTCTGTTGCTCTCAAATAAATCAATAAAAATCAACAAAAAAGTTTTTTTTTTAAAAAAGGTGATCTATGGAATCCACAGTTTTATCAATATGAATTCTGGTTGGTAGTTTGGATTATAGCGCATGATAAATGTAATGTTTGAGACCTAAGTCAGCATTGTACATTCAAGGGACTAATGGATATCAAAGTGTTCTCTATTGCTCTCTGTTGTTGCATATCAAATCACAACATCTCTAGTACTTAAAACCCATGTTTGCAATCCCATCTTTGCACAGCAGAAGTTGGCATAGCCAGCTCTCTGCTCGGCATCTCCCAAGGCTGAATGCAGGTCTTGGCTGGCTGTGCTCTGGGCAGGAGCTGGGCATCTTGTTATGCTTTCTGGTGTTGGCAGGATGTAGCTCCTTGCAGTTGTCAGAGGGAGATGCCCATTTATAGCTGGGCATCTGGTGGGCAGGGGAGGGCATAGTGTTTATATCTCGAAGGCCATGTGTTTTTCCTCAGTACTCTCCATCCTTAAAGCAGCCACAGCACCTGATTGTGTCCTGGTCAGGCATCAGGTCTCTCTGAGGTCCTCTTTGCCATTAGCTCGCTGGGCTCTCTACTTCTCCTGCCTGAGGATAATCAACCTCACCCGGACAACCTCCATATCTTCAAGTCATGACATCATGGTCATATCCTCTGGGAATATGGGGGAAGTGTGTATGACTCTCTAAGGCTTCTGTGGTGGCTGTGGGTCACAGTGTAATGTGATAAGAGAGCGAGAATGATTGTTCTCACCGAGACTGTACTGTGAGCTGATTTAAACAAATTGCAGCCTAAAACCCACACAAACCCAGTTTCTTTCTTTTTTTTTTTCAAAAATTTTTTTTATTAACAACTTCCATGATTATAAAAAGTGTCCCCTGGTAATACCCTCCCACTCCCACTTCCCCTTTGAAACTCTATTCTCCATCATATCCCCTCCCCACTAGTTTCTTTCTTCATCTCCCCTTTCTTCTTCTCATTTTTTTTCTTCCAGGCAGGGTCTCACTGTACCCAGGCTGGCCTTAAATTCATGGAGATCCTACTTCAGCTTCCTGGCGCTGGGACTACAGGATAACACGCCATCCTGCTTTAATAATGTCCTCATTAAATGGGAGTGAATATGGCAGAGTTAATGTTTTTCAAAGAACTAGAGTAAAATTCACTAAGATGAATTTTACTCACCATATATTCTATGCTGCTCTTGAACTGATGGTGATCCTTCTGCCTCAGCCTTCTAAATGCAAGATAGTATTAAAAACCTAATATAGCTGGGCATGGTGGTGCACACCTTTAATCCTAGTACTAGGGAGGCAGAGGTCGGAGGATCGCCGTGAGTTCAAGGCCACCCTGAGACTACAGTGTGAGTTCCAGGTCAGCCTGGGCCAGAGTGAGACCCTAACTTGAAAAACCAAAAAAACCAAAAAAAAAAAACCCAAAACAAAAAACCCTAATATAGAGATACTTGCAATTTGAAGACAAATAATTTTCTATAATGGTGATAATAATTTGTGTACAACTTAATAACTTTTGCTAACTGATTATTATTAAAATTATTATTCTGAGATACTTTAGAGGAGAATACAGTGATAAAACCCTGTGTTGCCATGACTTTCCAAGGTTTAAAGAGAATAACATTGTTTTCTTGAGAAACTATTTCTGAGGAAAATTACTGAGCCTTTTAAAAGATTTTGTCAGTAAAATGTATGTGTACACCCCTTTCCCAACACATCATTTTCTTATGAATATTATTAAAAACTCTCATAGGAAGACTATTTTTGCAAAAGAATTGGGGGAAAGATTATGGTTAGTTATATAAACCACTGTAATTTAATGAAATTCCATTAAGACAAATTCAAATGCACAAATAATGATTTGAAGCCATGAATATATCCTTTGGGAATTTAATGGATGTTTCATTCTGGGAGAAAATATAAAATTGAATTATTAAAAGAAAATGAGTGAATATGTGTCTGGATTTAACCATAACCAAGACTCACTCTCTCTGACACACACACACACACACACACGATTTAATAATTGAAAAAATTTAAGCTATTGGGCTGAAACCGAGTAAATTTGCATTTCTGTTTTCTCACAGTACATTTGTTACTAATACAAAAGGGCAAAAGTTACTAAGAAAGAAATCTGGAAAGTTATGGATTGTTGAATGAGCATTATTACAACAAGCTAATAAGGATCATCACATGTGACTATAATCTAACTAAAACAAACTATTTTTAGTAGTATCAAATTTATTATTGTTTAGGAACATAAGCATCAGTACTTTCTTCCTTTTTTAATGGTAGTGCTGGGGCAGGAACTAAGGCCTTGTACATGCTAGGCAAATGCTATGCCCTCCAGTTCCATTCAAAGCCCTTTTAGCTTTTATATTTTAACACTATTATTATACTGGCTCCTACAAATTCAGTCTAATTATCATTCATGAATATTTCCCTGTAATCTTAAAGGACAAACAAATTATATAATGAATTGGCAACACTAATTATGGCAAGAGGAGCAGAGCCTTTCCCTTCTCTCTCTCTCTCTCTCTCTCTCTGGTTTTTCAAGGTAGGGTCTCACTCGAGCCCAAGCTGACCTGGAATTCACTATGTAGTCTTAGGCTGACCTCAAACTCATAGTCATCCTCTTACCTCAGCCTCCCAAGTGATGGGATTAGAGGCGTACACAACCATGCCTTGCTTTCCTCTTTTTCTTTTTTTCATTTATTTATTTATTGAGGTCGGGTTTCACTCTAGTCCAGGCTGACCTGGAATTCACTATGTAGTCTCAGGGTGGCCTCAAACTCACAGTGATCCTCCTACCTCTGCCTCCTGAGTGCTGGGATTAAAGGTGTATGCCACCACGCCCAGCCTCTTTTTCTTCTTAATAAAGAGTTAATTGTTGAGGCTGGAGTGACGGTTCAGAGGTTAAAGCACTTTCCAGAAAAGTCAAAGAACCTAGGTTCAATTCCCCAGCACCCATATAAAGCCAGATGCACAAGGTGGCATGTGTATCTGGAGTTTATTTGCAGTGACAGGAGGTACTGGCATGCCCATGTTCATTCTTTCTCTTTCTGTCTGCCTCTTTCTTTCTTTCTCAAACAAGAACAATATTTAAAAGACTTAGTTGTTTCCTTTTGATTTCATGTGTCAAAGTTTTTTCAGTAATTGTCTGTAATAACCTCCATATGTTCTTTTGATTTGAATGTTTTTCAATTATTTCACTTAAAGATGCTTATGTAAATCAAATTGAATAATTTATCAGCATATCAAATTTATTTCTAGTGTAGAATAAACTACAAATAGAAAAAATCATATATATCAAAATGTTACCAGTTGCAAAATGCATAAGTTTACAAGTTGGACTAATTGGAGCTAACTCTTTTTTTAAAAAAATATTTATTTATTTGAGAGAAAGATAGAAAGAGGCAGAGAGAGACAGAGAGATATGCCAGAGCCTCTAGCCACTGCAAATAAACTCCAGACACATGCACCACCTTGTGCATCTGGTTTATGTGGGTCCTGGGGAGTCAAACCTGGTTCCATAGGCTTTGCCTTAACTGCTAAGCCATCTATCCAGCCCTGGAGCTAACTTGTATATGACTTAAACAATAATTAATTTTTCTTTCTGACACAGAATAGGCATTGAGTCACACAAAATGTTTAGCCTGTTATGAAACATATTTTTTTTTCAGTTCTTCCATGTACTGCCATGCCTTTAAAAGTATATCTAGCATATGTTTATAGAGTATCACATTGAAATGTTATTTATTCAATCACCCATTACATCCTTACTGAATATCATTATAGTGCGCTATGTTAACAAAATAATGGCCGGGCGTGGTGGCGCACACCTTTAATCCCAGCACTCGGGAGGCAGAGGTAGGAGGATCACCATGAGTTTGAGGCCACCCTGAGACTCCATAGTGAATTCCAGGTCAGTCTAAGCTAGAGTGAGACCCTACCTCGGAAAACTGAAAAAAAATAAAATAATGATGATGATAATAAGAATACAACTACTGGTAGAAAATATTTTATGATAAGGGAACTTATACACAGGGATAAATTATTTTCTATTGTCACAGCTAGTTCTAGAGTCTACATTGTATAGTTTTACTCTTGATTTAAAATAATCACCATTATACTAGCAATACTGAAAGCACAAAAATAACATCTCAACCCTCATAAAACATCTTATACTCATTAGACATAGCATTAGATTAAAAAATTGCATAAATACTTGATGACTTTCTATTACAAACAATTATGAGAAACTGTCACTTAGGCATAAAGGCAAGTGCAAATTTCTCTGAAGACAGTGCAGGCACATAAGTAGAGAGAGGGTTGTTAGCCTTGCCAAAAACGAGACAGATGTGTTTTTCATCTGGAGCAATGAGTAGGGAGGAAGATTCTAAAGTGGAGAAAACATGGTAGGTGAGGAACTTAACACAAATCATTGAAGGGGACAAGAGCATGTGATGGGAAGAGGCTTTGTAAGATTGATTATTTCCCATTGTTTTAAAAATAAAATTCAATCTTCTAATATTCAATATTTTCCATTCTTCAAGTAGCCATTTAGGATGTCCTTTCAAAGAGAACACTGAGAAGTCCAATTAGAATGCTAAGCCAGGCATGGTGGCACATGTCTTTAGTCCCAGCACTCAGGAAGCTGAGGTAGGAGCTCATGACAAATTTGAGACAATTAGAGTGAAACCCTGCCTTTTTTTTTTTTTTAAATCCTACTTTAGACTGGAGCACTGAGTAGGATTGATCAGATTAGTAGCAGTAGAAATAAAAAAGATGATGAATTTGTATACTAGATAAAATAGAAGTAACAATGGTGGGAGTGTGTGTGGACTTGGAAGGGGTGACAGAGAAGAAGGTCATGGGTGGAAGAAAAGGTAAAGGGCATAAAGAAACTACTGGATAGATAGGACATCTGGAGAGGGTGGTGTCAGTGAGTTCCAGAGATCGGTGGGGTTCTTACACTTGTAGAATCAGAGAAACAAGAAAAAGGATGCTGTCCTTTCCATTAGGTTTATTAGCATGGATGCCTTTAGACATGTTTGCAAGAAAAATTTTAGTGGACTAATAAGGCCTAAGACCAGATAGAAAGAAAAAAAGGTAGTTAGGTAGTGAGTAGAGAAAGTCTGGGTAAAGAGTTCTTATGAGAAAGTTGATACTTAAGGGCTTGGAAAGCATATAAGGTAAGGTCGATGATTTGCTGATTTTGGAAGTCAATTAAAGGACCCAAAATTTCAGTGTCTTCTATTGAGAAGCAGCTTTTAGTTATTCTCCCATTGATTTTTTGGCTGGACTTAGTGTCTTGCCAATAAATAGGATGTGGTAAAAGTGATGTTTTTGGGGGTTTCTGAGGAAAAGTCATTAAAAACCTTCCAGCATTTACCTGGGCTTATTGCAATATTGGCTGGCTCCTGGAGCTATGACTTTCCAGTAGAATTTTGAGAACTGAGAAGGTCATGTTCTGAGGAAGCCCTGACTGGTAACATTGAGGGGGAGAGGCATCCTGGGACAGCCCCAACTAGTCTACCTGATGCAGGCAGCAGGTTTTGGGTAAAGAGGGCATTGTGACCACTGAAGCCTCTGCATATGCAGAGATGAAGTGTGGGGAAGAGCTGACCATCCAAGGTGATGTCAGGACATATGGCCTGAGTTGGGCTGTGTAACTGTCTGGAACCTGCTAAAGCAATATATGTTATGGAGAAGAGACAAATCATTATCCCTGCTCTCCTTGGATATGTAACAAGACAGTTGTTTTATGTATATGTTGCCAAAAACTTTTCATAATAGTAGGTTAGAATAAGCTTATGTGTAGTATTTGTTCATTTATTGTGTATTAAGATTCACAAAATTTCAAGTTATTTGATTTGCTTTAAATTTCCCAAATATGTAGGTGTAAAACGAGACATACAACTATGTATAGTCACACACAACTTAGTGATGAGGATACATGAAGATGAATACTTGCCTATTTCATCACTGTGTGAACATTATAGAGTACATTATTTATGTTAGAATAGCTATGACAAATACTCCAGGGGGAAAAAAAAAAACTCAAAGGAAGGAATTAACTTATCTCAGCTTGTATTTTCAGAGGTTTCATCCCACAGTTCTTAGCTTCATTGAGGCAGAACTTGGTGGTGGTGGGAACAGTATGGCAGAGGATACCCACCTTATGGTGGGCAGGAAGCAGAGACTGAGGAAGAGAGTGATAATCCAGCATAAGCTTCAAAGAGAGATGCCCAGTGATTTATTCCTCCAGTGAGGACCTCCTAAAGTTTCTAAAACTTCTCAAATACCCTCACCAGCTGAGGAGCAAGTATTCAGCATGTGAGCCTGTGGAAAATACTTGATATTCAAACCATGATGTGTACTTACACACAACCTTAGCTGTTCAAAGTTTCTACACATGTAGGCTATATGGTATATATGTAGAATATTGCCTATTATTCACATGACAATTGTGACTGAACAACCATCACAAGAAAAGTATGCAGTTGGGCTGGAGAGATGGCTTAGCAGTTAAGCTCTTGCATGTGAAGCCTAAGGACCCCAGTTCAAGGCTCAATTCCCCAGGACCCACGTTAGCCAGATGCACAAGGGGGTGCACACATCTGGAGTTCATTTACAGAGGCTGGAAGCTCTGGTGCACCCATTCTCTCTCTCTCTCTGCCTCCTTCTCTCCGTCGCTCTCAAATAAATAAATAAACAAACAAAAAAATAAAAAAAAGAAAAGTATGCAGTTAACAGAAAGTAAACATGAAATGTTTGAGGCTGCAGCATAGCATGGCACAGTGTTGAACCAGGAAACTGTTTTCCATAAGTGAAAAGTACATATGCTAAAGTCATGATATTTAGCCTATAGCAGAGTATTTATCTGCACCAGCAGCACCACAAACATGTGCGTAATGCATTGTTGTGATGCAGGAATACACAAACTCTATGATAGTTAGGATCTCATTTGACAGCAGGAATTTTCAGCTTCCTTGTATCTGTGTAAAAGCACTTTCATAAACAGTTTGACAAAAACATTGCTGTCCAATGTACAACTATACAAAATAAAGATTCCTTCCCATGTAATTAAATATTTCAGTCACTTAATTGGCCTTTTGCCTTGCTAGTCAAAATTAGTAAAGATTTTTATATTCACAAATTATTTACATTCAAATAATATAGCTTTTATATTGTTAAAGTAACTTTTTAAAAATCCCAACATTGAAAAATGTTCCGTATTGGCATCATGTACACTTACTCTGTTCTGGGCATTGTTATAAAGGCGTCATGTGTTTCAAATAATTTAACCTCAGAACAACTATGGCAGGTCAGTATGGTTTTTATCTGCATTTTCTAGCAGAGAAAATTGAAGTGTAATGAAGTTAAATAATATTGTCAAGGTTGTACAACTAACACTTGATCAAAGCACTTGGGTTTGAGAGCATCTTGTCTCTTTAAGCGCTCCCCCTGTCTGTTCTGTCTCTCTCCCAATTTCTCTCAGTCTCTCTTGCTATCTCCCTCATTGTTTGGATCTTTCCTTTTCAGGCTTTGGTTGAGAAAGTATTTGTTGACTGGAGTCTGTGAGGGAAAGGGAAGAAAAGGACCTGGAGCTTCTTCCCAAGCTAGGGGTGGGCCCCTGGGTATGCAGACTTGAAAAAGAGAAGAAAAGAGAAGGCATTTTTCTGGGAAGGATGAACAACACAGGCCTTTCCTGCATAGTCTAGGTATGGCTCTCTCTCCTGTTGCAGAATGATTGCTTTCTGAGCCTGCATCAGTTACAGGGTAGGTTGGAGGTTTTATATCTGCTCCAATATAAAATCTTGGAGTTTCCTTTGATGTTGAGCTTCCTATACATTTTGGCTATGGTAAATGAGGTCTGAATGTTTCTATACATATACAACTTAATCATAAAGTTTCTCAGTCTCACATACACCCAGCTCAATATTTCTAGCCAAATGCATTACAAACACAGCCCTTTCTCTTCAAAGTGAGCATAATCCTTGAAATCTCTGAACAGGATAAGTGCTATGCTGTTCTTCAGGAAGGTCTTGGCAGCTTTCAAATAGTCCACACCAACCTTCAAGGAAATGGGACTGGACTGCTACCAGAGCTTTGTTATGTGTTACCTAGAAATATGGCTCTCAGTGGTGCGTTCTTGTAGCATTCTCTGAATGGATGGCTCCCACCAGAAACATTATGTGTTAGAGGTGACTACTGAATGAGTTGGCAGGAGATAATTCTTTAGCAGGAAAAGCAACTTGAATCTTTTTTAATATAAAGTTGACTTTGTGAAATTAATAGTATATGAAATGAAAAGATCTTAAAATGGAATGTTATAAAGAATTAAACGCTAAACATTTGCTTGTTCTTATAGATAAGATTTTATTCATCAAATAATTCGGTAAATTAACATTTCAGATTAAGCAGAGGCAATTCTCAGAATAAAATCTTGGAGCCACAGCATTCTCACTAGCAAACATTCCTTTGATGAAACTCACTTTGAATAGGGAACAAGGTATTCCTGTGAGTGAGCGTGTGGGCAAATGTGAATTTATCCTGGGAAGGAAGTCGGGGAATGGAGGTGAAAGGGAAGCCAGCCTAGACAGGCATGCAGGTGTGTGCACGGCAGGGGAGAGGGACAGATGCAGTCTGAAAGGCAGGTTGGGGCCAGAGAGATGGCTTAGCGGTTAGGGCGCTTTCCTGCAAAGCCAAAGGACCTCAGTTTGATTCCCTAGAACCCACATAAGCCAGATGCACAAGATGGCGCATGCCTCTGGAGTTCATTTGCGGTGGCTAAAAGCCCTGGTGCACCCATTCTCTCTCTCTCTCTCTCCTCTCTCTAATAAATAAATAAAAATAAAATATTAAAAAAGGCAGGCTGGTAACTAGTCAAAAGGCTGCGTCAGAGGGCTACAGTGTTGATGGTTAGGTGACTGAATAGTTTCTAAGGAATTCTATAGGTGAGGATTTGAAAAAGATTTTATTGATGTGCACTTGAATTTGTCATCTTCTTTTTTCTTTCTAAACAAAGATCAACATTTTCCTTCTTGTAAGAAGTGTTATTTACAGTTTGGATATAAAATATCCCCCACAGGCTCATGGGCTTAAACGTGTGTGTGTGTGTGTGTGTGTGTTACCTTCTTATTGCTGCAACTGCGTGGGACCAAAAGCAGCTGATAGGAGGTAAGTTTTCATTTTGGTTTAAAGACTTAAGGGGATATGTCTTCATGGTCATGGAAAAATGGTAGAACAGAGGCTAGACATCACCTCTGCCACAGCAGATAGAAAACAGTAGTTGGAGAGGGAGTGGAGTTCTGGCAAGGGGGAGCTGGCTATAACACTCCTAAACGGGCCCCCAACAACTCACCTCCTCTTGCAAAGCTCCACCTTCAAATTGCCATCAGCTGGGTACCAAGCATTCAGAACACATCAGTTTACAGGGGTCAGCTGACTGAAACCACCATCAGTGTGTGTTCTAATAGTAGGATTTTAATCTCAGGAAGTCGTGGCTTCTTTGAGAGCCAGGGCTTAACAGCTGGAACCGAGTCACAGTGATGCTATATTCCAGCCTTACTTGATCTTCATTCTTTCTCCTTTTCCTGACTGCCATCTTGGAAACAGCTGCCTCATATCCCTGATGCCTCAGCCTCAAGCTGTTCTCAGTTATTCCTTCCTTGTCCAGACGGACTGTAGTCCTTTAAACCATGGGATAAAATGATTTTTCCCTCCTTTAAGTTTCTTCTTTCAGGTATTTTAATCACAGTGGCCAGAAAATTATTTAATATATGCTTCTTATAACATATAAATACAATGATATTTACACATCATGAAAAACTTATGTAGATTTCTCTTACTAGCCTCTGCTCCTTAAGGATTATAGTATTCTGATCTCTGATAATATCTGCCTCCAGATTTTTTTTTCTGAGGTAGGGTCTCACTCTGGTCCAGGCTGACCTGGAATTCACTATGTAGTCTCAGGGTGGCCTCAAACTCATGGCAATCCTCCTACCTCTGCCTCTCGAGTGCTGGGATTAAAGGCATGTGCCACCATGCCTGGCTTGCCTTCAGATGTTTTATTTGCTGTAGTTATTATGTTTCTGTTGTATTAAACTTTTCTTGGGGAGACATGGACAAATGTTTATTCACATCCAGACAGGACACCAACAACAGACCAAAGCAATGATTATACCAGAATCTAACTTGGCAAACTAATGAGTTTATTGGGATTACTTACAAAACATGGATGTTGGATGAATGAATAAGATGCATTTGCATTAAGAAAACTCCACCACAGCACAGGTGGTAACTCACAAAAGCTGCATTCTGGGAGCTTCTGGCACAAGTTGCGGATGGCTGGTGGGACAGTCTGTTCTCTTAGGCAGTTCTAGTGTTTTATATAACATTAGGGAGGAGTCTTGTAAATCTCGTAAGTTCTAGAGACTTCCTGAGGCTGGTAAGGCTGTTACGTCCTGAGCCTTGCTTACTTCCTAAAACTTAATGACGCTGTCCTTCAATTTGGAAGTATTTTTCATAATTTTTTAGTTAGCATACAAAATAACCTATTTCAATGTTACATTTTTGAAGGTGTATTATTGTGCCTTGCTCATATTTGCTTCCTGGTCACTATTTGCTCTCCCTTTCCCCCATTGGGTGGTCATATTTCTCACCCTAAAGGTCCTCCTTCCTTTCTGCTTTCCTGTCACATACACACTCTTTCTATCATCTATCTGTCTGTCTATCTATCTATCCTAATCTATCATCTATCTATCTATCATCTATCATCTATGTATCATCATCTATCATCTCTTATCATCTATCTACCTAGTATAATTTATCATCTATCTACCTATCATCATCTATCATCTACCATGTATTATCTATCTATCTATCTATCTATCTATCTATCTATCTTTATTACCTATTTACCTAAATCTAGGTTATTCATATGATAGAAAACATGTAGTATTTGTCTTTCTGTATCTGTCTTATGTCACTTAACATCATGATCTGCAGTTCCATCTATTTTTTTTCTACAAATGACATTTTATTCCTCTTTATGACAGAATAAAACTACAATATATAAAATCACATTTCTTTTTTTTTTCTTTATTAGTTAGTTTTGTATTCAGCAAATACAGTCAGTTTGGTACCATTATTAGGCTCATCCGTGACCTACCCCCTCCCCTCGGCCCCTCCTTGTTGAGGTATACGGGTCATGCATTGTGGAGTTAGCCCACAGTTATAGGTAAGCTAAATGTCTCTGCATATCATGACCCAACATGTGGCTCTGACATTCTTTCTGCCCCCTCTTCCGCAAAATTTCCCTGAGCCATGTTGGGTTCATAAAATCACATTTCTTTACACATTCACTTATTAGTGGTAATCTAGGCTGGTTCCAAATCGTGGCTATATTGAGTTGCACTGCTATAAACATGGATGTGCAGGTTATCTCTGTAGTACGTTATTTCTATTCCTTTGGGTACATCCTAGGGACCACCGGATACAGTTTTAAACATATGTATATCATATACTTCGAGCCAGGAAGATATGGGAGAAAGTCATCTGGGGCTGTGTCAGCTTTTGATTTATTGTCTCAGGTCTGAATTCACCCTTTCATACAGGCACTATGATTAATCACGGAATTCTTTAAACCTTTCTCCTCAAAGTGAATCTAAGGTTAAGAATCCTCAGTAGAGGGCGCTAGAAGGACATTGCCTGAGGAAAATTCTTCTTGCAATAGGATCTGCGATCTGCCCTGGGATTGTGGGGACATGAAACCTGCCCGAGCTACAAGAACATGATGTGTCTTTGACCTTGTAGCCTGGGCCTGGTGACGACCTGGTTGGCCTGAATAGTTGCCTGTGACCCAAGGAGAGGGAGTGTCTGAGGAAATGCAGCCCAGACCCCTGAGGATCTTCGCCTTGCCCTGGATCTGCGGGGGGTGGGGGGGTGGGGGGGGTGAGGGTGTGGGAGGTGGGGGAAGCGGTTCCCACCAACTCCGTGTCAGTGAAGGTCAGCCTAAACCTCACCGTTTTTTTTTTCTTTCTTTCTGCTATCCAGTGCCTGAAGCAAACATTTTCAACATTATTTCGTTTCCTAAATTTGTCTGTATCTTAGGCTTTATTTTTGTTTGTTTTTTAGAGGTAGGGTCTCATTCTGGTCCAGGATGACCTGCAATTAACTAATGTAGTCTCAGGGTGGCTTTGAACTCATGGCGATCCTCCTACCTCTGCTTCCCAAGCGCTGGGATTAAAGGCATGTGCCACCATGCCTGGCACTTACTCTTTTTATTGGGGGTAGTTTCTATGTTCAACTTACTGTGTTTAACCTACTGTGTGATTTCTCTCCTCAGTTTAGTTCTATACTGCTCCAGAGGGGTTCTGGGAAATAGTCGCATCTGCCTTAAAAAACGAGGGTGTGTTGGCCCTTTCAGCCTTGGAGTGACAGGCTGTGGAACCCTGGAACCTCAAAGGTCATTGTTGGCTAGCGGGAAGAATACTGGGCTTTGGAGTCATCTCGAATCTACCAGCCCTGGTGTAGCCCTTGCTTCTCAGGATGAGGGGCACTCGCATTAAGATACTTTTGGTCGCAGTTTCACTTAGTTGCAGCACAGATGTATCATATTCCCTTGGTTAAGGCCATCAGTATTGTGAAAGATTTTTATAGCACTTGTATTGTCTCTTGGTAACACTGGGTGATAACATCAATCATAACTCTTACGAGTCCTGTCTTTCTTAACAAGCTCACGGTTATGAACTTTAACATCTTGTCTCCTTTCACTGCTACGCACATGCAGGTTTCTCATATCACACAATCCTATTCATATTTCTTTGAATTTTCAGTTTGGTTTGCTTTTCAGTTTATGTTAAATTTCCATTAGCCTTTATGACAAAAATACCACTGATAGGAAAGACCTTTGGGCTATTTCTTAACAGGTTAAAACACATCTTAAGCATCAATCATTCCTCAGAAATTTAGAATGGCCCTTTTTCCTGGAATTAGCACACCAGCCAATTTTCAGCCTCTTACTTTCGTACAACTGGGTACAAGACCTGAATGTAATTCTGTACCGTTAATGCTATTCTCTTGCAAGAAGATGAAACAAAATGCAGATTTCTAAGGTCTGTTGTGTCACACTGCTTTTATCGTCAAATAAGTAAGTACTTGTAATTTTCACCCCATTTTGGGGGGGGGGCTTTTTACAGTGAGGTGGGATGCAGGGCAGAACTCTGCTGCAAGGCTTCTGTTGGTGAGGTCTGCTCATCACACCATCCTCGTGGCCGTTTGGCTCCATGGCTGCACTTTTTGGCTGCTTTCGCTTATGTGCTCATTGTGACTTCCTCCAGGCTTACTGCAGGAGTATTTCCAGCCCTCTTGCTTCCACTGGCCTCTCCCTGTTGGAGCCACTGATTGTTACTGTGGGATACCAAAGATCCCAAAATAATCCAACCAGTCCCACCACAGCCAGTGCCTCTCCTTAATCCCCTCCCCTTCCTAGGACAGCACATCTGATGATGGATCTGCCGTCTCTCTTTGCCAGCATGTTCTACATGAGCTGGCCTAAAAGAATTTCTCTTGTCCCCTTCTTCACAGAGTGACATACTCTGCACTCCTATAAAGTGTGGCATGTAGTTTGGGCTTTCAGGGAAACGGCATCGCTGAGTCCTCTCTCAGACAGACCTGGTGGCTTGTGTCAATATTCTTCCCACTTGTCCACGTCTGATGCACATGTTTCCCCGCAGCTGCCTGGGCAGTCTCACCAGGAAGACTGTTATCACTGCTTTGCTCACAAGCCAGAAAGACTCGGTTCCTTAATGGGGAGAATGAACTGCGTGGGGTTTGCCTGAAAAATAGGCTCTAGGATTTAGATAACTTTTGAATAGCAGAAAAGCCGAGAAAGAAGGGGTTTCCTCTCATTGTCTACCTTCTTTTCTTCTGCTTGCAGTACTTATGAACAACTGCTGTTGTTAGAAAACAGTGTAAGACAGTGTTTATCTAGTGGGGGAAGCAAAACCTCCTGTCAAGCCACTGGCAGTGATCAGGTCCTTCACAGGCATCACCCACTATAGCACCATGGTGTCGTGTCCAGTGACTTGCTGATCTGAAAATGTCTCCATATTTGATTTCTAACAGTCAGAAAAATAAAGGTCAGTGAATATAGTCCCGTGAAAGTCAGAATGTCCAAGGATGGAAACAACAAATTCAGAGCTGAACTTGAGAATGTATTCATTATATAGTAGGGAATGTGAAAATGAAATATCAAGAGTAGCTTTTTGTGTGAATTTATTCAAAGACCTGCCTTCCTTCTTTCAGAACCTTTGATTCTGTTGTCCTTGCCACTTTCATCTTTAGTGAGAAATGGAGAACTCCTAAAAGTAACTGGAGATTGGTCCCTGTCTTGCTTCTTTGCCAGCTAGATCCTAGAAGGCAAAGGTGATAGTTTCAGTGAGGATAGCTGCTGCTGCCCTGCATTAGGCTGTGTTCTTAACTTAAACCCATTAAGGTCAGGATAGCACAGGCGGGTTCCTCACACCCTCTTCCCATCCTTATTAGAGGCCGCTTAATTTTATCCAAATTGTGCCTCAGGTCCTTAATACAGTATTTGTTAACATATGTGTGACTTGTCAGTTGGTAGCTTTAGAATTTTTATGGCATTCAAATTCTACTTTTCATGTCCAAGAGTTTCAGTTAAAGATTGTAGGTACATAAGAAAGCTATAGGTCATTGATTATAAACTTTAGAAAGTTAATATGTATTCATACATATAGATGGAATATGTATATATGTAGTATATATGTGTCTTTTATGTATAGTAGTCCTTAATCATGTAGCTTTAAAAAAGGTTTATTTAGCCAGGCATGGTGACACATGCCTTTAATCCCAGCACTTTGGGAGGCAGAGGTAGGTAGATCACTGTAAGTTCGAGCCCAATCTGAGACTACAGAGTGAATTCCAGGCCAGCCTGGGATCGAGAGTGATACTCTTCCTTGAAAAACCAAAAACAGGGCTGGAGAGATGGATTAGGTTAAGGTGCTTTACCTGAGAAGCCTAAGAATGCATGTTTGAACCTCCAGGTCCCACTCAAGCCAGACCCACAATGACGTAAGGGCTCCACGTCACACACGCACACAAGGGGGAGTATGCATCTGGAGTTCATTTCCAGTGGTTGAAGACCTTGGCATGCCCCCCTTCTTTTCCTGTGCCTCTTTCTCTCTCTCTCTCTCTCGCTCAAATAAATTAAAAAAACCCCAAATGCTAATCTGGACTGTAGAGATGGCTCAGTGGTTTAGTCGCTTTCCTGCAAAGCCTAAGAGCCAGCGTTTGACTCCCCAGTACCCCTGTAAAGCTAGATGCACAAGATGGCACATGTGTCTGGAGTTCATTTGCAGAGGCTACAGGCTCTGGCATGCCCATTCTCTCTCTCACTCTCTGCCTCTCTCTATCTTAAATAAAGAAATAAATAAATTTAAAAAGATTAAAAAGGTTAATCTAAGAAAATATTGAGTTATGTATGTCAAATCAAGCTCAAAAATGAGAATGGAATGCCAAATCTTTATCTCCTTAAATAATTTATGTCTACATGTGCCATATCTATAGTCACATCTGTACTGGCATCGTTACCCACACCATCTGTCTCTTCTGTCTTCTGTCTGCCATTTTCTCCATCACACTCTTATTCTCCTCTCCTTCCCATCTACTCAATAAACTCTCAAGAACAACAATACCTAGAAATTAAGATTATGGATGACTTATATTTTATTCCCTCTATTTGCCTGCGTTTTATCATTTTTCTATCATAATTGTGTGCAATTTGGCTAGCTCACTGATTCCTCCTTGACTTCCTGTAATGACTCATGTTTAGAACTTCAGAAGACCAAGAAATAACCTCAGCTACAGTGAAAATGACATTCTGCCTGAATTATTAGTGGTTTCATACAGTTTGACTGGTTCTCAGTTTACATAGACCCTGAGATCTGGAAAAACCTTAAAGGTTATCCAGATTAGTCCCTCATCTTAAGGGGAGTAAACTGAAACCTAGGAAGGCTGATGCTCGATCATAGCAATTCAGAGACTCACAGAGTTGGGGGTCAATGAAAGATTCTTACTGTACAGTCACTTTTTATGCCCCTATCATGAACTTCTTTGAAATTCCATTGTTTTATTTAAGTGGCTGTTGGAGAAAATACACACCAAATACAGGTATGTTTAATAATGACAGTGGGATGGGCATCTCTACCTCAGAATAATGTGGAAGAAATAGTTGAAATTCCTGCAGGGATGTTTACAACTTGAACTTGCTGTGCTCAAAGGAGCATCAAATTATGAATTTAATGTCATTTCATTTTGAAAAGAGGAATTTTATACAAAAGCTCATTATTAAAAGAGAATCTTTGTGAAGTTACTGTGCAAACCAAAATTAAGCTGCATACCCCTTAAGAATTCAATGCCACTCTACCATGGGGATTGCCGGGGCACTTGCTATGTTTGTTATAAACTTCAAACACAAGGTTAAAATAATTCTTTTGCTGAATATGTGGCTGTGTGTGAAAGTAATTGCTGCTCTAACTGAGACAGACACAGTAGCTGCTTTATCTAGTTCAGCTACATTTTTGTTTTTTTTGTCTGCAAAGAGAACCTCTGCCGCCTATCTCCTAACCAGCCAACCCACATGAATTGACAACCTAGAGCAGACCATGCTCTGTAAAATTGCAGCAGAAAAATTTGCAAAGGCTCCCACTTGAGCTTCTGATTCCCTGCCCCTTGGTTATTTGATCTGGTTCAGTCTGGCATGTTGTTTGTATTTCCCCAGCACTGTAGGACATCTGCCTCCCCCAGAACCCGTCATCATCTGTGGCCCTTTGCAGCTGACTGCCATGCTATTTATATTAATGGAATGCAGTGCATTCTGCATACACTGCTGATTACCCTCATTTATTTCAGTTCCTAAAGACCAAGGATTTCTCTCTGTGCCCTTACAATATCGTTCTACTCATTTGGCTCCAATTAGTTTCAGCTAACGAAAATACATTACAACAAAACTCTGGTTAGCCATTGCTGTTTCTAATGATATAATTTGTGAGTTTTTAGCCCTTGAAAGTAGACATTAGGAATTAAGTTAGAGTATCTTCTAAGGGGTTGAGAAATATTAATTGCAGGCATCTGGGATCACTTCCTTAAGGAAGATTTGTGATTTCTATTTAACTAATAAATGTTGACATAATTGAAGGGCTATAAGCTCCATATGTTGGACTTTTGAAGAATTTCTGATCATGCCCTTGCTCAGTTAAGTAAGAAATCATGGTTTATTTGCACTAAATATTTCATGATTATACTGAATCATCAAAATATTCACCCAGAGGTTCCTTTAGGAATTTGTTATAGCATACAAACTTACCCTCAAACCATAAAAGTGTTGTTAATTTGGTGAATAACTATACATTTCTAATGTAAATTTTTGTTTGTAATGAACTGATTTTTTTTTCCCATGCTACTGTTCTGTTTTAACTCTAGAATATGTGGTTAGGCTCTCAGACCCGCAAAGCTTGTACTTTGATAGTAGTCTCTGAAATTGTGTTTTGTGATGGTGATAATTATTTCAAATGATATTTTATTTTATAAACTTTTTATTGACATTTTTCACACATGTATATAATGCATTTTGATTGTAATCTCTTCTCTTTACCTTATTTTGGCCTCTTTACCCATGCCTCTTCCACTGAACCCCTGCTTTTCAACTAGTCCCTTTTCTAGTTTCATGTTTGTTTTCCCCACCTACAATATCCATGACAGAATATTGATGGGCCCAATACTGTGCAGGACTTGTGCAGGTAATGACAGTTGTTGTGAGGACATGAATAAAGTTGCCAGTTCATGTTCACCCAGAAGACAACATTCCAAAGCACTCCTCTGTATCCTTTGGCTCATATACTTTCTTCTTTCTCTTCTGCAAATTTCATTGAGTCTTGGAGGAGGTGGTAGGGATGTCTCATTTGCAGCTGAGCACTCAAGAGGCACTTATTCTCAGCACTTAGATGATCTTTTAAAATCATTTTTCCTGATATAATCTGGATATATGAAATGACAATTTAGAAAGGACCACATGAGACTATATAGCAAATTAAATTACCTTACACCTTAATAAGAATGCTTGCCAAGAACTTCAGCAAGTTCCATATTGTACAGGGTATTTAATGTTGAGCAACTGTCCATGGTACAAATTTGAATTTTTATCTATTTTGAAATATGATCAATTATAATACATTAAGTATGAGGAAATTTCATTGCCACATTATAACCTCTAGCAAAGGGTCTTTCTAGACTTAACAGTCCTTTGAATGTTTTTGTTTTTAAATGCTGTTCCATTGTACTTTACCTTTTCCCTCCCTTCTACCCTAAGCCTGAAAAGACAAGGCTGATTGTTGTCAAGTACTGTAAAAGCTGTGCTCCCATGGTTTTTATGTAAAGTTAATAAAATAAATAAAAGGCAGCTGTGCATTTCAGGAAATCACTCCATTGAGGGGTTCTGGGAATACCATAACCACAAGTGTGAAGCTGGAGTCACCAGACACCCCCGATGGACTTACAGCCCAGTAAATCTGAATCTGCTCCCTTTCACCTTCACAGCCCAGCCGGCGCTCTCTGTGGAGCCTGCACACGACAGCATTTTCACTGCTACGGTCTTAACCACCAGTCGGAACTTCTTGCTTCCTGATCCTGCAGTTTGGGATGTTTTAGGAGAATGTTCACTGTGTGCTTGGTTACTGTGGGTTTCAAACTGTGTTGGTCAAGTGACCAAGGCATGGTGATAAATCCCTCCCACCTGCCGCCATGGAATAAGAAAGAAAGAGTGAGTCTGAAGAATTGAAAGGCATTTTGATAGCACTTCATGGCAATATCACACTTGATAATAGATCTAGGAATGAGTAAGTGGACCACCGAGGTGCCCTGCAGTATTGTTGACTAGTGGACTGACAACTGCAATACGTTTGACATTCTTGCTAACTTACGCACTCACTGGCAACAAACCTGGTAAAGATTGTTTTTCAGGACTGCTTATTCTTATATATCTTCCCTAGCTCCTTTTTTTTTTTTTTTTTTTTTAGAATAATGGAAAAATCTTAGTTTACTTAGTTGGGGAAACACTACATTGGTTCTTATGTCTAATCAAACTAAATGACAAAACAATATGTATCAACTTAGAGCGGCGAATCAAATCCTTGTCTCCATAACCTGTTAGTTTTATAACCATGGGCAAATTACTTCATGCTCATGTCTTAATTTTTCCCTAAAATTGCAATAATATTAATATCTTCTGTCATTCAGATCTTAAGTGTTCCTCAAATACCCATGTCTTCATGGAATTGCTATTTTTTCACTCTTTTTATCTTTATTAGATATGTACATAGTTAGTGTGTAAACAGCACATGTTGGTACCATCCTTAGCCTCCTCCCTGTCCTCCCTCCTCTGAAGGTACCTTCCTCACTGGGGATGCCGATTATCCCCATGTGGATTGTGGGTCGTGTGCTGTGGGGGTAGCCATCAGTTATGGGGAAGAGGCAATGTCTGTGTATAATGTCCCAGCTTGTGGCTTTCACAATCTTTCTGCCCCCTCTTCCACAAATTTCCCTGAGCCATGTTGGGTTTGTTTTAGGTCTGTTTCAGTGATGAAGTCTTGGGAGCGATGAGTCTGGATCTCTGGTTTGGTAGGAGTTCAGTGTTCTTTGTGTCTATTTCCTTCACCCTTGTGTTGATACCATGTTCACCATGAAAGCAGCACTCTTGTTCATTTCTACAATTACTCTATGGTTTCAGCTGGGGCCCTGGTGAAGTGTGATGGGATAATTCTCTCCTCAGGTTCTGCATCCATCTGAAAAAGAGAAGCAGATTCTCCAATGCAGAGTGAAGTCAGCTCCAGATAAATGGGACCACCATTATTAGTTTAGAGAGAATTTAATAGGTGTAGGTCCTCTTGTAGCCCAAGATTGGTGGGAGCTTGATATTGGAGAGCAAACGCATTTTTTGGATATGATTCTGACTTGTTTCCCAGTTCCAGCTATGAGTTCTATTCCATTGAGCGGATCCACTAGCCAATTCAAGAGCAGTTTGTTACCCACCATGGCTGTGTGCCACTATTGCACTTGGGTGAGTGTCATGTCCAGTTGTTTGCTGCTGAGTAACATACACCATGAGTTGCTTGGACAGATGTTGGCCATTTTTCACCCAGTAGCTCATGTAGCACCTTCTGGCACTAAACAAGCTAACTGTCTGGGGACTGACTCTCTTCCAGATTCCAGCCAGGTCTCCCCATGTTCTGTACCAATAGCATATGGTGTCTTTGGCAGTAGGGTCTTACCATTAACCTTTGGTGGGTAATCAAGTGCTCTGACAGAAGTCTTTCTTTTGGGAAATCTTGTAGGTTTCTCTGATCAACAGCTCATTGTGGATGTTAACTGCATCCTGGTACTGGCAGTTTATAGGCCAGCACCAAGGTAAAAGAGAAAGAAAAAGATAGGTAATATACAAGAGAGAGAGGGTGGGGGGAGGGAGAAAATGGGTATGGTAGGGTCTCCAGCCACTGCAAACAAACTCCAGATGCATCTGCCTTATGTAGGTCCTGAAGAATTGAACCTGGGTCCTTTGGCTTTGCAGGCAAGCACCTTAACGGCTAAGCCATACCTCCAGTCCTATTTTTTTTTCAATTAAACCAGATTATTTTAATGATGTGAAATATTTAGTCCTCTTGTTAGATACATAAAACTAAGTTAAGATATTCAAATTTGAGTGGTACAGGTGAAGAAGAATAAAATGGACCAAGATTTTTTATACAGACAATATTTTTCTAGTGGAAGTAAAATAAATATGTAGCTTAAAAAAACAAACAAACAAAAAAAAAAACCAAAACAAGAACCTATAGTCTGGAAAGACCCAAGCTATTTCTGGCTCAGGCCATTGGCAGTGTGTATTTTCTCTGCCTGGAACACCTCCTCTCCCTGTCTTAACCTATTTTCTTTTTTTTTAAATTATTTTTTATAATTAACAACTTCCATAATTGTAAACAATATCTCATGGTAATTCCTCCCTCCCCCCACTTTCCCCTTTGAAACTCCACTCTACTCTCCATCATATCCCCTCTCATTCTTAATCAGTCTCTGTTTTATTTTGATGTCATCATCTTTTCCTCCTTGTGGTAGTTTGATTCAGATGTCTCCCATAAACTTAGGTGTTCTGGAGGTTAGGTTCCCCAGCTGATGGCAATTGGGAATTAAAGCCTCCTGGAGGCAGTGTGTTGTTGGAGGTGGGCTTATGGGTGTTATAGCCAGTTTCCCTTTGCCAGTATTTGGCATACTCTCCTGTTGCTATGGTCCACCTTATGTTGGCCAGAAGGTGATGTCCACTCTCTGCTCATGCCATCGTTTTCCCCTGCCATGGTGGAGCTTCCCTTTGAGCCTGTAAGCCAAAATAAACCTCTTTTTTTCCCATAAGCTGGTTTTGGTTGGGTGATTTCTACCAGCAACAAGAACCTGACTGCAACAGTAAAGTGGTACCGAGGAATGGGATTGCTGCTAGGCACCTGACTGTGTGGCTTTGGCCTTTTGGAGCTGATTTTCAAGAAGAACGTGGAAGGATTTGAAACCTTGGCCTAAGAGATGCCTTGAAGCGCTGTAAGTGCAGCTTGATGGATTATTCTGGTCAGAGCTACAAGACCTGAATGCAGTAAGAACTATGGACTGTGAGGTTTGGCTTATGAGGGTGAGAAAGAGCTTTGCTTGGACTGTGCTGGTAGTTTGTGTGGGAAGCTTGCTGTTATGCCCATGTCCTGAGAAGTTGTGCAGTGTTGCTTTGTGTATAAATGAACTGGTGTGAGTAGAGGGATATGACACAGAAAAAAAAAATCTTTGTTTGAACTGCTGCTGGTTCAGCTGCAATTGAGAGATTACAACCTTTGAGACTGGGCCAGCTGACCTGCACTAGGGCAACAGGACGAATGTAGACTCTTTTGGAGGGGCCTGAGTGCTCAAGAAGTGTCCTGTTCTTCAAAGTCTACTTTATTTCCCCCTGGATTAACAAATTAGTACCCTACCTGGTATTGTGGAGTATAGAAATGCTAGAAAGAGAGGGTCATTGAATTTGCAACACGGTCTTGTGTTTTGGAAATGGCCATGGGCAGTGTGAAGCAGGTTTTCTGGTTGCCTGCATGGAGACCCCATGGGTCCATGAGGATTAACTGTGGCTTGCAGTGGAGACCCAGTGGAGATGCCTGGACCAGGAGATGGCTGCTAAGGAAAGCTGCCCGCCCCAATGAAGTTTTCTAGGACTATGAGTGGCCTAGCTGGAGGGGCTGAATTGGAATGCCAGAGACTTGTTGCTGGTTAGAATGATCAGACTTGGAGATTTGTCCCTGGCTAGAGTTGTTGGCCTTGGAGTTACAGAGTTTGATATTTTCCCTGGCTGTTTTACATCTTGTATTGGTTTAATATTTCTTTGTTATGCCTAATGCCATCTTTTGCAGTGTGAGTATTTATTCTGTGCCATTATGGGTTTTTTGAGGTTATTTCTTTTTAGTATTATGGCTCAGTTAAAACACCTTGGATTATGGGGATGTATGAACATCATTGGGATTGATTAAAAACTATGGGGACTTTTTTTTTTTTTTATGGGAGGAATGGAATTTATTTCATGTTCACAGATCCAGGAGAAGTTCCATAATGGTGGAAGAAGCTGGCCCAACTATGGGGACTTTTAAAGTTGGACTGAATGAATTGTATTTTACATCATGTATAGATATCTGTTTATGGGGGCCAGGGGCAGAATGCGGTATTTTGATTCAGACGTCCCCCATAAACTTAGGTGTTCTGGAGATTAAGTTCCCCAGGTGATGGCAATTGGAAATTAAAGCCTCCTGGAGGCAGTGTGGTGTTGGAGGTGGGCTTATGGGTGTTATATAGCCAGTTTCCCCTTGCCAGTATTTGGCACACTCTCCTGTTGCATGCCATCATTTCCCCCTGCCATTGTGGGGCTTCCCTTTGAGCCTGTAAGCCAAAATAAACCTCTTTTTCCCACAAGGTGCTTTTGGTTGGGTGCTTTCTATCAGCAATGAGAACCTGACTGCAACACTCCTATTATGATGGTCTTGTGTAGGCAGTGTCAGACACTGTGAAGTCATGGATATCCAGGACATTTTTGTGTCTGGAGGAGCATATTTTAAGGAGTCCTACCCTTCCTTTGGCTCTTACATTCTTTCTGCCATCTCTTCTGCAATGGACCCTGATCCTTGGAAGGTGTGATAAAGGTATTTCAGTGCTGAGCACTCCTCTGTCACTTCTCAGCACCGTGATGCCTTCTGAGTCATCCCAAGGTCACTGCCATCTGAAAAGAGAAAGTTCTCTAAAGAAAAAGTGAGAGTAGCATTAATATATGGATATGAACATTAAGAGAAGTGATTACTAGGCAGTTTGATGAGCATAGTATAAACATTTAGCCAGAAAACAGCAGACATTACACCCTAGGGCTCATGACTACACCTGTTGTAGGTTTTCAATATCAGAGATGTATTCTCTCCTATGAAGTGGGCTTCCAGTCCAATTAGAGGGAAGTTAGTTTCCTCCATAACAGACATTATTGCACCCGTTGGCTCATTTGGCCTGGCTGGCCAAATCTAAGTCTTGCAGTGTCCACTGTTGAGTATCTTCACTGGTGATTCCTCTCTCTCCCATTGAACTGCACGCAGCATGGCTTTTTTCCAGCTTTCTGTCAGCTGATATACATGGAGGAAGTTTTCAGCTCAGCTCCTAGCAGGATTTCTCAGTGACCTTGCAGCCCAAGTGTATGCAGTCTTCAGCAATAGAGTCTTACCATCTATTCCTGCTGGGAAACCAAGGGCTTTGGCAATGGCCTGTACTGGAAGGTATTCCATCCCTGGCACTGAAAATTTTCTAGTAACAATCTATGGCTCCTGGGTATTCCATTATCCAAAAAATTAGGTTTCCATATGATTTTGTTTTATCCTCTTAGATTTTGATAGCCTATTTCTTTTTATTTTCTTTATCTTTAAAAATATTTTATTTATTTATTTGAGAGAGAGAAAGAGGCAGGGGGTCAGGTGGAAAATAGGCATGCCAGGTCCTCCAGCCACTGCAAACAACCTCCAGATGCATGTGCCTCCTTGTGCATCTGGCTTACGTGGGTTCTGAAGAATCAAACAGGGATTCTTTGGCTTTGCAGTTAAACACGACTTCTCCGCTAAGCCATCTCTCCAGCTCTTTCTTTTTTTTTTTTTTTTTTGACAACTTCCATACTTACAGACAATAAACCATGATAGTTACCTCATCTCCCCCACTTTCCCCTTCACAAATTCACTCTCCATCACATCCCTCCCTCTCTCCATTAGTGTCTCTTTTATTTTGGTGTCATCATCTTTTCCTCCTATTATGAGGGTCTTGTGAAGGTAGTGCTTGGCACTGCAAGGTTCTTTCTTTATTTTTTATGTGTAGTGTGTGTGGTGGTAGTGGTGTGTGTGGTAAGTGTATATGTATATGTATATGTATACAGATATGCAGATGCTGAGGGGAATATAGTTGGGTATCATTCCTCCATCTTTTATCAGTGTATTTCCTAGTGGAATATCTTTGAACTCTGAAATGCATCTTTTTTTGTGAGGCCTAGGTCTCTACTTCTATGTTCTAGTCTTTGCTCCTCACGGAACTGGGGTTACAGACATGCATGGCCATGTACAGTTGTTTACTTGAGTCCTGGGAAATGGAACACAGCTGGTCTCAAGCCCTCATGCTGTGGGAAGTGTGCTTACCCTCTGAGCCATTGCCCAACCCTCCTCATATTCTTTTTTTTAATGTTTTAAATAATATTTATTTATTTGAAAGGGAGAGAAAGAAAGGCAGACAGAGAGAATGGACACACCAGGGCCTCTAGTCACTGCCAGGAACAAACTCCAGATGCATGTGCCACCTTGTGCTTCTAGCTTTTTTTTTTTTTTTTTTTTTGGTTTTTCGAGGTAGGGTCTCACTGTAGCCCAGGCTGACCTGGAATTCACTATGGAGTCTCAGGGTGGCCTTGAACTCACGGTGATCCTCCTCCTACCTCTGCCTCCCGAGTGCTGGGATTAAAGGCGTGCGCCACCACGCCCGGCTTGCTCTAGCTTTATATGGATACTGGGGAATGGAACTGGGGTCCTTAGGTTTTGCAGGCAAGCACTTTAACTGCAGAACCTTCTCTCCAGCTCTCTCATAATATTCTTAATTGGCACCATTGTCATATTTAGTCTTGTCCTTTGAGCAGTTTTTTCCCAGTTATCTCTTTTAAATGTAAATGAGAAATTAAACCAATTTCATTTCTGTTGAAATTTTAATCTCCAGTGTAAAACCTTTTCTTGGTGGAATCCCTTTTGAAGAAGGATGTGTGTGTGTATACTCCCTACATTTTTCCCGTTGATCTTTCAAACTGTTGTTAGAATGATGTAAAAAGTCTGCATTTTTGTCTTTCAATTTCAGTTTTGTCAGCCCCCACCTCCTACAATTCTCAGCCTGCATAGGAGAGCTCTCACAACAACTCTCCAGCCCTATGTTAATAGTGCTGCCATTCAAACACTGCCTTATAGTATGTCTAATACTGGCCTGGCTCCAATCTTTGGGTTTCCATTCCTTTATAGGATTATGCTTAAATAACAGAGTATAATTCTTTAACAATCTGTTTTACAATGACAATAATTTTACTAAATATAGCATTATCCATTTTCTTTTCTTGAAAGTAAGATCTTTAAAGATGTGCTTTAAAAGTTAAGTGGTTTTGAAGAGATTTTTATTTTAAATGGAGCAGAAACTGACCAATTGAACTGAAAATGGCTTTGAAATAGACTAAGCTGACTTCCTTTAACTGTGGAACCTTTTGGTGATAGTAACAGAGCCTCAGTTAAAAAGCAGTGTTCACAGCCTGGACCTTCAGCCTATGGGGGGGGGGGGGAGAGAGAGAGAGAGAGAGAGAGAGAGAGAGAGAGAGAGAGAGAGAGTGTGTGTGTGTGTGTGTGTGTGTGTGTGTCTTGGAGGCTGACAGAGTAGATGAACTCGTATCAGTTTGGATTTCATTATGCTTAATAACTATGATCAATGCCAGTCATAAATTCTTGAAAATTCATTCCTGGGAAAGTTTCCACAAAGATGTGACTCAGGTAAAACAAATGTGTTTTAAGTATCTAATCTACTATGAACAATTTGTCCTATCCCTGAGGAATGAATAATTTCAAACACATGTTTGGGTAACTGGACAGTAAAGACAATATGAGGGCTTTCGTAGTCGATCATTTAAGAAAACAGTATTCATTTGCAGTTTCACCAGTGACGTTCTACTCACATAATAAGACGATACTGTGCAGTGAAGAGAGGCATTCATTACCTTTCAAGGATGCATTCTCCCCCTTGTGCCCTAGATAGCACACCCCGTCCGTACTGGAAACAGCCCTGCTCTGTACTCACCACACAGATCCCCGGAGGGACCACATGCCCCTCCTTAATCACTTCCAGGTGATCCTCCCTTCCCACTTCTCATGCAGAGATGGGGGATCTCTTCTTTCCCTCCCCTGAAATACTTGAGGGGAGATCCTAGTGGCTTTGACATCCAAACCACATGACTGTTTGCTTATTTATTGAAAATTAGTGGGAGGCAAATAGCACAGCTGGGCACAGTGATTTCAGGACGATAGAAAAGAAGTCCTCACAAATGCCTGGGGAGTAAAACATCCTTTTCTTGCGAATATTTCTCTGACTTAGTTCGGAATATTACTTTTGTAGTCAGAGTTACAACTATACTAGCTGAAAGCCTCAAATGCCTTTCTTCAAACAGACAGGGCTCAAGACTGAGGTGGATTTCGGTGGTGATGGTAAGACTTGCATCCTTGGTGAGGAAGTTCTATACATTCATTTGGGGCATTGCTATCCTGGAGAGGAGACTGGGTGTGCACACTTGAGGACTGTGTGTACCCACCCACAGTTTTCCATGGGACATTGTTTTATGGTGCTGTTGTTGCTGCCCAGGTTTGTAGAATCGGAATGAAGAGAAAAGTATCTTCTTAAACAGCTGGGAGTTGTGTGTTTTGTGGCAATAACCTCAGGTGAACGATGCAATGAAAATAAGTGGATTAACACCTTCAGTCCTTTTAGCAAGATTGGGTCCAAGGATAGGGATCAATGCACAAGGGTGTGAAGACCAGCCAAGTCAAGTGAGTTCTAGCTTCTGGCACAAAAAGTGTGTTCTTAGGAAGTCCTGCTCGGTCCTGTCCACCGTGGTTGGCTCGGCAGGGCTGCACATTCAGTCCCTTCCTTGCAGCTTCTCCTTCTCTCACCTCTTATAACTTTGGTGGGCCAGATGACAAGGAAAAAAATTCACACTTGTTTTCTTCAGAGATTTTGCTAGAAGCGAGATCTGGGGTTTGTGCTACAACCTACCCTTAGGGGAAAATAAAAAAATTTTGAGAAGCTCTACCTTATTTTTCTCCATTTTCTGCCTTCAAGAGGCACGGTGCTAGGTAGGAAACGAGGTGGGAAGCCATTGCTCCTCAGAGTTAAAGGCCTCTGGACTGGTCCAGGCTACCCCTGTAGTCTGATGGATTCCAGTTCCTCCCACCCTCTAATGGGTTCTCCTCATAGAAGCCTAGCTTTAATTTAACTACATTTAAGATTTTTAAAAGAATATTTTATTTTTATTTATTTATTTGAGAGAGAAAAAAAGAGGGAGGGAGGAAGGAAGGCGGGAAGAGAGAGAGAGAGAGAGAGAGAGAGAGAGAGAATGGGCACGCCAGGGCCTCCAGCCACTGCAAACAAACTCCAGACGCATGTGCCACCTTGTGCATCTGGCTTACATGGGCCTAGGGAATCAAACCTGGGTCATTTGGCTTTGCAGGCAAGTGCCTTAACCACTAAGCCATCTCTCCATCCCCCAATTTTTAAAAATAGGATTTTATATAGCACAGACTATTCTCAAAGTTCCCGTGTTTCCAAGATGACTTTCAACTTCTGATTCTCTTGCACCTCCCAAGTACTAGAATTGAGATCACAAACTAATACCATCATACCGGGTTTTATATGTTGCTGGGGAGCAAACCCAGGGCTTCCCAAAGGCTAGGTAATTATTAACTGAGCTATATCCCAAGCTAAATGGTTTCCTAATACTTCCCTCCCCACACCCGCCCTCAGTGCTGCGGATTGAACCTAGGGTCTCAGCACTCTACCACTGAGCACTGTCCCTAGTTCTTTACTCATCTCTTAGGGAAACAATGAGGATGAACTGGGTAATGGTAATTTTACTTGCTTAGGTGAGGTGGGAGCACATTATTATTTTTTAATACAAAAGTATTATCTTACAGACATTTATTTTATTTTATTAATGAAAGAGAAGGGGGAGGGAGAGAATTGGTGCACCAGTGTCTCCAGCCATCTGATTGCAGATGTATGTGCCTCCTTGTACACATGTGCAGCCTTGCACACTTGCATCATTGTGCATCTGGCTTATGTGAGACCTGGAGAATACAGCATAAGTCCTTAGGCTTCTCAGGCAAGCACCTTAACCATTAAGCCATCTCTCCAGCCCCATTATTCTTTTTTTCTTTTTTTATTAGTTATGTACACAGTGTGTATACAATCATGTTGGTACCATCGTTAGCCTCCTTCCTGTCCTCCCTCCTCTGCAGTGACCCTCGTCATTGGGGAATATGTGCCGTGCATTGTGGGGTTAGCCATTAGTTTTGGGTAACAGGCAATGTCTCTGTGCATAATGACCCAACGTGTGGCTCTAACATTCTTTCCACCCCCTCTTCTGCATGGCATGAGTCATGTTGGGTTCATTTTAGGTCTGCTTCAGTGATGACGTCTTGGGAGCGTCTGTGTCTTTGGATATCTGGTTTGGTAAGAGTTGAATGTTTTCTGTGTCTATCTCCTTCACCCTTGTGCTAGTACTAGGTTCACCAAGAAAGCAGGACTATTGTTAATTTCCCCAATTACTCTTAGTTTCAGCTGGAGCATCCCCCCCGCCCCCAAGGTAGGATCTCACTCTAGTCCAGGCTGACCTGGAACTCACTATGTAGTCTCAGGGTGGCCTCGAACTCATGGTGATCCACCTACCTCTGCCTTCAAAGTGCTGGGATTAAAGGTGTGTACCACCATGCCTGGCTTCAGCTGAGGCCCTTTTGAGGTGTGATGGGCTGGTTGTCTCCTTAGGATCTGCATCCATCTGAAAACAAGAAGCAAATTCTCCAATGGAGAGTGAAGTTAGCTCCAGATAAATGGGGTAACCTTTGTTATTTTATAGAGAATTTAATAGGTGTAGGGCCTTTTGTAGCCCACCATTGGTGGGAGCTTGATAATGGACAGCAGGCTCATTTTTGGATATGGTTCTGACTTGATTCCGTTCCACTGAGCAGATCATTTACCCAAATCAAGAGCAGTTTGTTTCCCACCATGGCTGTGTGCCACTATTGCACTTGGGTGAGCATCATGTCAGGTTGTTTGTTGCTGAGTAGGTTAGACCATGAGTTGCTTGGACAGATGTTGGTCATTTTCCCCTGTTGCTCATGTAGCACCTTCTGGCACTAGACAAGCTAACAGTCTGGGGACTGACTCTCTTCCAGATTCCATCCAGGTCACTCCATGTTCCGTACCAACAGCATATTGTATCTTTGGCAGTACCACTAACCTTTGGTGGCTCATCAAGTGCTCTGACAGATATCTGTCTTCTTTTGGGAAACCTTGTAGGTCTCTCTGATCAATAGCTCACTGCAGCAGTGAATTAGGGTTCCTTTTTCCCTGCATCCTCACCATTTATTATTATTATTATTTTTTAATGATCTCCATCCTTTCTGGAGTAATGTGAAATCTCATAGTTGTTTTGCTTTTCATTTCCCTGATGGTTAATGATGGTGAATGTTATCTTAGGTGGGCATTAGCCATTTATATTTCTTCCTTTGAAAATTCCCTATTCAATTCTCTGTCCCATTTTTTAAATTTTTTAATTTTTTTATTAACAACTTCCATGATTATAAAAAACACCCCATGGTAATACCCTCCCTCCCCCCGCTTACCCCTTTGAAACTCCATTCTCCATCGTACACCCTCCCCATCTCAATCAGTCTCTCTTTTACTTTTGATGTTTTGATCTTTGCCTCATCTTATGATGGTATTATGCAGGTAGTGTCAGGCACTCTGAGGTCATGGATATCCAGGCCATTTTGTGTCTGGAGGGAGCATGTTGTATGGAGTCCTGCCCTTCCTTTGGCTCTTACATTCTTTCCGCCACCTCTTCTACATTAGACCCTGAGCTTTGGAAGGTGTGATAGAGATATTGCAGTACTGAGCACTGCACTCATTTCTTTTCATCACCATGATACCTTCTGAGTAGTCCCAAGGTCACTGCCATCTGAAAAGAGAAGATTCTCAACCAAAAGTGAGAGTAGCATTAATATAAGGGTGTTAACATTAACAGAAGTGCTTACTGGGCAGTTTGATAAGCATAGTATATACATTTGGCCAGATAGCAGCAGACATTATTCCCCTAGGGCTCATGACTAGCCCTGTTTTAAGTTCTCAGTATCAGGGATGTATTCCCTTCCCATGGAGTGGGCCTCCAGTCCAATTAGAGGGCGGTTGGTTTCCCCCATAACAGACGTGCCACTATTGCACCCGTTGGCTCATTTAGCATGGCTGGCCAATTATAAGGCTTGCAGTATCCACTGATGAGTATCTTCACTGGTGATTTCTCTTTCTCCCATTGAACTGCATGCAGAATGGCTTCTTCCAGCTTTCTGTCAACTGGTCTACATGGAGGAGGTTATCAGCTCAATTCCAGCAGGATTTCTCAGTGGCCTTGCAGCCCAAGTATGTGGAGTCTTCAGCAATAGGATCTTACCATCGATTCCTGGTGGGAAATCAAGGGCCTCAGCAATGGCCTATAATGTTTTGGGGGCATCAGGGATCTCCCTGGCCAACAACTCCCTGCAAGATATCCCATCCCTGGCACTGAAAATTTTCTAGCAACAAACTATGGCTTCTGGGTGTTCCATTGTCCCCAAAAGTGTGACTTATTTATATCCTCTTAGATTTTGATTATCCCTCCCTCTACATTTCCTTTATTCTATCTCTTCCTCTGACCTCACTTAGACCATTTCACCCCAATTAATCTGTTCTTCTTCTTACATATATATAATACCATCCTATTAAGTACCCCCCTCTTCTATTCCTTTTACATTTCCTTTCTAGCTTACTGGCCTCTGCTACTGAGTTTTTTTCCTACTCACATAGAAGTCCAATCATCTGTAGCTAGGATCCGCATATGAGAGAGAACATGTGATGTTTAGTTTTCTGGGCCGGGGTTACCTCACTAAGTATAATATTTTCCAGATCCATCCATTTTCCTGAAAATTTCATAACTTCATTTTTCTTTACTGCTGTGTAGAACTTGATTGTATAAATGTGCCACATCTTCATTATCCAGTCATCAGCTGAAGGACATCTAGGCTGGTTCCATTTCTTAGCTATTGTGAAAAGAGCAGTAATAAACATGGTTGAGCAAGCATCTCTAAGGTAGTAAGATGAGTCCTTAGGATATATGCCTAAGAGTGTTATAGCTGGGTCATACGGTAGATCTATTTTAAGCTGTCTTAGGAACCTTCACACTGATTTCCACAATGACTGGACAGTTTGCATTCCCACCAACAGTGTAGAAAGGTTCCTCTTTTTCCACATCCTTGCCAGCATTTATGGTCATTTGTATTCATGATGTTAGCCAATCTGACAGGAGTGAGATGGAATCTCAATGTAGTTTTAATATGCATTTCCCTGATGACTAGGGAAGTAGGACATTTTTTTTAGATGTTTATATGCCATCAGCATTTCTTCTTTTGAGAACTCTCTATTTAGTTCCATAGCCCATTTTTTAATTGGGGTGTTTGATTATGTTTTCATTATTTTTTTGAGTTCTTTGTATATTGTAGATATTAATTCACTATCATATGCATAGCTGACAAAGATGTTCTCCCATTCTATAGGTTGCCTCTTTGCTCTGTTCACAGTGTTCTTGGCCATACAAAAGCTTTGTACTTTCATGAGGTCCCAGCAGTTGATCTGTGGTTTTATTTCCTGAACAATTGCGGTTATATTTAGAAAGTCTTTGCCAATACCAATATGTTGAAGGGTTTCCCCTACTTTTTCCTCTAGCAGTTTCAGAGTTTCAGGTCTGATATTAAGGTCTTTGATCCATTTGGATTTAATTCTTGTGCGTGGAGAGAGATAAGGATCTATTTTCATCCTTCTACACATACATGTCCAGTTTTCCCAGCACCATTTGCTGAAGAGGCTGTCTTTTCTCCAGTGAGTATTTTTGGCATTTTTGTCAAATATCAGGTGGCTGTAGCAACCCAGTCTTACATCTGGGTCCTCTATTCATTTCCATTGATCTACATGTCTGGTTTTGTGCCAGTACCATGCTGTTTTTGTTACTATGGCTCTGTAATATAGGTTAAAATCAGGTATGGTGATACCACCAGCCTTATTTATGTTGCTTAAAATTGTCTTAGATATTCGAGGTTTGTTTTGGCTCCCAGATGAATTTTTGGATTGTTTTTTCTATTTCCATGAAGAATGCCATTGGAATTTTGATGGGGATTGCATTAAATGTGTAGATTGCTTTTGGTAAGATTGCCATTTTCACAATATTGATTTGTCCAATCCAAGAACAAGGGATATCTTTCCATTTCCTAGTGTCTTCTTCAATTTTTGTCTTGAGTGTTTTAAAGTTTTAATTGTAGAGATCCTTCACTTCCTTGGTTAGGTTTATTTCAAGATACTTTATTTATTTATTTTTTGATGCAATTGTGAATGGGAGTGATTCTCTGGTTTCATCCTCTGTATGTTTTTTGTTAGCATATAGGAAGGCTACTGATTTCTGTGTGTTTATACATGGATATAGGTGTTTATCAGATCTAACAGTTTGCTGGTAGATTCTTTAGGGTCCTTTATGTATAGAATCATGCCATCTGCAAATAATGATAACTTGATCTCTTCCTTTCCAATTTGTATCCCATTTATGTGTGTCTTTTGCCTTATTGCTATGGCTAAGGCTTCCAGTACTATATTAAATAAAAGTGGGGACAGTGGTCACCCCTGTCTTGTTCCTGATTTAGTGGAAAAGCTTCAACTTTTTCTCCATTTATTATTATGTTGGCTGTAGGTATGTCATAAATAGTCTTTATTATGTTGAGATATGTTCTTTCTATTCCCAATCTCTGTAGGACTTTTATCATGAAGTGATGTTGGATTTTGTCAAATGCTTTTTATGCATCTAATGAATGGATCATGTGATTTTTGTCCTTCGGTCCATTTATATAATGTATTACATTTATTGATTTGCATGCGTTGAACCATCCCTGCATCTCTGGGATTAAAGCCTACTTGGTTGGGGTGAATGGTATTTCTGATATTCTTGTATTCTGTTTGCCAATATTTTGTTGAGAATTTTTGCATCTGTGTTCATAAGGGAGATTGGGCTGTAATTTTCTTTTTTTGTTCTATCTTTGTCTGGTTTTTGTATCAGGGTGATGCTGGCTTAGTAGAAGGAGTTTGGTAGGATTCCTTACTTTTCTTTTTCTTTCTTTCTTTTTTTCAAGGTATGGTTTCACTCTAGCACAGATTGACCTGGAATTCACTATGTAGTCTCAGTGTGGCCTTGAACTCATGGCACTTCTCCTACCTCTGCCTCTGGAGTGCTGGGATTTAAGGCATACACTATCATGCCAGGCCTTCCTTTTCTTTTCTTTCTTTCTTTCTTTCTTTCTTTTTTTTTTTTTTTTTTGGTTTTTCGAGGTAGGGTTTCACTCTAGCCCAGGCTGACCTGGAACTCACTATGGAGTCTCAGGGTGGCCTCAAACTCATGGCGATCCTCCTACCTCTGCCTCCCGAGTGCTGGGATTAAAGGCGTGCGCCACCACGCCCGGCTAAGGCCTTCCTTTTCTATTTTATGGAAAAGTATAAGAAGCATTGGTGTTTTTTCTTCTATGAAGGTCTGGTAAAATTTACCAGTGAATCCATCTGGGCCTGGACTTTTTGTAGTTGGGAGATACTTGATAACTGATTGGATCTTCATACTTGTTATAGGTCTATGGAGTATATGTTCTTATAGTATGTCCTTATGATTTTTTGAATTTCTCTGGTATCTGTTGTGATAGTGCCTTTTTCATCTCTAATTTTATTAATTTGTGTCTCTTCTTTCTTTTGGTCAGATTTACTAAGGGTTTATCCATTGTGTTTATTCTTTCAAAGAACCAACTCTTTGTTTCATTGATTCTTTGGATTGTTTTTTTCTGGTTTCTATTTCATTAATTTCTGCCCTAATATTTATTACTTCTTCCCATCTACTGATTTTTGGTTTGCCTTGTTCTCCTTTTTTAAGGCTTTAAGGTGAAGCATTACTTGTGACCTTTCCAATTTCCTAATATAGGCACTTAAAGCCATTAATTTCCCTCTTCGGACTGCCTTCATTGTGTTGTAAAGGTTTTGGCATGTTGTGTTCTCATTATCTTTTGACTCTATGAATTTTTTGATTTCCTTCTTGATCTCATTGACCCATTCATCATTTAGTAGTGTATTGATTGTTTCCATTATTTTGCATATGCGCTATAGTTTTTTTTGCTATTGATTTGTAGTTTGATCCCATTGTGGTCAGATAGAGTGCAAGGAATTATTTCAATTTTCTTGGATTTGTTAAGATTTGCTTTGTGTCCTAATATATGACCTATTTTAGAGAATGTTCTGTGTGCTGCTGAAAAGAATGTGTATTCTGCAGTATTTGGATGAAATGTCCTATATATATCTGTCAGGTCCATTTGTTCTATGACCTCATTTAATCCAGATGTATCTCTGTTTATTTTTTTTTCAGGATGACCTGTCAATTGATGAGAGTGGGGTGTTGAACTCACCCACTGTAACTGTGTTTGGTGTTATCTGTGACCTTAGTTCTAATAGCATTTGCTTGATGACATTGGAAGCCCCCATGGTAGGTGCATATACGTTTAGGATTGTAATGTCCTCCTGTTGGAGTGTTCCTTTAATCAATATATACCGACCTTTCTCATCTTTCCTAACTAATGTTGGTCTGAAGTCTAGCCTGTCAGAAATTAGGATAGTGACCCCTGCTTGTTTTCTATGCCCATTTGCTTGTTTTCCAACCTTTCACCCAAGATAGTGTCCATCCTTTGTAGAAAGGTGAGGTTCTTGGAGGCAACAAATTGAAAGATCCTGCTTTTTAACTCAGTTAGCAAACCTGTGTATTTTGGTTGGGGCATTGAGGTTGTTAATATTAAGGGTTATTATTGAAAGGTGTGTGTTTATTTTTGTCATTTTTCTTGTTTTGTAGTTCTTCTGGTTTTATCTCTGCTCTTTTGTATTAAGTAGTATTTGAGCATGTACCCCCCCCCCGCCCCCCACTGCCCCAGGTTCATTACATGTGTGCTTTTTATTCTTTTAAGCATGGAGGATCCTGTCAGGTATTTTCTATAGAGCTGGTTTTGTCTTCAAATATTTCTTTAGCCTGCTTTTGTTGTGGAATGTCCTTATTTCTCCATATACTTGAATAGATAGCTTTGCAGGACAAAGTAACCTTGGTTGACAGTTGTTATCTTTCTGAATTTGTAATATATCATTCCAAGCCCTTCTGGCTTTTAAAATTTGTGTTGAGTAATCTGCTGTGATCCTGATGGGCTTGCCTTTGTATGTAACTTGATTTTTCTCTTTAACTTCTTTCAATATGTTTTCTTTGGTTTGTGTGTTTGGTAGTTTAATTATATGGCGAGGCAAGGTTCTTTCCAGGTTTTGTCTGTGTGGTGTTCTAAAGGCTTCCTGTATCTTCATGTGCACCACTTTCCCAATTTGGGGGAAGTTTTCTTCTATGTTTTTGTTGAAAATGCCTACTATGCCTTTGGAATGAAATTCTTCTCCTTCTACTATACCCTGAATTCTAGTTTGATCTTTTCATAGTGTCTCAAATATCTTGAAATTCCCATTCATACTTTCCTACTAGTTTATCTTTCTCTTTGTTGGACTGTATTAGATATGCCACCTGGTCTTCTAGTTTAGATATACTGTCCTCTCCTTCATCCATTCCACTGGTGAGATTTTCTACAGTTTTTTTTTAAATTTCACTGACTGTGTTCTTCATTGGGATCATATTTGTGCATATTAAGCAAGCATACCACCAATTCCATGCTGAACTTAAGGTAAAGCCTCAAAGAGGTTTGATCTTCAACATAAATTCATAATCATCATTTCTTAGAATTTGTCTAAACTTTAACTTCATAAACTCAAAGCTTTTAAAAAATATTTATTTATTTGCAAGCAGATAAAGATAGAGAGACAGAGAAATAGAGAGAAAAGATGCACGAGGGCATAGTGTCACTGAAATATATGCACTACTTTGTGCATCCAGCTTTACATGGGTATTGGAGAATCAAACCTAGGTCATTATGCTTTGCAGGCAAGTGCCTTAACTACTGAGCCATTTCCCCTGCCTACACTCAAATCTTTATTTTAGTTTTTCAAAATAGTGTCTCTTTCTAGCCCAGGCTGACCTGGAATTCACTATGTAGTCTCAGGCTCTCCTTGAACTTTCAGTGATCCTCCTAATTCTGCCTCCCAAGTACTGGGTTTAAAGGCATGTGCCAACACACCTGGCCTCAAATTCAAATCTTTACAAAGCACTCTTATAAGTTATTATTTTGAATTAGATTAGTGAGAGCAAAATACTATTTGAGAAACTGAATTTTCTTTAACACTTCCTTCTTTTGCTTAAACATATATTTTAATTATTTTAGCTTTGATTGACAATGATTTACTAAGGAACTTGATATGTAGAATTTTTGAGTTTTTCCCTCTTTGAAATAGTGATGTGGCAAAGTTCACATTTTGATTGTAATTTATTCTGGTAAACTATGCAACTTGCTTGGCATAATTTTTTAAAATAAGTTTTAGGATTTTATAATTGCATAGAATTAGGTGACAGCTATTTAAATAGTTTAAATTTATTTATATTTGAGTGAAGGAAGAGAAAGACAGAGAAGAGAAAGGGTATGTACCAGGGCCTTTGGCCACCGCAAATGACCTCCAGACACATGTACTACTTTGTGCACCTATCTAATTTTGTGTGAGTACTAGGGGAGTGAACCTGAACCACCAGGCTTTGTAAACAGCTCCTTTAACTGCTGAGCCATCTCTCTCTCTCTCTCTTTTTCTTTTTCTTTTTTTTTTTTTTCCAAGGTAGGGTCTCACTCTAGCCCAGGCTGACCTGGAATTCACTATGGAGTCTCAGGGTGGCTTTGAACTCACGGCGATCCTCCTACCTCTGCCTCCCGAGTGCTGGGATTAAAGGCGTGCGCCACCACGCCCGGCTTTCTCTCTCTTTTTCAAGGTAGGGTCTCACTGTAGCTCAGGCTGACCTGGAATTAGCTCTGTACTCTCAGGATGGCCTCAAATTCACAGCGATCCTCCTACCTCTGCCTCCCAAGTGCTGGGATTAAAGGCGTGCACCACCACGCCCGGCTCAGCCCCTAATTCTTACAGACTTATATTTTATTTTTTGTTATTGCAACCAGGAACTCCACTTTGATTAGTTATGTATAGTGATAGGTTGCTCATTAAATTAGCACCAAGACATCTCTCCAAAGGCTGAGAAACATGTATATATATTTCTTAAAATATATTTTATTTATTTATTTATTTCAGAGAAAGAGGGAGGGAGGGAGGGAGGGAGAGAGAGAGAGAGAGAGAGAGAGAGAAAGAAAGAGAAAGAGAATGGGCATGCTAGGCCTCCAGCCACTGTAAATGAGCCCCAGATACATGTACCTCCTTGTGCATCTGGCTTATGTGGATCCTGGAGAGTCGAACCAGGATTCTTTGGCTTTGCAGGCAAATGCCTTAACTGCTAAGCCATCTCTCCAGCCCCATGTATATATTTTTAATTCTCCGTGTTATCTGGTTTCCTGTTAACTCATTTGCATAGCATTTGAAAGGTGGAAGCCATGCCAGTGAGAAGCATTGCTAGTGGACATGCAGGCTTCACCAAAGGCTTTCTGATCTGTCATTTGGGGCCATGGTTTCTCATCATTCTCTCAAGCTTAATTCACCATTCTGTAGGGATCCACATTGAAATCACCAGGCAAATGGTTTTGATTTCTTGCCTTTATCCTGTGTGGTTCCTGGCATTGACCATGTAGCCCTATCTTCTATACTACGTTCCTTGCTTTCATAATTTTGATGATGACTCTCCTTTTGTTGGTCCAACCCAGAGTTATAGGTACATCCTTATCAAGTATCTACTAATAAACCTTATACTATTTATATTTTATCACATTTCTTGTCTTCCAAAGAATGTGGTTTTCCAAATGTTATCTAATAATATATTCTTGCCTAATATTAAATTAAATGTCAATATATATATTTTATTTAACATTTGGATTTCTCTTAACATTTATTTTCACCATCTTGGAAGCTTTTACTAACACTAATTAGTTCTACAATTAACATTGCCAACAATAATAAACTGTACTTCAACTGGATGACAGAATTTCACATACACAGCAGAGATTCTTCTGTTTTTTGGTTTTGTTCAACCTAGAATGCTGTTATCTATATTTGAAAGTAAATGTTCAGAGCTTAACAAGAAAACTGAATGACACATCTTATTTCTGTGACATTGTTTTACTGGTTAGCTGTGCTGGTAACTCAGCAAACCCTGTCATTGATTATGCACCATGTTAGAGATGCCGATAGTTTTTTAGCTCCATGATGTTCCAAATCAGAGGCAGACAGGTAGGTCAAAGCAATGATTTTAGCCTTTTGTAGAGGTTGAACAACATCATGAGAGGGCTGTGCACATAGGAGAACTCAAGAAATATCCCCTCCCTGCCACACATTAATGCTATTCTCACTTTTGTTTAGAGAAGCTTCTCTTTTTAGATTGTGGTGACCACTGGGGTAACTCAAAACTAACCATAGTGCTAGTGGAATGTTCAGCACCAAGTGAGACATCTCTATCACACCCTTTAAGTCCCAGGAACCATTGCAGAAGAGGTGGCAGAAAGAATGCAAGAGCCAAAGGAAGGGGAGGAGTGCTTACAATGCTGTTTTCTAGACACAAAGCAGCCTAGATATTCATGACCTCACAGTGGCTAACACTACCTACACAAGACCTGCATAATAGGAGGAAAAAATGATGACATCAAAACAGAAGAAAGAAGTACGTGGAGGGTGGATTTGGGAGGGAGAAAATGAACATGATGGGAGGGGGTTATCATGGTTTATGGTCTAAGCACAAGAAAGTTGTAAAAAAAAAAGTTATAAAAAAAAGAAATGAAGTATTCCCTTTCAAACTCATTCAGTATATCATGACTTTAAAAATATTTTATTTATTTATTTTATTTATTTTATTGTAGAGAGAGATAGAGAGACAGACAGAGAGAATAGCCACTGCAAATGAACTTCAGATGCATGCACCACTTTGAGTACCTGAATTTACCTAGGTACGAGGGAACTGAATGGGCATTGTTAGGCTTTGCAGGCAAGTACCTTAACCACTGAGCCATTTCTCCAGCCCAATATTATGATTTCTCAAAAGCATGTATAGTCACACATATAGGGAACATATACCACCAATTATAAAAACATTGTGGTATTTTTAACCTTGTCATATTTATAAATGGCTGGTGTGGTTTTCATCTGAAGTTCATGTGAAGGGGCTGCTTGGAAACATAATTGGCTTTTTATTTTGTATCAACTAGAATATTACGGGAGCACCAGTCACTTCATGTGGAAATAAAAGGTATATTTGGAAAAATAAAATGTCTTCTCATAGTTTTGAGGACATTCAGTGGGATGTGGAAAGTTATTCTGCATGAGCAAAATACATTTCCATTTATAAGATGCCTGAAATAATCTGTTCTTGTTTCCAATTTCTGAATCCTGTGCCATTGGCCTTTACCTCTCTTGGGAAATGCATTATAATCTTTTGGAAGTCTAACCATTGTATACAACATTCTTGTCACATTTTTGTGGAACTTAAAACATAAATGTTGGGCAGCAGAAATGGCTCAGCGGTTAAGGCACTTGCATGCCAAACCAAAGGACCCAGGTTTGATTCCCCAAGACCTATGTAACGCAGATGCACAGGTGGAACATATGTCTGGAGTTTGTTTGCAATGGTTGGAGGCCCTGGCATGAATCCCCCCTCTCTCTCTGCATCCCTCAAATAAATAAAAATAAAATATAAAAATAAGAAATATATAAACAATTAAAAATACATAAATGTTATTCAATTATCACACATGTAGGAATATATCAAAATTGTAAAGGTTTTTATTCTGGATATTATGAGAAAAACATGTCAATCTCAGAATTTACAGGATATAGACAAAGCAATTATGTTCTTTTGACTATACTTCATATGGACCTAAGTGGTGAAAACTGATAGTAATATAACAGAAAATAAACATGATTATTTACAGATATGTTCACCCCTAGGCATTCTAGGGCCAGCAGAACCCTGTTGCCAAAATAGTTTTCCTCAAGCACTTATGTGCTAATTAAAAAAATTTACAGACACATTAATCAAAAAGAAAAGTTTTAAAGAGTTTATTTTGAAGTTTATTGTCACTATTCTTCATAAACTGATAACCTTAATTGGCTATATTTGTAATTGATCCAAGTTTGTGTTTGGGAATTGAATTGTTTTAGTGATTAAACAAAGTAACTGAGGTCACCATCCTACTTGGTAAGATATTTTGGCATGCAATTAATTATAATCTCATTGTAAATCCTTTTGATTTAAAGATTAATGCTGATTCTTTAATTTCAATTATAGAATTCAATTTTTAAATTAGAATTGAACCAATAAACAGATTGCTGCAAAACTTCATCAAAATGTTCATTCTGTTAGAAAGCCCATTGTAAAACCAGGTGTTGAGGCTTATACCTTTAATCCTTGTACTTGTGATTTGGGGACAGAAGGATCAGGAGGAATTCAAGGTCAACCTTGACTATATACTGAGTTTTTTCCCACCCTAACATCATCTGTAAGGATAATGCTAAAAATTAGAATTATAAATTAGGATAGTGTGAACTTTTGCTATACTATAGGTGTCAGATCTTAATGCTTTATGTATTTCTGAGTTTAGAAAACCAGTGAGTATGGTATAGTACAAATTTAACATTTTCATTAATTAAATGAATAAAAAAGTAGCATGCAATACATTTACTTTTAGAAAAAAAGTCACATTGTTAAAATGGAAGTGATTCATTTTTTAAAACTATGATACAGGCTGATATTGATGTGAGAGTTTTGAAGTCCAGGAAGGGTTATGTTCCATAAAAATGCAGGAGATCCCAGGCTCAGGGATCCCAATTTAGTCAAAAACACGAACTCAGAGAAGTGTAGATTATGAATTATAGGATTTATTTTAGGGACGATTTCCAGAGGGAAGGCAAACAGGAAGCCTAAGTCAAAAGAAAATTTCACCCTTCTCACTAGGAGGAGCGGGGATGGAGAAAATATCCCTTACATAAGGACAAGAGTCCACACACACACACACACACACACACACACACACACACACACACACACACTGTCTCTCTCTCTCTGACACACACACACGCGCGTGCGCACACACTGTCTCTCTCTCTCTCTCTCTCTCTCTGTCTTTCTCTGACAGACCAAATCAAGGAAGCACCCAAAAGAAGGCAGGAAAATGCCTGGACAGAAGGAGACCCTTCCTCTCCTGCAAAGGGGAAAGAGGAGGCTAAGAGTTTTTCCTCACACAGGAAAACAGCTAAGAGCTTACAATAAGGGCCTGGAACAAACACATAAGGGGAAAAGGGGCCAATAAAAAGAGAGATTTGCACACACATGCCAGGCTCATTTATGGATCAAACATCCAATGAGGATACGCCTCTAAACCAGACACAGGTGGGTAAGGGAGAGGCCTGATAGTTTGTGGGCTCAAGAGGCTGACTCAGGAAGGGCCAACCGATAGGTGTGCTAACCCTAAGACGACTTGAAGAAGAGGCAGTAAGTTGTCACTGAAGTTTTTTATTTGCCACCACCTTGGGTGAGACTGGGTCAGACATAGGTTCTAGTCCTACCTGGGCTGTTAAGGTGGCATCTATGTTCTTCTTGGGTCTCTGTTCCCCACCTACTACATATTTTAAAAAATTATCTTGCTCCTATTCTGTATGAGTATGTTTTCCTTCATGTGGGTAGAGTGGAGATAAGTTATGCTAATGATAAAGTTCAAGGCATTAGTAGTTGAATGGTGACAAATACCCCTCTACCCACTCTGAAAGGTTGAGTCCCACCCATAGACTAAAAGGAACCACTCTTTAAATGAATTCCAGAGACACAGTTATTTCAAGGAAGTCAGAGGGAAATGGTGCCAAACTATTGGTTAGAAAGAAGAAAGTTAACCCTGACGTTTTCGAGCTTCTGAATTGATACACCGTCCATTGAACTTTAGGATGAGGAAGGCCAGGGCTAAGGAACAAAACCTGGGAAGCTGAAGGGACTTCTGGCCTGAACCTTCTGTGCTCGTGCCATTGTAGAAATAACAATGGAAACTTGAAATTTTCCCTTGTTTCAGCATTCAGAGCTCACTCAGAGCTCTACACTGTTTTGTTTTTTAAGTGGGGAGCTGTAGTCAAGCAGAAAGGTGTAACTTAATGAAATGTGAAGTATTATGGAGCATTTCATTAAGTGATTCATGAAAAGGAATCTTAAATGCAAATGGATTCCCAAAAAAGGAAGTGGAATAATTTCAGGACTATTGTAAACTATTTCATTATCTAAACCCTGTTGGAGTGAAGCCTGACCAATGTTATCCCACTTCATGAAGGCCTGTAGGTTTGTACCATCTCTGTATCTGTGTCTCCCTTGGGCTCTTGTGGTGCACACAGTTTATACAAATGTTGATTATGTAAAATAAACCTTCTTTTGCAGCACAATGAAAGCTCCAATATAGCCAAAATAAGATATAAATTTCCTACATTCGCACTCATTTCTATTCAATTTGACTCATACAGAAAAATCTCCCAAACCAATGTCTCAAGTGGGTACTAGATCTGAAAGTTACTGCCAATATGAAGGGTTTAAAATTAGCATTTTTAGTTTCCCTCAGTATTAAATCTTCTGTTAGATTATACATCAGAAATAAAAGTAAAGTCAAGGAAGAATTAACTATATGGAAATGTTATAATTTTTATTGTTTATTATTGTTATTCTGAAAGCAAGTATTAGCAGATTGCCTGTTTTGAAGTTAAAAGAAACATAACTTTTAAACTCTTTAGAGACAAAAAGAAATATTTACAGTATCAGTTTTAATTGGGTTAAATTCTAGTTGCTGCTATCCAAGTAAGGTCTTGAAATCTTAAATAAGATATTAAAACTAATACTTTGACATCTTGTTTTTAAACCAATTATGTACTTATCTAATGCTGTATCCTCTTCATTATACACAAAGGTTACCACAGTGTTCATGAAGGTCTCCATTTTAATGAGAATTTAAGAAGAAAATATGTCATGCTCACCCCAAAGGTGTTTTCTCTGGCTATCAATATTCTGAAGTTCTGTGAGGATAATTGGGGTCTTGAATGTGGCCCAAAGAAATCTATTTTCCCAGTTATTTAGTTATTCAACTGAAGTCTGGTCCTGCATTGAAAACTGAATTGCTTTTTTCCATGCAGTTTTATTACAGTTTTAACCAACCAGAGAACATCATAGTCTTCTATAGACAGGATCCTTCCTTTACCAAGGCTGGCTATTTTTTTCGCTAATAGACCTCATATTGGAAATTGCTTAATGCACCAAGGCTTTTCTGTGGTGGGGTTCATATCTCTTGCTTAGTCAAGCATTTGATGGTTAATTAATTTAACTGATAATCAGTGACAAGGTAAGGTTTAAGAGGCATCATGGATGCTGCTCTCAGATAATATTAACTTATATGAGCCATTGATTTGTGACTTTAAATGTACTTATGTCCAAATTAACATAGGAAAAATATGTTATTTGTATTATTTTCTCTCAGTAGTTAAGAAGAACAATTAAATATAAACCTAAACCATGGTTTATTAAGTCTTTTTTTTTTTTATTCTGAGATTTTTGTGAGGCTTTTTTTTTTTTTTGAATCAGGGAAGGAAATGAAAGGCCTCATCATGCCATCATCCATCTGTTCGTCTATACATTTGGGCATAGACGGCACTATGCATGGTTATCATTTTACATACTCTGTCTCATAACTGAAATACAAGAGTGAATAAGGCAAGTATAAGATATTCAGAGTCTCGAGTGGGAAAATATTTGAGTAGCAGGTAGCAGATGCTATTTGAGTCCCTTCTTACCTTTAGAGATCTTTTCTTTTTCTTTTTCTTTTTCTTTCTTTTTTGGTTTTTGTGAGGTGTAGGGTCTCTCTCTAGTCCAGGCTGACCTGGAACTCACTCTGTAATCTTGGGTGGCCTCGAACTCATGGCGATCCTCCTACCTCTGTCTCCCGAGTGCTGGGATTAAAGGCGTGCACCACCATGCCTGGCTAGAGAGATCTTTTCTTTTTTATTTTTTATGACACTGGTTTGGAAAATTAATGATGTTGGGAACAGCTGTTAAATTAGCATTCAGCCTCTTTGAGTGAACTGTGGGCAGGAGATCTAAGCTGGCTCATGCAAAGTGAATCTGTGGACTTTGTAAGAATTCAATAAATGATGCTATTTTTTTCCATCATGATACTGAATGAGTGGCAGAATCACATGACACAAAAACTGATGGATCACAAATAACCTCTAGCCAATAAATGACCTGATCTCTTAGTATTTGGTCACAATACTTGTGTGTCACGAAGTCTCTCAATAAAATGAACATACATAAGGCATTTTGTAATTTAATTTGCTTTGTTAAAACACAAGCAGGTGGAGTTTGCTTTGTTTATTGGAATTGAAAAGAACCATGAATTTGGAAAAAACAGCATAAAACAAAATTTCCATATGTATTCTTACTAATAACATAAGAAATTTTTCTAAGAAGAAATTAGAATTTGGAAACAAAGCACTGATTAAATCAAGACAGGAATTCATAACTGGGCTGGGTATCTGGTGTTAAAATACAGGCAAAAGGTACTGCAGACCTGAGCTAAGACAGGAAAAAGAGAAGAGACAGAGAAACTGATAAAAAAGAGGAGAAAATAAAAAGGGGAAAGAAAGAAGGGGAGAGGAGGGAGTGAAGAGAGAGGATAGAAGAGAGAAGGAGGGGAGAAAGAAGAGATGGGAGAGGAGAGAGGAAAGATGGGAGAGGACAGAGGGGAGAGGGCAAGAGAAGAATACATAGAAGGGATAAGGGAGGGGAAGAAATGAGAAAGAGAAAGAGAGAGAGAGGAGAGGAGAAAGAGTGGAGACAGAGGGAACAAGAAGAGATTTAGACTTTTCACGTAATGTAATCCACCTTTAACCGTCACTGATTATAACAGAGTGGTTGGAAAGATGTTCGTTTGGGATTCAAAACAATGTCCAGTTTTCTTTCTTGGTCAAATGTGACTGGTGAGGTACATTTCACATACATAGGAACACAAGAAAAAGCAAAGGAGTGGATGAGGAGAGGAGGAACTCATTTGATTTTAGCTGTGTTCAACTCAGGATTATCTTGGATCCTGGAGCTAATTATGAATAATTGGTAAGAGGTTCATTTTTGACTTTTAGTGCATGATAAGTAGGAAAATTATAATTATATAAACAGCTTTTAGCAAACTTATTTAAGATGTTTTCTCTATAAAATTGCAAAGATTTAAAACAGATTCAGTGTTTTTTTTTTCTTTTTTTTTGTGAAGCTTCTTTTGTAAAAAACATGTTTCAAAATCAGAAAGAATTTGAGGGCTGGCTGGAATAATATTGATGTCAGATTCAACTAATATCTAAAATATACAAAAAGCAAGAAACAGACTTAAATCTATCAAAATGTAGTTTTCTCTAAAGTTTCTATACCAGTGATTTCACATTTGGACTTTGTGTTCCAGAAAGAATAAGAAAAAGGAAAAACCTTTAAAATTACCAAAAATGAGGAATGAGGATGACCTCTGTGATGGCATCTGTAGTCAGCAGTGTTTAAGGTATGAGGAATGGCATCAAGGGAGGAATTCTCACTAAGCCTGGCTTGTCACTTACTGGCTCAGAGATTTTGAATATTTATACTAACTTTTATTTGATCATCCACCAAGTATGTAGTAAGCAACTGTTATATGCCATGTCTGGAAATAAAACCAAGATGAATCAAGTCTTGCAGGCTAAGTAAGGAGAAGACACAGCATCCCATTACAGTTCAGAAGGGATGAATGTGATCTGAGCAATCACAATAAATAGCTGTGGAAAGAGGGCCTGACACTCTTAGAAGACCAGGAATAAACTTGGAGAGATTGTCGGTTCTGGTTAGAAAGTGAAACAAATACTGAGTACTGTTTTCTTCTCCAAAAAGAATCAGAGAAAGTATGGAGTATTGTTATTCTTTTTACGTGGTCATAAGTTATTTATTACTGGAGTCACATGATGATCAGTTTTATTGCCAATATGATTTGGCTACAGGGTGCCATGATATTTTGTCAAACTAGAGTTAGCCTTTGAGGGTGTTTGCTAACGAAACTGACATTTAAACAAGTAGACTGAGTAAAATAGAATGTTCTTTCTAACGTGAGCGGGCCTCATCCAATCAGTTGAAGGCCTGAAGAGAATGGAAAGGCAGACCTCCCCTGAACAGAAATGCATTGTTCCTGTTGGAGGGCTTTCAAATCAGCACACAAATGTTTCTCTTGGCTCTGGACTTGAACTGAACATCTGGGGATTCCAGTGTGCAAGTATCTGGAGTCGAATTACATCATTGGCTCTACTGCTCCTCAGCCTTTGGACTCAGACTGGAACTAAACTTCCGGCTCTCCTGGTTCTTCAGGTTGTCAACTCACTTGCAGACCTTCAGACTTTCCAGCCTCCATAAACACCAGGTCCTAATAGTTTCTCCTTTCCTTCTTTCTCCCTTCCCCTCCCTTATCACCTCTCTGCAGTATGTAGATATGTAGGATACATTTGTGTGTGTAGATTTTATTACACTAGAGAATATTGACTAATGCAGATCACTTAAGAAAAATGACACAATTGGCCTTGAAAGTACTATGATTTTGGTAAAAGAGGACATATTTGCAATTTAAACCTTGGAACCTCAGGAAACTCAAATAAGAGTAGGTGATGGTTAAAAATTTAAGATCACTTGACTACCGTGGAAAGAAGTGATTCCATTACACTTAGACAACTTTATTGGTTAATCAGCAATGCTTTGATAAAGACAATGAAGACACTGGAAACATTGGTAGGATAGAATTCTCATGTTTGTAACTATGATGGCTAATCTCTATTACCAACTAGATTAGATTTAGAATCACCATGGAAACAGACCTCTGGATGTGTTTATGAGAGTATTTCTAGAAAGGTTTAACTGCAACCTTTCACATTGGTGGGTAGACCCAACCTGAATGGGGGCACCATCCTATAGGCTGGGGTCCCAGACTGAGAAAAGAGAGAAAGCAAGCTGGACATAAATATTCATTTGTCTGTGCAGGCTTGCTCACTGTGACCAGCTGTCTCATGCTCCTGTCTCTGACTTCCCTGCCATAAAGAACTATATCTTCTGGAGCTGTGAGCCAAAATAAACCCTGGCTCTCGTGAATTGTTTTTGTCAGGTGCTTGATCACAGCAATGAGAAAAGTAACTACTACAGGAAACTACTTGGTTTGAGAGGGGTAGGTGTTCAGTGAGAAGAATTAAATATGGAGGGAAAGAAAAAGGAGATGTGGCATTTTAAGTTATGCACTGGTGATTGAATACACAATTACCTCAGCCTAGTTACTCTAAAGTAGGAATTTCTAAAATAATCTTTTTTTGTGTACTTTTTACATAACCTACAATATATCTTGTGATATTAATACAAAGATGCTATTATGGAATGGCCATTGTCACCAGAAGGCCTTTGTGGTAGTCTTGGCTATCAGTTTATTACATTACTAGAAACCTGTTGAACCTCTATGAGGTTGGACCTAGGAGGTCTTAGGTCATTAAGGGTTGTTCTGAAGGGGGACTATGGAACATCAGCTTCTTTCTCTCTTGAATCCTAGTCACGAGCTGAGTGGCTTCTTAAGTGCTGCTGCCATGATAGGTTATGTCATCCACTCCAGGCCCCAAAACAACCAGGCCAATCAATTACAGACTGACACCTCTAAATGTATGAGCCAAAATAAAACTTTATTCTTTTTAAGTTATCAGTTATTTTTGTTATAGTAGTGCAAAGCTACCACTCAGATTTTAATCAAAGTACATATAGGGCAAAATGGCTTAAATGCTATAAATTGATTGGTTGAGTAAGCCAATAAACCCAGTGATGCTCGTCATGGCTCAATTCTACTGTCAACTTGAACAGATTAGGAATCATGCAAGAGACACATCTCTTGGGTGGGTAGGGAGGGTGTTTCTAAGAAGGATTGATGGAGAGAGGATGACCTTCACCCAGAATGGAAGGCCCATCTGGTGGTGAAATATGTACACAGATGCCCAAAGAAAACACGGTGCCTTTTGTCTATCTGTCTGTCTGTGCTACTCATGGGTATACCCATCAGCCCTGCTGCTGCCGCTATCCTTTGTGGCCATTGGGACCAAGTTTCATTTACCTCGCAGTGTGGACTGAAGACAAGTGACTCTCCAGGAATCCTTCAGCCTTCAGAGCCAGCTTGGCATTCCTGAGGCAGATATCCAGGCTTATGGACTGAGCTACTGGATTCTCAACCTCCCTACACTACTGGACTTCTCAGCCATATCCTGAAGGACAATCTAATAAATTCCCTTTATAACACATATTCATTTGATTGGCTCTTTTTCTGTAGAGAATTCTGACTAATGCAATGCTCTTGGTCTCTATGAAATGCGATATTGTAAAACATATCTGTATGTTAAATTGACACATAAATGGCACCATTTTTCCTGTTGGGCAAGGAACTCCCTGTGAACACACTGAAGAGGGAATTGAACTAAAATGCCTGTCCCATCTGCTCTGCTTGACAACCTGGTATCCAAGGAGAATGGCAGGTGAGGATGGAAGGTAGTAAGCAAGACAGTGTGGGAGAGTGAATGCTGAGGATTCAAAATGGCACAGATTTCCTCAGAGGCTTCCCAATGTACCCTTTGGGAACTTGGATGTGTAATGTTTTATTTAAATATTGATGTTGCCGTGACAAAAAGGAATAGCCTCATTTCTATTTCTATTAAATCTTTAGTAAATCTCTTTTACTGTGAGATGCTTTGAGTAACATAGACCTTTTGTGGAAAACCAAAGAGGTTGAATTCCATTTCAGATGGAAATACAGGCATAGATGGAAGAGTGTGGAGGATGAAGAGCTCAGAAGACACCAGGGAACCTTGGGGGGTCATTCACAGGGTGCAGATTTGGGATTTGAGCTAATGTGATTGAGGACTGACAGGTCAAAGGGACATTGGTTAACAATACCAGGCATGGATATAATGATTACCACAAACCTTGCCTTTTATACAAGTTTGAGGCTGCACTCAGACATGTACACACGATTACATGCAAACACAAAGATGAAAACATTGTATACCACGATGTAAACAGTGTTTGTTGCTGGGAGGTTAGGTTCAATTTTCCTCTTTATATTTTCCTGTGTGTCTCGCTTTTTTTTTTTCTTTACAATAATCATTTCTTGCATTTCAAGTCAGAAACTAAAGATATTTGTTTCGGAAAAAGAAGAATTTTGCTTTGCTTTTAAAACAAAATGTAATCATGCAAAGGGTGAGCATGGTCTCTTTCATGAGGATAGAGCAATGTAGTAGAGCTGCCTTACACAGCCTTTGTAAAGTTTGCAGGAGATTTGATATGCATTAAAACGGTACGTACATTTCAAGCTTGTTTTGTTTGTTTACCTTAGGCAAATTATACATTTGGAAGGTTTTGTGTGTTAGATTGCATCAGCTCTTTCAATCTATGCTAATCTATGTCTGTTCCCTTTTATTTGTGTTCTGTTCTATATCTGCAGGAATGGATTTCCCCATCGTCATCCTTGCAAGGGCACTGTGAACATCCCTTTCTTCATGATGAAGCGCATGTGGCTCTAAGAGTGTTTCGCGTTTCGTCTGCGCCCTCATGATGCTTTGTGCACCTGAGGTCAAGACCGTATTACATTAGGGTGTGATCCTTCCCACTTATGACATCCTGCACTAGAAAACTGATTTAAAATTTCATTTTACAACTTAGGGAAAAATATTGATATACATAATACTTATGAGAATTCTCTAGTTCACTTAGAGAATTAGTCTGGCCCCAATTTCACCCTCAACGGGAATTTCAAGTGTGCTTACCTCGGTGACTGACACCATGTGGAAGTGTGTCTTGGTGTCCTGTCTGTTTTCTGCAGCGATGGGTCTGGAAGGGGGATTCAGGTTGTGTTGCATGGATAATAAGCAGTGGAATCAAATGCTGAGAAAATGATGAGTGTAACCTTATTCAGTGGAGGCAAAGCCAGAAGGCTTGACCACAGCAAAAATCCATAGGCACATTCGGGGTAGGCTTTTAAAGACAAGTGGTATGAGCACAGTGATGGCACAATTTTGAGTACAGATATACTACTGATGTTTTAAATAATTCATCCTTACTAATATAAGGGTTGTGCTATATCAACCTCATCCAACACTGATAACTGCAGGAAAAAGGATACTTTCTTCTATCTCCCCAGTGAGAAATTTATTGTGCAACACATCTTGGATTGTTCCATCTGTATTAAGTTTAACATCAAAAATATTTGGGATCTGTTCTATATCCTTCTGCAAGAGAAAACTGTTCTATCCTCCTAAGCTCATCTATTATGCTGTTTTCTGCCATGCATTATACCATGTGTAACTAATATTTTGGAATCATGGGGAAGCATCTGCTTCTGTTTTAATGTCTTGATAAAAGTGTTGTAAATATTATAGCTGTATAAGATTCCTTTCCTTAAAGGATCTGTTTCATTTCACCTGGAAATGCTCTTAATTCTTAAATCCTTCACCCAGATGCTGTATCTAGCAGATGAGGTAAATGTCTTTTAATCAACTTTTTTCTTAATTAGTAATGGAAACTACACATCTTTATATTTTCAAGTAGTGGTGTTGAAATTCCAAAGTAAATAAAGAGCCAATGACATTGCATTTATTCTTCTACCATAAAAAATAACCTTTTAGAACATAGTGTTCATATTCATTTAATTATGTAAGTCTTAGAAAGTATACTCACAATGTAAAGTGAGTGGATAAGGAGTCCTGTTGATGTGGCCCTTGGCTTTATTCTAGTAGTCCTGTTTTCTAGTGAACCGTTACCCTTGAGATTACCCCCGGTGCCCTTTTCAGCCAGCAATAATCACTTTAGATGAGCTATTTGGAAGCTGGAGAATTGCCACTTCTCCATTAGGAAACACTTCCCAGTGGGAACAGCAATAAACTCAAGTTGGGTTATATTCAGTTTGTTGCTTCTAGGATGAGAATGAGGGGTCAGAGGTTAACTTCCTGTGTTCTTCTACCTCCCTACCCCCATAGAGAAACCTTTCAGTATGTTAAAGCTGAAAGTGGACCTAGATATTTAGTAGTTCATGAACCTTCATTTCGTATGTAAACATTCCACATGTAACTTCAGGGAAACTCAGTGTCCTCCTGGTTAAACTCTATATAAGATTATGACAAATGGCCATCTCACTCTTTTCAGAAAGACCTTTTTATGCTAAAGTTTTCTGTAAATTGTCAAGTTCACCTCTGGCTCCAGCTTTTTGTTCACTGAATTACATGGAAGATCACTTTGCCCTCTCACATGCATATTCCTGAACAACACAGGACTTAATGTTTTTTTTCCACAAAACAGTGCTTTTACCATGCATGTCAGCCTTACTCTTTGCTTTGTCCTTAAATTGTTGTTGAGTGTAAAATAACATTTTATTTCTTATCATTTTTGTCTTCCTTCTCCAATGACTATTCCACAAAGTTAGTTCCTTCATACATGAGAAAAAGTACTAACTCTATTAATCATTTACCTATTATTGATCATCTACCAGTAATCTATAATCTTTCTATTTTCTCTCTATACTGATAAGAATAAACATAAACCAATTAATAAGCATAAAATAGAAATAACTTCTTTCTGTATATGTTTATGTTGAGAAAATCAGCACACATTGTTAGACTTAAGGAACACATCTGTTGTGAGTAGGCTGATCAAGCCTTTCCCCACTTGTATTCTTTGTCCTGTAAAATTCAAATTCTGGATAAGTCTGACCCTCTGTTCTTGTGTGTCCTCCACTGAACGGGTGATGGTGGGTGGAGGAAAGTGCCAAACTGCTGAGTGATTTCTCATCAACTCAAGACTGCCTTAGTCAGACCTCATTTCCCCAGTACTCACTCTCCTGGACAGCTATTTCATGCCTTTCCTCTCTCCTCAAACTTCCAATATTTTCTCCCCCTTGCTCATTTGAAATGATGACTCTGCTCCCTATTTTACTGTGAAAATAGAAGCAAGCTGAAGACTTTTTTTTTTAACCTCTGCACCATGCAACCTCGTAGCCTATGAGCATGAGACTCCAAACCCAGCCATGCTTCTTGTTATGTAGAGTGGGGTGTACTGAGCCTAACCCTGCCACCTGTGCACTCTGATTTCTCAAGCATGTAGTGCTATGCTTGGTGCATAACAGATTGCAATGCTTGCAAATGACTGACAACACAGCGCTTGTCTTGGTTAACAGAGATTCAGGTGCTAAGGGTAAGAGGTTAAGCTTCAAAATTGCAGGTCCTCTGATCTGTATTCCATGGGAACTGGGCTCTCCAACTTCCTGTCTGGGCTCAGGTCGCACGTGGCTGCCATTTATTGTGCTCTCTTTGGTTCTTAGAAGAGTTGCAAAGACTGTATTAGGGCATGAGGCTAGAACCTGGCTACAACGTGATGTGACACTATCCATGTTGTCAAATGTTTGCATTCTAGTGAAAGATTATTTTAATTGAAAATTTGGTTAGGTGTTGAAATTCTTTTGAGTCTTTCCCAAAGTTTGTTAATTAATTATAATATAAAATGAAACAAATATATTTTCCCTCTCTACTTGTCTGATTACCTTCTTTGATATTTTATTTACTTGCTTTGATGAGTCTTTTTTTTTTTTTACAATGTCTTTATTACCTGAATGCTAACCACTGCAGCTGTTTCCCCACTGTACTTTATCTCATGATGTGTAATTAAGCTGCCCATTTTCCTGTAATTAAAAAGGTTAAAGAATTGATTATAATCATCACTCTCTGAGGCAAAACAGCAGGAATTAAATTACAGATGATAGTTTTCTTTAGTCCAAATGTGTTTAATACATGTTTGTTTCAAGCTGATTCCAGGACTTGTAGAATAGAGCATATTACTTGTATCTAGATTTTTAGGCAGAACTGCAAACTGTTCAAATAGTTCCAAAGAAGTAGGTATCTGTTCTTCTTTTTTTTTGTGTGTGTGTTTTTTCAAGGTAGGGTCTCACTCCAGCCCAGGCTGACCTGGAATTCACTATGTAATCTCAGGGTGGCCTCAAACTCATGGTGATCCTCCTACCTCTGCCTCCTGAGTTTTAGGACTTAAGGCATGTGCCACCATGCCTAGCTTACTGTTTTTTTTTTTTATTAATTTATATCCTTATAAAACTCTTTTTTATATATACCTGGCTACTTTCTGTAGAAATTTAAACTTGTTTTCCTAAAACAAGCTTATGTTCAGTTATTTCTTTCATCTGACTTTCTGTTATTTGGAGAGAGGATCTCATTATCTGGGCTAGAATGGCCTCAGCACACAGTCTTCCTATGTCTGCTTTCTGAGTACTGGGATTACAGTTATATACTGCCACATCTGACTCTGACATCCTTTCTTTAACCTAAATGTTTGCTTTCTTCAAAACCTTCCTTTGAGGCTCTTCACTCACAGCTTTGTTTCCCTCATCACTTTGTTGTAAAGCATAACTGTGAAGTAATAAAATATAACATGCATATACATGTGTATATCTATGTGTATATATGTATTTTTTTGTTTCTTTTTGAGGTAGGGTCTGTCTAGTCCAGGCTGACCTGGTATTCACTATATAGTCTCAGACTGTCCTTGAACTCACAGCAATCCGCCTACCTCAGCCTTCCCAGTACTGGGATTAAAGGTGTGCGCCACCACACCTGGCTATGTATTATTTTTTGAGATAGGGTTGGATCTTATGTATCTCAGGCTAGCCTCAAACTCACTGTGCAGCCAAGACTGGCCTTGAGTTCCTAATATTCCTGAATCTGACACTTAAGTGCTGGGATTATGGCCATTTACAACCATGCCTAGCTCATGCTGTATACATTATCAAACACAAGTTTTATTTCAGCCAGGTATGACCTGTTTCAGTTTTCTTTAAATTTTAATTTATTTATTTGAGAGAATGAGAGAGAAAGAGGCACAGAGAGACTGAGAATGGGCACTCCAGGGCCTCCAGCCACTGCAAACAAATTCCAGACACATGTGCCACCTTATGCATGCGGCTTACATGGGTCCTGGAGAATCGAACCAAGGTCCTTTGGCTTTTGCAGGCAAATGCCTTAACTGCTAAGCCATTTCTCCAGCTCCCCTTCCCCCTTTTCAGTTTTTAAAAGGTTTATTTAAAGGATTCTTTCTCTGTGTGTGTGTGTGTGTGTGTGTGTGTGTGTGTCTGTATGTTAGTATAAAATAGGTCATTATACCAAAGTCAAATTTTTGCAATTATGCGAGAAATATGGATTTAAACATATAAGTGCAATCAGCAGAATGGACTTTGGAGTCAATATTTTGCTAAATTTTCAAGTAATGATCCTCCTCTTAAACTGTTAATCTTGTCTAAGACAATAGTTGTCTGTGAAGAAGTATAGAGTGTGTTCTAACGTGCGCTGGGTTATGTGCAGTGGGATATTAGAGCTCTTCACAGGTTGAAAGGATGAAAGTGGGTTTGAGTGGCTGCAGAAACACATCATAGGTGGGGGTTTAGATCTAGAGGAAGGACTAGGATTCACCTTCTGTGATCTCAGATAAGGCAAAATTACTAGGTCTCAGAGAACAGGTTTCTCATATAAACAAGATATTTGCAGATCCATGGAACTGTGAATGATGCCTTCTGAAAAGAGTAGAAAAACATTTCTCTTAGAAAAAGAGCAGTGTTTAAGTGATTCCTCCAAGAGCAATGATATTTTCTGGATATTATAGGAAAAACTTGGTTGAGTACAAAATCATTGCCTAGGTTTTTATCCATTTGTTTATAGCCATTTATTTAGTTAGTTTTTTTGAGGTAGGATCTCCAGGCTGACCTTAAACTCATGGAAAACCTTCTATCTTTGCCTCCCACATGCTGGGGTTAAAGGCATGTGCCACCAAGCCTGGCTTGTGTTTATTTTTAATAAGTGTAATGTAGTATTTACTTTCTCATGGACATTAGGAATAATTATAATACAGGGGCTAGAGAGATGGCTTAGTCATTAAGGTGCTTGCCTGTGTAGCCTAAGGACCCAGGTTTCATTCTCCAGTACCCATATAAGGCAGATGCATAAGGTGGCACATGCATCTCGAGTTTGTTTGCAGTGGCTGGAGGACCTGGTATACCTCTCCCCCCACCTCTTTCTCTCTCTCTCAAATAAATAAATATAATAATAATTATAATGCAAATAATAAGAGATAGCATTAGTCACTCACTGGGAACTGTTCTAAGTTCTTTAATATATTAATTCACTCACTTTTTGGAGAGGAAGGGGGTTGAGACAATCACCTTACAATGTAAGCCCTGCTGTTACCTGTGTTTTACATATGGAACAAGGAAGGAACAGTGTTGCAGTCAGGTTCACATTGTTGGTAGAAATGACCCAACTAAGAGCAGCTTGTGGGAAAAACAGTTTATTTTGGCTTACAGGCTCGAGGGGAAGCTCCATGATGGCAGGGAAAATGACAGCATGAGCACAGGGTGGACATCACCCTCTGGCCCACATAAGGTGGACAACACGAATAGGAGAGTGTGCCAAACACTGGTTTAGGGAAACTGGCTATAATACCCATAAGCCCGCCCCCAACAATACACTCTCTCAGGAGGTGGTAATTCCCCAATCTCCATCATCTGGGAACCTAGCATTCAGAATACCTAAGTTTATGGGGGACACCTGAATCAAACCACCACAAATAGCAAGGCTACACCAGACGTTGTTCAATATTCTAGAATTATAATTTGCAGCTAGAGGTTGTGCTCTGATTCTTAGAGACTATATTCTGGATATAGTCATTCAGGAGATCAGGAGTAGTCAAAGAGGTCTACATTAAGAGGAGCAGGATGACTTTCTGGAAATGGAAGAGAACAGTTAGGTGGGTATGAATGGGAAAGAATATACACTAGGCTTGTAAATATATTTGTTTTCTAGAATTGTTTAACAAAATACTGTAGACCTAGCTAGTTTAAAACAGTAAGCTTTATTCTCATGCATCTGTGGAGATAAGAAGTCTGAAGGCAAGGTATCTTCCTAAAGTCTGTAGCAAAGACTCTTATGTCTTCTTTTTTAATATTTTTATTTTTATTTATTTATTTGAGGGAGAAAGAGACAGAGAGAGAGGGAGAAAGAAAGAATATGTCAGGTCCTCTAGCCATCACTGGAAACGAACTTCAGATGCAGGTGCCACCGTGTCCATCTGGTTTGCATGGGTCCTGAGGACTCGAACCTACATCCATTGCCTAGAAATATCAAGAAAATTAAAAAGTTATGTCACAAGTACATATGTAATACATATGTTGGTAATAGGTTATCCTTTCCTTCCATACATAGGCAGTCCTATATTATGAAAAAAATAATTTATCAAAATTTATACACAAACTGCAAACACAGGCTGCATAGTTTCATTTACAGCAGAGAGAAATGTAAACAAATGAAAAGATGCACTGCTAAGTCATAGCTATGTAACATTAACTGTAGGACATCCTGCCTCACTGAAATAACTTCACAACCACCTCCTGTTGCTATTTTGGTGACATCAAGTGTTTGGAATTCTGCTTAAAATGCCATGTGGCACTAATCATGTCATAAGCAATTTTGTCTCTCCAGTAAATCATGAAAAGCAATCAGTTCAGGCCTCTTGTATTCTTCACATACATAATACATGTACCATAAAAAATAAGTCTTAATCAGTGTTCTGGTAAGGCCTTCATCAAACAACAGGAATTACTATTACGGTTGGGGGTAAGTTGAACAGGTGCAGAAGGGGAGAATGAGTTTAGAGAGCTAGGGGGCGCTTTAGCCCAGCTGCCATCACCTCCTTGGATAAGCCACAGCTATAGTTGGCCCCAGTTGATATCCCTGTAACTCTGTACTGGAAAGCTGAATCCCAGTAGCTTCCTCAGAGCCCACCCTCAGGAGTGGGGTCAGGGACACCAAGCCTGGTATCACTGACAAACGAACTGTACCCCTGTCCTCAAAGGGTGGCTGCTGCTGGCAGGGACAGAAAAATCACAAGAAAGGCTTTGGTAACAAACAGGCGCAGCCTAAGAAATGGTTATGGTTTCATCAACAGGAATATCACTAAGGGAAATTTGTCCGGTTTGGATGTGAAATGTCATCCACATGCTCATATCGTTGAACACGTGGTCTCCAGCTGCTGGTGCTCTTTGGGGAGGAAACTAAGATGGGTTTAATGGATGAAGGAGGTGGGTCTTTTGAGATAGGCCTTTTCCAGTTGTAGATTGGACCCACATCAAGTCTCATCTCTGCTTCTTGACTCACCAAGCAGTGAGGAGCTGCTGCCTTAGGGACAGAGCCTCTCTCCTGTGGCCACAACGGTTTGTGCCCTCCAAAGTGTGAGCCAAAAGATATTCTTCCTCCATAGGGCTGCTTGTGTCAGGTATTTTGTCACAGCTATAGGAAAAGTAACTGACACACCAGCCTTATATAAAGAAGAATAATTCCAGGATATACCTTTGTATTGTGGCAGATGGAGGGACTGGAGTTTTACTCATTGAAAATAGAGAGGGAATAAGGAATAGCAGATGCTATATATCTGGCAATGATCAGTTTAAGGCAGTGAATATGTAGGAGATTGCCATCAGTACAGACTTCTAGTATGCTAGAGGTCTTCCAAGACATTAACTGTCATTCATTATCAAAATAGTGAGAACTGAGAATGAACAAGGCATTAAACAGCATCCTATTGAAACCTCAGTAGGATTATTTGAATAACAATGGGTTGACCATTGGTAATGTTTCCCATCTTTTATTTATTTATTTTTGTTTTTTGAGGTAGGGTCTGACTCTAGCCCAGGCTGACTGGTAATTCACTATGTGGTCTCAGGGTGGCCTTGAACGCATGGCAGTTTTGTCTTCCTACTTCTGAATCCCAAGTGCTAGGATTAAAGGCGTGCGCCAAGATGCCTGGATTCTCTCTCTCTTTTTTAAAGTTATTAAGAACATATTTTGTGGGGCTGGAGAAATGGCTTAGCGGTTAAGCGCTTGCCTGTGAAGCCTAAGGACCCTGGTTCGAGGCTCAATTCTCCAGGACCCACGTTAGCCAGATGCACAAGGGGGCACACGCATCTGGAGTTCGTTTGCAGTGGCCGGAGGCCCTGGCGTGCTCATTCTCTCTCTCTCTGTCCGTCTCTTTCAAATAAATAAAAATAAACAAAAAAAATTTTTAAAAAAAGAACATATTTTGTATGTATACATCGTGTGTTGGTACCATTTTTCCCTCATTCTGCAGGCAGCCCTCCTCAGTGGGGTTCCTGGTATTCTCCATGGGGTTGTGGGTTATGCATTGTGGGAACAGTAGTCAGTTATTGGGAGGAGGCAGTGTCTGTGGGCATGACATGCCAATCTTTGACTCTTAGAATATTTCTGCCCTCTCTTCTATAAAATTTCATCAGCCTTGGTAGATGTGTTTTAAGTCTACTTCAGTGATGAGCTCTTAGAAGCCTCTGCATTTCTGCTTAGGTGTGTGTTGAGTATTCTCAGTGTCTGGCACTGATTGTCAAGCTCACCATGGAAGCAGCACTTGTGCTTGTCTCCCCAATTCCTTTGTGGTTTCGCCTGGGTCTTGACTAAGATGCAAGGGGTAGTTTATCTCCTTGTGTCTCACTACCTTCTGAAAAAGAAAAGCTGATTCTTCAATGGAGAGTAAAGTCAGCATATGTTAAATTGGATAAGCGTTATTAATTTAGGGAGAATTTCATGGATGTAACCCCTCTTTCAGCCAAAGACTAGTGGGAGCTTGACATTGGAACACATAATCTTTGTCTCCATAGGATTCAGACCTGGTTCCCATTTCCAAATATGGATTCCATCGAGCAGATCATTTAGCCAATCGGTACCCACCAAGGCTGTGTTCCACCATTGCACTGGTGTGTACTTCTTGTCAGGCTGGCTGTTTCTGAGTAGCTTAGATCCCTGATTGCTCACATCATTGTTGGCCACTTTCCCCCAGTAGCTCATATAATGCTTTCCAGCCCTAGATGGGCTAACTGCCTTGGGTCTGGCTCTCTTCCAGATTCCAGCCAAGTCTCTTCATGCTCTGTGTCAGGAGCATATGATATCTTCAGCAATAGGATCTAACCTTTTACCTCAGGTGGGTAATCAAGTGCTTTGACAGAAGCCTGCCTTATTTTGGGGACCATGTAGGTCTCTCCAATCAACAGCTAAATGTGGGTGGCACCTATTTCTGGTACTGAAAGTTACAGGTTCTGAAAACTTTTAAAAAACTTTTAAAAAACTTAAAAAAAAAGTTTTTTTTTTTTTTTTTTAAGGTTAGGCTTCATCCCATCCTCTCCAAAGCCTTTCTTTTTGGGTGCTTCCCTTGTGCTCCTGTTGAGGGCTATATCTATTAGTTAAGGTTCAGAGAGAAAGGTTTCTATGGCAACATTTCATTTTGGGTTTAATTGTGTGTTTTTCCCCTTCCCCCCAAACCCTTCTATCACTATTGTCTGGACCTCATATTGCCTATCAGGTATGACAGCAACTCAAGCAGGTCCAGATTAGGAATCAAGATGAGTGAGAACACATGACATTTGTCTTTCTGTGATTATGTGTGTTCACTGAGCATGAGCTTTTCTAATTCCATCTATTTCCTACAATTTTTATAGTATCTTTTCTTTTTCTTACTGCTGAGTAGAATTCCATTGTGTATGCGTACCACAACTTTGTTATCCATTCATATAATGATGGGCACCTGGGTTGATTCCAGTTCTAAGCAATTATGAATTGAGCAGCTATAAACATGGTTGAGCAAATATCTCTGTAGTGAAGCATGGAGCATTTAGGGTAAATGCCCAGGAAGAAAATAACTGGGTCTGTTGGTAGTTCTATATTCATCTTTTCCAGGAACCTCCATATTGATTTCCATAGTGGTTATAAAAGTTTGCATTCCCACCAACAGTGGATGAGGGCTCCTCTTTCCTCACATCCCCACCAACATTTGTTGTTGTTTGATTTTTTTTTTTAGGGTGTGATAGTTCACACCTTTATTATTCATTTTATTTATTTATTTTTAGTTTTTTTGAGGTAGGGTTTCATTCTAATCCAGGTTGATCTGGAATTCACTATGTAGTCTCAGGGTAGCTTTGAACTCACAGTGATCCTCCTACCTCTGCCTCCCAAGTTCTGGGATTAAAGGCATATGCCACCATGCCCAGTTCTTTATTATTTTTTTATTTTATTTATTTGAGAGAGAGAGAAAGAGGCAGATAAAGAAGGAGAATGGGCACACCAGGGCCTTAAACCACTGCAAATGAACTCCAGATGCATGTATCACCTTGTGCATCTGGCTTATGTGGGTCCTGAAGAATTGAACTTGGGTCTTTAGCTTTGCAGTAAAGTGCCTTAACCATTAAGCTATTTCTGCAAGCTTTGTTTGATTTTTTTTTTTAAAATGATTGCCACCTTTACTAGAGTAAGGTGGAATCTCACAGTTGTTTTAGTTTGCATTTCCCTGATGGTTAGGTATGGTGAACATTTTCTTAAGTGTGTGTTAGTAATTTATATTTGTTCTCTGAGAACTCCTTATTCAGTTCTCTGCCCCTCTGCCTATGCTAGGTTTGTCTGTGCAAGAGCTTTTTAATTTCATAAGACTCCATTGTTTGAGAGATTGTTTAATGTCCAGTGCTACTAGGATATTGTTTAGGAAGTCCTTCTCCACTCCTGTATCATGGAGAGTTCCTCTTATTTTTTATTCCAGTACTTGAAGAATTTTATGTCTATTGAGGCCTTTAATGCATTTGGAGTTGATTTTTATGTATTGTGGGTCTAGTTTCATTTTTCTACATGTGATCATTCAATTTGTCCAGCACTATTTGTTGAAAATGCTTTCTTCAGTCTATATTATTGGCACCTTTGTCAAAGATCAAGTAGCTGTAGCTACTTGACCTAAGGTCCAGGTCTTCAATTCTATTCCATTGTCCTATGTTTCTGTTTTTATATAAGCACCATGCTCTTTTTGTTACTATGGCTTTGTAATGTAGCTTTAGATCAGGTATAGTGATACCACCAGAAGTTTTTTTTTTTTTTTCTTCCTGAGTATATGTTCGGATATCTCAGGCTTCTGCCATTCCATATGAATTTTGAGATCATTTTTTCAATCTCCATGAAGAATGATGCTGGAATTTTTATTGACATTTCATTAAAACTGTACACTGCTTTTGGTAGAATTGCCATTTTCACAATATTAATTCTACCTATTCAGGAGCATGGGATGTCTTTCCATCTGCTCAAGTCCTCCTTAATTTCTTTCTTGAGCATTGTTATGTTTCCTTTACAATGTCTGGACCAGATTGCATTCCCACCAACAGTGTAGAAGGGTTCCTCTTTTTCCACATCCTCATCAGCACCTATGGTCATTTGTTTTCATGATGGCAGCCAATCTGACAGGAGTGAGGTTGAATCTCAATTTAGTTTTAATCTGCATTTCCCTGATGACTAGGGATGTAGAACATTTTTTTAGATGCTTATATGTCATCTGTATTTCTTCTTTTGAGAACTCTCTATTTACCTCCATAGCCCATTTTTTAACTGGGTTGTTTGATTTTTTATTATTTAATTTTTTGAGTTCTTTGTATATCCTAGATATTAATCCTCTATCAGATGTATAGCTGGCAAAGATTTTTTCCCATTCTGTAGGTTGCCTCTTTGCTTTATTCACAGTGTCCTTTGCAGTACAAAATTTTTGTAATTTCATGAGGTCCCAGTGGTTAATCTGTAGTTTTATTGCCTGAGCAATTGGGGTTATATTCAGAAAGTCTTTGCCAAGACCAATATGTTGAAGGGTTTCTCCCACTTTTTCCTCTAGCAATTTCAGAGTTTCAGGTCTGATGTTAAGGTCTTTAGTCCATTTGGACTTAATTCTTGTGCATGGAGAGAGAGAGAAGAATCTATCTTCATCCTTGTACAGATAAATATCCAGTTTTCCTAGCACCATTTGCTGAAGAGGCTGTCTTTTCTCCAATGAGTATTTTTGGCAATTTTATCGAATATCAGGTGGCTATAACTACCCAGACTTACTTTATTTTCTGTGATGCAATTGTGAATGGGAGTGATTCTCTGATTTCATCCTCTGTGTGTTTGTTGTTAGCATATAGGAAGGCTACTGATTTCTATGCATTTATTTTGTATCCTGCTACATGGCTATAGGTGTTTGTCAGCTCTAACAGTTTGCTGGTAGAGTCTTTAGGGTCCTTTATGTATAGAATTATGTCATCTGCAAATAATGATAACTTGATCTCTTCCTTTCCAAGTTGTATCCCTTTTATGTGTGTCTCTCGCCTTATAGCTATGGCTAAGAATTCCAGTACTATATTAAATAAAAGTGGGGACAGTGGACACCCTTGCCTTGTTCCTTATTTTAGTGGAAAAGCTTCAAGTTTTTCCTCCATTTAGTAATATGTTGGCTGTAGGCTTGTCATAAATAGCCTTTATTATATTGAGATATGTTCCTTCTATTCCCAGTCTCTGTAGGACTTTTATCATGAAGGAATATTGGATTTTGTCAAATGCTTTTTCCGTGTTTTATGAGATGACCATGTGATATTTTTTCTCTTTCAGTCCATTTATATAATGTATTTTTGTGTATGTTGAACCATCCCTGAATCTCTGGGATAAAGCCTGCTTGGTCAGGGTGAATGATCTTTCTGATATATTCTTGTGTTCTGTTTGTTAATATTTTGTTAAGAATTTTTGCATCTATGTTCATGAGGGAGATTGGTCTGTAATTTTCTTTTTTTGTTCTATCTTTGCCTAGTTTTGGTATCAGGGTGATGCTGGCTTTGTAGAAGCAGTTTGATAGGATTCCTTCTTTTTCTATTTTATGGGAAAGCTTAAGAAGCAATGGTGTTAGTTCTTCCCTGAATGTCTGGTAAAATTCACCAGTGAATCCATCTGGGCCTGGACTTTTTTAATTAGGAGATTTTTGATAACGGCTTCGATCTCCATACTTGTTATGGGTCTATTTAAGTGATTAATCTCATCTTGATTTAATTTAGGTACGTCATATAAATAAAGGAAATCATCCATTTCTTTCAGATTTTCATACTTAGTGGAGTATATGTTTTTATAGTACCTATGAATTTTTGAATTTCTCTGTTATCTGTTGTGATGCTGCCTTTTTCATCTTTAATTTTATTAATTTGTATCTCTTCTCTCTTTCTTTTGGTGAGATTTGCTAAGGGTTTATCAATCTTGTTTACCCTTTTAAAGAATCAACTGTTTGTTTTATTGATTCTTTGGATTTTTTTTTTTGGTTTCTATTTCATTAATTTATGCCCTAATCTTTATTATTTGTTCCCATCTACTGATTTTTGGTTAGCCTTGTTCTTTTTCCAAAGCTTTAAGGTGAAGCATTGGGTCGTTTACTTGAGAGGTTTCTAATTTCTTAATATAGGCACTTAAAGCTATAAATTTCCCTCTTAGGACTGCCTTCACTGTGTCCCAAAGGTTTTGGTATGTTGTGTTCTCATTATCATTAGACTCTATGAATTTTTTGATTTCCTCATTGACCCATTCATCATTTAGTAGTGTATTGTTTAGTTTCCATGATTTTGTGTATGCTTTATAGCTTTTCTTGCTGTTGATTTGTAGTTTGATTCCATTGTGGTCAGATAGAAGGCAAGGAAATATTTCAATTTCCCTGTACTTGTTAAGGTTTGCTTTGTGTCCTAATATATGATCTATTTTATAGACTGTTCCATGTGCTGCTGAAAAGAATGTGTATTCTGCAGCATTTGGATGAAATGTCCTGTAGATATCTGTTGGGTCCATTTCTTCTATGACATTATTTAATCCAGATGCCTCTCTGTTTATTTTTTGGTGGGATGACCTGTCAATTGATCAGAGTGGGGTGTTGAAGTCACCTACTACAACTGTGTCTGGTGTTATCTTTGACCTTAGCTTGAATAGCATTTGTTTGATGAAGTTGGGAGCCCCCACGTTAGGTGCATATATGTTTACAATTGTAATGTCCTCCTGTTGGAATGTGCCTTTAATCAATATAAAGTGACCTTCCATATCTTTCCTAACTAATGTTGGACTGAAGTCTACCTTGTCAGATATTAGGATAGCAACCCCTGCTTGTTTTCTAGGCCCATTTGCTTGAAACATTGTTTCCAACCTTTCACCATAAGATAGTGTCCATCCTTTGTAGAAAGGTGAGTTTCTTGGAGGCAACATTTTGAAGGATCCTGCTGTTTAACCCAGTCTGCAAACCTATGTCTTTTGGTTGCAGCACTGAGGCCGTTGATATTAAGAGATATTATTGAAAGGTGTGTATTTATTTTTGCCATTTTTTGTAGTTCTTTTGGTTTCAGCTTTGCTCTCTTATATTAACTAGTATTTGAGTATGGTTTGTTTTTCCCAGGTTCCTTATATGTGTGCTTTTCTTTGTCTTCATCATGGAGGATTCTTTCAAGAATTTTCTGTAGAGCTGGTTTTGTTTTCAAATACTCCTTTAGCCTGCATTTGTCATGGAATGTCCTTATTTCTCCATCTATTTGAATGGATAGCTTTGCAGGATAAAGTAACCTTGGTTGGCAGTTGTTATCTTTCAGAACCTGGAATACATCACTGCAAGCCCTTCTGGCTTTTAAAGTTTGTGTTGAATAATCTGCTGTGATCCTGATGGGCTTGCCTTTGTAGGTAACTTGATTTTTCTCTCTAACTGCTTTCACTATTATTTCTTTGGTTTGTATGTTTGGTAGTTTAATTATAATATGGCGAGGAGAGGTTCATTCCAGGTTTTGTTTTGTTGATGTTCTAAAGGATTCCTGTATCTGCATTGGCACCACTTTCCCAATTTGGGGGAAGTTTTCTGCTATGATTTTGTTGAAAACAATTACTATGCCTTTGGAGTGAAATTTTTCTCCTACTATACCCTGAATTCTTATGTTTGATCTTTTCATAGTGTCCCGAATATCTTGAAATTCCCATTCATACTTTCCTACTAGTTTGTCTTTCTCTTTGTTGGACTGTGTTAGATCTGCCACCTGGTCTTCTAGTTTATATATTCTGTCCTCTCCTTCATCCATTCTAATAGTGAGATTTTCTACAGAATTATTTTTTTAATTTCTTTGACTGTGTTCTTCATTGCTAGTAATTCTCATTGGTTTTTCTTTATTATTTCTATTTCCTTATTTATGTCTTGTATTGACCTCTTTATTTCATCAAATTTGTGTCCTGTCTCTTCCTTGATTTCCTCTTTCATTCCTTTGATTTCCTCTTTGACTTCTTTGAGCATATTTATAATCATTCTTTTTTGTGTGTTAATTGTTTTTTTTTTCTTTTCTCAATTTTTATTAACATTTTCCATGATTATAAAAAACATCCCATGGTAATACCCTCCCTCCCCCCTTTTTCCCCTTTGAAATTCCATTCTCCATCATATCCCCTCCCCATCTCAATCAGTCTCTCTTTTATTTTGATGTCATGATCTTTTCCTCCTCTTATGATGGTCTTGTGTAGGTAGTGTCAGTCACTATGAGGTCATGAATATCCAGGCCATTTTATGACTGGAGACAGGAGGTTGTAAGGAGTCCTACCCTTCCTTTGGCTCTTACATTATTTCCGCCACCTCTTCCGCATTAGACCCTGAGCCTTGGAAGATGTGATCGAGATGTTACTCAGTACTCCAGTCACTTCTTTCCAGCACTATGATACCTTCTGAGTCATCCCAAGGTCACTGCCATCTGAAAAGAGAAGATTCTCTACCCAAAGTGAGAGTAGCGTTAATATAAGGGTATAAATATTAAGAAAAGTGCTTACTGGGCAGTTTGATAAGCATAGTATATACATTTTCCCAGACATCAGCAAATGTTACACCCCTAGGGCTCATGACTACCCCTGTTTTAAGTTTTCAGTATCAGGGATGTATTTCCCCCCATGAAGCAGGCCTCCAGTCCAATTGGAGGGCAATTGGTTTGCACCATGACAGATGTGCCACTATTTCACCTGTTGGCTCATTTGGCCTGGCTGGCCAATTATAAGTGTCCACAGTTGAGTATCTTCACTGGTGGTATCTCTTTCTCCCATTGAACTACATGAAGAATGGCTTCTTCCAGCTTTCTCTCAGCTGGTCTACATGGAGGAGGTTATCAGCTCAATTCCAGCAGAATTTCTCAGTGGCTTTGCCACCCAAGTATGTGGAGTCTTCAGCAATAGGGTCTTATCATCTATTCCTGGTGGGAAACAAAGGGCCTCAGCAATGTCCTATAATGTTTTGGGGGCATCAGGGACCTCCCTGGTATAATCATTCTTTTGAAATCTTTGGCATTTTCTCTAACTCATTCTCACTGGAGGTCATTTCTGATGCATTAATACTTTTTGGTGGATTTATAGTGTCCTGATTTTTGATGTTTCTTGTGTTATAATGTATATATTTTTGCATCTTGGATTAATTTAATACTTGGATTTTCTAGTTGGCTGCAGTATTATTAGATGTATCAATCAATCTGATGTCATATATCTTCAGGATAGGAACTTAAGGTGTTAGGTGTGGCTCTCGAGACTCTCAGAGTATCTACAAAAGTGACCCTAGGTGTTGGGTTTGCCTGTTATGAGAGTATTCAAGTAGGCTGAGTGGAACAAAATACAGGCAGATTCTAAAATCTAACTAAAGAATGTACACATTCAATGAAAAGCAGCACAGAGTATTTATGCAAGAGTAGGTATTATGACAACCAGATCCTCTAACAAAATCACTGCCCCCACACCCTTCATCCTATCAACAAGGAAGTTAAGGTTTCTGGTCTGTTGAGGGTTCTGAGTCAGCTTGTGACCAAGTGAAACCCTTCCCTAATGCACAATAGAAAAGGGAATAAAACCACTATAAATCAATAAGCAACAAATAACAAGCCCAAAATATAGCTTATTTAGGAATGGCAAGTCTGACCTTCCATCACATTTAACATATAATTTATCCTAATATGGAAGGTGCAATTAGCACTTCTGGTTCATGCCTATATAGCAGGCTTATTTGGCGGGTACTGACCTGGTGTAATCCCAGTTACCTTTTGGGATCATTTTGGTCTCAGTTATGCTGCGCTCCTGCTTGGGTCCCACTTTGGTGCACTGTGGGCTCAAGTAGGCTGGCTGGGTCATTGGATTGCTGCTTTGGTTGCAGGTCCTGGGTGCTATATTCTCCCTTCCCCTGGTCTCTGGTACTTGAGCTGGCAGTGCGGGAGGGGAGGCTGTGGATGGTGGCTCTAGTTCTCCCACTGGTCCACGTGATCCTCTACCTTGTGATCTGCTCCTCTGTTGTTGGCTGTGGTTCTCCATGTTTCTTGAGTTTGCGAAGAGCTCTGTTGTGATTCTTGTAGGTTCTTAAGATTGGTTGTTTGACTCTTCTGTGTGGAGTATTCCCTGAAGTATTCTCTGTAAGTTTGGCTTTGTGTTCATATAATCATAGTGCTCACTGCTCACTTTTTCCATGGAAAGTTTTCCTTTCACCATCTATTTTGAGGGATCCATTTGCTGGATACAGAAGTTTGGGTTGGATCCTATAGGTTTTTAGACTTTGAAGTCTTCCATTCTAGGCCCTTCTGGCTTTCAAGGTTTCCACTGAGAAATCTGAGGCAATTCTGATTGGAATGCCTTTGTTTGTGCTTGTAGCACTCTCCCTTTGTTTTCATTGTTAAGAGTTTTAACTATGATGTGCCTTGCAGATTTTCTTCATTGCTCCTGTCTGGTATTCTGTGAGCTTATTGTGACTGGTTTGGCCTCTCTTTTGTGAGACTGGGGAAATTTTCTTCAATAATTTCATTGAATTTGTTCTCTATGCCTCTGGCCTGGATTTCTTCCCCTTCTGATATACACACTGATCATTTTAAGGTATCCCACAGTTGTACCATATTCTGTTTGCATGAATTTCTGAAGCTGGCCAAGGTTTTGGACTCCCAATCAATTTCTTCTGTCTTGTCTTCCAGTTCAAATGTTCTGTCTTACACATGAGTGGCTTTGTTAATGAGGAGATCTAGAGAGGTTTTTAAAAGATCTATTTGATTTTTGTCTTCTTTTGTGTTATTTTTCATTGTGTCCATCTCTTTTTTGAATTACGATTTCAGTTTGATGTCTGATTTTCTTGCATTTGATCATGTCTTCATTCAGCCCAATCTGGTGTTTATTGAGATCCTCTATTTTTTGACTCAACTTCAATGGATTTATATCTCTTTTGAGGATTCTCTGTTTTTCTTATATTAATTAAGCCTAGTGACAAAAGCTGAGTGTTTTAGGAGAAAATTCTGCTCAATTTCATATATGTGATTGTTGGTTTTTGATCCTTTGCTTCCAGTTTAGCAATACCTTGGATCAGGGTCACATTGGTTGTCGTGTTTTCATTTGGAGATTCAATTTCTGTTGTTTTCTCTATGATTTCATTGGTGGTTTCCACTGTGGGACTAGGCATTCTTGGTGGAGGTCTCTCAGTTTTCTGACTTTCATTTTTTTTTTTAATTGTATTGTGGGCTATCCATCTCAGGGAAAAGTCTAATTTCACTGAGTGGGAATCAATTATTTGTCCTTTTAGGATCTTCAACGTTTATTCTGTTTGAAATGTGAACCAGATTGGAGTAGGATGGAGTTATAACTGCAGATGCATAAATTTTGGAGGTTTCAAGTATATCAAAGATACCTGGGGAAATGGGAGGTAGGAAGCTGTGAGCTCTTGCCTAGTCACTCCACTTGCATGCACTTTTAAGCACAAGGAATCCAGGGCTTGGGGAAGTAGGAGCTGGGAAGCCAGGGAGACAAGGGGAAGAGGCCAGATCCCACAGTGGCCTGTGCACCCTCTGGATCAGGCAAACAGTGATTTGGGGACCCAAGGAATGGTTCCATCAGGAAGCAAGAGCAAAAGGCCTGCTTCCACAGCACACACACAGTGATTAGGCTGCCCCAAGCCAGTAGCAGGTGTACCAGGACCAGGGAACTGGGAAGGAAGAAGGTACTGGGAGGTCTGTCCTACTTACTCTGTGAGTGCACCCTCTGAAGCAGGAAATTCAGGAGTTGGGGACTCAGGGGCCATTCAACCAGGAAGCTTTTTGATGCATTGTTGGTGCCCTATCTGGGTGAATAGATAGTAATTTATCTCCCTAGGAGAGCTCACACAGCACCTGGTTTATCTCAATACAACTTTAGAAGTTTTTAAATTATTTTCTAACTCAAGTTGATATTTAAAAATAAAGGAACCTTAAATTTTATTTTTTACATGCATGTCATATATACATGTATGGTATACATATATTTTTATGTTCACCCAAATTACCATCTCTTATCTACCTCCTGCCAAATCCCTTTCTTCCCAAGTACTTTTCTTTTCTTTTTTCTTTAAATATTTTATTCATTTATTTGAGAGAGAGAGAAGAGAGAGAGAGGGAATGGGCACACCAGGGCCTTTAGCCTTTAGCCACTGTAAATGAACTCCAGACACATGTGCCCCCTTGTGCAGCTGGCTTATGTGGGCACCGGGGAATTGAACCTATGTCCTTAGTCTTAGCAGACAAATACCTTAACTGCTAAGCCATCTCTTTAGCCCATACTTTTCTTTTTTTAATGTTTATTATTATTATTATTATTATTATTATCATTATTATCATCAAGTTGTTTTGTATGGATACATCATGTGTTTGTACCCTCTTTTCCTTTGTCCCTGCCCACATTCCACTGGGGATGCTCCTCAGTGGGGTTGCAGGTATTCCTCATGGGGTTGTAGTTTATGCATTCTAGAAGCAGTAATCAGTTATTTTTTGGGGGGAGGAAATGCCTCTGGGCATTATGTCTCAACGTGTGGTTCTTATAATCTTTCCACCCCCATGTCTCTGAGCCATGTTTGGAGAATTTTAAGTTTATTTTGATGATGCACTTTTTGGTAGGTGTTGCATATTCTCAGAGTCTGTCTCCTACATGTTGGTGCTGATTATCAGGTTCAGCATGGAAGCAGCACTCATGCTCATCTCCCTATTCCTCTGTGGATTCAGCTGGGGCTTACCTGAAGCACGAGGGGTTAGTTTATCTCCTCTGGTTTTGGTACCATCTGAAAAAGAAGAAGAGATTCTCCAACAGAGAGTGAAGTTAGCATAGTTTAAATAGGAAAAGCATTATTAATTTAGGGAGAATTTGATGTATGTAACCCCTCTTTTAGCCAAAGACTAGTGAGAGCTTGACATAATTTTTGTCTCCATAGGATTCTGATTTGGTTCCCAATTTCAGATGTGGGTTCCTTTGCACTGAGCAGATCACTTAGCCAATAAAAAAGCAATTGGTTACCCACTGAAGCTGTGTGCCACTACTGCATTGGCATTTACATTTACATTGTGTCATTGTGCTTGCTGCTGAGTAGCTTAGACCTCTCATTGATCAGACTCTTGTTGGCCATTTTCCCACAGTAGCTCATGTAGTGCTTTCCAGCACTAGACAGGCTAACTTTCTGGGGACTGGGTTTCTTCTGAATGCCAGCCAGGTCTCTCCATGCTCTGTGTCAGCAGATTATGGTGTCTTCAGCAATAGGGTTTTAGCTTTTGCCTCAGGCAGGCAAGTACATTGACAGAAAGCTGTCTTCATTTTGGGACCTTGTAGGTCACTCTGATCAATAGCTCAATGTAGGTAGCAACCAATCTCTGGTACTGGGAGTTACGGGTCAGAGACAGAAAAAACATTTTTTCTTTTAAGCTTAGGCTTCATTCTACCTTCACCAGGGCCCTACTTTTCAGGTGCTCCTCCCTTACTCCTTTTGAGGCTTATATCTTTTAGGCTATCTCCAAGGGTAAAAGTTTCTCTGGTATCAGCTTATTTTGGATTTAATTTTGTGTTTAGTTTTGCCCCCCTTCCCTTCCTCTCCCCCCCAAACCCTTCTATCAGGTATGACAGCAACTCGAATAGGTCAGGTTAGGAACTGCAGATAAGTGACACCATGTGGCATTTGTCTTTCTGTGATTATGTGACTTCTCTGAGCATGATCTTTCCCCAGTCTGTCAATTTTTCTACAAATTTCATTTTATTGTTTTTTCTTACTGCTGAGTAGAATTTCATTGTGTAAATGTACCACAACTACTTTATCCATTCATCCAATGATGGGCACCTGGGTTGATTCCAGTTCTTAGCTATAATGAATTAAGCAGCTATGAACATGGTTGAGCAAATGTCTCTGTGCTGATGCATGGAACATTTAGGATAAATGCCTAGTAAAGGAATAACTGTTGGATCTCTATGTTCATCCTTTTCAGGAATCTCCAGATTGATTTCTATAGTATTTTTACAGGTTTATATTCCCACCAACAGTGGATGAGGGTTCCTCCTTCCCCACATCCATACCAACATTTGTCATTGTTAATTTTTTTTTTTTAGTGATTGTCCTCCTTATTGAAGTAAGGTGAAATCTCATGGTTGTTTAATTTGCATTTTCCTATTGGTTAGGGATGTTTAACATTTTCTTAAGTGTGTATTAGCCATATGCAATTCTTCCTCTGAGAACTCCCTAATCAGTTCCCTGTCCCACTTTTGGAGTCAGTTGCTTAATATTTTGTTGTTTAGTTTTTGAGTTCTTTGCACATTCTAGATATTAGGCTCTGTCAGTGGTAAAGCTGGCAAACATTTTCTCCCATCCAGTTAGTAATCAATCGGTGTGTCTGCTTATGGTGTGTTTGTCTGTGCAAAAGCTTTTTCGCTTCATGAAATCCTATTGGTTGAGTGATTGTTTAATTTCCTGGGCTACTGGGGTTTTATTCAGGAAGTCTTTCCCCACTCCTATATTGTGGAGAGTGCCTCCTATTTTTTCTTCTAGTAGGAGAAGAGGTATTTAATTTTTTTTTTGTTACTATTGAAAATGGGACAGCCTCACCAACTTCTTTCTCTGTCTTTTGCATATAGAAAGGCTACTGACTTTTGTGCATTGATTTTGTATCCTGCCACTTTACTGAAGGAATTGATCACCTTTAGAAGTTTTAATGTGGAGAATTTTGGGTCACTTATGTATAGGATCATGTCATCTGAAAATAGGGCTAACTTGAATTCTTTCTTTCCAATTTGAATCCCTTTTATTTATCTCTCCTTTCTTATTGCTTGTACTAATACTTCTAGTACTCTGTTGAAGAGCAATAGTGAGAGTGGGAACCCCTGTCTTGTTCCTGATCTCAATGGGAACTCCTTGAGTTTTTCCACATTAAGTATTATTTGAGCTTTTTGGTGCTTTATACATAGCCTTTATTGTGTTGAGATATAAACTCTCCATACCTATTCTATCCGGAATTTTGATCATGAAGTGGTGTTGTATTTTGTCAAAGGCCTTCTCTGCATCAATTGAGATGATCATATGGTTTTCTGTTTGGATGATCTATCTATTGCTAGTAGTGGAATATTGAAGTCCCCAACTATGATGGTGTTGGTGGTTATTTCTGTTTTGTTGTCAAGTAGGTTTTGTTTTATGAATTGTGATGCCCCTGTGTTTGGTGCATAAAGATTTATGATTGTGATATCCTCTTGTTGGTTCATTCCCCTGATACATAGGAAGTGGCCTTCTTTGTCTTTATTTGATACTTTTGGTGTGAAGTCTATTTTATCGCATTATTAGTATACCTATGCATGCTTGTTTCTTATTCCCATTTGCTTGGAATATCATTTTCTACCCTTTCACTCTGAGGACGTGTCTGTCTTTAGTGTGAGGTGGGTTTCTTGAAGACAACAGGTTGAGGGGTCTAATTTTCTGATCCACTCTGTTAGCTTAGTTCTCTTGATGGGTGAATTAAGGCCATTAATATTTAGGGTAATGATTGTGAAGTTTGATTTGATCCCTGCCATATTGTGATGGTTTATATGGTTTGGTGTTTTCTTGGACTTTGTAATTTTTGTGCCTTATCTGAGTGTGGATATTGTAATCTACTTCTTCTAGGCTCCTGGTCTGCCTGGGCCTGTGCACAGGGGTGGGGCGCTGCCAGTGTTGTAGCTTTCCTGAGCCTGGAGGCACAGGTGGAAATAATCTGGTCTGCCTGGGTCCATCCAAGGGGGAGGTGGTGGGTGAGATGAAAGTTCCAGAGCGGACAGTTCCAGAGCCTAGAAACGGGGGTGGAGCTACACCAGCCTGCCTACATCTGTGGGGGTGGGGTGGGGATGGGGGTGAGAGGTTGGGGGTGGTGGGGATTGGCAGCTACTGGGAAGGTGATCCCCAGCCTGGAGGCATGGGTGGAGTGCTATGCTGGCTTGCTGGCTTGGGTCCACGCATGGGGATGGTGGGCCGAGGGGCGTGGGATTATGTCCCGGAGCCTGTTTGCCCACGTGGGACTATGTTAGCCCGCTGGCTTCGGTCTGGGCATGGGGTGGGGGGGCAGCAGCAAGTGGGATGGTGTTGGAGAATGCAGAGGCGAGTGGGCAGGCCTTGGCGTGTGCAGCGGCAAGTGCGATGGCATTGGCGCCCTGCGTGGCGCGCGTGGTAGGGCGTTGGTATGGGGCGGGGAGGGTAGGAAGGCATTCGTGTAGGGCAGTGAGGGTGTTTTCCCGTGTGGGATGACACAGATGGAGCTATGCTGGCCTGGGTCTCCTTGCCTGCAGTTAGTGCAGGAATCTGCTGCAGGGACTATGGCTGGGACAGCTGCTTGAGGGAATGGGGCACTGGTGGACTACCCAAGAGCATGGGAATCAGCCGGTTCCCTTTCCTTGACCCTCTGCAGACTCTCACTGGAGGTCTATTAGTCTGCTCCTCCCTAGAAGACAGAATAAATTCTTTTTTTTTTTTTTTTTTTTTTTTTTTCTGGTTTTACGAGGTAGGGTCTCACTTTAGTTCAGGCTGACCTGGAATTCACTATGTAGTCTCAGGGTGGCCTCGAACTCACAGTGATCCTCCTACCTCTGCCTCCCGAGTGCTGGGATTAAAGGCGTGCGCCACCACGGCCGGCTCAGAATAAATTCTTAATATCTTGCCTTTCTTTCCTTGGGAGGTGTGATGCCATTATAGGCCTATGCCGTCTTGCCTGGAAGTCTCCTTTAACCTTTTTGTCTTTAAGGAAAAAGATGTTTTTTGTTTCAATGATGAACCATCATAAAAATGAAATATTATGGTGATATTTTGCCTCATAATTGGTAATGTATCCATATGTGCTATGAAGATAATGAGATGAAAAGATGCCCGATGGATAGGTTCTCAAATGCTCAGAAACAGTCTACCTCAAGGCAGAAAGATTTAATTTCAGAAAACGTTAGAGCTTAAAATTGTATATTGTGGAATCAAGGATATTTGATAACTATGGCTTTTCTTTAAATGTATTTTTTGTATGTACATGCGTGTCTTGTATGTGTATGGGTGTGTGCGTGTGGAGGTCAAAGTCCAACCATGTTTGGCATAAGGCTCTCTCTCTTTCTCTCTCTCTCTTTTGCTGCTTGGAAGGCCAGACTAGCTGGCCCTATTAACTTTGGGATTCTCCTAATGCTATCTGTCATTATGATAGTAGCTTTAGCATTATATATGCATATGCCACTTTGTGTTTGGCTGGCTTTGTGTGGGTGCTAGAGATCTGAACTCTAGTCAGCCGACTTTGCAGAGCATGTACCCTTACTCACTGAGCCATCTCCCCAGCCCCAGTTAGGGTTTTTCAATTTATGCATTCCTTTTGTGACCTAGTTATTGAGAACTTGAATTGCTGGTTGTTACACATTCAGAGAGTGTTAGCTTTTATTTCTCTTACCCTGCAAGATGAAACTTATGGATATGTTTTAGATGAAAAAGCAAAAAGTATTTGCAGACAAGTTAGACATTTTGAATTTTTTTTTAGTCTATAATTAAATAAATAGACTTGGCATAGGCTGTAAAGGTGTCATATCTAGTTTAGATTTTGAAGTGTCCACCCATCTCCATCCTCACTGAATCTAATCAAGTGTAATTTCAACTTAATATCTCAGTAGTAAAGAGCTAAATCATTTTCTGAAGGTTGATGTAAATTCACTTGCTGTCTTTGAATTTTAGTTTTTCAACTTTCTCAGATGGTAATTTACTTTTCATATTTATTTAGATTGTTTCTATGTGATGCAGTTATTGAGTACCATTTAAAACCAGTTCATATTTTGATGAACAATATGCTATGCTATAAATAATTAAAACAACTTTATATAGTTGATCCATTTAAACTAGTAAACCCAATTTCTTAAAAATAATCCTATGGACTTCTGTTTTCTGAGGGTATTTGTTTTAAGTAATTCCAGTGGGCATATAACAGTACGATATTTTTATTCTTACAGATAGTCATAAAAACTAAGAGTGAGATCACCTTATTAATATGCTTTTGCATATACAAAGGTCATTTGTTTGTTGAGTTGGGCCTAGAGGCCAGTGCCAGCTGACTTATTCTGTGTGAGATAGTACCTGTTTTTCTTCTGAAAGAGTGGGAAAAGAGAAGAGAAAATAAGAGAAGGGGAGAAAGGAGGGCTCAACCTCATAACAGCAGGAATGACAGGCTCTTTGGAAAAGGGATTTAACATTGAACTTTAATTTTTTTTCTTTTCAAGGTAAGGTCTCACTCTAGCCCAGGATGACTTGGAATTCACTATGTAGTCTCAGGTATTCCTTCTCTCCAAGCTTGAATTAAAGCTCACAGTATCACAGGTCTTTTTTGTTTTTTGGTGTGTGTGTGTGTGTGTGTGTGTCTGTGTGTATGCATGGGTAGAAATCAAGATAAGTTGTAGAGATGAATTTTTGAATACTATTATTAGTTTCCTCATTCTTTTTATGAATTAGAATTAAAATATGTTTGATTTTTTAATCCCTAACTTTTAAAATAGTTAATAGTTCTTCAAAATTCTCATGTAGAACACTGGGTGTTACATGATTTTTAAGTGAAGCAGGATCGTTTTAAGGTCTCCAAGGACTCACAGCCATGGCAATATTCACAGAACTCATTATCAGCATCATATGTGGTTGTGTGTCGAAGCCCAGAGTGATGTTAACAGCCCTAAGTGCACATTTACACACTACCACAATGATGAGAAAGTATGACCCATTGGCAATTCACAGACTGAGCTTATGTTACCAAGGAGTCATGAACTGATTTACTATGTTGCTGTTATTGCTTTGTGTCCAGGAACAGAAGGCAGATATCCATTTGCATAAGAGTCTATATGAACACTTGACACCCTCTGAAGCATTTGAAAAGAGGATTTTAAGTGATATTAATGGTACTAGTGGTAATACTACATTGTGCAAAACTTTTTATTTTGTTTTTAATGTATGGACCAGCTGTCCATCACAGTATCTCTTGGGACTGGTCTTAGTGGTAGTGAGGTCAAGGTGAGCCTTTTACAAAATGTACCACAGTGTTCATCTCAATTGCTACAGCATAGTGAAGTTTTAATGTGATTATACTTTCTCAGGCAGAATCCTTGCATTTCTATATCATTTTAAATGCAAATCTCAGGAGATTAGAGCTAAAGACTGTTATTGACCTAATTTTTCTAATGGTTCAAATTCATTCATGTTCATTCTGCAGAACTTTGTGCTTGTAATTGTGAGCTCAGGTAACATGCCCTATATTCTAGTTCATGACACTTCATCTCTACCTAATCCCATTTAAATGAATTAATGGGCTGTTTGAACAATTAGAATGACTTACACAAATACCTACACACATATTTAAAATTGAATAAACATAAACACCAGCTTTAATTTATATTGTATTCAGTAACTTCATGATAGATTAGTTTCCTACTCTGAATAAATGGTGCAATGCCACAGCATGGTTTTAGATAACTGAAACTATCTTTGTGATTTTTTTTTTTTTTTTTGGTTTTTCGAGGTAGGGTCTCATTCTGGTCCAGGCTGACCTGGAATTAACTCTGTCATCTCAAGGTGGTCTTGAACTCATGGTGATCGTCCTACCTCTGCCTCCCGAGTACTGGGATTAAAGGCATGCGCCACCAGGCCTGGTTTAGTGATTTTTTTTTAAATAAGAGAAAATAGAAGAAATGTTTTAGAATAACACATAATTATAAGATAATATTTAGCATCTTAACAATTTGATATAGATTTTCAAATTATCTAAGTTAAAATTGTTGGATAATTTATTACTTTTTTTTGTTAAGCAAATTCCTATACTTATGATATAAAAGAAATACATGTTTTATTATTTCTGAAGCTCAAGATACTTTTCCTTTCCACTAAGATAACCATAGAACTTTTGTCAATTATTAAATTTTAGTAGCTTTGGTCTACTTACTGCCATAATATATTTTTAGAAAAAGATGACTTGGAAGAATTTTAAACTGTTAAGCATTATTTACACGATGGCATATTGAAACGAACATAGCATTATAGGTGAAATGAACAGAGTATTACAGCTTTTATTGTAATTATCTCAGGGACTCTGCAGTATGTGGGTCAGTAAAGCAGTAGGAGGAGACAAAGTTGGCTGCTGATGACAGAGGTAACAGCCCTGTGCCAAGGCTCAGAAGGGCTCTGAGTGGAAGATGACACCCGGTCCTTCTTGCTGTAAGCCCTCTCCCAGGCTTGCTTCCAGTTTTTCCATTCGTTTATCTCTCCTAGTGTAAAGGAAGAGAGAAATCCATGCTGAATGAAATTTGGAAGTAGCAGGGAAGCACTACCAAGGAGAGGAAAAGCGATGTGATGCTGACCCTATAGAAAGTGGGCTTTCATTTCAGGAATCTGCACATTGCAATTAGGTTTTCTTTATTTTCTTAGCTTGCTGCAGAAATGTTTAGGGAGGTAGTTGTACTATTTTCTTAAAGGGTTCAGATGGATGAGGGAGAGCTTTGAGTTGTAAGGCCACAGTGGCGGGTAGCGTTGATAGTGACACAAGGAGAAGTGGGCCTGTGGCAGGCGCTCTTGCACAGAATGTACCCTCAGTGAGTGGTGTGAGTGCATCCTCCCCTCCCATGTTCTACACATGGCCCCACGCCCAATCTAAATGGGTAGCAGTAGCATTGCTGAGAAACATGATTTAATAAGAGAGTCAGTGCCTTACAGTCAATATTTCAACTACGGCATTCTAAGAAGAGCACAATTGGGAGAGAGAAAGGCTTAAAAAGGATTAAAATTTAAACAATTCCCAATCAAATGGAAATGTTCTGGGAACAGTGCCAGAAAGGATTGTTGAATTGGTTTTAATATAAGCATTCTAAATTTAACCAGCTGGGATTATTTTCAATTTTTTTTGGAAATTATATATGTGGACATGTTCTATAGATATTTAAAATACAATATTTATGCTTTATAAAAAGTCAGACCTAGCTGTTGTTGGCTCAGGTGTTAAGAATATTGAATCACTGAATTTTAAGATGAGTTGGAATCTAGAGGTCAGTGGGTACGATTCTATTTCTTGCTGTTAGCAAACCACATTTAGGCAAAGCCAGGCTTAGAACCACTGAGCAATCAGCTGAGGAAGGATTGAGACTCTGGGCTGCTTATGTTCATCAGGGCCTTTTATCATGACCCAGTTGTCTTCTGGATAAACGTGACAGCCTGCTGCAGGTCTAATCTCTGGACAGAGGCCCTTCTGACCTTACCGGGTAACAGATGTGCTTAAGGGCCTAGGGATAAGAGCTTAATCTAAAGTAATGACAAATGTGGAAACACTCTCCGGCTGGGAAGGTCACTTAGTGCTGTCTATAATGCAAGGAATGTCCCGACGGAAACAGCTCAAAGATTGTACAGGTGTCAAGTCTACTGCCTATGCGTCTTGGTATCTGATTGAGGTTGAAAACATAAAAATAATCCCATGCTACAGATATTAAGAGTGTTGTCCCTAGTATGACTCAGTAACAGCCATGGCAGTAATAGTAAGATGCTATCCTCTCCTCCCAGCGTTTTATGTTAAGAACTGAATTGCTGACAAAGAGACCCAGTACCACTGGTATGTTATTTATGGTAGCTTAGGGAAACTCAGACCAAAGGTAAAGTTCCACCTGGCAGTGCTGGCTTCTGAAGCTCTCCTCTTTCCACATCTTTTAGTCACCCTGAAGTCTTGGTCACCACCTATCTCCAGACACATCTTAAAAAGGAAGTGTGACTTAGCTGTCACTGAGCCCTCAGTCCATCCTTGGGCTTACTGTACAAAGCAGAGCAAAGGCCCCCTTTAGAGCTGCATCTCCTGTAGCTGTGAGCAGCTGTGGGTCCTGAGTCCCTCTCCTGGGGATCAGTGCGGTAGGCAGGAAGACTTATTGTTGGCAGGGCTCAGGGCAGGAAAGAATTGATTCTGCCTCCTACAGAAAAGTTTACCTTGAAAGCACTGGGGGAAAATTACAAACTATTAATGGGAAGTAAAGAGGCAGGGTGCAAACCAACTAGAAGAGGTTATTGTGTAAGTTACATATTAATCTGAAAACAGGCTATTACAAATCTAGCAAAATATAGGAACAGATTGCAAACCAAACTGTAAATTATGAACCTCATTTCGAGTTCTTGTGAATGTTTTTGTCTCCTTACTATTTCCATGTCTGACAACCAGCATTAGATGTCCTATAAAACCAATGCAGGATTGAGTTCCATCTCTGAAAAATAAACATGCACTCTGGGTAGCACATTCTTGGCACTTCTTGACAACACTGACCACATTTCTAATTTCAGATGACCCTGTCCTTTGCTCTGGAAACTAAGACTCTAAACCATCTTCCCTGATCACTGAAACAGGTTGTTTATGAGGACTCGTCTTCGTGTGCGCAAGGGCATATGATTGTGTGTATAAATATATGAATGGAAGGATATGTGTATGAGTTTATGTGCTCAAGGGTTTCAGTATGCATGGGAGTATGTATATGAATGTGTGTTCAAGTGGGGGTATGTTATCTGAATATATTTTTGAGGGTGAATCTAAAAGTTTGTACATTTGTAGATTTAAGTATGTGTGAGTATATATTTATGTGCATATGTGTAAATTTGAATATGTGTGAGGATTTGGGTGAATGGAGAATGTGCGCATGTGTACGCGTACAGATACATACATGCGTGTGATGTGAGTGTATTTGTGTATTACTAAAGCAGGCTCAGAAGGGAAAAAAGGCTTTCTTTGTTCCCTGGGACATGTGTTGAACACGTAATGCTGAGATCTCGCAATGTGCTTTTATTTAAAAGCCAAAAATGTGAGGCTAGAGACCAAGATGAGAAGAAGATACTGGCTGATGTCCTGTGACTGTAATGGTTGGTAATGCGATTTTCACGTGCTTGTGTTATTGAGTTTTTCTTTTTCTTTTTTTTGTACACCTTTGGGGATGGGGCTGGCATGGAGCTCCTTTTCAAGTGTTTGATGATACGTTCGAATGCTTTGTGTCTTAAATACTTGACCAAGTTAGCAACATGCTATCTGCATCACTGCTCTTGTCTTGTGAAGCTTGTAGTTACAGGGCCTGCTGCTGCCTTTTTACTTCATTCATTCACTCGGTCCCTGGGCCAGCCCTTTCAGTTTGGGCATGATTTTTTCTCAGATCAGGGATGAACTATCTTGTTGAATTTCATTTTTCTCCAATATTTTATGTTTCTATTTCTCAAACCCTTACAGTTTTGCTGAAGTTCCCATATACTGATATACTATTATTTGTACCTTTCTTCTATTATTTCTATGGTTTCCTCTTGTAATTTCTTAGAAAAAATTTAAAACTTTCTGCATGGGTTTTGATATTATTAAAGCTCCTTTGCTTTCTTTATGAGAGTTTAGAAATTTTTAGTTTTATTTATTTTTCTTTTTTCCCTCAGTTCAGGGCTTCCTTCTGCTCTCTGGAGATAGTGTCATTTGTTCTGCTTTGTTTCTGATTCTCAGCTTTTCTCTGATGTCAGGTGTTTTTTTTTTTTTCCCCCAGTCCACTCATGTTAGGAATTAGGCAGTAGACAGCAAGTGAGAAGTAACAGATGTATATGTGTACATGTGTCTCTGTGTGTTGTGCCACAATAATTTGAATAACAGAGTTCATTACACTATACTCAGCCTGGACTGCTTCACTCACTGAGCTCATTTTCAGAGGCTTACATTTTATTTTTTTTAAATTCTGAGACAATCAGTTTTCTTAGATGAAAAATTTGAGATGTATTAGCTTGCTCGGTGCACAGAAGGAGTTCTGGGGCTTTTCTTTCTCACGTACACCTCCACTTACATGGTTTTCAGCATGGAACCCACCCTCAGCTCGGTCTGGAGACCTAGGCTCTCAGCATTGGCTTCTCCATAGGGTACATCTCTTGACGTTAATGGTGGCAGGAGGTCTGTTATCCAGATGCACAGGGGCCAAAAGGAGGTCTGAGGCATGTAGTGGGCCCTCCATCCCTTCTCTGACGTCTCTCCGGAGCCTCCAATTCCTAAGTTTAGTACACTCAGTCAGCAGGCATGTAAGACCACCTCATTGCAGACATTGGCCTCTCTTTTGCCTTTTGTGGTGTGCTAAATCAGTCATCACCATTTCCAGACTTCAAAAGCTTTCCAGTTGTCTTTTCTCCAACTCTCCTCTCTTTGAGGTTACCGCCCTGTGCTGTGCTCATAAATTTTATAACTGCCCTTTTAGTAAAGTGTGGTTAGGGAACAAGAAACTGTGTCTTCAATTGGCCATGTCTTACTGGACTAGATCCCCAAAATATGAATTCTGAACCCAACATATTAATACATTTAAAGTTTTGATGCATATTAGCATTTTTTGAAAATCATATTTATAACAGTTTTGTCAAGTCTAATTGACATACAATAAGCTATAGACACCCAATTTTATGACTTCTGACGTATGTGAAAAGTCATTACAAGAAAAATATAAACATACCTATCAGCTTCCAATTTTTCTTTTATTCCTGGAACTTTTAATTTATTGATGGTTTTGGAGGAAATTAACAACAGCATTGAGTCATCTGACCCATGAACATGGTGTTTTAGAGTTTTAATTTCTCTTGGCAGTATTTTGAAGTTTGAAGCCTATAATAATTGTGCTTTTCTTCACTGGATTTATCTTTAAGGATGACATGTATGATGATTGTATTGTGAATGATACTTATATTTTATTATTTAAAAATACACTTGTGTGTGTGTACATGTGTATGTGCACACTCATGAACACACTAGGAACTACTGAAGCTGGAAATAAACCATCTGCCACTATATGGGTGCTGATGAATTGGATAGAAACCAGCAGGCTTTGCAAGAAAGTACCTTTAACCACTAAACCTTCTTCCAAGCCCATGTAAATTATATATATATATTTATTTTGGGGTGGGGGAAAGAGAAAGAAAGAGATAGAATGGGCACAATAGGACCTCTAGCCACTACAAATGAACTCCAGGTGCATGTGCCATCTTGTGAATCTGGCTTTACATGGGTACTGGGGAATGGAACCTGGGTCCTTTGGCTTTGCTAGCAAGTGCCTTAACTGCTGTGCCATCTCTCCAGCCCAAATGGTATGTTTTTAAATTTTCAGTTTCTGTTGTTCATTTTAGTATACAGAAATGTAATTGATTTTTTCCATATTGATGTATCTTATACTATTCTAAACTCATTCTTTATATCTTGTAACTTACCTAATTGTTGCTGATTTTCTATGTAAATACTTACATTGTGTTGATAAAAACAGTATTCTATGTTTTGAGTTTGGATATCTATTATTTCGTTATCTGGCCTAGCTGCATTGAACAGAACCTCTAGCACAGTGTTAAATAGATATAGAAAGTATTTTTGTCTTATTCTTGATCTTTTTTTTTTTTTTTTGGTTTTTCGAGGTAGGGTTTCACTCTAGCCCAGGCTGACCTGGAATTCACTATGGAGTCTCAGGGTGGCCTCGAACTCACGGCAATCCTCCTACCTCTGCCTCCCGAGTGCTGGGATTAAAGGCGTGCGCCACCACGCCCGGCTTATTCTTGATCTTAAAAATGCCTTTTGCCATTATATACAAGCTTAGGTACAGAGACTTTTATCAGACTAAAGAAGTTCTCAAATTATGAGCTTGTTAAGATTTTTTTGTTTATTTTTATTTATTTATTTGAGAGTGACAGAAAGAGAGAGAGAGAAAGAGAGAGAGATAGAGAGAGAGGCAGATATATATAGAGAGAGGCAGATAGAGAGGGAGAGCCAGATAGAGAGAGAATTAGAATGGATGCGCCAGGGCTTCTAGCCACTGTAAATGAACTCCAGACACATGCCCCCCTTGTGCATCTGACTAATGTGGGTCCTGGGGAATTGAGCCTTGAACTGGGGTCCTTAGGCTTCACAGGCAAGCGCTTAACTACTAAGCCATCTCTCCAGTCCAAGGGTTTTTAATGTTCAGTGATTGATACTGGATACAATGAAATGCTGTTTTTATCAATGTTTGCATGTGGTTCTTTAAATATTTTTAATGTTTATTATTTTTCTATTTATTAGAGACAGAGAGAGAGAGGGAGGGAGGGAAAGAATGGGTGCACCAGGGCCTCTAGCCACTGCAAACAAATTCCAGATGCATGTTGCCACCTTGTGCATCTGGCTTACGTGGGACCTGGAGAATCGAACCTGGATCCTTAGGCTTCACAGGCAAACCCCTTAACTATTAAGCCATCTCTCCAGCCCTGTCATTTTTTTTGTTGTTGTTGTTGTTAATACTGTGAATATAATTGACAGGTTTTCAAAATTTAAAGTTGTTTGCATTCCTAGGATAAATAACCTTGGTTATAATGTATTACCCTTTCCTGTATTATTGCCATCTGTTTGCTCATATTTTGTTTGAAAATTTAGTTTTCTCATAGTGTCTTTGTTTGGTGTTATCAGAGTAATGCTGGCCTCTTAATGTAGATTGAAAATAATTTCTTTCCCACTTTCTGGAGGATTACATGCAGTGAGATATATTTCTTCCTTAGTGATTTTTTTTAAATAAATTTGACCATTTTAAGGAAACAGTTTTTAATTTATTAATATTCTCTGATTTTATTCTTTATAACTATTGATCTCTATCCTGAGTTTTACTACTTTCTCTATTCTTACTCTGAGTTTCATTTGCCCTATTTCTGTGTTGTTAAGGTGGACGCTAAGTCCACAAATTAAAGACTACTCTTTTCTACTATGGGTATTTAGTGATGAGATTTTCTCCCTTCATAATGCATTGGTGACAGCACACATATTTTAATTTAAACATTTAACTTCACTATTTTTATAGGAATGCATTTTATTGTTCTCTTAGATGGGATATAAGAAAGGTAAATAGTGAAAATATAGCCATTTATCTTTTTAAAAATAATATTTATTGAGAACTTTAATATATGAACATACTGCAAGATGGTTGTGTTCTCATCCATTGCCTCTTTTGTCCCTTCTCAATTCCACTGAGAGGCCTTTTCAGTGGAGGTATCATTAATCTTTGTTGGGTCATGAATGCACCAGCTATTTTCTGTTGCGGAGGAAGAGACAATTTCTCAGAGGATATCTCCCACCCTGTGGTTGGTACATTCTTTCTGCCCCCTTTTCTATCCCATTCTCCTCAATGTTCCCTGAGCCTTGGAGGGTATGTTAGAAGTCTCCTTTAGTGTTAAGCTCTTGGCAACCTCTGATTTTCTGCGTTGGTGAGTTTTGACTCTCCAAGTGTCTAAACTTCACTATTTTTTAAAATTATTTGTTTATTTGAGACAAGAAAAGAGAAAGAAGGAGGGAGGGAGGGAGAGAAGGGAAGAATGGGCACTCCAGGGCCTCCTGTCACTGTAAATGAACTCCAGATGCATGCAGTACTTTGTGCATCTGGCTTTACATGCATACTGGGGAATTGAATCTGGGCCATCAGGGTTTGAAAGCAAGCACTGGTAACTGCTAAGCAATCTCTCCAGCTTGACTTTTGATATATATACATATGTATATGTATATATATATATATACATGTATGTATATACATACATTTATATACATATATATATATATATATATATATATATATATATATATATATCAGGTTTTTTTTGTTTTTCAAGGTAAGGTTTCATGTTTCATTCTAGCCCAGGCTGACATGGAATTCACTATGGAGTTTCAGGGTGGCCTCAAACTCACAGGGATACTCCTATCTCTGCCTTACTAGTGGGATTTAAGGTGTGTACCATCACGCCCGGCCTTGACTTGAATATTTTTAAAAGTTCACATTGCTTAAGTATTTTACAACACACTGACACTGAATTTATCTAAAACTTTGAAATTGATAGGATTTAAATTTTTGCTATTTTTTTTCTCAGAATAAGCTAAAGGAAGTATTTATTCTATCTCTAATTGAACAGTTATCAAATATTTTTGTCAGGTACTGGGGCTGTGAAAGCAGCAGGACCTTGTTCTCTCTGACCTGTAATTTTATGTGTTTATTTGAAGAATAGCCTTTTAAAGACATGTGTAAACATACTGAAGATCACATCCCTTTACATGAGAAACTTTACACTCTTAAACTCAGGGATTGGGTTCATTTTCTGTACACTATAACTGCAGAATTATTATTTTCATTAAAGATAAAATGCAAGTGTTTCTAAAATATATGCACATGATTAAAACCGAGTCCTAATAGAACCTTCACTGAAACACAGGAGGTTGTTTACTCAGCGTATGTGTACATAACTGATTTTGTCTTGATGGACTCAATGAGAGGAGATCTAGAACAGCATTAATACCCCCTGATTGAAAATAGAACAATCCTACCAATACATTTCCATCATGGGCCAGTGGCTTGACGTTTTGGGTTCAGAGTTCCCACATTTTTCTTAAATGAGACTTTATCAAATAGTATGATTCATCTTCATTCTAAGTTTTAGAGATTCATGACTTTTAAATTTTAGGTATTTAATGTGAGTTCACTACTGTAATCTTCTGAGACTCAAAAATACTTAAGACATGGTACCTGTACTAAGGCAATGCAGTTTTGGAGATAAGTCATATACATATGAAATATTTTAAAATGCTATGTGATTGACCACACAATAATGATCTGTAACATCTAAGGGTAACTTTAACCCCCCACCACAGGAGACATATGACAATACCCAGACACAGTTACCACATTTGTTACTGTAAGATAATTTGTACAGATATACGGTGATAGAAGCCATGAGTGTTGCCACGCAAAAATCTACCTGGACCAAAATGTTGGTAATGCTGAGACTGAGAAGGCCTGCTCTGCCTAGTCATAGGAAAAGCTATTTGGTCAGGAAAGATCTGGAGGGGTTCGTTGAGGAGCTATGTTTTTCCACAGACTTCTTGCATGGGAACATCTAGAGAACCATAGCATAAACAAGATTATGGAAGAAGGGAATCAGCCCTGTTTATTTTGGGAGCAATGAGAAACCCAGTGCAGCCGGAGTGGAGGGCTCAGATATCAGCTAGAGACCAAATTGGTGGTGTATTGTGGAGAACCTGAAATGCCAGGACAAAGACTTTTTACTTTATTTATTGACAACGGGAGCCATTCAATGAGTGCACTTTAGAGCAAAGAGTGTTTAGTTAGATTAGTCTGACAGTGGTCTAAGAATCTATTGTAGTGGAGGGGTTGGGAGGCAATCAGGAGGTTATTATAAAAGCCCAACCTTGAGGTATTGAGTATTAATTCAAGCAGAACTGTACTTAACCATGGTGCTTGTACCACATATTCTTGTCTAAATGCAATTATAGATTAGGGTAAAGCCATCTGCAGCAGTAGCGCCAAATCATGTCTTCACACAGTGCATAAACAATAATTTCTACTTTAAAAGTGAAGTGGGTTAGTTAAGCCTTGCCATTTTACTTATGTGTTTATATCAAGTGTGTTTCATATGTTTATCAACTTGTGATTTTTATTTAACAAACAGAAGCAATAAAAAGTCTCATTTACAGATAAATTAGCTTCTATCACTCTAAAGCTAGATTTTTCTCTCTGATTTTTGTGTATTCTTAAAGTAACACTCCTTAAATTTTGGGCTTTGTGAATGACAGTGGTAAATAGTGTTTATTGCTTTGTATGTCTGTCATCATTTTTGTTTCCACTTGTCTAAGCAAAAATAAATAGTCACCTAAAGTTCACCCCTCCAGGCTCAGTGGGAGGTATGGAGAAAATACTGGGAAGTCACTTCAATGCTTATACATTTCATCATTGACCTTATATCAGTAAGAAGAGTAACAGTTTTCCTTTCACTATTTAGTTTCCCACAGTTCTGATTGAATAACTAACCTTCCTTATAGCTGTTTAATTAACATATTGAAACTTAGACTAGACCACAAAATTGATCCTTTGAAGTTTACAAAAAAAATGTTGTAACAATCACTCCAAAATAGTTTTACCCAGATGTCATAATTCTTGTTATATCCTGTTTACAGCAGTATCTCAATAAATATCAAAGACATAGATGAATAAATAGTGGGTGAAAAGTATGTACCACAGGAAAACCAGGATGCTGAATTTGATTTTTGGCTTTATCAGCAATTAGCTTTCATGATAAATAGGATTTTTTTTTTTTTTAGATAGAGTTTTCACTCTAGTTCAGACTGACCTGGAATTTACTATGTAGTCTCAGGGTGGCCTCAAACTTATGGTGATCCACCTACCTCTGCCTTCTAAGTACTGGAATTAAAGTTGTATGCCACCATGCCAGGCTTATAAATAAGATTCTTTAATTGAATGAAAAATTAAGTTTTTTTTTCCTATTAGAAAGGACATTACAGGATATTTTTAATTTATAAAATTAGCTGGCTGATTTAAATCACAGGGAAGAAAATTGAGAAAACAGAATTGATCTTTTGAAATGAAACTTTCATAATAAATGCTAACATTTGGCTAATTAAACTATGAATTAAAATGTCTCCCAAGAAAGTATTAATTTTTTTTTTTGTTACTAAACAGCTTGTTCTTGATCTGTAAACTGTTCAGATAAAATAGCTTTCCAGCAATGGATATCCTAAGAAGGACAAATGCAATTGAGTAGACGACTTTATTGATGTGAATGTGTCTTACTCTGTGTCAGGCATTGTGCCAAGGAGTAAAAAAAAAAGATAACCTTGACCCGAGGAAACATGAAAGGTGATGTTCAGGTATGACACTGCTGTTTAAAATATTTCCTGTTTTGATTTTCGTGAATATAGGGAGCTTTCAATTATGTTAAAATTCTGATCACAAAAGATGAAAGTTGAATAGGAAGATAAATTCCTTATCGACAGAAATACTGGAGGTGAAGAAACACAGACAGTGTACTCTGGACTATGATTGCTCCCTGCAGCATGAAATTTGATAGGAAGTTGGATGTCTGCCATTGAGGCCCATGTTTGCCTAGGTTGTTGCTGTAGGCCACTAGGAAGGCCTGGCACTGTCCCTGTGCATGATAATGCCCACCGCCATCTTTGAACACATACAACCACTTCTCAGAATCTTCTGGAAAGAGATTGATAGATCTTGGCTCCCACTCAGCAGTGTTGTCCCTCATGCCTCTGGTCTTCCTGGAGTCAGCTAGCGGTGCCTGGCTTAAGCCAGTGGTCATCTGTCGTCCTGCCACTACAGGCCCTGAGGTCATCTTACTTAAAACTTATGTGACACACATGTAATAGACTACCTCAAAGCTTATAAAATAGAGGCAAGTTTTACATCACAATGTTTTTGTATGTTGCCAGTGGCATCTGTTTGTGCTACGGTCTATGATAATGATCTGTAATTAGACTATACTGAGGGCTATTTGGATTGGTTTGATCATTCTTAGACTGAAAGTCATGGAGTGAAAGAAATTATATTTAGTTGGAATTAATTTTAGAATAATTTGTTCCTTTTAGCGATACAGTAGCTAAAAATTTTCATGTTGGGAAAAATGGTGATTTGAAAACAAAGTGAATATTGTTTCCTGTCCCTATTACATAGAAATGATAACATTAGGGATGTATAGCAGGTTGAGATCAGGATGCATATATGTCTACTTCAGAGGATTTGCATCATAATTCAGGCTTTTATTTGGCACCATGAGGCAAAGTTATATCATCTTCCTGAAGTCTCACAGCCCTTCCTGGTCTAATTTTACTTCTCTCTCAACATCTCTGAGTAGAATATACCCTGACAACAATAGTGCTGTTGATATTCTCCTAAGGAGAGATGTGAAGGCTTAGAGGTGAAACCACATGCATGGATTACCAATCAGTAGTGCAGAGACTGGAGAAGATCATCTGGATCAACATCTGTCACAGTTCTCAAAGGACACTGAACACTAGGATCATCTTAAATGTGCATTGTCATTTAAATAGTTGGATAGGTCAGTCAGTCAGAAAGTCCCAGAATTGAAGATTCCTGAAAATATGACCATCAGTCTTCAGGAGAAAAAATTTATTCTGAAAATAAAGCAAACATAAAACTTTATGTAAGATCTGGAAAATTTAATCCTGGAACTTAGTTTCCTCATCTGTGAATAAAGAGATTAGAATGAATGATTTTCTGATACTTACAATTCAACAATTTTATGCTGTGTTAAATGTATAGAATCTATCACCATTGGATGCTAATTAAACTGAAGACATTTTACTGACTAAAGGGCTACAAAGAGTTTAATATTTGTCCAGACATGGTGGTGTTTGTAAGCCCAGGATTCCAGAAGCACTGGCAGCAGGACCACTGAGAATCTGAGGCCAACCATCACACATAGCAAGTTGTGGGCCAACTAGGACTGCACAGGGAAGGGAGACCCCCATCTCACATAACCCACCGACTAAATAACCAACCAACCAAACAAACAAGCAAAAAAAAATAGAGTCTGATCTTTGTCTTCAAGTATCATAAAAATAACTGGGAAAATAAGGTAGAGGGCTAGTAAGAAAATGTATTTCCTTCTATAAGCTCAACATAGAGAAACTGGGAAAAATACTTTGTCATAACTAACAGAGTAATGTGGAAAATTAATTTTATTATTTTGGGAAAGTCCTTCTCCTTCTATTGGTTGCTCCACGTATTTCTGTGGCTTATGGAAGATCAGGCTGGGATAGAATGTGATATACAATTATCAATTCATTTAAGCTAAGGTTACAAGATTCAGGGTCGATGTCTGCATGGCTTCCTTTGGTTCTGTGACAATTTGTTGCTTCTTTGCTATAAGCAGGACTTGGGAAACTTCTAAGGTCACTTGTACCCGTCTGTGACACCTATATGCCCTGGAGGCCAGAATGTGCTCAACTACAGATATTGTCCCCTCCTTGGCCAGGCTACAGTGAACCGTTTTCTCTTCAGGTTTCTTCAAAGCTACTCTGTTTACATCTGTGAACTTTCCAAGTTCTCCAGTGGGTTTTGGTTTTGAAATGTCACAATAAGGAAGACTTTCAAGTAGTTCTTCTTGGTCTACCTCCCTTGAAGCAGTGAACCACACAGGCTCCTGCTATTTTTTTTCCCCCCTCATTGAAGGGGATAGAAACGGGAAATTCTGTGCAAATGTTGCTATCCTAAATAACTTGATTTCATTATGGCTGAAAAAAAAAACACACAATAGAAAGCATAAGAGAATGACCTTTATTTACTGTATATGTTGTTTTCCACTCATTGAAAGTGCGTTTTAATTCTAGGGCCATACCACCCTGAACGCACCCGATCTGATCTGAACGTGCATTTTAATACTCTGAATTGGGACCTGTAGAACTTTGAAAGGACTCTGGAGAAAGACATTAGCAGACATTGTGAGCTCTGAGAATGGGGAGATTATGTCACCCTGCGCCCTGTGCATTGATGGAAAAATTCAGGGTGCTCTTTCTAGAGAGGAACTGAGAATGCCAACGAGGGCCCATGGCTCATGAAACAGAAAAGGTAGAAATTGGCTGTGTCCTGTGAACAAACCATAAGCAGAGGAGGTGCCAGCAGAGAACCAGGTGAGGAGGAAGGTCCTGGAAAGTAGAGCTCCTTAACTGAGGCAAGGTTAGTAGGCTAAGTTATGGGGTCCCAACATGAGTTTCAAAGAGAGCCTGGAGGGAGCTTAAAACGTCTATTGTGAAAGTGGTTTTCTTTTATTTTTCAGGTTAGCTTTGTAAAGTTAATTGGTTGGGCATGCATGCATGCACACACATACAACATATGTATAATATATATTACTACATATATATAATACATGTATTATTATAATATGTAATGATATATACTATATATTATTAAGTAGAAGCTTTGTATGGATACATCATGTGTTGCTACCATTATTTCCTTCCTCTCTGCCCCCATTGCACTGAGGGCCCTCCTCAGTGAGATTTCTGATATTCACCATGGGGGTGGGTTATGAGTTGTGAGAGCAGCAGTCAGTTATTGGGGGTGGGGAATGCCTTCCGCCCTGTGGCTCTTACAGGCTTTCCGCCCCCTTTTACACAAAATTCTTTGAGCCTTGGTGGTTATATTTTAAGTCTACTTCAGTGTTAAGCTGTCAGCAGCTTCTGGATTTCCGCTTTGGTACATCCTCAGTGTCTGTCTCCATCACTCTGGCACAGGTTGTGAGGCTTGCCAGGGAAGTAGCACTTTTGCTTATCTTGCTAATTACTCTGTGGTTTCACCTGGGCCCTAACTGATGTGAAAGGGGTGGTTCATCTCCTGCCAGGGAGCCAGCAATCTTTTCTTCTCTTGTTGATAGATTTTGGTTGTTTTCAGTTTTTTTTTTCTGCCTTCTATATGAAAGTAACCAACCTGACAAGATACACACACCTGTCCAATAGTGGCATCCAGCCTAGGTGGGTAACCAGTGGCTCTGCGATTGGCTAAGAGATCTGCTCAGTGGAAAGGAACTCATAGCTGGAACTGGAATACAAGTCACAATTCTATGGAGACCAAGATCATGGACTCCAATAAAAAGCTCCCACTGTTCTTTGGCCAAAAAGAGGCTACACCCATCAGAATGTCTCGAAATTAACAATGCTTATCCCCTTTATACTGACTTCACTCTCCATTGGAGCATCAATTTTTCTTTTTCAGAAGGTAGTCAAAACCAAGGACAACAAAAATCTATCAGAAAGTGGTTTTCTTTAGAGTCTGATAGGTGAATAGGTTTTGGAAAGGAGGTTGGTGGAGAATGGCCAGAGGCATGTAAATTGTCAAGAGGTAAGTTTTTCTTAGGGTGTAGAAAATAAGAAATTGTTTTCTTATAAGTTTAAAAATCAATATATATTAATTGTACAAAATCGTAGGCTTCACTATGACATTTTTGTATGTGCTTAGACATGTGCTTTGGTTATATTCTCCCTCCCTATTGCTTTCTAGTGCCTCTTCTCTTCCCTCTTCCACTAGTTCCCATTCATCTTTCCAAAAAGTTCCCGTTTTTTTCTTTTTCATGTGTGTACATGTTTGTGTATGAATACACACACACACACACACAGGCTGACATTGATGTCTTCCTCAATCACTCTTCACTTTATTTTGTGAGAGGAGATCTCTCATTGAGCCTGGAGCTCACTAATTTGGCTAGACTAGCTGGCCAGGAAGCCTCAGTGGTCCTAAGGTCTACCTCTTTAGCACTGGGTTTATATACATGTGCTGTGGTACCTGGCTTTTTACCTCGGTGCTAGGGATCCAAATTTAGGTCCTTATGCTTAAGGGGTAAGCCCTTGATGACCAAGCCATCTCCTTAACATCATCCCCCCAATTCTATTTCATGTCTTTTCTTTTAAAGTCTATATTTTACATATGAGAAGAATATAGTAATCACCTTTTTGAGTCTGGCTTACATGATTATCTCTAGTTTCATCCACTTTCTTGCAAATGACACAATTTTGTTCTTTATGGATTAAGCAAAACTCCATTAAAGATTTTTTTTGACATTTTCATACAAATATATAATGCATGATCGCATTCTACCCAAATTACTCACCCTTATCCCCCCCCCACCAGAACCCTTCTTTTTTTTTTTTTTTTTTTTTTTTTTTTTTGGTTTTTCCAGGTAGGGTCTCACGCTAGCTCAGGCTGACCTGGAATTCACTGTGTAGTCTCAGGGTGGCCTTGAACTCACGGCGATCCTCCTACCTCTGCCTCCCAAGTGCTGGGATTAAAGGCATGCACCACCATGCCCAGCAAAACCCTTCTTTTATTCCACTTAGCACCCATCTTACTTTCATATCTTTCTTGTTTGTTTGTTTGACCCACTGTAAACTCCATTAAAAATCCATTCATTTGCTGATGGACATCATGGCTGATTCCACATCCTGGCTACAGTGACTAGTACAGCCAATATGGCCTGTGCAGATGTGTCTGCAGTAAGATGACCCTAATCTGTACAGGTGTAATTCAAGAGTGGTCTGTAAAATAAAATAAGTATTATTTTTAGCTTGTTAAAATATTTTATTTATTTATTAAAGAGAGAGAGATGGAGAAGCCAGGTGTGGTGGCGTATGCCTTTTATCTCAGCACTTGGAAGGCAGAGGTAGGAGGATTGCTATCAATTCAAGGTTACCCTAAGACTACTTAGTGAATTCCAGGCCAGTCTGTGCTACAGTGAGACCCTGCCTCAAAAAAAAAAAAAAAAAAAAAAAAAAAAAGAGAGAGAGAGAGAGAGAGAGAGGAGAGAATGGGTACACAAGGGCCTCCAGCCACTGAAAACAAGTACAAGACACATGTACCATCTTTTGCATCTGGCTTTTGTGCGTACTGGTGTACCAAACCTGGGTTTTTAGATATCAGGCAAGTGCTTTAACCGCTAAGCTATCTCTCCAGCTGTATTTTTAGTTTTTTTTTTTTTTTGGCAAACCATTCATATAGATTTCCATAGCAGCTATTCTCATTTATATTTTCACCAGTAGTGTATAGAGATTTTTCTTTTTCCCATTCTTATCAGTACTGATGTCCTTTGTTTTCTTGGTGATAGACATTCTAACTGGGACAAGATGGAATCTTATTGTATTTGCCCACTGAGACTTCACTTGGGCTTTTGTGCTGAGGTAGCTGTTCAGATAAAAGACAGACAGTCTGAAATCATAGGAAGTATCAGGCTGGCCTAGTACCCAACGGCTCGGCCAGCACAAAAGCTCCTGTGTAAACATTCTCCAAATCTGCCATCTGGAATAGGCAAGGCTTGATGAGGACGGGAACCACAGGCCAGGACCTGAGTGCCAAAATTAAACTGTGCTGAGACCAAATTTATTTAATGGTTTAAAAATGTGCATTGACGTATGACTGCTTCATGAGTTTGTGACTATATTTTCTGTTTCTATTTTTTCTATTTTATTTTTACTTTAGTAAAAATCTTTTTACAGATTATGATCACCTCTGTTGGAGAAATCCCTTTGGAGATTGTAGGTTCTTTTAACTGAGCTGAGATTAAAAAAGAAAATGTTCCTCCCCACCCCTGCTTGTGAAACTTGGAGGAACCCACACTAAACGTCTTCAAGATCTCACCTCAGTGGAGAGAAGAGGAGGCAGGCACTTGAGGGCACAGCTGAGGTGCTCCTCGACTGAACACAAGGCATGCTAACTGCCATGCTTCTTAAACCGATCTCTGCAGGGCCTGCCTAGCAGTGGTTGGGTTTGCTAGAAAAGATTGCATGAAATAGTTTTGATTTGAACTAGACTTTAAAATGTGAGCAAGAACTCACAGGTACATTTATGCCTAGATACATATTAGTTTCAACAGTGAATTTGCTAGACTCAGCATTTTCCAGAAAAGCCTTATAAAGCCTCATTTTCATTATTCTGGATTCTCAGTTTTGGATGTGTCTGAATGAGGAAGAAAGGAAAGTGGCTTGAAAAGTTATTACTGTTGTAAAGTGAGTTGATAGGGGGTTGAATGAAGATATATGGAACAGTCTACAAAAACTAATTTTGAAGAAATTTGAAAACCTGGATGAATCATGGTTTTAATATCTCTTTATGTGAGTTATGTGATGGTAGATAAATATTAGCAGGCAATGAATTACTCTGCTGTGCCTGTGGTTAACAGAACTTTGACCTTATTTTTCACAGCTTTGTGAGCAGTAGAAGGATGTTTGATTGGATTCTTATGCATATGCATATTTCAGCATGATTTTAACTAGGAGACTGATCAAACTACAGGTCCGTGGACGTATAGATGCTCTGTTTGGGACCAGAGGTTTTCACTTCAGAAAGACTGTCTTTTATATCTTATGCTGACCACGGGCCAAGATACTTGATTTCTCTTAGTATTCCTTAATTTCAGAGTTAGATTACTTCAGTGGTTCCTAATCTTTCTCTGAGTAGGAGCTATTCTTCACTACTGATAGTTGGTAGTCTGATAAAAAATATTCTAGCTGGGTATGGAGGTACCTGTTTTTAATCCCAGTACTTGGGTAGAAAGAGGAGGACCAAAAGTTCAAGGTTATCTTCAGCAAGTTCAAGGCCAATCTTGGCTATATGAAATCTTGTCTCAATTAAAAAACAAATCTGAATGCTTCTATGATTCTGAAGTGGGCTAAGGCAGAACTGTTAACCAATTTGATTTTATGATTATGTAACTTGGCTGCAACTGTTTCAATGTCTTTGGAGTTAGATACATGTTTGAATAATAAATTTAAGAGAGTGTAGAAATTGTTATTAATAAAATTTCTGAGTAGAATTAAGGAGGGAGCACCTTTAAGTGTTTCTTTTTGAGGAATCTTTTTTTTTTTTTTTTTTTTTTTTTTTTTTTTTAGTTTATTAGTCAGTTCTGTATTCAGCAAATACAGTCAGTTTGGTACCATTATTAGGCTCATCCGTGACCTACCCCTCCCCTTGGCCCCTCCTTGTTGAGGTATACGGGTCATGCATTGTGGAGTTAGCCCACAGATATGGGTAAGATAAATGTCTCTGCATATCATGACCCAACATGTGACTCTGACATTCTTTCCGCCACCTCTTCCGCAAAATTTCCCTGAGCCATGTTGGGTTCATTTTTGGTCTGCTTCAGTGATGAGGTGTTGGGGGCCTCTGAGGCTCTGGCTCTCTGATTTGGTAGGAGTTGATTTTTCTCTGTGCTGATCTCCTTCCCCGTTGTGCTGGTGTCTGGTTCATCAGGAAAACAGCCCCCTTGCTTGTTTCTCCAATTTTTCTTAGTTTCAGCCGGGGCCCTTTTGAGGTATGATGGGGTGGCTCTCTCTTTTTGAGGAATCTTAAGAAATTGCAAGAAATGGGAATTTGTCAGAAAGTACCATTGGCCTTTCAACTTTTTCCATTCCAATCATGATAATTTTTCAGGCTTGGAGCCAATTTATTCTGGCACAATTCCTTCAAATAACTTCTGATCAGAGTCTGCATAACCTTATATTTGGTGATGACAAAGCTGTAGTCTCTAGCATCTACATTTATCTTAAGAGTCATCTGTGTGAAAAAGCCAAGTTTAAAATCACCTAGATTATCAACGATATAGTATCTGCTGCCCAAAGGTCCTTGGTTTCGTTTTCTTGGTTAAATGTTCCATATCACCTTCTATTGCTGATTCTGGATTTTAGACGTGGAATAGTCTGGATGATGCCAGAACACTCTCTGTGGTCTCTTCTTCCCCAATGTAGATTCTGTGTCTGTTGGAAAAGTTCGTCTTTTTTTTTTTTTTAACATTTATTTATTTATTTGACAGAGAGAAAGAGGGAGAGAGAGAGAGAGAGAGAGAGAGCGAGCGAGAGCAAGAGAGAATGGGCATCCCAGAGCCTCCAGCCACTGCAAATGAGCTCCAGATGCATGCGCCTCCTTGTGCATCTGGCTAACGTGGGTCCTGGGGAATCCAACCTGAGTCCTTTGGCTTTTGCAAGCAAAGGCCTTAACCGCTAAGCCATCCCTCCAACCCAAAGTTAGTCTTTGGTCTCTTCTCATGTTAAGATATACTCTGTGTTCATGCTTTTAAAACAAATCAATAAAGTTAGTTATGATGACCCATGCCTGTAATCCCAGCATTAAAAGTGTGGGGAAGGGGGAAAGCTAGTTTGAGACTAGCCTGGTTCATGGTTAGTTCAGGCTACCCTGGTATACGTAGTGCCATCTCAAAATAAGTAAACGAATGAATGAATAAGTAAATACATCTCTTTAAATATTTAAATAAATGAATATATCTTGTCTCGAAATAAATAAAAATAGATAAAATTATGACCTAGAATGGGAACACAAGGTCACATAATGAGGAGAACGCCATGTCACTGCGCTGCTAAGGAGGGTGGAAGTGCTTGTTGCTTTATGTGAAGTATCAATGTTTGATTTTTTTACCCATAAGTTTTCTTTCTTTCTTTCTTTCTTTCTTTCTTTTTCTTTCTTTCTTTTTTTTTTTTTTTCCAAGGTAGGGTCTCACTCTAGCTCAGGCTGACCTGGAATTCACTCTGTAGTCTCAGTGTGGCCTTGAACTCATGGCAATCCTCCTACCTCTGCCTACACACCCGGCTACCCATAAGTTTTCTTACCTACATGGAACTTTGCATGAGTTCCAACATTTGTGACTAGGGTTTGAGCTTCTCATCCCTGCTGTCATGTGTTTCTCCTTCATGGGTGGTACATGTGCCTGTGTATGTAGTGCTCTTTCTTCTCTGGGCATAATAATTACTATCATAATGGTCAATGCCTACAGTATGAATGAGAATTTTTTTTGAGGTTGGCTCTCACTCTAGACCAGACTGACCTGTAGCTCACTCTGTGAGCTGGACTTGAACTCACAGCACATTGCCTACTTCAGCCTTCAGAATGCTGGAATTAAGAGCATAAGGCACCATACCAGGCCTGTGTAAGGATTTTGATGAGCAAATTTAAAGTGGTATTGAGTGAGTGAGGAAGTTCTGAGATTTTTTTTTTAATTTTTTGTTCATTTTTATTTATTTATTTGAGAGTGACAGAGAGAGAAAGAGGGAGGGAGAGAGAGAGAGAGAGAGAGAGAGAGAGAGAGAGAGAGAGAGAATGTGCGTGCCAGGGCTTCCAGCCACTGCAAATGAACTCTAGATGCGTGCGCCCTCTTGTGCATCTGGCTAATGTGGGTTCTGGAGAATCAAGCCTCGAACCGGGGTCCTTAGGCTTCACAGGCAAGTGCTTAACCGCTTAGCCATGTCTCCAGCCCCAGTTCTGAGATTTTTAAATAGGTGGGAGATTGTAATTTTTTGCCCTATTCTTTATTTCTGGAACTCTTTTTGTCTAGTACTTGAATTTTTAATATAGATGGAAACATAATCTACAATTTTTAAAGAAAGTGATATTTTGACACTTTTTTTTTTGGTTTTTCATTGCTTTACAGAGTGTGTGTTTGCTCTGAGGGAATCTTCTGTGAAAATCACAACCTTTGCCACATTTGACTTAGAGCCTCCAAAATGATTCATTCTTCAACACAATGGGAATTTATAAACTTGATTCTGTTTGTCGTTATTGATGTTGCATGGTCATTCCAGAATTATTATATATTTGTAGCGTACAGATTACATGATATTTATAGTCCTAATTTAACAGTAGACACAGAGTTTCCATGCTACAAATGGCTATTAAAATCATGAGAACTATGGAAATTAGATTTATTTGGGCTTCTGTGGTTGCCTGGATTCCACAATATAAATGCCAGATTATTTTTTATTGCCAGACCCCATACTTAAGAAGACCATGAAAAACTTGGAATTTCCTAAGTAACTGTCACAAAGATACAGTTCAATTTAGAATCTAAAGTACATTATTATGCAGTTTCTTCCCCCTGCTTCCAACAGTGCCGTGCCCTCCCTTTCTTCTAGACCCCAGTACTCCTGTGTGCTTTTCATTTTATTTGCTTCATGTTAGAAAGGAAAAATTAAAATCTGTAACTATGGTGTTTAGTTTTTTTTATTAGATATGGACATATTCAATATGTAAACAACACATGTTGATACCATCCTTTCCCTTCTCCCTGCCCCTTTTCTAAAGAGGCCTTCCTCATTGGGGATGCAGGTCAACCCCATGGGGATCATGGGTCATACATTGTGGAAGAGAGGCAATGTCTGTGTGCAAAATGTCCTAACTTGTGGCTCTAAAAATTTTTCCACCCCCTCTTCCATAAAATTCCCTGAGCCATGCTGGGAGCACCGTTAAGTCGACTTCAGTGATGGGCACTTAGGAGCCTCAGGATCTCTATTTTGGTAGGTGTTGAGTGTCCTCAGTATTTTTCTCCTTCACCCTTGTTCTGATATCAGACTCACTAAGAAAGCAGAACTCTTGCTCATTTCCCCAGTTCCTCTGTAATTTCAGCAGGGGATGGGGTGGAGTATGCTGGGTCCTTTATCTTCTCAGGTCCAGCTCCCATCTGAAAAAGAGAAGCAGATTCTCCAATGGAGAGTGAAGTCAGCACTGGTTAAATGGGATAACCATTACTAATTTAGAGAGAATTTAAAGGGTGTAGACCCTCTTATAGCCCAAGGTTAGTTGGGAGCTTGACAATGGAAAGCAGAATCATTATCTGGATATGATTCTGACTTGTTTCCCAGTTCCAGATAGTTTCCTTTCCACTGAGTGTATCTGTTATCCAATCCAAAAGCAGTTGGTTACCTACCATGGCTGTGTTCCACTATTGCACTTGTGTGAGCATCATGTCAGGTTGTTTGCTTCTGAGTCATTTAGACTTTGAGTTGCTTGGACAGATGTTGGCCACTCTCCCCTGGTAGCTCATATAGTGCCTTCTAGCATTAGATGGCTAATTGTCTGGGGACTGGCTCTCATCCAGATTCCAACTAGGTCTCTCCATGGTCCATGCTGAGAGTGTAATGTGTCTTCAGTAGGGTCTTACCATTAACCTTTGGTGGGTAATCAAGTGCTGTGACAGTAGTCTGTCTTGTTTGATTTGGAGATCTAATAGGTCTCTCTGATCAACAGCTCATTGTGGATGTAAACCACATCCTGGTACAGGGAATTACAGGCCAGTGCCAAGGGAAAAGATAAAAGAAAAAGCCAGAGAAGAGAGAGAAATTTAAGGTTAGATTTTGTCTCATCCTCTCCAGGGCCCTTTGATTCAGGTGTTCTCCCTAAGGTCCTGTTTAGGGTTCTGCCTTTTAGTCTGACTTCCAGGACATATGATTTTATGGTACCAGTTCAATTTGGGTTCAGTTTTGTGCCCCCACCCTTTCCTGTCCCCCAAGCCCTACCCTCCTTATTGTCCAAGCCTCAAGATGCTATTCATATATGTCAGCAACTCAGGCTGATCCAGGTTAAGAACCACAGATGAGACCATGTGATGGCTGTCTTTCTGTGATTGTGTGAGTTCACTTAGAATTATCTGTTCCAAGTTTGACCATTTTTCTACAAATTTCATTGTGTCATCTTTTTTCTTACTGCTGAATAGAATTCCATCATGTAGATATGCCACATCTTGGTTATCCATTCATCCAGTACTGGGCACTTGGGTTGATTTCAGTTTTTAGCTATTATGAATTGAGCAGTTATCAACATGATTGAGCAAATATCTCTGAACTGAGATGTGGAGCCTTTAGGATAAATGCCCAGTAAGGGAATAACAGGGTCTATTGGTAATTCTGTAGTCATCCTTTTCAGGAGTCTCCATATTGATTTCCATAGTGGTTGTACCAGCTTACATTCCCACCCACAGTAGATGAGTGTTCCTATTTCTCCATAGCCTTGCCAACATTTTTTTTTTTCATTTGAGTTTTTTAATGTTTGCTATCATTACTGGGGTAAGGTGTAATCTCATAGTTGTTTTAATTTGCATTTCCTTAATGGCTAGGGATGTTGAACATTTTCTTAAGTGTGTGTTAGCCATTTGTATTTCTTCTTCTGATAACTCCCTATTCAGTTTTTATCAGATATTAATATAGCAGCATCCACTTGTTTTTTATTTCCATTTGTTTGGAATATCATCTTCCAACCTTTCACCCTAAGGAGGTGTCTATTTTTAGTGGTGAGGTGGGTTTCTTGAAGACAGCAGATAGAAGGGTCCAGTTTTGTGATCCACCCTGATAACCTGTGTCTTTTGCGGGTGAGTTAAGAACATTAATATATAAGGTTATTACTGTGAGGACTGAATTAATCCCTGATATGATGAGGTGTTTTATGCGGTTTGGTGCTTTTGTGTGTTTTATACTATTTTGTGCCTAGTCTATTTTGGTTATTGTGATCTTCTTGTTAGCCCTTGAGTTGGTAATTTGACCAATGTGTGTGGAGTGTTCCCTCATGTATTCTCTGTAGGTTTGACTTTGTGTTCACATAATCATAGAGTTGACTTTTTTCATGGAAAGTTTTTCTTTCACCATCTATTATGAGGGATACTTTTGCTGAGTAGAGTAGCTTGGGTTGGAAGTCATAGTTTTTTAGATTTGAAGTGTTTCATTCTAGACCCTTCTGGCTTTCCATTGAGAAATCTGATGTAATTCTGATGGGATTGCCTTTATATGTTATGAATTGGTTCTCTCTTGCTGATTTTAACACTATCTCTTTGTTTTCATTGTTAAGAGTTTTAACTATGATGTATCTTGGAGAGTTTCTTCTTTGGTCCCATCTGTTTGGTGTCTGTGGGCTTCTTGTATCTGGATGGGCCTCTCTTTTGAGAGATTAGAGAAATTTTCTTCAATAATTTTGTTGAGTATGTTCTCTGTGCCTCTGGTCTGGATTTCCTCTCCATCTGGCATATCCATGATCCGGATGGTTGGTCCTTTTAGGGTATCCTGCAGTTAGGTTGTATTCTGTTCATTTGATTTTTTTGAACTTAGCAAAGGTTTTGGCCTCCCAATCAATTTCTTCTGTCTTGTCTTCTAGGTCAGAAGTTCTGTTTTCCACATGAGTAACTCTGTTGGTGAGGGGGTTCTAGAGAGGTTTTTATAATTTGTTTGATTTTTGTTTTCCTTTGTGTTATTTTGCATTATGTCTGTCTCTGTTTTGAGGTACAATTTCAATTCAAGTTCTGATTTTCTTGATGCTTCCTGGAATTCATTCTTGCATTTGATTAAGTATTCATTAAATTTAATCAACCAGTTGTTGAGATCTTCCATTTCTTGACTTACCTTCAACTTATTCATGTTTATTTGGAGGATTCTATCACTTTCTTCCATCAAGTTAACCCTACTGTCAAAAGCTGAATGCTCTAGGAGACAATTCTGTTCAATTTCATTGATATGACTGTTGGTTCTTTGATGGCTTGCTTCGAGTTCAGTGATTTTTTTTTTTTATCAGGGTCTCGTTAGTTTTTATGTTCTCATTTTGGGAATGAATTTCTGTTGATGTTTCTATGATTTCATTAGAGGCTTCCATTGTAGGACTAGGCACCCTTGGTGGAGATTGCTCAGTTATCTCCCTTTCATTGGCTTTTTTTGCATTGTTGTCTATCCATTTTAGGAAGACTCTTTATTTTATTGAGGAGGAAGCTAGTTTTTGTCCTTTGGCCCAAGCACCCACTAATTTAGGTGAGCAGGGATGTTGGTACCCAGTGGCCAGTCAGGATACCACAGGAAAAGACCTGATTCCACAGCTCACACAGGGACCAAGCCTCCCAAAGCAAGGCACAGTGGGAACTACCAGGACCAGGGGACTGGGAGGAGCCAGGGAACAGGGATCTGGCCTACTTACTCTGCTCTGCACCCTCCAGCACACAAACCCACCCAGGGAACTTGGACCAGGGAATTGGGAGGAGCCTGGAAGGAGAGGTCTGGCCTACTCATTCCACACAGCTGGCCTGCCTGCCTGCCTGCGTGCATACAAGTCTGTGCAGGGAGCCCACAGGGAGGTGGGAGGATCCAGGAAATAGGGGTCTGGCCTACTCTCTCCACACTTTCTGTGCAGGGAACCCAGGCCAGCAGTGTTTAGTTTTTGTATTAAATACATCAGGGCTCAATTTTATCATCTTAGTAGTCTCTTTTATTGTTTGTCTTTCATTCTTGAGCAATTTTAAGGTACAACTGTCAACAAAGTACTTCTAAATCACCTGCTATGAGTTCACAGCCACTCTCAGATTTGTGAGCGTGCAATAAACTTCCAAGCATTTTTCCTTCTTTCAAAGAGCTTATTGTGGCAGATATGATAACCTCCCTACACCCCTGCGCCAGGAAGATGTTTGAGGTTCAGAAAGAACTCCTAGATTATTGTGGTCATCAACTTTGAGTAATGATGTTTCTAATTACTTTATCACATTTATATGAGTAATATGGACTTAAGCATCAGATTTTCATTGATGGCTACTAATAAGCTGGTACTTGTGAATGCAAAGAGATGGAAATGACTCTGAGAGTAAGAGTTCATGCCACAAGCATAAATTCATCTGAATAGTGCCTTTGTACACAGATCTTATAAACCATTGAGCCAGGGTTTACACTATACCTAATAGAAATTATCTGTGAAAGTGTATATGTGTTTGCATGTGTGTATAAATGTATATGTATTCATTTTATTATATATATTCTATTTATCAAGTCATATCTATTAAATTATCTATCTCTGTATCTATGCATCTACTTATCTTTGGATCAAGTCTTTTGTCACCTACCTATCTGTCATTGTTTATATTAGATATATATTCATTTATATTTTGATTAGCCTAGTCAGCCACATATTTTTATCTGTCCTCTATCTATCATCTGTCTAGCAATCATCTGTTCATCCATCTACACACATATTGGCAAACACACACTGTTTACAGAGATATCCAACTGCATAGCTATTCAAAGCTTAATAGTACCTGGGTATGTTTCTGAAGAAATAGAAATGCTAACTGCTTTTTCTCAGTTCACTACTTTTATAGGTGTAAGCAGATCCTTTTACACAAGTAATGTTATCCTTTATTCATGTTATTTATAATGAATGCATCACTCCTAAGAGCCTCATTTTTATGTCTATATCTATAATGTCTATGTATACATTTATACTTTATTAGTGAAAAATCATAGTCCATGTTTACTCTTCTGTCTTATAAGTTCAAGTTTCTGATTTATTTTTTGCACTATGATATTTCTCAGCATATTCCTTTGGAGAATCTCATATTTTAATCCAGAAATGTGTGGTAGATTCAAGTCTCTGCCTCTTCCCTCATTGCTATATCATTTCCAAACAAAGGAGCTTTAGGATATATAAACATTAGTTTCTGGTTGACCACTTTCCCAAGGTCATATTATTTTTGCTTCAATTAATATTACATTTAAAAATTTACATATCCCATAGTGCCTTTGGATTAAATAGAAAACATATGATTAATTCCATTGGTAGCCACACCACTGTTCTTGATACCCTATTAACATATAAATGATTCAGTTGCAAATGAAATGTATTCCCACTACATTTAATCAGAATATGGTAAAAGCCACCTCGTTAGTGATATTTTCCATGTATCTTTCTCTCTAACATCCAGCTCTCTTTTTTGTGTATTGGCTGTTCTGCTAGGAATCTTGTTGATAAGTGTTAGATTTTTTTTGCCTTAGCCTCAAAACTATATTGTTTACTCATTATGTTTCACAATGATATAAGACAGATAAAAAATTACGTAAATGCTAACCTGACATTTTCTTTAAGAAGTCAAGTCTGGTCCTAAGGTCTTTGTTTTGATTGGCTTGCTAACTGTGAAATGAAGTTCCTGTGTGAAAAGTCAAAATGTGACACAGTCCTAATGTTGCTGATGCTGTGAATAATCTTGTTAGAAGTGGAGGAGAGGGTAGCCTCTCAGAATAGCTTCTATCCTGAGACTCAAGGGACCAGTCAGCGAAAGGAAGAGGGAGGAAGGAGGATGATAACAAAAGGAGGGAATATATTGTAGGAAGAGAGCTGGAGAAAGTCATGATGGGCAGAATAAATGAAACTGACCAGTGAGGCTGAAATGCAGAGGTAGAGGTGAGAATGAGTGCACATCACAGATGGGTAAGCAGAGGCCAGCTTTGAGGGGCTCTTTATATGAATATTCAGGTTGAATTTCATGACAAAAGTCACTGAAATGGAATAGCCATCAAAATACCTATGTGTGTAAATAAAAAAATTATTTTATCTTCAAAACAACATAACGCTGGATTTTCTTTCAGAGGCAAAGAGACTATCATCATCAGAAAACTCAACTAAAGCTGGGCATGGTGGCACATGCCTTTAATCCCAGCACTAGGGAGGCAGAGGTAGGTGGATTGCCATGAGTTTGAGGCCACCCTGAGACGGCATAGTGAATTCCACATCAGCCTGGGCTAGAGCAAGACCCTACCTCAACAACCCCCCCCCCCAAAAAAAAAAAGAAAAACAAAGGGCTGGAGAGATGACTTTGTGGTTAAAGTGCTTGCCTGCAAAACCAAATGAGCCAGGTTTGATTTCCCAGGACCCAAGTTAGCCAGATGCCCAAGGTGATACTTGCATCTGGATTTTGTTTGCAGTGGCTGGAGGCCTTGGTGTGCCCATTGTCTCTCTCAGATAAATAAATAATAATAGTAAAAAAGAAAACTCATATCTTCTTTAACTGTTTACTGACAACTCGCATAAATATAGGCAATATAACATGATCCCCTCGCACCATCCTCCCCTTTCCCTCTCATGAATCCCCACTCCACTGATAGGTCATCTCTCTTCTATTTTGATGTCATCATTTTTTTCCTCCTCCTATTATGCAGGCCACTGTGAGGCCATGGATATCAAGACCATATTGTGTCTGGAAGGAAGTGGTGTAAGCACACCTCTTCTTTTGTGTCCTCCTTTTTTTCAGTCACCTCTTTTGCAATGGTCCCTGAACCTTGAAGGGTGTGATGGAGATGTCTTATTTAGTGTTGAGCACTACATTGTCACTTCTTAGCACTTTTGTGAGTTTTAGAGTCACCCCAGTGGTCACTTCTCTAATCAAAAGTAAAAGTAGCATTAATATATTGGCATAAACCTAAGTGTTATAGAGGGAAGTTTGTTATAGAGGGAAGGTTCAATAAATATCATCAATGAAACTACCTCTAAGCAAAAATGACCTCTATGAAAATGACCTAAATTTGGTATTTCATGAAATCTTGACAATTTGGTTCTGATTCATTTTCCTTCTTTAAACCAACTAGCATCCTGTGGACGTAGCTGCTTTGTAATAAACTCTTGCTAACTAAAATGGTACTCCTAAATAAATATTCATGCTTCTAGAAGGGTCTTTTAGGAATACATTCTATTGAGACAAGCAATACTATTAAGAAAAATTAATTTTCAGTAGGTTTTTTATGTGAAATATCAGTATCCAGGACATTGTCATGGAAACAAAAGAAAAAAAGAGGAAATTCAATTATTCAGGGAGTTTGGAAATACCTTAAAACCCTTAGAGGAAAGTCCACATTTACTTTATTACGAAAGTAAGAAATTGGTCACTGTACATAGAGGCCCCCAGGTGTTTGGCATTTTTACCTGTCTTAAATAATGAAAACCTAGAAATAATTTGAAAATAAGGCCAGAGCATACACAAAAATGATTTTCAAGTTTCTTAAGGTAAAAACTAAGGGAGGAAACTTTCATCTGTGCAGCTTTCAAAACCAGTTTCCTTGGTTAGGTGAAAATGAATGACATATGAGGACTTTTATGAAATACAAAGGAAGATGGACATGTTTGCACATGCCTGTATTCCCAGCATTTGAAAAGTGGAGGCAGGAGGCAAGCCATCCTTGGATACATATTGAGCTCAGGGCAAGTTTGGTCTACTAAAAAAGTAAATAAATCAATAAACAGAGACAATTACAATAATGTGTAGAGAAGGGAAGAAATTGAAAGACAAGAAAAATGGCATCTGAAATTAGCAGGACTGATAGCTGCTGCTGTTGCTGGAAAAAAAAAAAAGGTTGAAAAATCTGACTATATGTGAAAGGAATAAATACAGGCCAGAAGAAATGCTGAGTTCTACAGATGTTTAGCAAGAAAAGGAAAATCGCCCTTCAATAATTCTGAGCTTTTAACTTGGCTACATTTGAATGCTACCACAGCATTCCCTCTACTGACGTATTTTAAAAATACACAAAGATACCTAGCATCATTAACATAACCTCTCTTAAAAGACAGAGCTGTCTGCTCAGTTTCTTCAAATAAAGTAATAGTGAAGAGTGCAATATATTTTAGAAACATTTTCAGAAAATAATAAAAAATTTAAGTTCCAGAACTTGAATTATCAAGTCTTTACTTGCCTGAAACTTATCCAGTAGCTCTTGTTCTAGGCTCTATCCAGGCTACCACTTCATTCATGTTGGTATTAGTAAATTAGAATCTATGTGTTTAAATAATCTATAATAATTTTGTTTCATTTTACCTATCTCCTCATTTCATAGAGATAGAAACAGCCTGATTTTCATTCCTATTACTAAATTAGTTCTTTTCTGTGTAACTAATTTAATGGAAGGACACTTAAAAATTGTTTCAAAGAAGGTATAATCACTTGCTTTCTCAACCATTAAAAATTAGAAATCAAGGTCTCAATAATACATTGTGTGTTCAACTGGAATCTAGAGCCTTCAATGTTAATGAAAATTAGAAAGTAATCCCCTGCACGTTAATATACCGCCTGAAGAATGAAATGAAACAAAATGCAAATGGTGAGACTTTTCTACAGTCAAAGGGTTTGGACATTTTCCATTTTTATCTGCTCAAACCACACCGCCAAGGGCTGCCTGAATTTCCTTATCTTCGGTTTCATACCTGAGTTGGATGCAGTTAGTTGTTTTTTCCATTTTAAATGTGTGATTCAATTTTGAGAACTTCTTGAAAATAGTCTAGGGATTGTAAAAATCCTTGGAGTGGGGCCAGATTTCCCTGAATTAATATGCTTTCTTCCCTGCTCTCTGTTACACATGACTGCCATTGACATTTCTTGTGTACCTTGTCATACCCATTACTAATGTGCCACATGATGCCATTGTACTTTACAAACACTTCTCAGAATTAGCTTCACGTGAGTAGACTTCTCTTTCATTCAACATGCAGTGATCTTAATAGGTGTCTGAGGTCACAATCCCGCACAATAAACAGACAATGTGCAAAATTAAATTTCGAAAGGTCAGCCCCTTCTCAGAGCTGCATTCCTCTTTGCACTGCTAGTGTTTAAAATTTGCATGTGTGTTAACGGGAATTTTCTGCCTTGTTTTTAATTCCTCTGCTTATTTGTAAGCTAGAGGGGATAAAGATTGCTCAGGAGACTGTTTTATCTTCTGTGTTTTCTGATACACTTTCTTATTCATTTGAAAAAAATATTTGAAATAGTTGTTTGCAATAATGCACTCATTATGAAAGGATACTAAAATATAGATAATTTCCGTTTGTTTTTATATTTGTATGTGGATTGGCATGGCTTAATATTGCATGAATCCTAATAAAGTTCTATTCAAAATAATGTTTTTAATGGCTTGCAGATGCAAGTTTTTAAAATGCTTCTTTCCTAAGATATATGCCTAAACAACGATGGTACCATTTATTTCCAAGCATCCAGAAGATATAATAATGCCTTCCATGGATATAACAACTCCTTCAACATCTTTAGTTACCAGCTATTTATTCATGTTCTGTGCTGGCCTGCAGCACAAGTCGAAACAGACCTCGAAGGAGGAGTGGGAATGAACCTGAGACAAGAACACAAGGAATGGAGCCAAGACAAGTTCTGATCAAGGCTCTCCTTTATTCAGGCAGACACAAGCTTATATGCAGAAGACAAAACTTTCTGGATAATGCCTACGTGCCTAAGGTCAGCTTCACCAGGGCCATATGGTAATGCCTCTTCCTGTTGCTCACCCCACCTAGGCTGTATGTTAAATAATGCCATTGTAACTGGCGCCATCTCACCTGGGCTGTAGGATAAGACCTTTGTGTTAAGAGATTAACGACCAACTGCAGCTCCCAAAGTCAAAGAGCAGCTGCAGCTCCCGACAATGTTCATGTTTGGAATGAGATTAGTGAGGACCAAATCTCAGGTATTACACATGGGATTGCCTCAACAAAAAAGAATGTAATTTATAGTGATTTATTTGTGTGTGTAAGTATGTGTGCATGGATGTGTGTGTGTGTGTGTGTGTGTGTGTGTGTGTGTGTGTGTGCAGGTGTGCAGACACTTGTGTGCAGATGTATATGGAGGCCAGGAATCTGTGTAGGGTGTCTTCTTCATTTGGGCTCCAACTTATTTATTGAGACAGAATCTCAGTTGAATTCAAACTTCATTGGTTCAACTAGTCTACCTAGCCAGCTTTCTCCAGTGATCCTCCACTTTTTGCTCACTTTGGCTGGGCTTACAGGTGCATGCTCAATATTTACTTGTGTTGCTGTAGTGAACTTTTCTTTGCTGGGACAAAACACCCAACTAGTAGCAGCTTATATGAGGAAATGGTTTACTTCAGTTTATAGTTTTAAGGGGAAGCTTCATCATGGCGGAGGAAACATGGCAGAGTAGGCAATAAGGCATCAAATCTTGTCGTATCAGCTGGGAAGGAGCAGCAAAAGTGGGGCTGGACTAAAACACCTCAAGGTTCACCAATACTGATACATATTTTCCACGAAAACTCTGCTTCCCATAAGCTCCACAACTTTCCTACATTGTTACTAGATGAATGTGAGGCTTAATCACAAACAGTTGAAGCTATGGAGGACACAGTTGTGGACAGACACACTCAGATCTTCATGCTTGCATGGCAAGCACTTTATCAAGTGATCCATCTCCATAGCCCAACCTATAGTAATTTGAATAAAATAGTATTTTATTTATTTATTATTGTTTTAGAGAGAGCAAGAGAGACAGAGAGAGAACTGGCACGATAGGGCCTCAGCCACTGAAATCGAACTCCAAATGCTTGTGCCACCTTGTGGGCTTGTGCAACCTTGTCCTTGCCTCATCTTTGTGTATCTGGCTTATGTGGGATCTGGAGCATTGAACTTGGGTCCTTAGGCTTCACAGGCAAGTGCCTTAACCTCTAAGCCAGTTCTCCTACCCTAAAACAGTTATTTTAAAGTAATGTTTTTGGTGATTTCTGAAGATGTAGGATCTTTTCTGGTTGGAAGATCACATAGTTCACACTAGATATTAAAATACAAATTTGCACAGGACTCTTCTGCTTGAGCTGCTTAGAGGTTTCTTTCTTTTTTATTTTTTCTGTTTTTTCTCGAGGTAGGGTCTCACTCTGGTCCAGGCTGACCTGGAATTCACTATGTAGTCTCAGATAGGCCTCGAACTCTCAGCGATCCTCCTAATTCTGCCTCCTGAGTGCTGGGATTAAAGGTGTGCGCCACCATGCCCGGCTTTGCTTAGAGGTTTCTTTTGGAATAAATACTGCTTCACTTCTACATAACCTCACCACATACAGTTTGTTAATGTTCCGATGTGGCTTTACATATTTAAAGTTAATGTACTTCTAGTGGACCGTAGAAAAACACCCAAATATATCAGGTTAAGAAATTAATAGTTAAAGATGCAGAACTAGGGATTTTCTGGAGTAGGAGAGTCATCAGATAGGAAATAGAAAATCATCCTGAAGTAAATGATTTTATTTATTTTATTGTGTTTTTTAGGTAGGGTCTCACTTTAGCCCAGACTGACATGGAATTCTGTGGGCCCAGGCTGGCCACAAACTCACTGTGATCCTCCTACCTCAGCAAGCAGGGGTTATAGGTGTACGCCACTGTTCCTGGTGGTACTGAATCATGAAAGTGCTAGTGCTGAAATTTGAGATGGAAGATGGTCTCCTGGGGTCAGGCAGCTGCAGTGTGTACTATTAAATCCAAGTGTTTTCCTTTAGTAGAAGATGGCTTTTCCCAGACCAAACCTGCCCTAGTCTGACCTTATCTGCTTCCCCCAACATGAATAGGTGACTGTGCTCCCCACCATCACCTTCACTGCTCCCCAGTCCTTGTCAGAGTGTAATGGCTAAATACAAAGGTCTAGAGAGAGAGCCCTCTGTGCTGTACAGTGCTCTAGAGCTCCCAGTGGGCTGAGACCTCAACTGAGCTTTCACGTTCCTTAGCTTCTTCCTCACAGCCATACAGGGCTCCTCTGAGAACACCATCATGATGAATCCCTTGTGCCAGAATATCAGTACTTAGCCTCAGCTTCCTTGCAACTGGACCTAAGCCAGCATATATTTCACTCTCTCAACTGTAGAACCCTGGTTTACAAATTGGCAGACCCTGTGAGTACCTTCTAGGTAGGGACTTATGAGACAGGTAAGTGGGATTCACCTCTCCTGGAGCACTGAGCAGGTGTTAAGCACTCTTAAAGAACTGTTGAAATCACTGTTAATATGAATGATAAATTCATTAAGGAATTTCTTCTGACACTTACCTTTCTGTAAATAAGCACAAATGTTAGAGGATGGAGCATTTTGACTCTAATTAGCAACTGTTGGACTTACTGTCCTACCTGCCTTGTGGAAAAGGACTGTCAAACAGCCAGCTGGACTACTCTTCTGCCAGCATCATCCTTCTTGTATACTGCAAATACTTTGAGAAAAATTATAGAGTGATGCTAAGGGCCCTGGCTTCTGAAAGTAAACCCTCAGGCTGTCTGAAAAAGATGTATAGGAGTTTTTTCTTTTCTTTTCCTTTCTTTTCTTTTCTTTCTTTCTGTCTTTTTTTTTTGTTTTCCCCAAGGTAGGGTTTCACTATAGCCCAGACCTGGAATTCACTATGTAATCTCAGGGTGGCCAAGAACTCACAGTGAACCTCCTACCTCTGCCTCACAAGTGCTGGGATTAAAGGCATGTGCCACCATGCCTGGCTTTTTTTTTTTTGTATCACAAACCTAGATGAATTGTAGATGATCCTGAAAACTTTTCCATCAAGGTCAGAAAGGGAGCATTTTCCCCTTGTGACCTAGGACTGAGTTTGCTGTGACTGAGGCTAAAGAGGCAATGTTATTAGTGGTCCACACAGGGACTTCTAGGTAAGATGGCTGCATAGGAGTCACACAAAACCAGCCTAGGAAGAGATTTAAGCAAATGCACAGCAAAATACACTTTTCTTCCAAAAAGTGAAGGTGTGTAGGTTTTCATCTGCCACAGTGGAAAAGCAGGAGAGACCAAGATCTACCAGAGAGGAGGAAACAAGCCAGAATCCTGTGGAGGTGCTTGTGGCCCATGTGGATCCGCAGATTTGCTCACCCACCTGCCTGCCTCCCCAGCCTCCCCAGCCTCCCCAGCCCGACACCCAGCTGTAGGAGCAGAGACCAAACAAGGGGACTTTCCAACCTCCTCAAACCTGAAGGGGAGACAGTGGAAGTCAGTTAAGGAGCTGCTTAAAGGGACACAGGTGGGACCAGCTGAGCAGTTCCAGTACAACTCCAGGCTTCCTGCAATCTCCCATGCCCCAGCCATCAGAAGGGCGAACCTCCAGAGAAGGTATTCAGCCCTCTGGTCAGGGCATCCAGCACAGCTGATCAGAGCATCAGCTTCACAGTGCAACATGGAGGGATAGAGGTGGGCACTCAGCATTGCTGAGATTGGAAGTCGCCACAAAAGGTAACAAGGCCAACTGACAAAAAAAAAAAAAAGCAGGTTAGTAGGCCTGCACTGGAAGTGCTGATCTCTCTTTCCATGCCAGGAAGGTTATGGTTTACATATTTGTGGTTGGTTTTACCATTTTCAATTAAGCTGTATTTGGGGGTTGATGACTGTTGCCTTTGTTGCTTTCAGATTTATAGGGCCTTTGTCTTTTGCTTCTGTCATTATTGGGGGTGGGGTTTGATTCAGACCCAGGCTGATCAGGAACCCATTTCAGAATAGAAATCTCAACCTCCCAGCAGACAGGATTAAGGGTGTAGAGCAAGACACACCCTTGGGGATTTTGGTTTTATAAGGTTATCTGTTTGTTTCAATCCCTGTGCTAGCTTTCATTGAATGTGTATATTACTCAGTTGAATTGTAGAATTTTACCAGTAAATTGCTCTACCCAGCCCACTAGAATACTTGAATAACAGGCAAACTCAACACCTAGGATTACTTCTGTGGTTGGATTGGAGTACAAGATCTACGCTCGGCACCTTGTATTTCCTACTCTGAAGGAACATAAAGTTGGATTTGCAAGTCTAAGAGCAGCACAGATAATTAGAAAACCCAAGCATCAAATCAACTCAAGATGCAAAATTTGGTACATTATAATACAAGAAACACAAAGAATCAAGACAATACAACCCCAACAAAAATTATAAATCCATCAGAAATGACCCCCAATGAGATGGTAAAAGCAGAAAACAAGGGAGTTAAAGAAGAAGAAAAAAAAAACTGATGGAATTCCAAGAGAACACAGGACACCAGCTTAATGAAATAAGGGCATCATTATAAGACATGAGTAAGGGAATAGAAATACTGAAGAAAAAGCAGGCAGAAATTCTGGCAGTGAAAAACCACAGTTAGTCAAATAAATAACTGTGGGAAGTCACATTAGTAGAATGGATGAAGGAGAGAACAGAATATCTAAACTAGAAGACCAGGTGGCAGATCTAATGCATTCCAACAAAGAGAAAGATAAGCTAATAAAGAGGTATGAATGAGAATTTCAAGATAGTTGGGATACTATGAAAAGATCAAACATAAGAATTCAGGGTATAATAGAAGGAGAAGAATTTTAATCCAAAGGCATAATAGGCATTTTCAACAAAATTGTAGAAGATAATTTTCCCTAAATGGGGAAAGAAATGCCAATGTAGATACAGGAAGCTTTTAAAACACTAAACAGACAAAACCTGGAAAGAATCTCTCCTTGCCATGTTATGACTAAACTACTAATCACACAAACCAAAGAAAATATATTGAAAGCAGTTAGAGAGAAAAGGCAAACCATCTATAAAGGCAAGCTCATCAGGATCACAACAGATTACTCAACACAAACTTTAAAATCCAGAAGGGCTTAGAATAATGTATTTCAAGTTCTGAAAGATAACAACTGTCAACCAAGGTTACTTTATCCTGCAAAGCTATCTATCCAAATTGAAGGAGAAATAAGGCCATCCCACAACAAAAACAGGCTAAAGGAGTTTATGACAACTAAGCTATCTCTACAGCTCTACCACTTTAAGGAATGCTTCACACTGAAGAAAAAGCAAAGCACACACGAGGAAACAGGAAAAAAAAAAAAAAAAACCCACACTCAACAGTTAAAACAAGAGAGTAAATGGAAATCATGAAGCAATACAAAACATGAAGAATGGTGAGAACAACACATATCTTTCAATAATAACTCTTAATATCAATGGCCTCAATGCCCCAACCAAAAGACACAGTCTTGCACACCGGATTAAAAGGCAGAATCCTACTGTTTGTTGCTTCCAGGAAACATCTCTTAATAAAAGATAGACACTGTCTTAGGGTGAAAGGATAGAAAATGGTATTTCAAGAAAATGGGCTTAGGAAAGAAGCAGGGGTTGCTATTCTAATATCTAATATTCAAACCAACATTAGTGAGGGAGACAAAGAAAGTCACTTTATGCTGATTAAAGGAACACTCCAACAGGAGGACATTACAATCCTAAATGTATAGGCACCTAATTTCATCAAACAGACACTATTAGATTTAAGGTCACAGATAACACCAAACACAATTGTAGTGGGTGAGCCCATTCTCTTCAGTTGACAGGTCATCCATCCAAAAAATAAACAGACATCTGGATTAAATGATGTCATGAAACAAATGGACCTAATGGATATCTACAGAATATTTCATCCAAATACTGTGCAATATACATTTTTCTCAGCAGCACATGGAACATTCTCCAAAATACACCACATATTAGGACACAAAGCAAATCTTAACAAATACAGGAAAATTGAAATAATCAGCAACAAGAAAAACTACAGAGCATCCACAAATTCATGGAGACTAAGCATCACACTATTGAATGATGAATGGGTTATTGAAGAAATAAAAAAGGAAATCAATAAATTCATAGACTCAAATGATGATGAGAATACAACATATCAAAGCCTTTGGGCAGTCCTAAAAGGGAAATTTATAGCTCTAAATGCCTATACTAAGAAATACAGAGTTCACAATTAAATAATTTAATGCTTCACCTTAAGGCCTTGGAAAAAGAAGAACAAGGCAAACAAAAAATCAGTAGATGGGAACTAATAATAAATATTAGGGCAGAAATTAATGAAATAGAAACTAAAAAAGCAATCCAAAGAATCAATGAAACAAAGAGTTGTTTCTTTGAAAGGATAAACAAGATTGATAAACCCTTAGCAAATCTGACAAGAAGAGACAAAATTAGTAAAATTAGAGATGAAAAAGGCACCATTACAACAGATAACAAAAAATCATGAAGACATACTTTAAGAATATGTATGCCTCTAAGTTTGAAAATCTGAAAGAAATTGATGATTTCCATGATTCATATGACTTACCAAAATTAAATCAAGGTAAGATAAACCATTTAAGCCATTAACTATTAAATTAAATCAAAATAAGACAAACTATTAACAAGTACAGAGATCCAAGCGGTTATAAAAAGTCTCCCAACTAAAAAACAGCCCAAGCTCAGATGGATTCACCGGTGAATTTTACCAGACCTTCATGGAAGAACCAACAGCACAGCTTCTCAAACTTTTCCATAAAATATAAAAGGAAGGAATTCTACCAAATTCCTTTCACAAAGTCAGAATCACCCTGATACCAAAACCAGACAAAGACAGAACAACAAAAACATTTTTTCTGTAAAAAATTACAGACCAATCTCCCTCATGAATCTAGATGCAAAAATTCTGAACAAAATATTGGAAAACAGAATATAAGAATATATCAGAAAGATTATTTATCCCGACCAAGTAGGCTTTATCCCAGAGATGCAGGGATGGTTCAACATACATAAACTGATAAATGTAATACACTATATAAATGGAGTAAAGGAAAAAAAAATCACATGATCAATAGATGCAGAAAAGACATTCAACAAAATCCAACATCCCTTCATGGTAAAAATACTACAGAAACTGGGAATAGAAGGAACATATCTCAACATAATAAAAGCTATTTATGATAAACTTTCAGCCAAATTTGAAGCTTTTCCACTAAATTAAGGAACAAGATAAGGGTGTCCACTGTCCCCACTTTTACTTAATATAGTACTGGAAGTATTAGCTATAGCAATAAGTCAAGAGACACTCATAAAAGGGATACAAATTAGAAAGGAAGAGATCAAATTATCATTTGCAGATGATATGGCTCTATACATAAAAGACCCCAGCAAACTTTTAGAGCTGATAAACACTTTTAACAATGTAGCAGGATACAAAATAAACAAACAGAAACCAGTAGCTTTCCTATATACTATCTACAAACATATGGAGGATGAAATCAGGGAATCTCTCCCATTCATAATTGCCTCAAAGAAAAAAGTACCTTGGGATAAACCTAACCAAGGAAGTAAAGGATCTCTACAATGAGAACTTTAAAACACTCATGTCATAAATTGCAGAAAACACTAGGAAATGGAAAGATATCTCATGTTCTTGCATTGGAAGAATCAACATTGTAAAAATGTCAATCTTACCAAAAATCTACAATCTACACATTTAATGCAATCCCTATTAACATTCCAATGGTATTCTTCACAGAAATAGAAAAAAAAAGTCCTAAAATTCATTTGGAAGCACAAAAAAGCCTCGAATAGCCAAAATATATATTTTTAAAATTTTGTTCATTCTTATTTATTTATTTGAGAGTAACAGAGAGAGAGAGAAAGAGGCACAAAGAGACAGAAAGAGAGAGAATGGGCGTGCCAGGGCTTTCAGCCCCTGCAAACAAATTCCAGATGTGTGTGCCCCCTTGTACATCTGGCTAACGTGGGTCCTGGGGAATCGAGCCTCGAAGTGGGGTCCTTAGGCTTCACAGGCAAGCGCTTAACCGCTAAGCCATCTCTCCAGCCCTTGAATAGCCAAAATAATTTTGAGCAGCAAAAAAATAAGGCTGGTGGTATCACCATTCCCGATATTAAGCTATATTACAAAGCCATAGTAACAAAAACAGCATGGTACTCGCACAAAGACAGACATGTAGATCAATGGAACAGAATAGAGGCCCAGATGTTAATCCAGGCAGCTACAGTCATCTGATTTTTGACAAAAATGCCAAAAATGTTCATTGGAGCAATAGCTTCTTTAACAGGTGGTGCTGGGAAAACTGGATATCTATATGTAGAAGGATGAAAAGAGATACTTTTCTTTCTTCATGCACAAGAATCAAGTCCAAATGGATCAGGGTCCTTAACATCAGACCTGAAACTTTAAAACTGCTAGAGGAAAAAGTAGGGGAAACCCTTCAACACATTGGCTATAGGCAATGACTCTGAATATAGCCACAATTGCTCAGGAAATAAAACCACTAATCAACCACTGGGATGTCATGAAATTACAAAGCTTTTGTACAGCAAAGGGCATTGTAAATACAGCAAAGAGACACCCTACAGAATTGGAGAAAAATCTTTGCCAGCTATAATTCTGACAGAGGATTAATATCCAGAATATACAAAGAACTCAAAAAACAAAACAATAAGAAAACAAATAACCCAACTGAAAAATGGGCTATGGAACTAAATAGAGAGTTCTCAAAAGAAGAAATACAGATGGCATATAAACATCTAAAAAAGTATTCTATATTGTTAGACATCAGGGAAATGCAAATTAAAACTACTTTGAGATTCCATCTCCTGTCAGAACGGCTGTCATCAAGAAAACAAATGATGGACTTAGTGGTTAAGGCACATGCCTGCAAAGCCTAAAGACCTAGGTTTGATTCTCCAGGTTCCATGTAAGCCAGATGCTCATGGTGGCGCATGCATCTGGAGATCCTTTGCAGTGGCTAGAGGCCCTTGCATGTTCACTTTCACTCACTCGCTCTCTGTCTCTAATAATTAAATAAAATCAATCTTTTTTTTAAAAGAAAACAAATGATAAATGTTAGCAAGGATGTGGAAAGAGGGGAACCCTTCTACAATGTTGGTGGGAATGTAGTCTAGTACATCCATTGTGGAAATCAGTGTGAAGGTTTTTGAGACAGCTAAAAATAGATCTACCATATGATCCAGCTATAACACTCCTAGGCATATATCCTAATGACTCTTCTCACTACCTTAGAGATACTTGCACTACCATGTTTATTGCTGCTCTATTCACAATAACTAGGAAATGGAACCAGCCTAGATGTCCCTCAACAGATGAATTGATAATAAAGATGTGGTACATTTACACAATGGAGTTCTATTCAGCAGTAAGGATAAATGCAGTTATGAAATTTGCAGGGCAATGGATGGATCTGGAAAGGATTATACTAAGTGAGGTAACCCAGGCTCACACAGCCAAACATCACATGTTCTCTCTCATATGAGGATCCTAGCTACAAATGTGTAGACTTGTGTGTGAGCTGGAACCAAAAATTGGTAGCAGAGGCCAGTAAGCTAGAAAAAGGCTATAAGGGAGGGAGGAGAGGGAAGGACTTAGGTGGGCAGTATTGTATATGTATAAGTAGAAGAATAGTTTGCAGGGAGTGGAATGGTCTAAGCAAGGCCAGGGGAAAAGATTGAGTAAAAGAAGGGTGGGGGGAAGGTCAATCAAAATTCAAGATATTCTGAATAAGACATATGAAAACCTACTTTTTTGGATAATAGCACATCCACAAGCCATAGACTGTTACCAGAAAAATTTCAGTGCCAGGAATGGGATACCTGCCAGAGAGCTGTTGGCCAGGGAATTTCCTGTTGCCTCCAAAACATTATAGGCTATTGCCAAGACCCTTGGTTTCCCATGAGAAACAGATGGTAAGACCCTATTGCTGAAGATCTCACATGCCTGGGTGGCAAAGTCACCAAGAAGTAAAGCTGGGGCTGAGGTGAAACTCTCTTCCCTATAGACCACTGGACTAAAAGCTGGAAAAAGCTGCACTGCATGCAGACCTATGGAAGATAGAAGTCATCAGTTGTGAAAACACTGGACACTGGGAGCCTCAAGTTTGGCCAGCCAGGCCAAATGACTGCAATAGTGGCATGTCTGATCTTGGGGAAGCTAAATGCTCTCTAATTGGACTGGGGGACCACTCTGTGGGAGGAAATACATGCCTGGTACTGACAACCTAATCAAAAGCCTATGGCAGGGGAGGTCATAAGTCTTAGAGGTAGAAATCTTCCTCTTATCTGGTTAAACGCATATATTATGCTCACCAAACTTCCCAGTAGGCAATACACTTAAAGTTTATATTCATAACTTAATGCTATTCTCACTTTTGCTTAGAGAAACTTCTCTTTTTGGATGGTGGTGACCAGTGGGATGACCCAAAAGGCAACATAGTGCTGAGAAGAAGTGACAGAGGAGTGTCCATCACTGAAACATCTCTATCACACCCTCCAAGTGTCAGGGTCCATTGCAGAAGAGGTGGCAGAAGGAATATAAGAGCCAAAGGAAGGGTATGACTCCTTAAAAAGCAAGTGTCCAGACAGAAATTGGCCTCAATATCCAGGACCTCACGATTCCTAGCAATACCTTCAGAAGACTCTCATAATAGGAATAAATGGACCTGTGATGGTCCATTTCTTTTTTTTTTCTTTTTTTAAAATTTTTTATTAATTAGTTTTGTATTCAGCAAATATAGTCAGTTTGGTACCATTATTAGGCTCATCCGTGACCTACCCCCTCCCCTTGGCCCCTCCTTGTTGAGGTGTATGGGTCATGCATTCTGGAGTTAGCCCACAGTTATCGGTAAGATAAATGTCTGTGATGGTCCATTTCTATTGTCAAATTGATTAGATTAGGAAGTAAGTAAGAGACACACCCCTTTGGCAGGTCTGTGAAGGCATTTCCAGGAAGAATTAATTGAGGGGAGAAAGTCCCTTCCCCAGAGTATGTATATATATGGCCGTCTACATATAAATATATAAAGAGGTGCCAGGAAAAGTGGTCCTGCCTCCTTGCCTGCGTTTACCCTTGCTGGGAGCGTATCTACCCTAGCACTGTCATCCTTTGCTGGAATTGTTAGTTAGCTGCTTCCTTCTTCTAATATGGACTGAAGGCCAAAGGTGCCCAAGGATCCCTCCAGGCCTTCAGTGCCTGGATGGGACTGCTGAGGCCTCCCACCTCATATGAGCAGTTAGCAGGTTCTCAGTCTTTCCAGCATTCAGACAACTACTACTAGACTGCCCAGCCAGTATTGTGTATGCTAGTCCAATAAATCTCCTTTATAATGTGTATTCATTCACTGGTTCTTCTCCTATAGTACCCTGTCTAATGCACACCCCTTGTCTGGCTATATCCCCAAGTACAGGCTCACTTATGGGGTTTCTGGAGAGATATCTTCTTCTTCTGCCTTCCCCAGTATTGCAACCCGAGTCCCAGCCTTTCCTACGACTCCCTGTGGTCCAGACTGAGTGGGTGATCTGAAGAAAGCAGCGGCACCAGAGACCTCAGAGTGGAGCAGTGGACAGAGCTGAGCAGGCTCTAGGCTGAGCTGCAAAGGTGACAAGGCTGCTAGCTGCTTGTCGGCTGGAGAATCATCCAGATAGTTCAAGGGCAGGCAGGCAAAAAGACAGGCTGCGGACACAGAATTCAAGAGAGAGCCTGGAGCTAAGACTGAAGGAGGATTTGACAAAATGTCTGTTAGGGAGCCAGAGATGAGAACCTGCAGATTCTGGTCACCAGGAGACTTCCATGAAGCTGACAGGTCTTCAGGGCCAATTGTCTTGGCTACCAGGCCAAGAGCCCATAACACTGGCTGCTCAGGGCTAAGGCACACCAATACCCAAGACTGCCTGCAAGTTTCAGTGTCAGCCACAGCCAAGGGCTGAGGAATCCTGACTTGCTAAGCCTGCCCAAAGGCTGTAATTCTGCACCGCTGGGGGCCCGGGTACCAGAACCAGCAACACTAGATGGCTCCCCTCACTGCTTTTCCACCTTCCTGCTCCACCGCTCCCTGCTTCCAAACACCACATGAAACAAAAGCTGGCACAGGTGCTTGAAGAGCTTCTCCTTGCCTACCTGTGCTTTCTACCTAGGCAGAGCAAGAGGACCGCGGCCAGCAGATTGCCAACACTTTCAAAGTGCTAGCTTATGACGGAATAAAGAGCAGGAAGTCTGTAAAGAGATGGAATCTGGAAGCTTCAAGCAGGGGAGATGCCTGAATTTCATATTGTATAGTAAGGACTTGTTAGGTGAAAGGAAAGACAGATGAAATTATTTCCTGTAAAGCAAAACAAAACAAACCAAGTTGCCTTGGGGAAACCATTGTGCGTACACGGCAGTCAGAAGGGGTACGTGGCGGAGCACTGGAAGATGACCATTCTTAGGCTGTGAGACAGATGATATAGGTAGCTAAGGCAACAGGTTGTTCCTGTATAGACTTTATTTACTTATTTTAAGATCAAGTTTCAGTAGGCCAGCTGACCTCAACTTGCTGTGTAGACAAAGCTAACCTTGAACTCCTGATCTATGTGACTCCACTTCCCAAGTGCTGGAATTACAGATGACTGCCACCACCTCCAGGACATTGACTTACTAAAAAATGTTCAACTCAATGACATAGCCTACTTGAAATTCAAAAGACTAAAAGCATTGCTTCAGAGAAGAAAAGAGTGAAGGGCAGTAAGAGCTACTGACAGCGGCGTTCTTTGAAGCTGTGGAAAATGAGAGAGATCCAATAGCATTAGAATGTGCTGATCTGTGTAATGTAGGCCATGAGAGAAGAAAGAGTCTAAGATGAAGTTTGGGCATCTGACTCCAACAACTGGGTACCTGATATGCCCATAGGTGAAGGGAAATATTTGCAGATTTTTGACATCAAGTCTTTTTACAGATTTGCACATGCAGCAGGAAAGATCTGTTTTTACTTTTTAAAAAATCATTTAAAAATATTATTTATTTATTGAGAGAGAGAGAGAGAGAATGGGCACGCTAGTGCCTCTAGCCATTGCAGACAAACTCCAGATGTGTGTGCCCCCTTGTGCATTTGGCTAATGTGGGTCCCGTGGAATCAAACCTGGGTCCTTTGGCTTTGCAGGCAAACGCCTCAACCGCTAAGCCTTCCCTTCAGCCGCTGTTTGTACTTTTAGACAATCTTTACTTATATGTCTTTTTTCCAGTTGCTTTGCCGCCCAAGTGGGTAAATTTAACTCCCTCTCCATTGTCCTTATTCAACAAATCTTGCTCATCATTTGAAACATTTTTTTTGTTGTTGTTTTGTTTTGTTTTTGGAGGTAGGGTCTCAATCTAGCCCAGGCTGACCTTGAATTCACTATGTAGTATTAGGCTGGCCTTAAACTCATGATGATACTCCTACCTCAGCCTACTGAACACTGGGACTAAAGGTGTGTACCACCATGCCCAGTTCTGAAACTTTTTTTTTTTTAAAACAATATCATCTGAAAAAGCCTTGTCTCATTTATTTTTAAGTGTATTTAGTAGTTCTTAAACATTGCAAACTAGATTTTTGTTTCCTTTGCCAGCACTGTTCTGTTTGGGGCAATAGAAAAGTCCTTTCATAGATTTCAGCAGACTGTTAGTTCAAATGGCTTTGGCTGAGAATACTAAAGTAATGGTTTCCACTACAATGCTCCCTGGGCTTCTTCAAGTATATATAAATAGGAGATTTACAAGCATATCTCTATGAAGTTTCTCCGCTACTTATAAGTTTATGTGGTACTTGTAAAAGCAGAAGAAAGGAGGGTGAGAATAATCAAGTGGCACATTACAAGCCTGTGTTAAGACCTTCTGGATATAGTAAGCAAGCAGAATTTTCAAGGGCACATGTCCTCCCTGCATGCAGGTATAGACTGATGGAAGTGAACATTAGGGGGATTTGTTAGTTTTTTATTTATTTACTTATTTGAGAAAGAGAGAGAAAAAAGAGGGAGGGAGGGAGGGAGAGAGAGGGAGAGAGAATGAAAATGGGCATGTCAGGTCCTCTAGCTGCTACAGAGGAACTCCAAATGCATGCATATGCCACCTTGTGCATCTGGCTTATGTGGATCTTGGGGAATCAAGCATGGGTCCTTTGGCTTTGCAGGCAAACACCTTAACTGGTAAACCACCTCTCCAGCCTTTGTTGGTTTTAAAATAAAATATCTGACTACACTCAAGAAATAAGACATGTGTGTCATGATTTGTCAAAAGCACTTGTGATCATTGTTTCTAAATTATTATATTTTGTTTACTCTTTTTGGAGGTAGGATCTCAGTGTAGTCTAGGCTGACATGGAACTCATTCTGCAGTTGTAGCCTGGCCTTGAACTCACAGGGATCCTCATACTTCTTCTTTCCAAGTGCTGGGATTAAAGGCATGTACCACCATGCCCAGCTGTATTATTATTTTTGAGTTAGAACATATGATTTTATTTTTTAATATATTGCTTAGTGTGTGAGTGTGTGCGTGTGTGTGTGTGCATGTGCACATGCCAGTGTCTCTTGCCACTGCATATGAATGCCCATTTGACTTTACATGGGTGGTGGCTGGGGAATTGAACTTGGGATGACAGGCTTTGCAAGTAAGGTCCTTTCACTGCCAAGACATCTCCCCAGCCCCAACATCTATTTTCAGAATATATTCTATAATAATATTTTCTTGTTGACTGCCTAGTCCGATCTGAGGTAGAAATTAAAATCCAAATATAAATTTTCATTAGATCCCACCTCCTAAATGGCTCAAACTATTGACAATCATGCCTCACTCATAGGCATTGAAATCAATATTTATTTTTGGTAACATTTAAATTTATTTTAAAAGAGTATGAACATAAGAAATTTCAAAGAGTAGTTTATATAGGTAGGTTTTAAGTTCAGACTATATTAGAAATAGAAACAATACAAGTAAATATAGTCATGTAACTCACACATAATATTTTTGGAAATAGATTCTGAGAAATGCATCATGAGGTGACTTTGTCATGGTGCAAACAGAATGTGTTTGCACAACATAGACGGTAGAGTGACTGTACACCCAGGAAATATAGGATATGATGATGTATGTGGCCTGCTGTTGGCTGATGCACAAGGGGGCGCATGTGTCTGGAGTTTGTTTGCAGTGGCTGGAGGCCCTGGTGTGCCCATTCTCTCTCTCTCTCTCCTCCCCATCATTCTCTGTCAAATAAATAATAATAAAATATTAAAAATGTGTAAATGATTTATCATGGGAAGTAATGTGTAGTTCCCTAAGATGTAATAAAGAAACTATTTTAAATGATGCTTTTTTATAAAGTATTTTATTTGCAAGCACAGACAATAACAGAGAGAAAGATAGAATGAATGGATACTACAAGGCCTCTAGCTGCTGCAAACTTATTCTGAATACAGGTACCACTTTGTGCAACTGGCTTTACATGGGTGCTAGAGATTTGAACCCAGGTTATAACTTTTCATGCTAGCACCTTAACCACAGAACAATCCTATAAATGATGCTTTTTGATACTTTGATGATAAAGCTTTATATGATACAAGCTAATATGAAGTCTCATGTAACCTTAAGTAGATTTTATTTTATTTTTTTATTAATTAGTTTGTACTCAGTGAATATAGTCAATTTGGTACCATGGTTAGCCTTCTGCATGCCCTATCCCCTAACCCTGGCCCCTCCTTATTGAGGTATATGGGTCATGCATTGTGGAGTTTGCCTGCAGTTATGGGTAGGAGGAGATGTCTCTGTGTATCATGACCCAAAGTGTGGCTCTGACATTCTTTCTGCCCCCCCCCCCCATTCTGCAAAATTTCCCTGAGCCATGTTGGGTTCATTTTGGGTCTGCTTCAGTGATGAGGTGTTGGGAGCCTCTGTGTGTCTGGATATCTGATTTGGTAGGAGTTGATTGTTCTCTGTGTTGATCTCCTTCACCCTTGTGCTGGTACCAGGTTCACCAAGAAAACAGCACCCTTGCTTGTTTTGCCAATTATTGTTAGTTTCAGCCGGGGCCCTTTTGAGGTATGATGGGGTGGTTCTCTCCTTAGGATCTGCATCTATCTGAAGAAGAGAAGCAGATTCTCCAACAGAGAGTAAAATTAGCACTAGATAAATAGCCTTACTTTTTTAATAGAGAATTTAATAGGTGTAGGCCCTCTTGTAGCCCACAACTGGTGGTAGTTTGATAATGGAGAGTGGGCTCATGTTTGGATATGGTTCTGACTTGTTTCCAGCTCAAGATATGGGTCCCCTTCCACTGAGTGGATCAGTTAGCTAAATCAAGAGCAGTTGGTTTCCCACCATGGCTGTGCACTACTATTGCACTTGTGTGAGCATCACAACAGGTTATTTGCTGCTAAGTATGTTAGACCATGAGTTGCTTGGACAGATATTGGTCATTTTCCCCCAGTCACTCATGTAGCACCTTCTGACACTAGAGGTGCTGACTGTCTGGGGCCTGACTCTCTTCCAGCTTCCAGCCATGTCATTCCATTTTACATGTCAACGGCATATGGTTTCTTCAGCAGTAGGGTCTTACCACTAACCTTTGGTGGGTCATCAAGTACTCTGACAGAAATATGTCTTTCTTTTAGGAAACTTTGTAGGTCTCTCTGATCAAAAGCTCATTGTAGATGATAGCTGCATGCTGATACTGGGAGTTACAGGTCAGTGCCCACTAAGAGAAGGAAGAAAAAGATATAAAAGAGTTAGCGAGAGGGGAGAGAGAGTGAGTGTGTGTGTGAGAGAGAGAGAGAGAGAGAGAGGCTGTAGAAGATTAAGGTCAGTCTTTATGGTACCTTCTCCAGTGCCTTGTGACTCAGGTGTTCCCTTTAAGGGCTTGGTGGAGGTTCAACCATTTGGTCTGCCTTTTAAGACAGAATTTTATGGTATCATTGCTGTTTGGGTCTAGATATGTGTCCCCACCCCCTCTCTTGCCCTCCCCTCCCTCCCCACCTACCCTATTGTCTAGTCCTCAAGATGCTTGCTGGGTATGTTGGCATCTTGGGTAGATTCAGGTTAGGTGCTATAGATGAGTGAGACTATGTGGCGATTATCTTTCTGTGATTGGGTAAGTTCACTGGAATGATCTGTTCCCGGTTTAACCATTTTTCTTCAAATTTCTTTGTGTCATTTTTTTCTTACTGCTGTGTAAAATTCCATCATGTAGATACACCACATCTTAGTTATCTATTCTTCTAGTGATAGACATCTAGGTTGATTTCAGCTGTTAGCTATTATGAATTGAGTCGCTATAAACATGGTTGAGCAAATCTCTCTGGATTGAGGCTTGAAGGTTTTAGTGTCCATGTCCAGTAATGGAATAACTGGGTCTGTTGGTAACTCTGTAATCACCTTTTTTAGGAGTCTCCATATTGCTTTCCAAAGTGGTTGTACCATCTTACATTCCCACCAACAGTAGATGAGGGTACCTATTTCTCCACATCCTCACCAACATTTATTTTTATTTGATTTTTTGATGTTTGATATCCTTATTGGGGTAAGGTTGAATCTCATAGTTGTTTTAATTTGCATTTCCCTGATGATTAGGGCTGACGAACATTTTCTTAAGTGAGTATTTATCATTTGTATTTCTTCCTCTGTGAACTGTCTGTCCAGCTCTTTGCCCCATTTTGTGAGTGGGGTGTTTGACTTTTTATTGTTTAGGTTTTTGAGTTCTTTGTAGATTCTAGAGATTAGGCCTCTGTCAGTTGGATAACCAGCAAATATTTCCTCCCATTCTGTGGGTAATCTATTGGCTTTTCTTATTGTATGTTTGTCTATGAAGAAACTTTCAGCTTCATGTGATCCCATTGGTTTGAGTGACTGCTTAAGATCCTGTGCTACTGGGGTTTTGTTCAGGAAGTCATTTTCCATTCCTACATCATGGAAAGTTCTTCCTATATTTTCTTCCAGTAGTATCCAAGTTTCTGGTCATATATTGAGGTCTTTGATCCATTTGTACTTGAGTGTTGTACATTGCGAGATGTGTGGACCAAGTTTCAATTTCCTGCATATGGTTATCCAGTTTGTCCAGCACTATTTGTTGCAGATGCTGTCTTTTTTCCAGCCTATATTATTAGGGTCTTTGTCAAATGTCAAGTAGCTGTATTTGCTTGAACCAAAGTATGGGTCCTCACTTCTACTCCATTGGTCTATACTCCTGTTTTTATGCCAGTACCATGCTGTTTTTATTACTATGGCTTTGTAATATAGCTTTAGATCAGGTATGGTGATGCCTGCAGAAGTGTTCCTTTGGCTGAGGATATGCTTGGATATTCGAGACCTTCTGCCTTTCCATATGAACTTTGAGATCATTTTTTTCTATCTCTGTGAAGAACAATGTTGGGATTTTGATTGGAATTGCATTAAATCTGTATATTGCCTTTGGTAGGATTGCCATTTTCACAATGTTAATTCTGCCTATTCAGGAGCATGGGAGGTCTTTCCATTTTCTCAAGTCCATCTCAATTTCTTTTTTGAGTGTTTTTATGTTTTCATTTTTAGATCTTTCACTTCCTTGGGTAAAGTTATTCCAAGGTATTTTTTTTGTTTGTTTTGTTGTTGTTATTGATGTTGAAAATGGGACCATGTCCCTTATTTCTTTCTCTGTATCTTTGTCATTTGCATATAGAAAGTCTACTGAGTTTTGTGCATCGATTTTGTATCCTGTTACTTTTCTATAGGAGTTAATCACCTTCAAGAGTTTTGGGATGGAGTCTCTTGGGTCTCTTATGTATAGAATCATGTTGTCAGTGAATAGAGCTAACTTAACTTCTTCCTTTCCAAATTCTATCTCTTTCTCCTTTCTTATTGCTTGAGCTAGGACTTCCAGTACTATATTGAAAAGCAGAGGTGAGAGTGGACACTCCTGTCTTGTTCCTGACCTCGATGGGAATTCCTCCAGTCTCTCTCAATTAAGTATTATCTGGGCCTTAGGAGCTTTGCATATTGCTTTTATTATGCTAAGATATGAACCAACCATGCCAATTCTCTCTAATGTTTTGATCATGAAGTGATGTATTTTGTCAAAGGCCTTTTTTGCATCTATTGAAATGATCATGTGGTTTTTGTGTTTAACCTTGTTTATGTGGTATATTACATTGACAGATTTCCATATGTTGAACCACCCCTGTGTTCCTGGGATGAATCCCACTTGGTCAAGGTGGATAATGTTTTTGATGTGTTGTTGGATGTGGTTTGTGAGGCTTTGCTTCAGCATTTTTGCATCTAAGTTCATCAGGAAAATAGGCCGGTAGTTTTCTTTTCTTGTGGCATCTCTGCCTGGAATTAGGGTGATACTAGCTTCATAGAAGTTGTTGGGGAGCTTTCCCTGTTCTCCAATGGTGTGGCACAGTTTGAGAAAGATTGGTTTGAGTTCTTCCATGAAGGTTTGATAGAATTTAGCTGAGAATCCATCTGGTTTTGGACTCTTATTTTTGGGGAGTATTTTTTTATTATTACTTTTTCAATTTCAATGAATGTGATAGGTTTGTTTAGGAGATTAATATGCTCTGAGTTTAGCTTTGGCAGATGGTATGTGTCCAGGAATTTATCCATTTCCTCCATATTATCCAGTTTTGTTGAATAGAGGTTTTTGAAATAAGTCCTGATGATTCTCCCAATTTCACTTATGTCTGTTGTGATCTCTCCTTTTTCATTTTGAATTTTGTTTATTTGAAACGTCTCTCTCTCTCTCTCTTTTGATTGATCAAATTGGCCAGGGGTTTGTCAATCATGTTCATTTTTTTCAAAGAAACAGCTCTTTGTTTTGTCAATTGTCTTAATTGTTTTTTTAGTTTCCAAGTCATTAATTTCTGCTCTGATCTTAATTATTTCTTTCCATCTGGAGCTTTTTGGGTTAGATTCTTCTTGCTTTTCCAGTGTCTTTAGGTGGGTGGTTAGGTTATTGGTTTGGGATCTCTGTGTCTTTGATATAAAGGCATTTAGTACTATGAATTTTCCCCCAATGACCAACTTCATTGTGTCTCATACGTTTTGGTATGATGTGTTCTCATCGTCACTCATTTCTAGAAATTCTGCAATTTCTTTTCTTATTTTGTCCACTATCCATTTATTGTTTAAAAGTGTGCTGTTCAGTTTCCTGGAGGTGATGGGATCCTTGGTGGGTCTTTTGTTGTTGATTTCTAGCAATATAGCATTGTGATCTGATATCATGCAGGGAATTATGTCAATCTTCCTAAATATGTGGAGGCAGTCTTTGTGACCCAGTATATGGTCTATTTTAGAGAATGTTCCATGGGCTGCTGAGAAGAATGTGTAATCTGTGGATTTGGGATGGAAGGTTCTGTAGATGTCTGTTAGGTCTAAGTGATCTATGGTTTGGTTGAGCTCTTACTTCCCTGTTGAGTTTCTCTTTGGATGATCTGTCTATTACTGATAATGGTGTATTGAAGTCCCCAGCTATGATGGTGTTGGTTGTTATTTCTGTTTTAGTGTCAAGTATGTTTTGTTTTATGAATTGTGGTGCCCCTGTGTTTGGTGCATAAAAATTTATGATTGTGACATCCTCTTGATGGATCGTTCCCTTGATAAGTAGGAAGTGCCCTTCTTTGTCTTTTGATTATTTTTGGTTTGAAGTGGATTTTATCTGATATTAATATAGCTATACCTGCTTGTTTCTTATTTCCATTTGTTTGGAATAATGTTTTCCACCCTTTCACCCTGAGGAGGTGTCTGTCTTTAGTGGTGAGGTGGGTTTCTTGAAGGCAACAGATTGAGGGGTCTAATTCTCTGATCCATCCTGTCAGCTTATGTCTCTTGATGGGTGAATTAAGGCCATTAATATCTAGGTTAATGTCTGTGAGGTTTGATTTGATCCCTGCCATATTGTGTTGGTATATGTGGTTTGGTGTTTTCTTGGACTTTGAAGTTTTTTCTGCCTTCTCTGAGTTTGGTTATTGTGAACTGCTTCTTGTACTCATTTGAGGTTGATTATTTGATTCTTATGTGTGGAGAATTTCCTGAAATAGTCTGTGTAGGTTTGGTTTTTTATTCATATAATTGTAAAGCTGAGTTCTGTCATGGAAAGTTTTTCTTTCACCATCTATTATGAGTGAAACTTTTGCTGGATAAAGTAGTTTGGGTTGGAAGCCATAGGTTCTTAGACTTTGTAGTCTTCCATTCCAGGCCTTTCTGGCTTTCAGAGTTTCCATTGAGAAGTCTGATGTGATTCTGATGGGGTTACCTTTAGAAGTGATGTGCTGTTTTTTTCCCTAGCTGCTTTTAGGATTTTCTCTTTGGTGTTAATGTTTAGAGTCTTAATGACAATACGTCTTGGAGAGTTTCTCCTTTGGTCCAATCTGTTTGAAGTTCTGTCAGCTTCTTGTATCTTGATGGGCCTTTCTTTTGAGAGAATAGGAAAGTTTTCTTCAATTATTTTGCTAAAGTTTTCTTTGATTAGTTTGTTAAATAAGTTCTCCATGCCATTGGTCTGAATTTCTTCCCTTCTGGTATTCCCATGATCCAGATGTTAGGTCGTTTAGGGGTATCCCACAATTCCCTCATGTTCTGTTCACAGAAAATTTTGAAGTTATTGAAACTTTTGAAATCTTGAACTGTTTCTTCTGTCTTGTCTTCCGGATCAGAGTTTCTATCCTCCAGATGGATGACTCTATTCTTGAGAGCTTCTAAAGAGTTTGGACTTGTTCAATTAGGTTTGTATTTTCTTCTACTTTTCTATGTATAGTTTCTATCCCTCTGTCGAGCTTCCTTTACTCATCATTTTCTGATTTTCTTTTTTTTTTCTTTTTCTCATTTTTATTATTTATTTATTTATTTATTTATTTATTTATTTATTTTTACAGTCAGTTTGGTACCATTATTAGGCTCACCCATGATTTTCTTGATGCTTCTTGGAGTTCATACTTGCATTTCTTTATGTCTTCATTTACCATTACCAGCTGATTTTTGAGGTTCTCTTTTTTTATACTTTCCTTCATATCTCTTAACTGTCTTTGAACTTTTTCCATTTTCTTATCTATTAGGTCTAGTCTAGCGATGGCAGCATCCACATGATTATCGGTCCTCTGTTGCTTTTCTGCAAGTTCTACCAGTAGGTTGGTCAGGGTTGCATTGCTCATAGCTTCATTTTTGTGTTCTGATCCTAATGTCTCTTCTACGTTTTGATTAGAGACGTTCATTGTAGGACTGGGTGATCTTACTGGATTTACTTACGTTTGATTTTTCATGTTATTTCTTTTGTGCTGTGGTCTGCCCATCATAGTGTATGGGCAGGGAGAGTAGGACTGCGGTCTTGGTGGTTGGGGGAAGTGGTGCCTGTTGGGGGAGATGGCATGAGCTAGCAGACAGGCAAGCAGATGGGCAGAGTCCTCCTGAGCCAACACATGGGTGGGTGGATCAGCCTGAGCTCACACACAGGGGGAAGCTGAAGCAGCCTGAGCTCTCACTTGGCTGAATGCCAAAGCAGCCTGAGCTTGTGAAGAACCAAGCACTGAAGCAACCAAAACTCACATGTGGTGGGACACTGGGACATTGAAGCAGCCTGAGCTCACACGCAGTGGGACACAGGCAGGCAGCGTGTTGGGCAGACAGGGGATTGGGCCTGAGCTGGCGTGGGCGGACAGGCAGAGTGAGCCTGAGCTCATGTGGGCAGGTAGAATGGGCCTGAGCTTGTGTGTGGATGGGTGGGGGGCCAGAGCAGTAAGTGGGCAAATGTGCAGAGCAGGCTAAGCTTGCATGAGCAATGGGTGGTGTGTGTGTGGTGGGCAGATGGACTGATTGAGCCTCCAGCGAGCCAGCAGGTGGAGCCTGCCCAAGATCATGCGTGGGCTGGGGGAAGCAGGGCGATTGCCTATGCTTGCCTGGGTTCCCTTTCCTATAATAAGTGCTGTAGTATCCTGAGGCTGGGACTATGGGTATGGCAGCTGCTTGGGAGGATTTGGGGACTGATGAAGTTCCTGTGAGCAAGGGAATCAATGATTCCCCCCCTTTCCCCTGTGTGCCCTCCCTTTGGTGATCTGTTAGAGATTTATCTCCCTTATAAGACCCAGTGAACCCTTAATGCCTTGCCTTTCTTTCCCAGGGAGGGGCAGTGCAGTTAGGGCATTGCCATCTTGACTGGAAGTCCTTCAGATTTTAACTTAAAAAAATTATGTAGAAACTTTGTATGAACATTTCATATGTTGATACCATTATTTCCCTCCTTAGTGGGATTGCTGGTATGTGTTGTGGGTTATGAGAAGTGGGTTATGAGTTGAGAGAGCAGCAGTCAGCCACTGCGGGCAGACAATGTCTCTGGATATTCCCTCCCACCCTGTGGCTCTTATTTTTTTAAATTTATTTATTTTTTATTTTATTTATTTATTTATTTTTTTTACAGTCCCTGTGGCTCTTATAATCTTTCCACCGCCTCTTCTGCAAAATTCCCTGAGCCTTGGTGGGTATGTGTTAAGTCTGCATTAGTGTTGAGCTCTCAGCAGCTTCTAGATTTCTGCTTTGTTGTGCTTTGAGTATCCTCAGTGTATGTCTCCATCACCCTGTTACAGGTTTTAAGGCTTGCAGGATGTTTCATTTCTGAGAATATACAATAAATCAGTGGTTATTGGCCTGATAAAGACATGTAATGCAGAAATCAAAGGATTCAAAAATTGACTGGATTTGGTGAATTGATGTGATAATGTGATGTGATATTGATATTTAGTGAGGAATTGACTTACCTTAGGAAATTATTTTAAACCAATATAATGTAAATGACTTAAAAAACTTGTTTTTTAATTGACTACTCCCATAATTATAGACAATAAATCATGATAATTCCCTCCTGTCCTCCAGTTTTCCCTTCATAAATCCACTCTCCATCATATTCTCTCCCTTTCTCTATTAGTCTCTCTTTTATTTTGATATCATCATCTTTTTTTTTTTCTATTATGAGGCTCTTGTGAAGGTAATACTAGGCAATGCATGGTCATGGATATTGAAGCCAATTTCTGTCTGAACGATTGCATTGTAAGGAGTCCTACCTTTCCTTTGTCTCTTACATTCTTTCTGCCATGTCCTCTGCAATGGACTCTGAGCTTTGGAAGTTGTGATAGAGATGTTTCAGAGCTGAGTATTCCTCTGTCACTTTTTCTCATCACTATGGAGCCTTTTGGGTCATCCCAGTAGTCACTGCCATCTGAAAAGAGAAGCTTCTCTAACCAAAAGTGAGAGTAGCTTTTTTTTTTTTTTTTTTTTTTTTTTTTTTTTTTTTTTTTTTGGTTTTTCGAGGTGGTGTCTCACTCTAGGCCAGTCTGACCTAGAACTCACTATGTATTCTCAGGGTGGCCTCAAAGTCATGATGATCTTCCTACCTCTGCCTCCCAAGTGCTGGAGTTAAAGGCATGCACCACCATGCCCAGCTGAGAGTAGCATTTTTGATGTACTTTACAAAGCACATTTCTACCTGATCATAGTCAATTTTGGTCACCTAGTAATGACTTTGACACGTGCCTGATTACTTTTTACTTGAATTTGGTCTCCAAATAAGAGAAGTGAAGTCATGGTTGTAATTTGTGGGAGGCAGAAGGATAGCTTACTTGTGCTTAACCAACCAAGGCTCAGTGCAATATCATAGTGTAGAAGAGGTTCATGCCAACTGAGAGATGAAAGAGTTTCCTGTGTTTCACCCCTCAAAGCAGTCAGGATTATTAAATTATTCCCTGATGTACAGAATAATATTCTAAACTGGAAAGTAATTTGTTTGGAAGGGTTTTTCCCCCTATGGTGAAAACCCATAGAAACAACTCCTATCTATCATAATATAGGAGGTGAAAGTTGATATCCTATATACCTAAGTAATATTTTCCTTCTATGAGGGAAGTCTCTGGAGTCTCAATAATTAAAACTACCCCATAATACTGGCAAAGTGGATGTAGGTTGAGATTTTCCATCACATAAGTCTTAGCTAAGTTTTATTGCCAGAAAAAAATATAGTTTTTCATTAGTGCATTTTCCTGCATTTACTTTGTGCCAGTTCTAACATTTATTTTTGTTTTACATAAGTTTTGATCAAAAGTTCCTCATATAATTAAATTCATATTGTTTTATTAGTTGCAGTTGGTTTCTTATAAATTTTCACTTCCAAAATAATCCAGCAAATCCTCTGATGGTCTTGTTTTTGTGTTAGAGGAAAGGTATGGTTAAGATGGACAGAAAAGATGAGAAGTTAATTGTGTCAGCACACAAGTCACTTTTATCATGTTCCCATATGCCTTATCTCAATGAATATGAAGTCATTTCTACTGGAGTTCTTTCATTAACACACACACTTTAGGACCAAACTATATTACATGTCTTTTCTTCCTGTCAGTAATCTATGCCCACCGATATTTGCCCCAAATTATCTTCTCTTCCTTCTGAAATCTTTTCATGATCTTATGTAAAAAAGCCTTTTTGTCAGCTCTCTGCCCATTCAAATTTTACATGTTCCTTAGGGCCTTGCTGAAGAAGACTTCCTACATAAAACTTTCAATGAAAATATTATCCATGAAGGCTTTTTTTTTTTTCCCCCAAGGTATGGTCTCACTTTACAGTAGGCTGACCTGGAATTCACTATGTACTCTCAGGGTGGCCTCAAACTCATGATGATCCTCCTACCTCTTGAAGGCTTTTTGATACCATTGCTGGTTAAAGACATATATATATATATATACTCACACACACACACTTATGTGTATGTATATATATATATATATATGTACATATATATATATGTACATACATATATATGTGTGTGTATATATGTATATATACAGGACATATATATACATATGTATATGACATCTATCATCTATCTAACCATCCATTCATCAGTTATCATCCATCTACCATGTTTGTTATCTATCTTCATGTATCTATTACCTATCCATCTATATTATCTATCTCTCTCTTTCCTTCTATCATCCATCACCCATCTCTAACCATCTATCTTTATGTATCTGTCACCTATCTATATTATCTATTTATCATCTATCATCTACCTTTTAAAAATTTTATTTATTTATTTGACAGAGAAAGGTGGGGGGGGGGAAAGAGAGAGAATGGGCACACCAGGGCCTCCACCCACTGCAAATGTTCTCCAGAGGTGTGTGCCCCCTGTGCATCTGGCTAACGTGGGTCCCGGGGAATTGAACCTGCGTCCTTTGGCTTTTCAGGCAAACACCTTAACCGCTAAGCCATTCCTCCAGGCCTTTTGTTTGTTTTTTTGAGGTAAGGTCTCACTCTAGCTCAGGCTGACCAGGAATTCACTATGTAGTCTCAAGGTGGCCTTGAACTCACGGTGATCCTCCTACCTCTTCCTCCCAAGTGCTGGAATTAAAGGCATGCACCATCACACCTGGCTCTAATCTACCATCTCTCTACCTTGGGAGCAAATGCCTAGACTGTGGAGCCTTACTGTCTGACTTAAAATCACAGAATTATTTCCTTATCTTGTGCTGTCTGGAGGCCTAAGATACAATAACTAGTATTAGAAAGGCAATTTATGCATATTAAGATTGGAGAGATATGTTGTTGCTCATAAACTTTTAAACTACTAATTTATTTACTTTTGTGTTTGTGTATGTATATATGTGTGGGTGTCTTTGTCACAGCACACATGTGGAGGTCAGAGGACAACTCTGAGGTGTTTGTATGCTACCTTCTTTGAGACAGGGACTCTTGTTGCGAACAAACTTCCAGACTGCAAAGGAACATCGGAGTAGCTGTCCCAATCTTCAGGTTCTCCTGGCTGTACCTCCCACTGTTGTGGGCACACATTGGGATTATAGATGTGTGGGCCGTTTTGCATCTGTCTTTACATGGTGCTATATTACATTGAGGCTATTTAAAAAATTGTTTATTTATTAGGTGGGAGGCAGATAGAGAATGGGAGCACCAGGGCCTCCAGCCATTTGCAAACTCCAGATTCATGTGCCAGCTTGTACATCTAATTTTATGTGGTTACTGGGGAATTGAACCTGGGTCCTTAGGCTTGCAGACAAACGTCTTAACTGCTAAGCCATCTCTCCAGCCCCATTGAGGCTGTTTTGGCCCTTTTTTCAACACTATTTTCCCCATGTAGGTAATAGGCATCAAAGTGCAATTAATCAAAGTAAGATTCATTTTTTAAGCATTCTATCTTAAATTATGAAGATGTTGGCAAATTTTTCTGTATACATGTATACTTGCAGTAGCTAAATCTTTCGTTTTCTAGACATTTATTTTCTACATCTACCAATCAAAAATTATGTCAGAACTCAAAGAAATACGCATATACATTGAAAACCACTTTAACAGAAGTGCATAATTTACCAAACCCATATGTCCTTTAAAATGAGCATGTGAGGGAAGGAACTGGCCTATACAAAAGTGTCTGATTCTTGGGTGGCTTGTGGTTAGTGGTGGTGTTTTTAAGTACTGACTTTGGTTTCTGTGGTCCATTGACCTGGGTATGGAATCAAAGTAAATGTTTTCCATTGGGCCAAAGACAAGAGATTTTGTTCCCAGTAGCAATTCTTTTCTGTGTTCACATGATGATCAGATGCCTTTCTCTTTATGTGAGGCAAATCTTTCTTTGAACAAGCAGTGTGTCATTTGGAAAGCTAACTTTTGAGAAAGCACTTTAACCACTGCACCATCTCCCAGCCAGGGAAAGCTAATTTTAAGATACAAAGTTCATCACAAAGCACTATGAGCAACCATCTTCTTGGTATAGTTTTACAAGTACAGAAGTCATGCTTTCTGCACGTAGGGAACTACTTTTCCCAGCATGAGCCCTTAACATTTGGGTAAGCCATGTGTTACCAGAAGACCACTCTTATCATCCTCTCAATTTTAAACCATTATTAGTTAGGACAGAAATTAGATTATGGGATGATCTAGAAAGTTGGTGAAGAAAGAACAGTGGGTACCTGGGTGTGTAAAAAGAGTTAATGGTAGAGTAGGGGTGTGACATACTGTCTGCTTGAATGTCATTAAAAATAGTGATAAACAAATTTTGGAGACAAATTAGTGGATGCTTTACAAAAGGGAAAAGACTAAAAATGAGAGACTCATAAGAGATAAGAACGCCCAAAACTCCCTATATAACAAATACATCCAAGGTTTTCTCTAATTAGAGTGAGACTGCATTTCTGTAATTCAAGGAGTCTATATCTGCCTCAGTGAGAACCTGGCTTTGAGAAAGCTGCATCAGAGATTCTGAGAGTTAAGACAAGGGATTAAGGTTAACTCATACAAAAGCACACATGATGCTTTAATATTGTCATAAATGAAAATCTCAACTGTAGTTAGTCCTGTTGTTACTGTCCAGCTCTGCTACCCTTATAGTATACTCAATAAGAACCTGATTTCTTCCCCAAACAAACAAACAAACAAAAAAATCTGGAGCAACTTTTTTTTTTTTACTTTGAATGTATGTGTGTGTTTTATGTGTGTTGGTGCAAGCCAGAGGACAAGCTCAAGGAGCACCTCAGGAACACCATCCATCTCCCCTGTGACAGGGTCTCTCACAGGTCTGGAGCTCTCTTATTAGGCTAGATTGTCTGGCAAGTGAGCTCCAGGGATCCTCCTGTCTCCACTTCCTTACTTCTAGGATTAAAGGCACATGTTGCCAGGCCTGTGGTGTTATGTGAGTTCCTGGGATTAAACTCAGGTCCTTGTGTTTGTGAGGCATGCACTTTGCTGACTGAACGATCTCCCGAGGCCCTGGAGCACCCTTTATAGTACAGCAAAGACTGCGTCTTCATTTATCTAGAAGCCATTAGTTATAGACTGTTCCTGTGTTTCACTTAGATAAACAACAGGCCTTTGCCACTTCTTTGATGGAATATACTGAATTCATGTAGCAGTCCCGAAGTTCTTATTTTATGATTTGTTTTGTGTAACTTTCCCTTTTCCAGAGAACTCCCAAATGTACCTTCCCAGTGTTTGATGTTTCCTACCTCTCCTCAGTCATGCCTAACTTGTTCATCCCTGTTATTTATGAGCAAGTGTGATTACAGTGTCTTTGACTTGCTGTCTATGAGAATAAGCACAAAGCCTTGTTCCTGGGCTGGAATGGACTGCCTGAGCTCCCACCCTGAGGACGTTCTGGGGTCACTGACTAGGTCGACGTTCTTCTTTCTTACTACAGGCAACCTGATTTGTCCAGTTGCTCATGCTTTACGCATACCACCATTACCCAGAAAATGACATGAACCAATTAACTGAAATCACCTTTCCTACATTTCCTCAATGATCCAATATTTCTGTTTATCTGATTTGATTTTTCTGAATCTTTAGCTTTTTTGTTTATCTCACTCATTATGACATTGAATCAAATATTTATTTTCTTATTTATGCATTTATTTCATCTTTTGCATCTCCTCATGATTTTGAGGTCATAATCTCATAAGATTTTCTCACTTTTCATGAATTGGGATTTATGCATTGACATTGTCCCCAACACTGTGGCTGCTTAACAAGTAGCTAGGCCTCAAGCATGTTTTGTTGCCCACACTTCTGATAAGAGTCCCTTACTGTTTCTGAAGGGCTGTGCTTCAAGATACAAGTCATGAATATCATCAGCCTTCTGAGATTTTACTAAAAGACTGGCTCCCCTAGCCATGTACAAATTTCTACTAACTATCTAGATGCATAAAGTTCATAGTCATAATCGCATTGAAACCACAGAAAGCTATCTTATTGAAATAAAACTGAGTATCTGACTGGTTATTAGCTCCAACGTGTATCTGACCCAATAGCATGCAATAGCACATATCACATCCCTGCATTGCATAAAGAGCTTGACTCTCAATTGAGGAGCTTAAACTTCACTCACTGTACATTTACTTTTCAGTGATGTTAATTAGCTAATTTGTGAGACACAAATAAGCTATAATTAGCATGGTGCTTTGATATTTTTTCTAACAACAGGAAGATGATTACCTTCACAAATAATAAAAGATTTAAATCTGAGTAAGGATCTAAATTACAGTAGTTGAGTAGAGTAGAAAAGTGAATTCAGTTAATCCCCATTTGCATGTGCCAATTAGTTAAGTATTAATCAATTTCCTATATAAATGGAAATGAGGAGACCAGGATCCTTTGGTAAGATAATGTTTCTCATTAACACAAACACAAACCTCCTGACATTTTATGGAAAAATGTTCTACTGTCTATTTCTTTTGTTCAAAATTTCTATTGATTTATTTTCTCATAGTTGTGGAATCTATGCATTACAACACATTTGTAGAGATTTTCAGAATTTCTTTTAGAAGTTAGTAATACAACATGACTAATAAGCACAACTTATAGAATAGGTTAATTTCTGTTATTTAAGAAAACATTCAAAAGCTAAGATGCAATTTGGTATTTTAAAGTATAGTTCAGTAAGGAGGAGCTGAAAATTTCACAGAAGGTGCTTTCCAATGAATGAATGAATCTATATGTCTAGCTATGTATCATCTATATATCAATCAATCTATCATTTATTTAGTATCTATATGTACCTATCATCTATGTATGTATCATCTATCTATCTATCTATCTATCTATCTATCTATCTATCTAATCTGTCACCTATCACGTAGGTACGTAGGTGTCTATCATCTCTGTCTATCCATCTATATCTATTTCTATATCTGTTTTCTATCTTCTACCAACTATCATGATATTTCTGTAGTTCTTCTATATCTTCCATTTATCATCAATCTTATCATTTCTCTAGTATTACCTATTATAATATAGTTTTTTAAAAAAAAATATTACACTGAGCTGGGTGTGGTAGCACACACCTTTAATCCCAGCACCTGGAAAATCTATGAGGACTGCTGTGAATTCAAGATCAGTTTGTGACTACACAGTGAGTTCCAGGTCAGTCTAGGCTAGAGTAAGACCCTACCTCAGAAAAATCAAAATAAACAAATAAATAATTAAAACTATTACACTGATAAATTAACCTAGTAGACAATTAATTGGTACTTGCAAAGGTAGTTGATATTTGAAAAACAAGAGGCACAGAAAATTTTAAGTAACTGTGAGATAAATGAACCGTTTAAAATTTTTTAAATTTTGTTTTATATATTTATTTGAGACACACAGAGAGAGGCAGATAGAGTGAGAGAGAATTGGCATGCCAGAGCCTCTAGCCACTGCAAACAAACTCCAGATGCATGTGCCACCTTTTGTGGTTGGCTTACTTGGGCACTGGGGAATTCAACCTGGGTCCTTAGGCTTTGCAGGCAAGCGCCTTAACTACTAAACCATTTCTCCAGCTCAAATGAACCATGTTGAAAGAGGTAATTTTACATATCTTTTAGATTTGAAGCTTAATTTTGCAACATTCCAAGGGTTTATGTCATCATGAAACTGACGGAAACATGAATATGTAAATGTTCTCTGTGTGTTTGAGTTATTACAACTTACCAATGCATCATGGTATTGACATACCACTAAAATTCAATTCAAAATTATTAGGTAGGGGGCTAGAGAGATGGCTTAATGGTTAAGGCACCTGCCTGTGAAGCCTAAGGACCAGGTTCACTTCCTCAGTTCCCATTTCAGCCAGATTCACAAGGTGGTACATACATCTGGAGTTTGTTTGCAGTGGCTAGACGCCCTAGTGTGCCCATTCTCTTTCCCTCTCTGCCTCTTTCTCTCTCAAATAAATAAGTTTTTTAAAAATTTTAAGTAGGAATAGAGAAACTGAAATGACTCAGGATGGATCTTTGAGTTGTTAATGTGAGAAATACTGTAATGAGATGGATAAACTATTTGTCTATTTTTCCATGTAATTATAATTTTTAGTTGAAAGTGACTCCAAGTAGAAGCTAGCTGATAAAATCTAAAATTATAGTTTTTAATTATATACTAGATTTAAAATTTTCAATTTTCCAAAGTAATTATTTGGAATTTTTTTAAAGATGTTTTTTATTAATTAGTTTTGTATTCAGCAAATACAGTCAGTTTGGTACCATTATTAGGCTCATCTGTGACCTACCCCCTCCCCTTCGCCCCTCCTTGTTGAGGTATATGGGTCATGCATTGTGGAGTTAGCCCACAGTTATGGGTAAGATAAATGACTCTGCATACCATGACCCAACATGTGGCTCTGACATTCTTTCCGCCCCCTCTTCCGCAAAATTTCCCTGAGCCATGTTGGGTTCATTTTTGATCTGCTTCAGTGATGAGGTGTTGGGGACCTCTGAGGCTCTGGCTCTCTGATTTGGTAGGAGTTGATTTTTCTCTGTGTTGATCTCCTTCCCCCTTGTGCTGGTGTCCGGTTCATCAGGAAAACAGCACCCTTGCTTGTTTCGCCAATTTTTCTTAGTTTCAGCCGGGGCCCTTTTGAGGTATGATGGGGTGGCTCTCTCTTTAGGATCTAAATCTATCTGATAAAGAGAAGCAGATTCTCCAACGGAGAGAAAGTTAGCACCAGGACAAATGAGATAACCCTTACTTTTTTAATAGAGAATTTAATAGGTGTAGGCCCTCTTGTAGCCCATGATTGATGGTAGCTTGATATTGGCGAGTGGGCTTATGTTTGGATATGGTTCTGACTTGTTTCCCAGCTCCAGCTATGGGTCCCATACCAGTGAGGGGATCAGTTAGCCAAATTGAGAGCAGTTGGTTCCCCACCATGGCTGTGTGCCACTATTGCACTTGTGTGGGCATCACAAGAAGTTATTTGCTGCTAAGTAGTTAGACCATGAGTTGCTTGGACAGATATTGGTCATTTTCCCCCAGTTGCCCATGTAGCACCTTCTGGCACAAGATGCGCTGACTGTCTGGGGACTGACTCTTTTCCAACTTCCAGCCATGCCATTCCATTTTGCCTGTCAACCACATAAGGTGTCTTCAGCAGTAGGGTCTTACCACTAACCTTTGGTGGGTCATCAAGTACTCTGACAGAAATCTGTCTGTCTTTTCGGAAACCTTGTAGGTCTCTCTGATCAAAAGCTCATTGTGGATGATAGCCCCATGCTGGTAATGGGAATTACAGGTCAGTGCCCACTAAGAAAATGAGGAAAAAGATAACTAATATACAAGAGTTAGAGATAAGAGAGAGAGAGAGAGGGAGAGGGGAAGTGAGGGAGGGAAGATGTAGAAGATTAAGGTTAGTCTTGATCTTACCCTCTCCAATGTCTTGTGGTTCAGGTGTTCCCTGTAAGGGCCTGGTGAAGGTTCAGCCATTTGGTCTGCCTTTTTGGAAGTAGAATTTTATGGTACCATATGCCGTTTGGATCTGGATTTGTGTTTCCCACCCCTTCGATGCCCTCCCCTCCCTCCCCATCCATCCTAGTGTCTAGTCCTTGAGATGCTTGCTGGGTATGTAAGGTATCTTGGGTAGGGTAGGTTAGATTTAAAATTTTCAATTTTCCAAAGTAATTATTTGGAATTTTTTGATCAAATCAGAAATATATGAAGATGCTAATATAGATTACAAGCATATCTGACATTCTTGCAGGGTCATTTCTTTTACTTTCTTATTACAGAAATAATAATTCTGAGGCTTAGACATAATGAAACTAATAAATGGTAGCCTCCTCAGAACACTCATGTTGTTAAAAATTTCTGTTTCCATGGTTAGATATTCTTAATATTATAGTGTCTAGCTTAGAAAAATTTTAATTATGCCAAAGAATCTACATATGCAAATTACTCACCTTTTTCAAGAAAGGAAGCATGCCAATCAATATGGTTAAATCACAATATGTTAAGTGACTTTTAAAATATTTTATATATTTATGTATTAGAGAGAGAGAGAGAGAGAGGTACAGAGAGAGAGAGGCAGATAGAGAGAGAGAATGAGTGCACCAGGGCCTTCAACTTCTGTAAACAAACTCCAGATGCATGTGTCACCTTGTACATTTGGCTAATGTGGGTCCTGGGGAATAAAACCTGGGTCCTTTAGCTTCACAGGCAAGCACTGTAACCACTAAGTCACCTCTCCACCACTAGATGATTTCTTTTTTTTAAGTAATTTTTTATTGACAACTTCCATAATTATAAACAATGTTCCATGGTAATTCCCTCCCTTCCCCCACTTTCCCCTTTGAAACACCACTCTCCATCATATCCCCTCCCCCCTCTCAATCAGTCTCTCTTTTATTTTGATGTCATGATCTTTTCTTCCTATTACGATGGTCTGGTGTAGGTAGTCTCAGGCACTGTGAGGTTGTGGTGGTTTGATTCTGGTGTCCCCCATAAACTTAGGTGTTCTGAATGCTAGGTCCCCAGCTGATGGAGGTTTGGGAATTATGGCCTCCTGTAGGCAGTGTATTGTTGGGGGCGGGCGTATGGGTGTTATAGCCAGCTTCACCTTGCCAGTGTTTGGCACATTCTCCTGTTGCTATGGTCCACCTTATGTTGGGCAGGGGGTGATGTCCACCCTCTGCTCATGCCATTGTTTTCTCCTGCCATCGTGGAGCTTCTCCTCAAGCCTATAAGCCAAAATAAACCTCTTTTCCCCACAAGCTGCTCTTGGTCAGGTGATTTCTACCAGCAATGTGAAGCCGACTGCAACAGAAGTCATGGATATCCAGGCCATTTTGTGTCTGGAGGAGTATGTTCTAAGGAGTCCTTCTCTTCCTTTGGCTCTTACATTCTTTCTGCCACCTCTTCTGCAATGGACCCTGAGCCATGGAAGGTGGATTGAGATATTTCAGTGCTGAGCACTCCTCTGTCACTTCTCAGCACCATGGTGCCTTCTGAGTCATCCCAAGGTCATTGCCATCTGAAAAGAGAAGGTTCTCTACCAAAAGTGAGAGTAGCATTAATATATGGGTATAAATGTTAAGAGAACTGCTTACTGGGAAGTTTGGTGAGCATAGTATATACATTTAGCCAGACAGCAGCAGATGTTACACTCCTAGGGATCATGACTACCCCTGTTGTAGGTTTTTAGTATCAGGGATGTAGTCCCTCTCATGGACCAGGCCTCCAGTCAAATTAGAGGGCTGTTGGTTTCCCCCATAACAGATGTTCCACTATTGCACCCCTTGGCTCATTTGGCCTGGCTGGCCAAATATAAGGCTTGTAGTGTCCACTGTTGGATATCTTCACTGGTGATTTCTCTCTCTCCCATTGAACTGCATGCAGCATGGCTTTTTCCAGCTTTCTGTTAGCTGGGCTACATGGAGGACGTTTTCAGCTCAGCTCCAGTAGGGTTTCTCAGTGGCCTTGCAGCCCAAGTATGTGGCATCTTCAGCAATAGTGTCTTATCATCTATTCCTGGTGGGAAACCGAGGGCCTCGGCAATGGCCTGTAATATTTACAGGCCATCAGGTACCTTTATTGGTATATTACTAGGGGTTTTGCTTGGTTTCTATTTCTCCTACTAAAACAGTGCTTCAGTGAGAATCTTAGTTAAAATCCTGGTGGCTTACCCTTTTATTGCCTGTTTGTTTATAACACTGCCCCAAAAGTTGTCTCTCTTTCAGTTTTGAACAGTCTGTAAGTGTGCTCATTTTTCTGCACCTTCATCATTCCTGATTGCTATCATTCACAGTTCTTTCACATCTCTTTTAAGATTAAAGCAAATAGCATTTCCAATGCCTATTGTCTATGTTGTCTTTTCTTTGAACTTCCTATATTCATCATTTTTGAACATAACAAAAATCTGTGATATCTATAAATTTGTGGTCAAAAGGAAGCACCACCCCACTTCAGAACAAGGTTTAAATTTATGTGGGTTTTCTGATAAATATGATAAATTCACTGATTCTTCTATTACTTTTTTATCATTCTGTCTGGCCTCAACATCTGCATTTGTTGTTCATCATGTGGCTGGGGCATAGAACCCATAGTTGGATACGTGATCCTAGAATCTACAAAAGAAAGACATGTAAACACTTGGCATCTGATGTGACTGAGAGTGTTTTGTTACAGTACAAATGGCAAAAGATTTCTCCAGCTTTATTCAGTCAGTACAGAGAATTAAGAGTTCCCATAAAGCCCAGAAGCCAGGGATTTAATGGTTTGAAGACAGGGTCCAATAAACCGAACTGAAACACACTTTAGTTCTCAAAGTCTGATTTCAGCTCTCTGAAAAGGGGCTATTCTAGACACACATAAACATATACAAATAGAGATAGGGAGGTTGATCACCAGTAACCTGAAAACCAGACGTCTGAAACACTCAAAAATTGGAAACTATTGGTAGGCTGATATGATGCTTCAAGTGGGAAATGTTGTATCACAATACAAAATTTCATATATGAAATTATTTACAATAATATTTTAAATTCCCTGCAGGCCATGTAATCATGTATGAGATAGATGCATAGATTTCATGTTAGAATTAGAGCCCATTTCTCAGAGATTTTATTATGTATATGGAAGTATTTCAAAATACAAAACACTGAGAAATCTGAACTACTTCTGGTCCCAAGTTTTTAGGATAAAGGATAGTCAACATGCACATGTTTACAGATATGTATATTTGTGCATACATATTGCAGAGCTCAAAGTTAAAAGATATCTTGAATCTTAGATGATACTTTGGACTTTGAAATTGTTCTGGGACTGGTAAAGTGTATGGAAACTTTTGAAGTTGGAGTGAAGGCATTTTGCATCATGAGATGGCCATGAGTCTATGGGGATCAGGCACAGAATGTGGTGGTTCGAATGTAAAATGTCTCCCAAAGCCATATGTGTTTGTGATTAATCCTCATACTTAACCCTTAGCTGGTGGCACCATGCTGAAGGAGGTGTGTTACTGATAGAGACATTAAGGTTTATTAGTCCAGCACTACTAGTGCACATAAGTTCATTACTGCTGCTTTCTTCCTTCCTGGTATGTGATGACAAGATCCAGCTTCCTTCTCTTGCCATGCTTTCCCTGCTGGAAACTTCCCCTCAACATTGTAAGCCAGAAATATATAAATCCTTTTTTTTCATAAGCTGCTTCTGATCTGTTTTTTTTTTTTTTTTTTTTTTTTTCTCAACAAGGAAAAGGTAACTGCTACAGACCGATTCCAAAGTCCAAAACAAATCTTTACTGATATGGCTGCTTCATTATGATGAAGGTGATTATAATGTGGTAAAGAGAGGATTTTATTTTCAATGAATTACATTACTTCATTATTTATTTATTTTTATTTGAGATAGAAAGAAAGAGAGGGGAGGGGGAGAGGGAGGAATGGGTTCACCAGGGCCTCTAGCCGCTGCAAACGAACTCCAGATGAATGCACCACCTTGTACATCTGGCTTACATGGGCCCTGGAGAATTGAACCTGGATCCTTAAGCAAGCGCCTTAACTGCTAAGCCATCTCTCCAGCCCTAGTTCATTTTTTATATAAAATCTAAGTCAATTCTTCAATTTCATTACACACAAAAGTTCTTGATTTTACAATGAAATGTGAATAATAAACCAATAAGTTTCTAGAATCTGTCCCTCTCACAACTACCTGATCTTGAGGACAGGCTCTGAAGCAAGTGTTCTGTCATCTACTTATAAAAGATTTATATATAAATTTGAATTTATGGGCACCAACACATCTATTCAAAAATACTTATAATCATACTGTTTGTAATAACTGAACTGCCACAACCCAAATGTACATCAATAGTAGAATCAATAGCTCAATAAATCAGTTAAGTTGTGGTCTGTGTATTTGTGTGTGTGTGCGCACATACACACAAACACATACGCACACACTTACGTAATACTATAATGTAAAGGAATGACTATACATAGTATGGATATATTATGATGACATTAGTGTTGCAAAATATTAAGAAAACAGTTCTAAAATTAGTAAAAAAAACATTTGTATTACATATTTACATAAAGTTAAAAAATCGCAAAGGTAATTAGTGGTTATAAAACTCTCAGAAGAAATTACCTTCCGAAGGCAATGATTTAGTAGAAGGAACATGAGAACATCTGATAATTTATTCCTTAATCTATGTGCTACTTAACCACCTGTGTTTACTTTGTAAAAACTTAGCAACTGTATAGTTTGTGTTCTTTTCTGAATGTATATTATACTACAACCATCTGTTAGTATATGTTTGGAGTTTGTATTATATAGATTTTTATGTATATCAGATCAAAAGTAACATGTAGTATGACAAAAATACTTAAAAGTTAAATTGGTGACACTTTATAAGTGATGTTCTTTTAAGAAGGTATGAAATGTGTATTGTTAGTATTTCAGAATATCAATATTTAAAATATTAATCTGAATTAGGAATACCCTAGCCTTCTTAATTCATATGGTTGGTTTTTAAATGATTTTTCAAAAAGAATTCCAATAGTTGATGTTTTTTCATATCATGATTAATGATGACAAAAATGAAAATTCTGAATGAAATTCATTTTAAGTTCACAGGAATTTTCTTTTTTTTTAATTTTTTATTTGTTATTTTTATTTATTATTTGAGAGTGACAGAGAGAAAGAGGCAGATAGAGAGAGGGAGAGAGAATGGGCGCGCCAGGGCCTCCAGCCACTGCAAACGAACTCCAGACGCATGCGCCCCCTTGTGCATCTGGCTAACGTGGGTCCTGGGGAGTCGAGCCTCGAACCGGGGTCCTTAGGCTTCACAGGCAAGCGCTTAACCGCTAAGCCATCTCTCCAGCCCATTAAGTTCACAGGAACTTTCTAATTACTCTAGTGTTATATTTTTCAAGTGTAAAATATTGGGCAAAATGAATTCATGTAATAGCTCTTTGAGAACAGCAGAGGTTAATAAGGAAGTATGGATTGTTGGCCATGGGCATATATGCTCTGTGACACTGGGAAAGCTGTGATGACTGCATTGTGAAGCGGCAGTAACTTGCAGGACCTTCTTCATATAGCATACATACAGCTAACTCATGGCACTAGCCATTCAGAGGGAACTTTCCTGAAGGATTAATATTTGGACGTTTTAAGGTCTTTCATTGTCATAATCCACTTTATTTAATTTTTTCATCTCAGAAATGGGAATTCAACCACCTTCCTGACACTGCAGTGACATGATGATTAATTAGCTAATGTTTCTAAAGTGCTCTGAGGATATAAAGTGCTAAATAAGTGTTAAGCACAGTTAAGCATCATAATCAATCAACAAAATGCTTTTTGTGCAGGCTCTCCTTCCATTGTACATGGTGTAGGCTAATTCAGTTAATGTGAGACTTCTCATGAAATTAGAGCTTTAACACAAAATAAGACAAAAGTTTGTACAGTATAAAGATAAAGTGAGGATCAGACTTATAATGATCTATTTATCAAATAATTTAGTTTCTATTCATAATTTATCTTATCCTTAGCTATAAACAAGAAAAAAATCTTATTTCAACCTTGCACTTTTTATTTATGCATTAAACCTACACATAGAATAGTGTGTGGCATGGGTGGAATCTCCTTGGCAAACTTCAATTATAAATACAGTATTTTCTCTTTTTAAATAATTTATTTATATGAAAGCAGAGAGATAGATAGACAATAAGTAGAGAGAGCATAAGCAAGACAGGGCCTCTTACCACTGCAAATGAACTCCAGATGAATGCACCACTTTGCACCACCTGGTTTTATGTGAGTAGAGGGCAGCTGAAATCAGGCCTTCAGGCTTTGCAAGCAAGCACCTTTAATTGCTGAGCCATCTCTCCAGCCCTAAATACAGTATTTTATAACACTACTGCTGTACTCTCTCAGAATATCTGAAGGCAGGAGCTACAATTAATTTACCCTGCATCTTCATAAAGTATAATAAAAGGCTTTGTATAAATGAAAGTAGATGGCACATCAGTTACTATTTCATGTGTAGGACAAAATGTCCAAGCAGAAGCAACTTAGGGAAGGAATATCTTGTGTTAGCTTACTGTTCCAGCAGTTAGAGTCCATCATTGCAGGGAAACATGGCAGGAAGAGGAAGCCAGCATCTCCTCACCCCTGCAGGAAACAGTGGGAGAGAAAGACCAGGCCGCCCAGACTGAGAAAACCTCAAGACATACTCCCAGTAACACACTTCCTCCAGCAAAGCTTCACCCCTAAAGTTTCCACAACCTTCCAGAACAGCACCACCATCTGGAGATTAAGTATTTAAATACATGGCTATAAGGGGAGTGGCATTTTATATTCAATCCACCATATGTGGTATACATTTTGTTATATGGAATCTTACTAATATAAGAAAAAATTGTATATAATAAAGGTAGTATACAAGTTAATGTAAGACCCTTTTAAGTCACTTGGTATAGTCCAGCTATATTATCTCTATGCCCAGATATGTGGAATAATGAAAACAGTATGAAACAAAAGTTTGTTTTCATTGTATTTATATTTAATACATGTATCAACAGGTAATAACTACAAAATAATTTATAATTTTAAAAATAATTTTAAACACACCTGAAACATGTATTTTAAGTAGATGTGATTAAATTCATTCTTTGTGACAGCATATAATTTTGGTTTTGGGGGGAATGTTTAAGGCACATAATGAATAGAATGTGAAAGCAAACATAGAGGGTTTATTCCCTAGACAACTTTCTCTTGCCTTTGTAGGCCTAAGGACATTCCTTCTCTGTGTACATCAGGACTTGCCTGAGAAGAATCTGAGACCAGCAAAGGATTCAATTAGGTAACTGACATTGCAAAAACAAACCACATTTTAGAAAATATACAGATCCCAGAATCCTCATTCATTCTGGGAAATTATTTCCCTGGGTTTCTGAAGATCATTCTAGGGTAATCTTAGAGAGATGAGAACATCAAGTTCCAACACATTCCGGTAACTTGATGAGGGAGGGTGAGTGAAGTCGGGGGTATGGTGGGTGTGAGGGGTCTGCTCAGTCAAGTATTCTAGCCTTCCCCATCTCTCAGCTGTCAGCACAGGCTTTGGAAGTAAGTAGAACAAGGCCTGGATCCAATGTCTGGCTTTGCCACTTTGTATTTATGTGACTTCGAGTTTATCGCTCCCGAGTATAAATTTTAAATTCTCTAAAATGGAGAAATCATGCCCATGTTTCATAGAGATTACAGATAATGTACCTCAAGCATCTGGCGCAGAGCTACCACACAGGGGAGAGCTCAATAAGTGAACGAAAAGTGACAAAGTCAGTCTAAAGTCCTCACACGCATAGTGGGAGTTACCATCTCGTTGCTGGACATGATGCCTGGCCAGAAGCAGCTGATGGAAGGGAAGGGCTTATGTCAGCTTACAGTTTTGAGGGGAAACTTCATCGTGAACAGGAAGTTATGGCATGTGTCATATCTTGTTGCAGCAAGAGTGAGCTGGCTACACTGGGTGGGGGCTGGATTATAAAATCCCAAGGTTCACTCCCAGCGATATGCCTCCTCTCACAAGGGAACATGGACCTTAATCACAAACACATGAGGCCATGTGGGCATTTTATATTCAAACCACCATACACATGGCTCTTGATTAGAAAATGGTAATTATCAGCGTTCTATAGTTTATTAGTTGCATTATATAGTATCTTACACTGAACAACTCTGCATAGTATAGACACATTTAATTTCACAACTGTTAGGTTGTGGTTTTTTTTTTTTTTTGGCAGGGGGAGGTTCTCAAGGTAGGCTCTTGCTGTAGTGAGCTGACCTTGAATTCAGTATGGAGTCTCAGGATGGCCTTGAACTCACAATGATCCTACCTTTGTCTCCCAAGTGCCTGGTCTATTTCTACTTTTTTAAACTTGGAAAATGACAATCAGAGAGACTGACATTGTAACTCAGCCAAGCTTCATGGAAATTCAACAAGGAACCCAACCCACATGTTGCAGTCAGCTCCTTGTTGCTGGGACAAACACCCAACAAGAAGCAGCTTATGGGAAGAAAGGGTTTATTTCAGGCTTGCACAGTCCAGGGGAAGCACCATCAATGGCAGAAGCTGGCTCACTTCCATAGATCCAAGCACAGAGAAACAACTGCTGTACATAGCAAGCAGCAACAGCCAGAGCTCCAAAATTCTCTTTACACCCCTTAGGGATGGACTACAAGATCTGCCCCTGTGACATCTCTATTCCCTAGGAAGCCTCCACCCACTGAAGACTGAAATTGCAAGTTCAATCTTACTAAAAACACCTGAGTTTATGGGGTCATACATTCAAACCACCACACTGGACACCTCTCATGGCCTGTCTTCCCTTCTGCACCTATAGCCACCTGCCTGGATGACTTACGACTTTTATCCTTTAGCAGTTATCTAATTTTAAGCAAACCCCTACCCTCAAACATGCACCTACACACATATATGTGCAAGAAAAAAAGACCTTGAAAAATTCAGGGCAGAAAAAGAAGGAAATTGATAACAAAAAAACTCACAAAACACTGTAAGCAGTGTTCTTAAACAATTGTTACTATCAATTTATTTATTTATTTTTTTACATTCATTTCAGGAATAAAACAATCATGGTTACTCTGGTGTAAAATTAATTCCAACAGAATTTAAACTTTTCCTTAGTCAGAACATACTATCAGTTAGACAAAATCAGTTTCCATAATGATGTCTTTGCTTCCGACTTTTCTGACTAAAATAAACTCAATGTAGTATCTGTCAGTGACATGGCACTCATTTGTCACTGTGAATGCACATTATGTGGTAGTGACTTTATGCACAGTTCCTTAGGGAGCCAGAGTATATCACTTATAGTGCCTGGTGAGCTCATACAGCTATTCCTAATGTGTAATGCCACCATTAATGGCTTAAATATTTATAACCATATTTATTAGCTATATATCACTGGTACAACAACAAATAGTGTTTAGAGGGAAAATAGTTTTTTTTTTAAAGGCAAAATGGATGTATTTCTTTCCCTATAAATGAATTTGGGAAGAAAATTAGGTTGTCATTTGCACAAAATTCAAGAGAAATGTGTCTTAGCATTTCTGTAGCACATCTTAACAATATTGTTACTCACATGGACACTGTGTATATTTTTGGAGTTCTTCTTTTCTTACTACCCTATGTATTTGTGTTCAGTTAGCTCGTGTTGACTTATTTTGTCTAGCTAATTTCTTCACACAGATTGTGCAGATCTGAGCCCTTGATCCACACCTTCCCAAAGCTCTCTACTTGGAACCATCCCTTCTGTTTTTGGTGTGTTCTGCATGGCTGTCCAGACTATAAACCTTGGAGAAAACTTTCATGGATTTCTCTGTCCTTCTGTTTCCTGAGGTCCTCTTATTAGAAGTGTGTTACATTAATATAAGGTGTTCTATAGTTTCAGATTTGAAGGTGACTGGAAGCCTAGAAACTTCATGGACTTTAGAATAAAAACCAGGGCTGGAGAGATGGCTTAGTGGTTCAGTGCTTGCCTGTGAAGCTTAAGGACCCCAGTTGGAGGCTCGATTCCCCAGGACCCACGTTAGGCAGATGCACAAGGGGGCGCATGCATCTGGAGTTCATTTGCAATGGCTGGAGGCCCTGATGCGCCCATTATCTCTCTCTCTCTCTGCCTCTTTCTTTCTCTGTCTGTTGCTCAAATAAATAAAAATAAACAACAACAACAACCCCCCCAACCACTCTATTCTCTTTAAAATTTTATTTATTTATTTTGAGAAGAGAGTGTGTGAGAGGTGGGGGGCAGATATACATAGACAGAATGGATATTAACTCCAGATGCATCTTCCACCTTGTGCATCTGGCTTATGTGGAACCTGGGGAATCTAGCCTGGGTCCTTTGGTTTTGCAAGCAAGCACCTTAACTGCTAAGCCATCTCTCCAATCCTAAAAACCACTTTCTAATTCCCATTCCAAGCTGATAATCACATTATGCTTCATAATTTTTTTTATTGCAAAAGGCTAATGATACTTCACTTTTCAAAAAATAAATGATACTACAGTAATTGGGTCTTTTAATGGATAAAGCTAGTACCTCAATCAGAACTTCTGTTCTTGCGAAGTACTGGTACTAATAAAGTCTTATATGGAAAACCTATGAGAAGTTTTGAGAAGCCTTGAATGAGAAACCTCAAGTCTATCTTAATTGATTCTAGGGAAGTTTTGTATTCACACTGTGACCGGAGATGGAGGGGGCATGATTCTGTAACTCATTCATCCTAATAATCACATAAGGGACATAGCCCTAATAAATTAATCAATACTGATCATGTTAAACTTCATTATGTAATGAGAAGCTAGATGCCTTATTGCTTTTGTATAAGCATTGCCTGAGATTTTAAAATGTTTCTGACCTTAGACTTATGAGTCTTATTTACTTCTTTAGAGTTCAGCTTATCTGTGAGTTCAAGGCCAGCCTGAGACTATGTAGTGAATTCTAGGTGAGCTTGGGTTAGAGCGAGAATCCATCTTGAAAAACCAAAAAAAAAAAAAAAAAAAAAAGTTTGAGTTTAGCTTATCATTTCATTTTCAAGCACTAATCAAGGAATCACTTTACTTGAGCATAAGTCTTTTATATTCCCTGATATTATTCTTTTAAGAAATGGTATTTTAAATTTAATTTTTTTCATTTATAAGTGATTATTCTTCATTTAATTTAATGCTTCTAAATTTAAAGTAATAAGAATTACAGCAAAATTTCAACTTAAGTTGTAGCTATTAATGCTTTGAGACAGGAAACTTAAAATCTACTTGCTATAAACACAATGAATTAAATTTAGATTCTTACAGTTGCATTCATGTTCTTATAGCAAAATTGGGATATAAAATAATTTTTATTATTAATTAGCATAACTTTGGGATATAACATAATTAGAATTCTGTTTTTAGAATTTATTCAAAGTCCTGAACCCTAAAACCTTCTAATTTTATGTGTGTGTATGTGTGTGTGTGTGTGTGTGAGCGCAGATGAGCACCCCATGTGCACACGTGCAGAGGCCAGCGGAGAAAGTTGAGCATCCTCTTCTATTCTGCTTTTGGTTTCCTTGAGACAGAGTCTCTCACTGATGCTCCTATTCTTTTTTTTGTTTGTTTGTTTTGTTTTTTCTTTATTAGTTTTGTATTCATCAAATACAGTCAGTTTGGTACCATTATTAGGCTCATCCGTGACCTACCCCCTCCCCTCAGCCCCTCCTTGTTGAGGTATAGGGGTCATGCATTGTGGAGTTAGCCCACAGTTATGGGTAAGCTAAATGTCTCTGCATATCATGACCCAACATGTGACTCTGACATTCTTTCCGCCACCTCTTCCGCAAAATTTCCCTGAGCCATGTTGGGTTCATTTTTGGTCTGCTTCAGTGATGAGGTGTTGAGGGCCTCTGAGGCTCTGGCTCTCTGATTTGGTAGGAGTTGATTTTTCTCTGTACTGATCTCCTTCCCCCTTGTGCTGGTGTCTGGTTCATCAGGAAAACAGCCCCCTTGCTTGTTTCTCCAAGTTTTCTTAGTTTCAGCCGGGGCCCTTTTGAGGTATGATGGGGTGGCTCTCTCCTTAGGATCTACATCTATCTGCAAAAGAGAAGCAGATTCTCCAACGGAGAGTAAGTTATGATGCTCCTATTATTTAGGTCCGACTGGCTGACTAGTGAGCCCTAGTTATCCTCTAGTCTCTGGCCCTCACAGGACTGGATGTACAGGTATGTGTGTGTGTGTGGCAATGCCCAGCTGCTTATGTGGGAGCTGGAGACCAAACTCAGGTACTCTCAGGCCTCATTGTGCTTACCTTTTGAGCCATCTCTTCAGTTCCAGCCTTGATTTAGGAAGATTTAATAACTAAAAGAACTTTTTAAAATCATTTTGAGCAAAAGTAAAAAAGCCATAATTTGACGATTTATAAAGTAAATATAATAATATAATTGTTATTAATAAAGTGTTTTCATTTCAGTAACTTATACTTAGTTAAAATAGCATTAATATAACTGACCATCACATAATCATAAACTTTTGAAGCTAGAAGGAATTTTAAAGTTTATTTCATCATAAATGAATGATAACAAAGTATTGTTTAGGACTTTTCCACATTAAGATTAAAAATTCCAAATCTTTTTTTTAAAATCCAGACTTTATTTATTTATTAGAGAGAGAGAGAGAGAGAGAGAGAGAGAGAATGAGAATGAGAATGAGAATGAATGGGCACAACAGGACCTCCAGCCACTGCAGACAAACTGCAGCCTCATGCACCACCTTGTGCATTTGTCTCACGTGGGTACTGGGGAAATGAACCTGGGTTCTTAGGCTTCGCAGGCAAGTTCCTCAAGCACTAAGCAATCTTTCCAGTCCCCAAAATATTTTAAATGACTAACTCTGCTAGGCATTATGCAGCATAAGGTACATGACCCCACCTTTGTTATCATTATCATACAAAAGCATGAGTCGGAGTCAGCACATTGCCTTGATCTCTTTTCCCCATCACAAACAGGCAATAGTTGGAAATTATATACATTTGCTAAAATCTGCAAGTGGTCTCCTGTTACCTCCTTAAATTGAATCCTTTAAAAGAGTCATTTCCAAATGATTTGAGCGAGTTAATAGGTGAAACAAGCAAACAATAAACAAAGAAAAAACTATTATTCACTCCTCATTGGTCAGTAGTCTCTAAATATCTAGTTTGTGATATGGCTGGGCTAGGAATTTTTTTTTTTATGGACCTATTTGGAAAATGTATTGTGTAGTTTTTTTTTCCTTTGAGATTGTCTGTTGGACTGCTTTTGAACATTTCATATTTCTCTTTCAATTGGCCTTCAGCTTCCAAGAGTATTTCTTTCACATTTTCATGGAGTAAAAGATAACCTACTAATGTTTTTTTTTTCCAGGATGTCCATTAAATTATCATTAATTCTGAAATTTTGAGTATAAACTAGTGTAGAACACATGTAGATGTGCCTTTGGTGCCTGTACAGCAGCCTCTCTGTTCTTCATTAAGGTGTATTTCCCTTGCAATTCTAATGCAACTTAAAAATGGATATCCAGGCAATTTTCTGTGTGGAAGATTGCATTGTAAGCAGTCCTACCTTTCCTTTGGCTCTTACATTTTTTCCTCTACCTCTTCTTCAGTGGATCTGAGCCTTGGTAGGTGTGATAGAGATGTCGGGCTGAAAACTTCACTGTTACTTCTCAGCCTACGTAGGGCCTTCATAATAGGATGAAAATATGATGACATCAAAATAAAGGACATACTAATTGAGAGGGGGAGGGTGGACTAATTGGATGTGGATTTGTAAGTGGGAAAGTGGAGGTGAGGAGGGAATTATCATAGTTCATTGTTTATAATTATGAAAGCTGTTACTATAAAGTTAAAAAACTCTTCTGACCATGAGACTACATAATGAATTCCAGGTCAGCCTAGACTAGAGCAAGCCCCTACCTTGAAAAACAAACAAACAAAATCTCTTCTGAAAATCAATATAAAGAAAAAAGTCCAGGAGTAAACAGCATGTATATATTTCATATAATATACTTTACTCTCTCTAACTTGGAGCATAAAAGCCTTTAAGTAACTGATATTAAATTCTTAAAATAGAGTGCATTATCTTCAACCATATTATCTATTTCCATATGTCATAAAAGGACAAAGCTTCTACTAGAAAACCAGGAAATCCACAAAAGGAGTTAGTAAGTGGTATCATTTTCTCAATACATTCTGGGAGAGATGCTGAATTTGGTTCTGATTTTAATGTAGCATAATAAAATAAATGAAAGGAATATATTTAAGTTAAAATTATTGGTGGCTAGAGCATACCACCTTCCATTGTTTTTTGCTTTCAAACACCATATACAAATGGCAAGGAACAGGGGTTGTGTATTCCCACTCATTCTCAAACACATTTTGAGTGCCTGCTAGTTCCTAGCTGCTTTAGATTGCAGCACTGAGAACACCAAGCAAAGCAATCTCTTGCTGTTGTAGGTAGCCTCTAAGTGTTCCCAATGTTCCTGGCCTCTTGTTACTCACATCCCTGTATTATACCCTGCCTGCCCTGACTGTTTGCTGGGTGCTGTGAATATAAATAAAATATAGCAAGTCATGAGATGCCATTCCCAAGATTAAGCTACATAAACACTAAGAAAATGAGACTGTGAGCTGCTCTCAGTGAAGTCCATGCAGCGAGGAGCATGTATGTCTGCCCAGAGCCACTGGGGACTAAGCCAGCAGGATGAGAACTCAGAAGTCCATCTTCCCTGCCTTCCTGACTAGACATGTGAGTTTGGAAGTAGCTTTCTCCAGATAACCTTGGGTTGACAATACTCAGGTTGCTGTACTCTGCATCAAAGGCTCCTGGCTAAGCTGGCCCATAGCAACAGTAAGCTAATAATAAATTTTTATTGCTTAAGGTGCCAGGTTTTTGGAAGTAATATGTTTTATAGCACTATTAAATACATTTGCTATCAGTTTTATTATTCAAATCCATACACTTGACCTGAGAAGAAAATATTTGGGAGTACGGTGGATAAAAGCACTAATGTGAACAGTATGGTGATTTTTTGAGAAAGTGAACTTAAAATTACTATATGACCTAACAATTCTATTTCTATTTCTATGTCTAAATCTCAGACTCTGTGATTTAATTTATATGAGATACACAGATTAATGGAGTTTGAAGAGACAGAAGGCAGAATGGGAGGAAGGAAGTGTTTTTTAAAAGGGATAAATGATTTTAATTTGAGAAGATGAGAAGAGTTCTGAAGATGATTGGTAATGGTGGTTGTACAACAATGTGAATGTTCCTTAATATCACTGGGCTGCACATCTAAAACAATTAAAGTGGTCAGTTTTAACTATGTGTGCTTTTACCATAGTTATAAATATGCACACATGTAGAAAAAGAAAGAACCAAGAAATAATGTAAAAGAAAACCTTTAACTCATTCCCACAGTTTTACTAAGCTCTGAAAAAATTCCTGAACAAAACCCCAGTAGCTCATGAACTTAAACCATCACTCAACCAATGGGACCACATGAAGCTGAGGAGTTTCTTTACAGACAAGCATACAATTAGCAAAGCCAATAGATTACCCACAGAATGGGAGAAAATATTTGTGGGTTATCCAACTGATAGAGGACTAATCTCTAGAATCTACAAAGAACTCAAAAATCTAAACAGTAAGAAGTCAAACACCCCACTCACAAGATGGGGCAAAGAGCTGAACAGGCAGTTCACAGAGGAAGAAATAGAAATGGCAAACATACACTTAAGAAAATGTTCAGCATCCCTAATCATCAGAGAAATGCAAATTAAAACAACTATGAGATTCCACCTTACCCCAATAAGGATAGCAAGCATCAAAAAATCAAATAAAAATAAATGCTGGCGAGGATGTGGAGAAGTAGGAACACTCATCCACTGTTGGTGGGAATGTAGGATGGTACAACCACTTTGGAAAGCAATATGGAGACTTCTGAAAAAGCTGAGTATAGAGATACCAACAGACCCAGTTATTCCCTTACTGGGCATATACCCTAAAACCTTCAAACCACAGACTAAAGAGATTTGCTCAACCATGTTTATAGCGGCTCAATTTGTAATAGCTAAGAGCTGGAATCAACCCAGATGTCCATCACTAGAAGAATGGATAAGTAAGATGTGGTATATCTACACAATGGAATTCTATACAGCAGTAAGAAAAAATGACACAATGAAATTTGAGGAAAAATGGTCGAACCTGGAACAGATCATTCTCAGTGAACTTACCCAATCACAGAAAAAAAATTGCCACATAGTCTCACTCATCTACAGCACCTAACCTGAATCTACCAAAGATACCTTACATACCCAGCAAGCATCTCCTAGATTAGACACTAGGATGGAAGGGTAGGGAGGGGAGGGCATCAAAGGGGTGGGAAACACAAATCTAGACCCAAACGGCATATGGTACCATAATCTTCTACTTACTAAAAGATAGACCAAATGGCTGATCCTTCACCAGGCCCTTACAGGGAACACCTGAACCACAAGACACTGGAGAGGGTAAGATTAAGACTAACCTTAATCTCCTACATCTTCCCTCCCTCACTTCCCCTCTCCCTGTCTCTCTCTCTCTTATCTCTAACTCTTGTATATTAGTTATCTTTTTCCTCATTTTCTTAGTGGGCACTGACCTGTAATTCCCATTACCAGCATGAGGCTATCATCCACAATGAGCTTTTGATCAGAGAGACCTACAAGGTTTCCTAAAAGACAGACAGATTTCTGTCAGAGTACTTGATGACCCACCAAAGGTTAGTGGTAAGACCCTACTGCTGAAGATACCTTATGTGATTGACATGCAAATTAGAATGGCATGGCTGGAAGTTGGAAAAGAGTCAGTCCCCAGACAGTCAGCGCGTCTAGTGCCAGAAGGTGCTACATGGGCGACTGGGGGAAATTGACCAATATCTATCGAAGCAACGCATGGTCTAACCTACTTAGCAGCAAATAACTTATTGTGATGCCCACACAAGTGCAGTGGTGGCACACGGCCATGGTGGGGAACCAACTGCTCTCAATTTGGCTAACTGATCCCCTCACTGGTATGGGACCCATAGCTGGAGCTGGGAAACAAGTCAGAACCATATCCAAACATAAGCCCACTCTCCAGTATCAAGCTACTATCAATTGTGGGCTACAAGAGGGCCTACACCTATTAAATTCTGTATAAAAAAAAAAAAGTAAGGGTTTTCTCATTTGTCCTGGTGCTAACTTACTCTCCGTTGGAGAATCTGCTTCTCTTTTTCAGATAGATGTAGATCCTAAGGAGAGAGCCACCCCATCATACCTCAAAAGGGCCCCGGCTGAAACTAAGAAAACTTGGAGAAACAAGCAAGGGGGCTGTTTTCCTGATGAACCGGACACCAGCACAAGGGGGAAGGAGATCAGCACAGAGAAAAATCAACTCCTACCAAATCAGAGAGCCAGAGCCTCAGAGGCCCTCAACACCTCATCACTGAAGCAGACCAAAAATGAACCCAACATGGCTCAGGGAAATTTTGCGGAAGAGGTGGCGGAAAGAATGTCAGAGTCACATGTTGGGTCATGATATGCAGAGACATTTAGCTTACCCATAACTGTGGGCTAACTCCACAATGCATGACCCCTATACCTCAACAAGGAGGGGCCAAGGGGAGGGGGTAGGTCACGGATGAGCCTAATAATGGTACCAAACTGACTGTATTTGCTGAATACAGAACTGACTAATAAAAAAAAAAAAAAAAAAAAAGAAAAAATTAACCAAAATAGTATAGACTCTCAGGCTGAGACTCAGTGCTATGTTGACCTCCTGCACAGGGAAATAGACAATGAGTTGCCTTGTTGGATCCCAGAATGAGCAGGCTCAAGGAGGGCACGTTCACTCTCGAGTCCCAGAAATGCAGGTCTAAGTGCTAGTGCTATTTTCTCACACTCCAGTTTTTTTTTTTTTTTTTTTTTTTGGTTTCTTTTACATCTGAATAAAGTGCAAAGAGAATATGATTGGAATGTTCTATCATGACTTGATTTTCAGAATTTTCCTGCAAAAAGTTATCTTACTATGGTGAATGCAGATCAATGTAATGATGACAGGGTAGAAACAGAGGCACCTAGCAGAATAAGGATAGGAGAAAAGTATAAGACTCATAGAGATCACAGTGGACATGGACTACAGGGTAGGAAAATTGCTGTACTTCTGCTAGTGACTTATCTTTTTATTCTTATTTGCGCTTCACACTCATAGGTGATATTTATGTCATTGAACAATGACATTTAAATTATTAATAAGTGTTTGGCTTAGACCATATCAGCATTAATTGCAGACGTAAGTGCATCATAATTTTGCTGTCCCCATCACTTTAATCTTACCAGGCTCACAAGACTATGCAGTAATCACAATGGTGCACAGGTGATGAGTATCCCCACGTGGAAGGACATAAACCTCTGGCTTGCAGCATAAGGTACAGGACAATGGAGAAATGGGATGGGTGTAGAGGTCAGGGAATGTCCATGAGGACCTATATTAGTTACCTTCTGGTGGCTAGAACAAAGTACACTGACAAAAATCAGTATGAATGAGAAAGGGTTTATGGCAGCTTACCGCTCCAGCTTATTGTCTTTCGTGGTGGGAAAGGTCTGGCAATGAGACCTTGAGGCAGTTGGTAGCATTGAGTCCACAGCTAGGAAGTAGAGAGCACTGGATGCATCTCCTCAGCCAGCTGTCTCCTTATTACCTCATACAGGGCCTCAGCCCATAGAATGTTGCTGCCCACAGTTACAGTGGGTCTTCCCACCTCAGTTTACACGCTCAAGATCATCCATCATATGTGCTTCTAGGCACTGTCACTTTGGCAATCAATATAAACTGTCACGGGCCAGAGATGCTTACCCAGGAAAGGTGGCTCCTTCTAACTTGTAGAGAACTAGGAAGAAGTAAGAATACAAAGCAAACAGTTAGAAATTTAAACATTGTTTCAGCCTTGGAGCTGAATAGGAGACATTAGGGGTCCTGTATGTCTGGCTATAATTGCCTGTAGACACTGGGATGGATGTGAGATGGTAACATGTACATATATATTTTTATAGGTGAACACTATAAAAAGGAATTAAAAAAAATGTTTGACACACACACACACACACACACACACACACACACACACACACAGAGAGAGAGAGTGAGCGAGCGCGAGAGCGAGTAAGCAAGGGTGAGCATGTCAGGGCCTCCAGTTACTGTAAACAAACTCTAGACATATGCACCGCCTTGTGCATCTGGCTTATATGAGTCCTGGGTAATTGAAGCTTGGTCCTTAGGCTTCGCAGGCAAGTGCCTTAACTGCTAAGCCATCTCTCCGGGCCTCAAAAGGAATTTTTTAAGCATGGGTCTAGGTGTCATTAATTTTGTGAGTCATGTGGACCTTCTTCAACTTTCTATTTCTTTTCACACATGTTTATGTTTAAAGGTGATTACATCTACCTCAGAGAATTATTAGTAGAAAGAATAAGCACAATGGTTAGTTTATTGGGAAAATTTCAATTAAAATGACCATGATAGCTATTTTTTGTTTGTTTGTTTTCTCAAGGTAGGGTCTCGCTGTGGTCCAGGCTGACCTGTAATTAACTATGTAGTCTCAGGGTGGCCTTGAACTCACGGCGATCCTCCTACCTTTGCCTCTTGAGTGTTGGGATTAAAGGTGTGTGCACCACGTCCGGAAACCATGATAGTTATTTTTTTAAGGACATGTTATTAGGGCATTTATACACTTCCGGACAAAAAATTTTGACTACTTACTCGGATGTCTGCAGGAAAATAGTATTTAGAGCATGCATGGAAGTATTCTAGATACAGCCCAGTCAGACATGGAGTGTCAAACTTGGGAATAAGAAGTATTGTTAACAGCTGACATATCTTCATTGCCAGCCTGCACACTTCAGGGGGCGCTGCAGAAGCTAAAGAGCATACTAGAGGGCTTTCACGGCGGAAAGAGAGACGTCTTCTCGGATAAAGTGTGTCACGCAATGAGCTCATTACATTGTTGCCTATTTGTTCTGGTGCAAGGATGTCTGTTATGATACTTGAATTTTTTTATAGTCATTGCTGGAGATCATTTTATCTGGGTAAACAAAACTTATATTACAATTCTAGGCTCCTATATTTCCAAACCAGAAGAAAATAAAAAACTTATTCTTTCTTCACTTAGAATTTTCAATTCCTTAACTTTTCTTCTACCCTTCTTCCCTCCTGAAACTAAATGCAATGTTAGTTTTTTGTTTTTGATTTTTAAGGTGTTACTGAATTAATGTTAATGAAGAAACTTCAAAAAAGGGTTGCCAAAAGGGAAATATAACAGCATAGATCATGGGAAATATTTTGATTTTTTTAGGTCACACACACACACACACAAACACACACACACAAGCTTGCTTGGTATGCTATCTATTGAATTACGGAAAAAGTAAGATACTTGTTTTATAAAAATGTAACATATGATACAATAATTACCATACCATGAAAATTCTACACTACAAATGCAAAAGTAATATAATCACCAAGGTAAAAATAACGTGAAATCATATAATATGAGGATTTGTGTCGTGATGAGCCTTTCAAAGATTAGTTACAGCTAAGTATTTTGAATTATTTAATAAAGTATTCTGTTCTTATTTTGGAACCAATTCGCAAGAATAATCGGGGTAGAAAATCAGTTTGAAGAAAATATTCCAAAAGTCTTCCCTAAGGTCCACTGAAAAACTGTTTTGCAATATCAACAAAGAGAAGAGCAACAACAAAGCAAGGCAAGACCGCACAAAAGAAACAAAATTAAATTCTAGGCATATATATATATATATATATATATATATATATATTAGTTTCTGGCTGACATCCAGATCTTTATCTTTTGAAGTGGATATATTTTCCTTCCTGGAAATTCTGATTTAGGGTCCCTGGTTTCTCTGCCTTTGTATTATCTATTCATTAAACCACAGATTTTGGGGTGGGTCCTATGTACCTGTATTTAGGCCTAAGTGACTTTGTATAGCTGACAGATGAATGTGGGGCACAGGCCAGAACAAAGTAAGCTGAATTGGTCTAAAGGCTGTGGGTTATTGTTAGACTGTTTAACATTGTCTCCCCCCCCCCCACATCCCTGCTTGACTAGCTTTTAAATAAAAAGGAACATGGTAAACTAGGAATAGATGGATAGGAATAAAACTGAGAAGTGCCCATTAGACACAACAAAGAAAACGTTGTCTTCATGAATGCTGCTTCTATGGAATGTCATGTTCATAGTTAGAAGGATAGAAAGATTTTTATTGAAATAACCATTTTCCAAACTTATTAACAATAACTTTCATAACTATATACCATGATCATAATCCCCTCTCACCACCTTCCTTTCCCCCCTCCCAAACCCCTCCTCCACTGAATCCCTTCTACTTTCCAACTAGTTTCTCATATTTTGATATTATCATTTTTTTTCCTTCTGTCATGCAGGTCTTATATAGGTAGCAGCAGGCACTGTGAGACCATGAATATCAAGGCCACTTTGTAGCTGGAACACAGCATTGTAAGCAGTCTTCTCCTCCCTCTGGCTCTTAATTTCTTTCTGCCACCTCTTCTGCAATGGTCCCTGAGCCGTGGAGGGTGTGATAGAGTTGAGTCACTTAGTGCTGAGTACTCCACTATCACTACATATTAGTACTCTGGTGAGGTTTGAGTCACTCCATTGGACACCACCATCTGAAAGGAGAAGCTTCTCTAACTGAAAATGAAAGTAACATTAATATATAGGCATAAACAAAAGGATTTAGAGGGCAGTTTTGTGGGCACAATATATCCATCTAGCCAGACAACAGTAGTAGTTTTCCCCCTAGGACTTTTTACTTCCTCAGCCATAGGCTTTCCATTAGGTTGTCAGTACAAGGCAGGAATTCCCTCCCATGGAGCAGGCATGCAGTCTAATCAGAGGTTTCATAACAGACGTGCCACCATTGCACCAGCTGGCACAGTTGACCTGCCTGGCCAGCTGTAAAGCTTGCAGGGTCCACTGCTAGTTAACACTGTTGATGACTTTTCTCCTCCAGCAGGCTGCATAGGTCTGTCCAGCATCCTAACATCCAGGTCAGCCCCAGCTTGATTTCTCAATGACCTGAAGGCCAAGCATCTGACGTCTTCAGCAATTTAGTTCAGGTGGGCAACCAAGAGGCTCGGAAACAGCTGGTAATGTTTTGGGGGCATCAAAAATGTCCTTGAAAAATACCTCATATCCCACACCTGACACTGAAATTTTTTCTAATAACAACCTATGACTTCTGGAAATATTATCAACCTCTGCAAGGTACTTCAGCCCAAACTTTCTCTCTTTTTTTTTTTTCAATTTCTTTTCTTTTCTTTTTTCTTTATTAGTTAGTTTTGTATCCAGCAAATACAGTCAGTTTGGTACCATTATTAGGCTCATCCATGTCCTACCTCTTCCCCTTGGCCCCTCCTTGTTGAGGTATATGGGTCATGCATTGTGGAGTTAGCCCACAGTTATGGGTAAGATAAATGTCTCTGCATACCATGACCCAACATGTGGCTCTGACATTCTTTCCACCCCCTCTTCCGCAAAATTTCCCTGAGCCATGTTGGGTTCATTTTTGGTCTGCTTCAGTGATGAGGTGTTGGGGGCCTCTGAGGCTCTGGTTCTCTGATTTTGTAGAAGTTGATTTTTCTCTGTGTTGATCACTTTCCCCCTTCTGCTGGTATCCAGTTCATCAGGAAAACAGCCCCCTTGCTTGTTCCTCCAATTTTTCTTAGTTTCAGCTGGGGCCCTTTTGAGGTATGATGGGGTGGCTCTCTCCTTAGGATCTACATCTATCTGCAAAAGAGAAGCAGATTCTCCAACAGAGAGTAAGTTAGCACCAGGACAAATGAGATAACCCTTACTTTTTTTAATAGAGAATAGTGTAGGCCCTCTTGTAGCCCATGATTGATGGTAACTTGATATTGGTGAGTGGGCTTATGTTTGGATATGGTTCTGACTTGTTTCCCAGCTCCAGCTATGGGTCCCGTACCACTGAGGGGATCATTTAGCCAAATTGAGAGCAGTTGGTTCCCCACCATGGCTGTGTGCCACTATTGCACTTGTGTGGGCATCACAACAAGTTATTTGCTGCTAAGTAGGAAAAATCCAACCCAAAGAGCTCCAGAAGGAAAGAACTAATCAAAATCAGAGCAGAAATCAATGAATTGGAAACCAAGGAAACAATTAAGACAATTGACAAAACAAAGAGCTGGTTCTTTGAAAAAATAAACAAGATTGACAAACCCCTGGCCAATCTGATCAAGCAAAAACAGGAGAAGCTTCAAATTAACAAAATTCAAAATGAAAAAGGAGAGATCACAACAGACATAAGTGAAATTGGGAAAATCATCAGGACTTATTTCAAAAATCTCTACTCCACAAAACTGGATAATGTGGAGGAGGTGGATAAATTCCTGGATGCATACCATCTACCAAAGCTAAACACAGAGCAGATTAGTCACCTCAATCAACCCATCACACTCATGGAGATTGAAAAAGTAATAAAAAACCTCCCAAAAAAGAAGAGTCCAGGACCAGATGGCTTCTCAGCTGAATTCTATCAAACCTTCATGGAAGATCTCTTTTTTCTTTTTTGCATATGTATTATCATCTAGCAAAGAAGTAGGTTTCCACATGGCTTATTCATAAATCTTAAATTTTGATTAATTCTTCCTTTCACCCCCGCATCTCCTCCATCCCCTCCCCTAAGACCATTTTACCCCAGTGTTCTTCCCTGCTACTTATGCATCTACTATTCCCTGTCCTTAGGCCCTGCCCTCGCTTCTCTCCCTAGTAGCCCATTTCTAGTTTACTGGTCTCTACTAATGACTTTTATTCCAACTCACATTCAAATATAAACATTTGAATCTGGGATATACGTATGAGAGAGAGCATGCAGTATTTGACTTTCTGAGCCCTGTCACCTCCTCCTCCTCCTTTTTTGTTATTGATATTGCTTCACTTATGGAGAGAAGGGTGACTTTAAACTTGATACTCCTGTCCCAGCCTCCCAAATGCTGGGATTATAGGAGTGCTCTACCTCACCAGCCTAGGAGAAAGGCTATGAATATTTTTTTTTTCAGTTTTGGCTCTGAGGATTGAAGATAGATAAAATAGTAGCTTACTAAATGCTTAAGGGTGGAGGAAAAAGTTATTGCAGTATTAGAGTAAAACTTGTTTAAATGCAAAACTGAGGAAGTCCAAGAAGCAGAAGGTTTAAAATAGTTTAAAGATAGTCACAATATTAAGTGACATAGCTAGGTGTGGAAATAGATAAGTAAAACCCAGGGCCTAATAAGGGTAAGGTTATTATACTATTTGGGCCTAAAGGAAAGAATAGATAGAACATTCCTTAGGATTCTTTTTGTAGGAAGACAAGGCAAAGCAGAGGATAGGCCATTCTCAGCAATGAACTTTCTTCTCTACACAATTTTCTTTAGTGTGAGAAATGGAGAAGTAAAATTAAGTGAGCAAGGGACCATTTTGTTTTCACAGAATCTATCCTTTGTTACCTCCACGACAGGTGTAATGGGTGTAATAACTGGCTCTAAAATAATTACTTACATGTGGTGGTTTGAATAGAATAGATGGCCCCCAATATATTTAGTTGTTTATTTGCTTGTAGTTTGCATCTTTAGCCACCTGGCTGGAGGCAGTCACTGGGTGGATCTTAAAGTGTGGTGGTGGGTTTCAGATTCCAATGTATAGATATGCAAAGTGTGCCTAGCTGGAGTTCCTGAAGTGTGCTCCGGCTTTTGACCTTTAGGCTTGTGCTTCTCTCTCTCTGCTTGGGCCTGTGAAAGCAGGCCAGTTTCTTCTGGTTTTATGGAACTTCCCCTGGATCTGTAAGCTTCAATAAATCCCTTCCTCCATAACTGTGCCTGGTCTGGAAGTTCATCTCAGCGAACCTGAATCTGTCTGATACATTACAAAAGCAGTAACACTGGATTTAGGGCAAGGGGTATTCTTAAGAGCTTTCAGAGATTTCAAATGATTTTAGGGAAACAAAATGTGTTATAGCCCATAATGCCTTGTGCTGTTAAACTATATTTTTATTCCTGTGTTCTGTTTTTATTTTCCTTTTGTGCATGTAAGGAGGTTTTTCTTACCCATGGTCATAAAGTCAGAAATTGGTAGAGTGAAAAATGAGACTGAAAGTCTGGGTAATTTTGGAAAGCCCAGATGTTTAGAAGTGTTGGGAGTAATGAATGTAGCATTAAAAGGCATGGGGTTTTAGCCTAGAAACAGCCAGGAGAGCACGGTTCTGGAGAATGAGGACTGGGCTTCAGAATATAAAGATTTCTCTTTGCCTTAGGAATTTGGGGAGGTAGCTGAGAAGGGAGACCTGAGTTAGCAACACCCGTTCTAGCTCTATACACCTCCAGTCCATAGCCCAGCAGACGGCAAAGTCAGAGTGTTGAATGGCTTAATCAAAGCAGGGGATGTCTGAAGCTTTAAGAGTCTTTTGTGGCCCCTAAGCATGGCTAAATTAGGTCTGGCCGCTGAAAATTATAATGTTTAACACTGAGTAAATAGTGGATAATTAATAAAGTGCTTAATATATAAAAGATTAGAAAATGCAATAATATCTCAAATGATTTCAGAAAAAAATCATATGTGCCCTTGAGGTTATTAAGAAAAAGCTTAAAGTATAAGATCAGAATATTTCTGAACTGAACACATCTTCGACTCCTTATTCAGTCTGAAGGTAATTTTATGTGGTTTATTATAGTTTAAAGATAACATAAAGATTATCACGCTAGAAACACAAAGTTACTCAAGAAAATGTTCACCCCAAATATTCATTTTCTGTCTTTACACATTAATACGACATTTAATTCCAAGGAGGAGATTTAATGTCTATGACTAGAGATAATAGAAGAGTGAAGACAGATTTCTTCTTAATCCTCCCTGAACCAAAGAAAGTAATTTCTAAAGCTTAATATAACAATCATGATTAAGAATTTCATGAAATCCAGGTGAATAAACACTATCTATATAATTTCCTTAAAAATGTATAGCTTTCCTTAAACATATTTTAATTTGATTTGAAAATATAAGTCAAGCATTAAGCATTCTGGATTTTAATCATGGTTCATCATTATTATTTTTATGATGCAAAAATATTGTATGTCTTATGCTGGCCTTATAACTGAGTTAAATATGTTTATATTGTCTAACAGATTGAATATTTGTGGTCACTTCTGCAATTTTGAAAGTTGCTCATAGTTAGAGTTCCATTTACTTTCAGTAAAGACTTTTTCCTGAATTTACATTAAGAAAATTTCTCAATACTAAAGAATTGTCCAATTGTATTAATGGAGTAGCTAATAGAATGAAATTTTACATAGGAAAACCAACTAAGTAATAATTCTTTAATGTTTGTTATAATGTTTTTATATTTAAAATCAACACATTAAAATGTGATCAAAAAGCTTTCAAATATGTTTAATTTCATTTCTGGAATATGTAATCATTAAACTAAACATTCTTTTTCTTAAAAGCCACATTTAAAAATACAATTTATTCTGGGAGTAATATTATTGATTTGCTTAGTAGATCATCTATTATAATTCAAATTGTTTTAGAGCAATAAATGTAAATCTAAAAATAAGACATGCTTATTAAAAGTGGAAATTAGGGAAAATATTCTTATAATTTTTATGATCATTAAGAATTAAATATATATCTTAAAAATTGTTTTACAAGATTTGTTAAGTGGCTTAACTAATTTGCCCAATGAAGAAAATACCCTATTTGTTTTGCTGTTTTAGTGCTGAGAATTGAATTCAAGGCATTGTTCATGCTAGGACATTTGTAGCTTCTTTAAGTCATTGCATTTTTATTATTCAAGTAGAAACAAACTTTCACTCTAGTAACACTGTGAACATTTTAAAACACAGTATCAATGAGAATATATTTAAAGGTTATTAATTGTCTACCCATATAAAAATGAAATACAAATTATAATGTCTAAGAATTTTATGCACTTGGGTAGATGTTGAATAATGTCAATGCTTAGTAAAAGATAAATTGGACTAAATTATGAAGCCCTTGAAACTGAAGTATAACATTTAGATTAAGTGAAGCAGGCAATTGAATCCATTTTGTGTTTTAATCAAGGGTTTAGGTTTTAAATAAATGAGTCTTCTTATATTATAAAAACTCTTAAATGGCAAAGCTGAAGACAGTTGAAACCCTGGTGTTGTAATTCACTCTGAGCTGCAAGGTGGAAATGTGATCTAGGGAGATATAAACGGATGATGTTTAGCAGAAAAAAAAAAAATGGTTAGCCTATATACAGGCTGTGGAGAAGTTGAGCACAAAGTTTTATGCTGATAGGAATGACAAAATGCTATCTTGATGTGGTAGTTTGATTGTATGATCTCCAATATATCTAGGATTTTATTAAAGTTTGTAATTTAGATCTGTAGCCACCTGGATGGAGTAGGTATCACTGTGGGTGGATCCTAGGATCCAGCCCTAAAGTGTGGGGATGGATTTGGAATTCCAGCATAAATATATGCAAAGTGCCTGAGCTCTGCCTGGAGTTCCTATGTGTGCTTGTTTGCTTGTCCTGGTGTTGGTGAGGTGGCTGTTCTCTCTCTCTGCTTGGACTTATGAAAGCAGGCCAGCTTCTTCTGCCATTATGGAATTTCCCCTGCTTCAGTAAATCCCTTCCTCCCAAACTGTCTGTTCTGGAAGTGTGTGACTGTCTACTACAGTTGAATAACTTGGGAGTAAGAGACTGTATTGGAAAATTTAATGAACAGTTTTAAGCTTATTAAACTTTTAACAACAGGGCTGGAGAGATGGCTCAGTGGGTAAAGTGTTTGCCACTTAAAGATGAGAAGATGAGAGAGCCTGAATCAACCTGAGTTCAATCCCTAGCACCCATATCTATATCCCCAGTGCCGTAGGAAGCAGAGATCGAGAATCTCTGGTGCTCTCGGCTCAGCCAGACTGACTGATAATAGTAGCTGTGGATGGAAGGAGAAACTTACCTCATGGAAACAGGTGGATGCGTGATATAGAACATTTCTTATTCTCCTCTGGCATCTGGGTATAGACCACACACATCTGCATATATTTTATTTCTTTTGTTTTATTCTTTTCAAAATGATTTAACTGATTACTTTCTCTGTATTAAGTACTATGCTAAATGACACATGAAAATCAGCCCTTTGAATCTGTGGGTTCTACATCTGCAAGTTTGATCAACTTTCCTGATTTCACCCCTGAAGTTCTAGCATGGTTATGAGTCTGCCATGTTGACATCCCTCTTTCAACCAGAAACGTATATGAAATTACATCTGTGCTGAACATATGCAAACTTGTCTTGTGTTATTCAATAAAGGATACAATGATTTACATAGCATTTGCATCAAAGCTATTGTCATGCAATAATGAAGCTGATTTACAGTACACTGAAGAATGTGCACAGGTTACATGTAAATACTACACCAGCCAACACAAAGGACTTGAGCATTCTGGATTTTGGTATCCAAGGAGGATCCTAGATCCAATCCCTCAGTCCCTGCTAAAGGATAGTGCCTTGAAGCATTCCAATCAGCCAGTGGAGTGCTCAGCACTGGGACATCTCTGTCACACCTTCCAAGGTTCAAGGTCCATTGCAGAAGACATGAAAGAAAGAATGTAAGAAAGGTAAGACTCCTTACAATGCAAACTTCCAGATACAAAATGGCTTGGATATCCATGACCTTGCAGTATCTAGTACTACTTACACAAGACCCTCATAATAGAAGGAAGAGATGAGGAGATCAAAATAAAAGACTGATTGAGAGAGGGGCAGGATATGATGGAGGGTGGATTTGTAAAGAGGGAAGGGGGAGGGCAGAGAATTATGGCTTATTGTCTATAATTATGGAAGTTGACAATAAGAAAGTTTTCAAAAATAACAGAGTCACAGCTTGTTTTGTAGTTTATAATCTGATAGAGTGCAAATAATAAAATATTAAATTCATAAACAAATGCATAACTACAAAAATGATATAGAGGATAGTGGTGGCTGACAGAGGTGAGGCTGGCTCAACCTGCAAGGCTTTTCTAAGGAAAGCTTCAAGCTGGGGAGATTGTGCCTGGGAAAGGAAAAGTCTGTAAAATATCCCGAGGATTTAACTTTTTAAACAAAATAATTTACTCCTTTGCAGTAAAAGGTAATCACTTTCAATTGCTTCATTAATTATAAAAGAAACTAAAATTTAAATAATATTACTTGGAATATAGGCAGTTATGTTCCCCTAAAAACCTCAAAGTTAATCATGTGTGGAAGTTAATTTCCCAAGTTTCCTTTTAAAACTAGTGTGGAGTTCTCAGTATGTTTACATATGACCTTCATTAAGGCTAAGAATTTCTTCATTTAGATTTTGGCTTTACATGACTCTAATGCTAGTTGTTCTCAACACTTTATTTCAAAGAAGGATAATTCTTTTTCCACTCTTCCATGTTCATAATGCTCTAAGCCATATTGAGGCTCACAGGAAGGCCTTCACACATTTACCTCATTTTGATTTGTTCTTAATTCAGCAGACCTGCAGAAGCAGCAACCCAGGCCATTTGCTCTTCACTTCCTTGAGAACACTGGCTAAGTTTAGCATTACTGTGGAAAACTACCTTGTGAGAAAAGATTGTATTTTCTCATCATTTTGGTACACAACTAGTTTTTAACAAAAGGCTGACTTTGATAGTAAGTTTTACAAATGATAAAGATATGAGTTAAAATTTGTGAATATTTTGAAATGGACACTGAAGTCTTCTACTGCAACACCTCCCATTCTTTCCCCTAACCTCCCACATTTGCAAAACTGACTCATTTTCTACAGGGTGGGAAAAAAATCACGAAATCACTGACTTCTAATAAGAAACCATACACACCAGAAGATGATGGAACAATGTCTGTAAAAATGTAACAAAGGTGGGATGGAGAGATGGTTCAGTGGTTAAGGAGCTTGCTTGAAAAGCCTAATGACCCAGTTTAAATTCCCCAGTATCCACATAAAGCCAGATGCACAAAGTAATGGAGTGGCTAGAGGCCCTAACATGCCCATTCTCTCTATTTCTCTCTCTCTCTCTCTCTCTCTCTCTGCCTATAAATAAAGAAATAAAACCTTAACACATTAAAAAATTAGCAAATGTAATAGAACCAGACAAAATCATTAAGGGTATAGCTAGAGAAGAGGAACTGCGGAATGAATTAGAAGAGATAGAACTAGAGACAGAAAGATAAAACTGGAAGGAAGGTAAGTGGAAGGAAAGATAAAGCCAGAAAATACAGCAAAAATGAGAGTGATCAATGATGTCAGGTGTTATTGGAAATCAAGGTAAGAGAACTGGCTATTTGAATTGAGTGACCTGGATAGAAACAGATTTGATAGAATGGTGAATTTACAGATTATTTGGAGTTGAATTAGGAGAGAAGAAGTAAGGAATTGGACATCATATATAAAGACAGCTTTTACACAGAATCCTGCCTTACATAGGGAGGAAAGAAATGGAATGGTTAGTTAATGAGGGTAATAATGAAAAAGGTTTGATTTTGGTTGATATGCCAACTCTAACAGTCCAGTAAAGAGTAAAAACAAACAAACAAGCCATGAACTACATAATAAAGAGAACTGTCTGGTATTATCAGATGTGTGGAAGGAAAAAAATATCAAGTTGAACTTGAATAAAAAATATAAAACATATGGACCTTGAATTTTCATGTCTTCTTTACATTATAGAGAGTTTAGCATTTATATAGTCACTGTAATATGTTTAAAAGTCTATTTAAAAAGACAATATATATATATATATATGTATATATATATTGGTTTTTCGAGGTAGGGTCTCACTTTAGCTCAGGCTGACCTGGAATTCACTATGCAGTCTCAAGGTGGCCTCAAACTCACAGGGATCCTCCTAACCTCTGCCTCCCGATTGCTGGGATTAAAGTCATGCACTACCATGCCCGGTGGTATGTATATTTTTAATTTATAGATATTCCTCAAATGTTGACTAGGTTGTATTTCAAAATTTGTTCTTTAAGTTATTTTGGGTGATATTTAATAATGATATTTTAATATTACTTTGAGCACAGGGTTTACAAGAGAGTGAAGTTTCAGAAGGAAAGACAACATACAGCCAAGAGCATGGTTATAGACTTCTCAAAGAAGAGTTACCTAAGTTATTTTAAAACTTGCTATACAATTTTATACTACTACTGATATTATATGAGGCTGTTTATTCTGACTGGTCTACAGAATCCTATGACCTAGATGAATTAGGTTACTCATTATCTGGGGAAGTTTGGTTATCCAGATCTTTATTTCTATGAGAAAACTGATTCTAACTTCTAACCCAAGATTCCGGAACACATCTCCCATTATGAACTGAGCCTGAAGGTGGGAGAGGAAACAGCCTCTCTCTCCCGCTCCATACCCTCCACTTCCAGCAGTGAGGGTAGGATAGTAAGGCTCTGTTGGCATCAAGGACAGAAGCAATGGGGTAATGGAGAACTTAGACATTAGTGTCCTCACCAGTGAATATTAAATGAAGATCTTTGAGTCACTACAGCTAGAGGGATGAGAACGACATTTCTACAGCTACAGTGTGGCGGTGAGTCTGTGGTAACACATCTGTGTCTTTGGAAGAATATGTTGAGTTCTCTGTTCTGTCAAAAGTGTGCGTGTGTGTGTGTGTGTGGTCTGTGTGTGGTCTGTGTGTACATATGATCTTTTTTCTGTTCTGAACATATGAAGATTTGATGACCTGTAAACAACTAAATTTTAAAATATTTTGTTCATTTCTGCCTTCCTGATTAAGAAATATGTTGCACATAAATAAACTGAAAGCAGAATTATTCATATACAAAAAATTTTCTGTATTATCTGAGATTCAATTAAACATGGATCAAAAATCTTTGGAAAAATGTCATCTCTGAATGAACATGGACAACATTTTCTTGTCATTATTTCCTAAACAATATAATAAAATGACTATCAATGTAGCATCCAGTTTACAAGTAGAGCATATGGGAGGATATGCACAGGTTATATTAAAACACTGTATGAGTTTTATGTAAGGGACTCAGGCATTCACAGATTTTGTATCCTCTTATTATCCTTGGACCAAGTCCACATGGAGGACTCCAAAGTCTGTAAAAGAAAGCCCATGTTCAAAGCATTCTACATCTACTGGAGTACAGAGTAAGAACTGATATATGTGTGTAATGACAATGCTCAGAAGTCCTGAAGGGAATACTGTACTATCCACACTTAAAACTATTTTCAGCATAGAGTTAATACTCTTTGTAAATCTTTGAACACTGACAAGCCCTATAATTCTTGGCTAAATGGGATGTCATCCAGAATAGTTCCCAGTTATGGCAGTGAGAACTTATGGTTATTTTCTTAGGTGGAGAAGACTCTCCTGAGATCTATTGAAGCAATTGTTTTTTTATTTACTACAGAGAGAGAGAGAGAGAGAGAGAGAGACACAGAATGGGCACATCAGGGCTTCTAGCCACTGCAAGCGAACTCCAGACACATGTGCCACTATGAGCATCTGGCTTATGTGGGACCTGGAGAATTGAACTTGGGTCCTTAGGCTTTGCAGGCAAACACCTTAACCGCTAAACCATCTTTCCAGCCCAATTTTTTCTTTTCTTTAAACATTTTTTTTTTATTTGAGGGAGGGAGAGAGGGAGGGGGAGAGAGAGAGAGAGACAGAGGGGGAGAGAGAGAGAGAGGGAGGGAGGTAGAGAGAGAGAACTGGCACATCAGGGCTTCCAGCTGCTACAAATGAACCCCAGACACATATGCCACCTTGTGCATCTGTCTTATGTGGGTCCTGGGGAATTGAACCTGGGTCTTTTGGCTTTGCAGGTAAGTGCCTTAACCACTAAGCCATCTCTCCAGCCTGAAGTAATTTTTTGTATGTCTTTCTCCTTGTTTTTTTTTTTTTTTTTGATTGTTCTTATAATTGTCTTCATTCACCATTTCTGCCTATCTTGGAATATAAGGTAGATATTTTTAGATATACACTGGAGCTTAAGCATTGAAGGTACATTCATGGTGAATGGCTTTAAACTTATTGGATGAATATATATGTATATATATTCATATATATATGTTTGTATGTATATTCTTAAATATAGCAGGAACGTGCTTGGGTTCAAAAGGTTTAGAATTGTAATTACTACTCACTGACACTATGAATTACAGCTAAGTAATTTTCTTTTCTTCTTTCAAATGAAATGGGTACACAGATGCATATTGTGAAAGCACACTGAGTCTTAATTGCCTGCTCTGCGGCAGTATTTAGGAACACAATCAGAATCAGACGGGCTAAGACATGCATAGAAAGGAAACCTCTAGGAGGGAATGTATTTGTTAACACTTGCTTCTGAGATTGAATCTGAGCTTTCTCTAGTTTTTTTTTTTAATGTGTTTTTTACATAGACAGCTTTAGAAATTAACTGACTTGTTCATAAATGTTATATTCATTGGCATTCTGATTCATTGGCATTCTCAAATAGTTGCTATTTTAAATCTTTTTATGCTCCAAAACTGAACATTTGTAAGTGCTGAGATTTCTTCTCTATAATTGTGTTCCATGCCATCACTGGTACTGTGATGAGGAGCTATTTGATCAATTGGGACCTGTGGGGCTTTCTTAGTCGCTTATAAACTCACGTTCCAATCACCAGGCTGGATATAATTACACTTTGGTGAAATCTTTGAGCTTTAAAGGCTAATGGATAGCCTCAAGTATTTAAATAACTGCTTGAACTTTGTTAATTGATACAAACTGTCGGTAATAATTCCTCTTTGTCTGGAATGCTACCTGAGCGGCTTTATCTTAGGTTTATGTACTTAGCTGATGGTGTTCAATGCTACATGATATTTATATGAGCCGTCTATTCTAAGTCATAGCATAAAGCTAAGTACTATTTTCACAAGTTAATACATTGGAACCTACTTGTGCTAGATCAGAAAATTTAGTGTGTTATATTGAATTTATTAGTCTTTTGCAAGCATACTAAAAGTTCAGTACATGTTTGTTCACGTTGCAAACTTGAATGAATACATATTTCTTTTCAATTAATTTTAAAGAACACATGTGGAATTAATAAAAACCATTCATGGATTTTATTACAATAAGCAATTAGATGGTGGATTTTCTTTTCATTGTATCTTTTTTATTATAACCACTAGATATAATTTGGAATAATTGGGTCAATATTTAAAAATAGATTACTTTTTATTTAAAACTATGACAATAAAATGAGCACTAAACATTGACCTGAGCCATAATTAACATAACAATAATAATACTAAGTTGTGGAATAATTATAAATAATGAAATTTCTTTTGGAATATCTTAGTGAAGACTATTTTTAGTATCCTACTTTTGGACAAGCTAGAGATGTCTGAGCCTGCATCTTTGTTTTACAACATGCTGCCTTGTAGGTCAGGAATGAAACCTGAGAGCAAGTGTTTCCCCAGCTGTAAGATGAAAATGAAGGCAGGAGAGATGGCTTAGCAACTGAGGTGCTTGTGTGCAAAGGCGAAGGACCCAGGTTCGATTCCCCAGTACCCATGTAAGACCAGATGCACAAGGTAGTGCTTGTGTGTGAAGTTTGTTCAGTGGCTAGAGGCCCTAGTGTGTCCATTCTTTCTCTGTCTGTCTATGTGTGTATGTACGTATGTATGTATGTATGTATCTGTCTCTTTCTCTCTCTTAAGTAAATAAACAAAATATTTTAAAAAGATGGAAAATGATTATGATAACTAGAATATCATGTGAAATACTCAATTCCTCTTGGTGTTTTAAAAAATTCAATAAACAGTACCTCACTATTAATATACATAAGAAATGTCATAATTTTTAAGTTTCATTTTGATTATAACTAAACTTAAGAGTGTGATTAGATGACCTCAAACTGTTTCCAAAGCTAAAAAATATGTATTCAAATTATGAATTCCCTATAAAGTAATTTTTTTCCTGAAAATTAGCTACTTGAGAAAGTCACCACTTATTTAAATGTATGAATGTTGGTATGTTTTTAAAAAAATGACAATGTTCTATTATCACTCATATTGATCTATTTTTTCCAGCTTATTCTTGATAGGTAGAGGTTTATATGAAATCTGATAAGCCACTACGTATTAGTAAATCTAATGATAAAAGTGACCAATCTCAGATGATTGATAACCTATCTATTAGTTTATGTCATTTCCTATGTGTTGGTAAATTTGTGTATCATTTTTGTATTAGCAGTTGATATGCTATAGAATCTTATGGAAGAACACAGACTAAATCACCATGTAACCACTTTTATTTTCTTAGCCTAAATTTTAGAACATATCCAAGATCAATCAGATTTTCTCATCATTAAGTTTTATTTACAGGGTGCCATATAACAAGATATTATGACTTCAACCATTTCAACAAAAATACTTTCTGCCATGTATTTTCCAGGATTGAATTTCCAAAATTTCTTGACTTTGCAATCCCAGGTGTGAGAAACTTTATAGTAGACTTTCATGCTGATGATATTTCTGCTAGAAATTGCTAGCAGCTTCAAATAGTACTTTAAGGTATTCTTGGAGTTAACAGATTACCTAAATGACCATCTGTAGGGACTCACCTAAAATTGTTCATATTAATTTGGAGAGGCATATAATATAATTTCCATCACCAATAATATCTGCAGAAAGGATAAATGCTTTGAGTTTTAAATGCTGATGAATTTTGAACTTTCAGTGAAGGCATGTATTTTTTATTTCATTGAGTCATTATTTTAGAATCTTTTTTATTCTCTGAGCTTTAATGATTATCATGGGTTGATATTGAGAAGCTCATCAAATACTGGGCAGAAAACAATAATTTAGAGTTTTTTTTTAAAAAAACTGAATCCAGAATTGAATTAAAAGATAATCACTTTTATTTTGCTTTATGTAATGCAAATTGGATACCTACATGGATTTAATGTACTAATTCCATTCTTGATGTTCAACATTTAAAAAAAGCAAAGTCTATATATGTAACCTATTGGTATGAAATTGATACTTACTTAAACTTGCTATCCCTCATCCTGTTGGAAAGAGAGCTGTTTAGATTTATAGGAAATAAGGACAAGCACACACATTTCTCATAATAAATTAATAATGAAGGGAGAGATATCATTACTATGTTGTAAATTATACAGTAAGTCTTAGGTGATTTATTTAGTATCCTAAACACCCAGGAAATTTCATTAGTTGGCAGCAATTTGTAATGCATATTAATTGCATGCTCCATCCACATCTGAAATAAAAGGAGAATATGAGGAATAAACTAATTCTGGCTTCCTTTTGGATATCATATTTTAATTTCTTTTATGTTTCTTTAATCTTTTCAGCACTGCTTAAGGATTTGAAGGATGTTGATTAAAGCATTTCCTCTGATTAATTATATTTTGGCTTTCAACTGTTGTATTTTATTTTAAAATCAAGTGCACACACATTGTCTGGATTAGAGGAGCATCTGCTCTTCCCAGTCTTTGCAAATATTTATATAAATCTAACTGCCACCCATTCCCTCCAGGTTCTCACAGCTTGGCTACTACTGATTGCCTGTCCTCATCAAGCCATGCTCAGGGTATGGAGACTTAAAGAAAAGAGGCCTACTTTTCAGGGATAGTTGTATGCATGGCTTTGCTTATAATATATGATACTAATTCTCAGGATTCATCGCGAAACATAGGGTTTCCTTTACCTCAGGGTTCTTCAGTTATGTGTTGGATTATTATGAATTACAAACTATTTTGGGAAGGGTTTTATGAAGAACATATACTGTTTTGTATATCTCACTTACAATCAATAAGACTAAACACATTTAAAACTTATTAGGAAATTTAAAGGTAAGATCTGAATGCCAAATACCTCCTATATTTGTTTTCTTTTGTTCATTCCTTTTTAACGTGACTCTATGGGCTAAGAGAACATAAATCACACCGCAGGGATGGAATGTGACATTTAAAAAATATATTTTATTTATTTATTTGAGAGAAAGAGAGACAGACAGAGAGAGAGAGAGAGAGAGAGAGAGAGAGTGAGCGCATGCACACAAGAGCAAGAAAGAGAATGGACACACCAGGGCCTGCTGCCACCGCAAGCAAAGTACACACACATGTGCCACTTTATGCATCTGGCTTGATGTGGATACTGGGGACTTGAATCCCTGGCTGTCAGTCTTTGCAGTAAAGCACCTTTAACTACTGAGAAACCTCTTCAGCCTGTAAATACTTTCTTTCTCTTTTTTTATTTTTAAGGTTGTCATTCATGTGAGTTTCCTTAAGTAGTCATAGCTTTCTTAGAAGGACAATTTCTTTTCCTTTGGTTTTTCAAGGTAGGATCTCCCTCTAGCCCAGGCTGACCTGGAATTCACTATGTCATCTCAGGGGGCCCTGAAACTCATGACAATCATCCTACCTCTGCCTCCTGGGTGCTGGGACTAAAGGCATGTGCCACCATGCCTGGCAAAAGAAGGGAAATATTTTAATCTAGGGTCTTATCTTTATTTTCTGCTTTGATACAGTGGTAGAGACATCTAGTTGAGTTCATTTTACAAATTATCCCTTGACCATGTAGTTCCTGTGGATTTTTGTATTGTAATTTCTAAGACTGAGAATTTCTGTTCTTGTAGCTTTATGTAATTATGTTCAAAGGGGCTTGAATTAAAATGGAACAGATGTGTCCATCTTTAATTATAGTGTAACAAATTGTGTTACTGTATGGCTTTATTAAGTGAAACACTCATCTTTATGAAATAATGGGTCAGACAGCTTCAAAATGCTATCAGTGCACACAGAGTATTGCCTACCACACTTAGACTTCAAAAGGACAGTTAAAATTAAGAGGCTGTGCACATAGAGCCAGAAAAGCTGATGGACATATACATGCTTGCTTTTTTATTTCAAGTAAAGTGAAACAATCATTAGAAACACAGGGTGAATCTTAATATTATCTAAATAAGATGAAAATATTTGACATCATAAGGAATAATAAAGAAAACTGAGACTATGCTATGGGTTTTTTTTTTCTTTTTTTTTTCTTTTTGGTTTCTCAAGGTAGGGTTTCACTCCAGTCCAGGCTGACCTGGAATTCACTACGGAGTCTCAGGGTGGCCTCAAACTCACAGTGATCCTCCTACCTCTGCCTCCTGAGTGCTGGGATTAAAGGCATATGCCACCACACCCGGCTTCCTACAGGGTTCTAAAATATGCCATTTTAATGTTTCCTGAAAAACTGTTTGTGCAAGAACTCCCTTTTGAATAGTTGGTTAGGAAAGAGTCTTTTCTGTACCACTTATAGTTCTTTTTAGTATTCTCTGGATGCTACTTAGAGACCAAAACTCAGCAAGGAATTGGAGAGGTGCAAATCTCATGACCTGAGCCCCATCTAGGGGTTTACATGTCTATCATTTGTACCACATATTTTAATTATTCTAGACATCACCTGCTCCTTACATCTGTTCAGTTCCTTTAACCCAGTCTGTCACCAGTTATCATCTTTACTCTTACATACGCTGACGTATTCTTTTGGCTCCATTGTCAACCCCACCCCCAAACTAGGGTCCATTGCCTCAAAGAATGATTACTATGTCTGTGTTTAATCAAGTTGTTTTGATTCATTTCTTTTCCCTTTCCATTCCTTCATGTTATTCCAAATCTAGCAATAGACACTTTTAGTTTGATACAGCACTTCTTAAGTAGTGCAATAGATTTAAATGGTTTACTGCACAAGGCTGTACTTTTTGATTTAGACTGCTGGTTGGCCATAACCTCAAAGCATCTTCTTTCCACTACTTGATAAAGCAGGTGATGTGATCTTTTCATAAAATCCTTCACTCTCAGTGACCACTCATGGCTTCCTGTGAGCAGGGTTGTTCACTGTACTCTAACATATGGAAGCCTTGCCTCAACTCGTTTCCTTCTTTAGTCTAGGATGCCCTGATCAACCCTTGGCTCTGAAACCCTTTCTCTTTCTTAAAATGCCCAATTCCTCCTAATTCTTTTTTTCACTCTTTATTTTCTCAGAGTTGCCAACTGAGCTTTGGTTCTCACCCTATTTTAGAAACAAGTTTGATTCTTTGTAGCAATCCTCATTTCTTTGTGACATAAACTTATTCATAGACTGGATACAATATAACTAAGTTGGTAGATTCATTGATATGCATTCTTTGGAGGATTTAATTGCTAGGACCATGATATTGTTTACTGGGATGGGTGGAGAGCAAAAAGATGAGTTGGGTGAAAGAGAACTCATTTATGGCAATGCCCATAAAGTTGTTGGTTTTATGCGTGTGTGCACATGTGTGTGCACTGGTGTGGATGTAGGTGTACATGTGCATGCATATATGTGGAGGCTGGAGGAAAACTTTGGGTGTTGGTCTTTAGGGATTTTGTATACCTTATTTTGTGACAGAGTCTCTCATGGGCTGAAGGATAACCAATTAGGCTAGACTGGCTGACCAGCAAGCCCCAAGAATCTGCTTGTCTCCACCTCCCCAGAGCTGGGATTATAAGCATGTACCACCATGCTCAGTAATTTTGTTTGTATATGGGCTCTGGGGACTGAACTTAGGTTCTCACTGCTTGCAAGACAAGAACTTTACCAGCAGCCCTAAAATGATGGTCTTAAAGGAACAACTACATGAAATTTAAAGCTGGCGAAGAAAGAAATCCCTAAACTTTGCCTGAGATGTAGTTTACCTCAGATGTTAAAAAAAAAATCTTACTGATTTATCTTTCAGCTCTGATCTTAACTATACAGAAACAAAACTAGCTTAAAGAGATCAGAGGACATGGAGAGTGCACAACTACAGCACAGAAGCCACATCCAGGAAGGCACTGTGAATATGTTTCTGCAGTATTCAGAGCTCTTGCTCCAGGTCACTCCAGGCTCACAAGAAGCTGCTGGCCACTGTCCCTTCTTTCCTCCCTGTGACTCAGTCAATAAATATCACTTGCATTTTCAGGATCCAAGGAAGTGACAAAGCTTGAAATTCTGTGTCTGTCAAGGCAGAAGGATAGGTTATATTCCCCGTCTTCCTGCTAAGACTTAACCTAGAAGTTTGTATTCTCATCTGGGGGTTAAGAATACATTTTAACATTGATAAGTTAGAAATAAAGGCAGCAGTTTGTATTACAAATGAAGATAGGCTGGTCATCAGATTATTTTGGTTTACTTATTATATTTTATGGCCTTGAGCTGACACCTGCCTTCATCTTTGGATTAAACCCACATGTTTCAAACATATTTGAGAAAGAAATAAAAATTGCATCAGTACTGAGCATATACATACTTCTTTTTCTGGTCATCATCATCTAAATATTGTAGTATAATAAGCATTTACATGGCACTTAGATTGTGTTATGTTCTGTAAATAATCTAGAGTTATGGGAGAATGTGTATCAGTTATACATAAATATTACATTGCTTTATTTTATTTATTTGAGAGAGAAAGAGGAGAGAGAGAGAGGAGGAGGGAGAGGGAGAGAATGGGTATGCCAGGGCCTCCAGCTACTGCAAATGAACTCCAGACGTATGTGCCCCATTGTGCATCTGGCTTATGTGCGTCCTAGAGAATTGAACTGGGATCCTTTGGCTTTGTAGGCAAACGCCTTAATTGCTAAGTCATTTCTCTAGCCCAATATTACATTACTTTATATGAAAGGCTTGAGTAGGGTCACTGGAATCAATTCACTGTGGAAGCTGAGACATATATATAGATATATATAGATATAGATATAGATAAAACAAGAAACTTCCTTACAGTTTTAAAACTTTTTTTTTTTGCATGCACCTAGTATGTGTGGTGTGTAGCTTCTGCACGTGGATGGTCACATGCATTGGCTGGAAGGGAATGCTGGGTATCCCCTTCCGTTACTCACCTGCCTGTTTTTCTTTGCTACAGTGTCTCTTACTGATTTTGGAACTTGCCATTTGTGACCCCCTGGAGATTTTACTGTCTCTTCTGTAGGACTAGGGTACCAGATGTGTGCATGTACACACCTATCTTTACATGGGTTCTAGAGATTTTAACTCTTGAGGTCTCAGACCCTCTCATGCCCTCATACTTGTTCTAGAAGACACCAAACCACCAAACTATCTCTCCAGCCACTTTCTTATATTTTAGTAGCCAATTAAATGAAACAAGCTTTATTCTTGTGTAGTATAGACTAGAGATGGAGTTGGAAATAAAAATACTTTACCAGATTAATGTGCTGCAAATGCATGTTACCTTACTAGATGAAAACATGCTTTTCAATTGTGTAATATGGACATGATGACTTCAAGCTGTTTATTTTTTTCGTATATTGGTTTTTGATTTCAAAATTATTCTGTCAAATTGCAGAAAATTCAGATCAATATAAAAATACCACACTTAATCTCATCCCTCCACTTGATGATAGCCATGTTCAGCAATTTTATAGAGGTATATATTTCTATAATAATTATATCACAGTATCACTACTTAGTGCAAATCATTTAGCCATGCATAGTCAGTTCCTATGTTAAATATTAATAAAACAAATCATTTTGTATTAAATATTCAGCAACACTAAATATAATTCCCCATTTCATCAATTCATTAATTATAAAGATATTTAACATCATATATTCATAAATACCAAATTTATTTAAAAATATTGATTAAACAAATCTCATATTCTATGAGGCAGCTTTAATTTTTCATCAATGGAGATGCTCATTTGAATTATCCAGGTTTTCCTGGCTTATCATCTGTACTTTAATATCCGTTTATGATGCTGTTACTGGAAGTTCTAACCAAGCCATGAGTGTCCATTTATAGAACATTAAGACCTCTAGTACATTTTTAATCTCCACATTATAATCATTTATCATGTTGCTTTTATAAGTGGTTTTGTTTGCCATACTATCCAACAGTTGGTTTTGTGTTAGACTCTAGGAACAGCTATTAAATTAGACTAATTTACCATAATTCAAATTTTAATGGTTTAGTTGTTTTTTATTTCTCCCATCTAAGCATATTACACATATAAAACTAATTTTGATGCAGAAAATTTTGGACTAATGTCTTCACTCAATTTTTAAAATTTTATTTTAATTTAATTCATTTGAGACACAGAGAGAATGAGAGAGAAACAGAGAGCCAGAGCTTGCCAATACAAATAACTCTGGACACATACACCACCTTGTGCATCTGGCTTTATATGGGTACTGAGGAATTGAACCCAGGTCATCAGGCTTTAAAAGCAGGCACTTTTAACCACTGAGCCATCTCTCCAGACCCTTCACTTATTTCTTAAAATTTTATTCAGAACAAATAAATTGAGGAAGCATCCTCTGAAGGAATTGATTTTAACTTGTCCCTTTTTTTGAGGGTCCATTGTGGGAAATGGAAATTAATCTTATATTTGAGCATTCATGTTCCAGGTAAGGGATGGCAGGATCATGTGATATACACACATGAGATTTTAGAAGATAATAAAAGTTTTATACTCTGTAATTTGATAATTATGTGTTTTTAAAAATATAATTGAATATGACAGTGTTTTATAGACTAACCCTTCATTTTATAAATGGTGACATTGACTTAGTGGGTATAGGAGTCTCTTAGGTTCCACAGACATTCATAGGGAGAGTTCCAAATAGGTACTCTTACTGAATATCATACTTTGGTATAAACTTATTTATGTAAATAATTCATTATAAATTTATTCAAGAAATTTAGAACACATTTTAACATCTTCTAAAAGAGTGGCTGCTAGTACATTCTTTCACCTTTGTTAACTGTACTTTGAGATAACTTCCCCTCAAGTTTCTCTTAAGAAACCATTCTATACTACTTTTGAGGCAGTGAAGTTGAACTTCTCTTTCTCTTAAGAAATACTGTTCTTTTCTGCTTGTATAGAAACTGCTTCCTCTGATGGGGGCATTACTTAGAATAGGAAAAGTTCAATCATGTTATTCCCTAGCTTGACAGCCTCACATATCTCTGTATTCTGGAAAGGGCTTCATTGATTCATTCAACAAACTTAATCAACTGCTACTTTGCACTCATGGTGCTAGACATGGAGTAAACACACATGAAAGATTGTCTTGTGATGGTTGCCAGGATTATCAAAGGGGGCTGGAGAGATGGCTTAGCGGTTAAGGCACTTGCCTGCCAAGCCTAAGGATCCAGGTTTGATTCTTCAGGTGCCACATGAGCCAGATGCAAATGGTGGCACCTGCGTCTGGAGTTCATTTGCAGTGGCTGGAAGCCCATTCTCACTCTCTATGTCTCCTCTCTCTCTCTCTCTGTCTCTAATAAATAAATATAAATAAACCTTAAAAATGATGATAAAACTCAAAGGTATGGATTGACTAAATGGTATTTATGTACTGTAAGATTGCCATTAGAGATAAACTTATTACTTGTTTGTCACAATTTATTCTTGTTCTTGACTGCAGTACTTTTATTCCATGTCGTGAGTTATATGCTTGGCTTAGGGAATGGCCACAGAAAATGGCCATTTTCCCTGCCAATATCAGATAAGTAGAATGAGAGCATTAAGTTACTAAGATTTTGGGGGTTTTTATTGAAACTTACTTAGTTATTAAACTTTAGAGGCTTAACTTTCTTTTTTTGACAATTTTCACAAATATACTTGTGTTTTGATTGTAATTATTTCCCATTACCTTCTTTTGTCTTTCCTTCTCCTTTCCCCACAATGGCCACTTCATTTCCAGAAGACACTGTTCCCAGTGCTCTTTGGATCCTCTGACTCTTAAACCCTTTCTGCTCTCTTACATAATGTTCCTGAGCTTTGGAGGCTGTGACAGAGATTTCTCATTTAGTGCTGAGCACTCAATCCCTCTTAGACAATGTTCCCTCAACAACCACTTTTTCCCCAACACTTTAAGGAGTTTTTAGACTCTAAAGCAGTCATTGTAATCTGCAAAACAGTTTTCTGACCAAAGGTGAGAGTAGCACTAATTTATAAAAATAAATATGCAAAGGAGTTTTTCTGAGGCAGGTTTTCACTCTAGTCCAGGTTAACATGGAATTTATCTATAGCCCAAGCCAGCCTTGAACTCAGAGCAATCTACCTACCTCAGCCTCCCGAGTGCTAGGATTAAATGTGGGTGCCACCATGCCCAAGTTAGAGGGCAATTTGTTGGGCATAACATATCATTTACCCAAACAATAGTAGAAGCTTCCCCTTTAAGACATCTACCAGCCACAGGCTTTTGACTAGGTTTACAGTACCAAGCATGAATTTTCTCCTGTGGCATTGACCTCAAATTCAAGCTGAGAGTAGTTGGTTACTTCCATAACATTAATAACACTAATGCACTGGTGGGCACATTTTGCCTGGCTGGCTGGTGTTTAGTTTGCAGGATGCACTGTTGATTAAGACTGATGATGACTTTTCTCTTTCAACAGCCTGAAGAACAAGGAGCCTCGTGTTCCATATTCTAACCTAGAATTTAGATAATAGTACTACTCTCCTTGTAGGGACTATAATAATTAAGCAGGCTTCGTGATGAACATTTGTGAAAAGCCTGCCATTATTAGTAATAGTTCTAAGTCCATATGTGACATAGAAGAGATGAGCCTTATCCAAAGGCTTCATTTAAGCAGAAGTTTGAAAGTTGAGGAATTGGGTAGTCAGGAAGCTTCAAACACTCATGCTATGCAGTGTTACGTATGAGTATGCTGGGCAAGGAGATGTTAGCATCAAAAACTAACTACTGGTAAGAAGTAAAGCTAGAAAAGCAAGCAAAAACTTCAGGAAAATGCTCCTACCTTCCATGGATAGGAAGTAATGAATACCCTGGTCATACTGGAGATGCAGAAAGTTTTAGGAAGGTTATTAAACCATCAGTATATAAAAAGGATTAGAAGAAAACATGAGGTTGGAAACTGAGAACTCTATAAAGACATGACCATCTGCCAGACTAAGAAGTGTGCCATGCCCATCATATTTGAAAATATAGGTCACCTTGATTTCATAAAAAGTGTTTTTTTAAATTTTTCTTTTTGGTTTTTGGAGGTAGGGTCACACTCTAGCCAAAACTGACCTGGAATTGATTATGTAGCCTTGGTGTGTTATTGAACTCACTGCAACCCTCCTACCTCTTCCTGCAGAGTGCTTGGAAAAGTTTTGTTTGTTTGTTTGTTTTTGACGTCAGGGACCGGAATGGGAGCCAGGATACCACTGCCACTGGCATTTCAGTTGCTGCTCGGAACGGTGTTCTTTGGGAGAGTAAAGAGGACAGTGAGGAGAAATAAGCCAGGAACAGGGAATCTTGGCTATCATGGGTGCCACAGTAGGGCAGACTGTGGGCAGGGACTGATGTACACTCTGAGCATGGCAGAAGTCAAAAGTAAGACACTCTTGAAAGAAGTCTTCACATTATTGAAGAATCAGGAGGCCATTGCTGTTTTGTGTGGAACAAATTGGGTAGATTGCTGGGATGTAAAGGCTGATTGCAAGAAGTAAGTGCATAGAGTGAGTATAGTTATCATTTCTAAAAAAATTCACTGAATGTGATTGGAAAAGATGAGTTGTCAGAATGAAGGAAGCTTTTTGGTGTTTGTTTTGTGGTGGGAGAAATTGAGTACACATCTGCTTGGGTTGTTCCTATCATGTCCAGGAAAATGGAGCTTCTGTCCCTGTCTGCCCTTTAAAAGACCCTGTCTGGGATGCTGCTCACATCGGTACCTATAGCAAGAGATTTTCTTTCCAAAGAGAGAAATCCTATTGAACAACTCAGCAACTCTGGGTCCAGATATCTCTGATCACACTTCTAGAAGCTCTATAGAGTTCTACAAATATCCTAATTGGCACTGTTCTCTGACACACTTCTTTGTAATGTTTTTACAATTTCCCTTATTTCTTCTGTAACTGGCTGAGTTATTTAGAAGTGTGTTATGTTTTAAGTATTTGAGGATTTTCCAGTATCTTTCTTTTATTGATTTCTAATTCAATTCCATTGTGGTCAAAGAACATACTTTTTATGAGTTCTGGAGGACTGTTTTATGGCTAGACCTATGATTTGTCTTGGCAAACTGTTTGCTTTTGAAAAGAATGTGTAGTCTGATGTTAGGTGGAGTGTTTCATAAATATTCTTTCACACTTTTGTAATTAGGTTGCTTAAAGTTTCCCATAGTTAATACTATTTCAGTTTTTATATTTTTTCTTTCTCTGTTTCATTTTAATTATATTGTCAGTTTGCTAATACTTTTCCTGTGAAGTCTGACCTATTAAAAATCTCAAGGTATTTCTTATCTCTACAAATTAAACATTTTTAAATATCATTATCTCTAACTTATAATTTAATAATAAACATGTTATTGATCTCTCCTAATTCAAACATATTCATGTTCTAGTTTATTTACTTACTATTAACCTCATGTTTGATATATTCTTGAATGTTTTGTTATTTTTGATTGCATGTTTTGATTGGATAGCATACATTGGGAATTTACCTTCTTCAGTGCTAGAGACATTTCCTGTTCCTATAAATATTCTTGAACTTCTTGCCAGGGTTTATTTAAGTGACTTGGAAACCTCCTTTCTAGTTTTTTTAAAATGAGTCATTCACTAGAAACAGTTTAGAGTTTAGTCTAAGTTAAATTTTCCCTCATCCCTGTGACAAACCTTCCTTGGGCACTCTGTTCAATTACCAGTGAATAGTATTCTTAGTCTGCCTGGTGAGGAGAGGTCCCCTTCCTGACTCTGGAGTGACAGTTGTGTTCCTGTGGTTTTCTTTCTGGCTTTGGGAAGTTTCCTCACACACAGGCACTTATCTCTCTCTGTACAATATTTGGGGGAATCTTTTGTAAACATCCACAGTTCTGATTCTGTGCATTTCTCTCCCTCTGACACTGTCCTGCAAGCTCCAGCTGTCATATTTTCCTGTTTCCAGATCTGCTTCCTCTGCTCAGGGTGATTCTGAGCTCTTCCTCCCTTAGCCTCACTTTGAGAACTCTCAGCGCAGTACACTGAAGAATTTGTAGGTCTCAATTCATTTGGTACTTAATTCTCAGGGATAACTGGCATCTACTGACCAGTGTCTAATGTCTTAAAATACATAAAAAAATATTTTTTGTCTTTTTTTTTCAGAAAGAGCGTTGTTTCAGGTGGGATAGAAAATATGATCGTTATTACTATGTTTTAGGTAGATCTAGAAGGTTCTAGGAGCTTGGTTTACAACTGTTTCAGGACTTAAAAACATTGTATTTTAGGTTTCTATTTGTACATTTCCCCTGGAGCCAGTCAGTATTAAAGGAGCATTTGGGGAGCTGGAGAAAGCACTGTGGAACTGGAAGGGAAGAAAGTGAGGTAATTGATGGGACAGTACAGTTTCAGGGAGGTGGGGATTATCTTTTATACTTTCTACAGAAAGAAGATGATAAGAGACATGTGAGGACTGTGGTAAAAGACTGCATTATACATTGTCCACATTGATAGCTACCACTGATAATTGACATGTAAAAGGCTACTAACCCATAGGTATAGCGCTATTGCTTTATAGGTTCCTCAATGTATGGTTGCCTTAATTTCAACTCTGTATCTTTCAAGTCATTGTGTAGAGCAGAGATGTAGTTTGGTGAGCTATGTCTTATGTGTAGAACATAAAATAATGAAACACAAGCTTTATGCTGGCTATGGGAAGAAATTGAAGACAATTAGCTAACATTTATTTAAAACCTACTATGTGGGCTGGAGAGATGGCTTAGTGGTTCAGCACTTGCCTGTGAAGCCTAAGGACCCCTGGTTCGAGGCTCAATTCCCCAGGACCCACGTTAGCCAGATGCACAAGGGGGCGCACGCATCTGGAGTTCGTTTACAGAGGCTGGAAGCTCTGGCATGCCCATTCTCTCTCTCTCTCTCTTTCTGCCTCCTTCTCTCTGTCACTCTCAAATAAATAAATAAACAAAAAAATTAAAACCTACTATGTGCCACATGAGCACTGTGTTTATTGTTATAGATGTTCTGATTTTACCTTTTTCACAAATACCTTAGGCACTTCTGAGTATCTGCTGGATTAGAATTCCATTTTCTTTAAATGAGGAAATTGAGGCCTCTGACCAAGTTTACACAGCTCGGAAGTGACTGAGGATGTGGATCCCAGCTGCCTAATTTAAGAGCCCACACTTTAACCACTGACTGTATTGCCAAAGGATTTAAAATAGAAATGGACTAAAATACATAAGAGAGCTGGAAGGATTGGAGGTTGAGATCAGAAAGCAGGATATTAATGCAAAAGGTGTCAGAGACAGAGAAGTTTTGGGTGATGCTGGATCTAAAGAAGGTGGCTAATGTGGGGTTGAAGCAAATGTAGATTAGATTTGAGGTAATTTAACAACCGTCAAGTGGGACTTTTGTTATTTTCTATTCATAGATATTAAAGTCACCCACAGTAATGACTCCATTGGAGGTATAGATGAGACTGATGACATTTTGTTTTTGTAATTAACTTGTCATTCTGGATTTTGTGACTGGGATCAGATTAGCAGGCAGTGAATGTACTCACTCATATTAGACAAGAGAAGCAAATGGAGTGAGTACAATGCAAGGAAACAATGGGTAAGAGTAATGAGAGATGACAGACTATGGTAGCTTTTTTAAAAAATTTATCCCTCTGCTCACACCAGTTCATTTCTATGCAAAGCAACCCCGCACAACTTCTCAGGTCACAGGCATAACAGCGAGCTTCTCTCACAAACTGCTAGCCCAGTCCAAGCAAAGCTCTTTCTCACCCTCATAAGCCAAACCTCACAGTCCATAGTTCTTACTGCAGTCAAGTCTTTCAACTCTGACCAGAATAGTCCATCACAGCTGTACTTACATGCAGATGACAAGGGTTCTGATTGATTGATGCCTGACTGGGAAGGAAGCCTGGGTTTATAGGGTGGCAGCTCCGTGGTTACACTAAGTCGCATCATTCTACTGGTGGTGGCTTGGCTGACAAAGAGCCACTGTTTTCTTTTATGGTGTCATTAAGAGCATTATCTGGACCAGTAGTTCACTGTGGAAAATACCTGATAGGAACACATTTACTTTTGGTTTCTTAATCATGCCCTTCTCTTTATAGATGGTTTCTTATAACAGATTCAAAAAGTTGAGAAACCCTAATATTGGACATTTCATTTTATTGGAAATGAAAGGTTGCCAGGCCCTCATCTTGCCAGCAGAGAGTCCATGGATATACTTGCTTCGTTGATGTGCATTACTTGGCATCGGTCTTGAAGTCATCTGGAGTGTTCCCAAGTAAAGTTCTTCGTGTCATTGTTTGGGACTTAGTGCCTTTGCATGCAGTGACCTCTTTGCCTTCTTTCATCTAACACTTCACCTCTGACAGGAGCTCCAATACTTTCCAGAAGAAGAAACAGCTGAAATTTCCAGAAATGAAAGAAGTTCCAAGTAAACAGCATCAATGCACCAGGACTTGTGGAAGCCCTGCTTCCTGGTTTAATATTAGTGTCACCATGATGCTGAGTACCAACTTTCTATTGCTCTCTGCAACCCAAAACACATTACTACTCTTATGATTATCAACATACTCTAGTGTTTAAAAAAATCTATTTATTTACTTATATGAGAGGGAGAGAATGGGCACACCAGGGCCTCCAGCCACTGCAAAGGAACTCCAGATGCATGCACCACCTTTTGCATCTGGCTTACGTGGGTACTGGGGAATTGAACCTGGTTCCTTAGGCTTTGCAGCCAAATGCCTTCACTACTAAGCCATCTCTCTAGCCCCTATACTATAATTTTTTACATGCATTTTCTGTTGAAGATTGGAGGGAAATGGGGACTGGAGAGGTTGCTCAGTGGTTACAGGTGCTTGTTTGCAAAGTTTGACAGCCTGGGTTCAGTTTCCCAGTACCCACGTAAATCCAGATACACAAAGTGGCTCGTGCATCTGGAGTTCATTTGCAGTAGCAGGGGGCTCTGGCATCCTCTCATAAGTAAATTAAAAAAAACAAGATTGGAAGGAAAGAAGGTATAAATTTCAACCTAAGAAATGAGATTGTCATCAGTTCTGTGTTGCAGCTCATAGTGTCACTGTGTGAAATTCAGTCCAATGTTGACAATATTCCCTTATTCTGACCTAGTTTCATGTCAGTTTTTTGCTCAGTTGGATTGGTTTCTCAGTGGACCATTTTAAAAGTGCTACTGGAGGAGTTTAAAGAGGGATCATGGACCTACAAACCTGAGCCAGACCATGGATTTCCCACTGTGGCCAGCACCAACATTCCAATGCTCCAGAACACAGCAGGGACAGGGCAACAGAGCATATGGTGACAAGCCAGAGCTCTGTGTGGGAACCATGTTGTTATCCTGTTCTGACTGGGTTGACTAACAACCAAGTGATACTAGCAAACCATTACCATGTGAGGCAGATTAGGGGGAAGGAGATATTTTCTTTTTAAAAAAAGCAACTTGAAATTTTCCTGTCAGCAAATCCTAAATTTTGTTTTTTTTCAATGATGTTTGAAATTAAGAAGAAAATATGTTTTCCTCAGGCAACAATTCTGTGTCCCTCACATGTTTATCATTTTAGTTGAAATGTTAAAGAGATCACCTGTTTCTAAGATCAAGAAACATAAACAGGTGATGGTTATAATGAAGTGTGGAGGGGGGAAATGGCACAGTGAGACATGTAATTGGAGCCAATGGCAAGAAAAGGACATGTTTCCTAAATAGAAGCATAATTCATCCTCTGAGTTAAATGTTCTTTTCATAAACCTAGTTTGTGCTTCAGCCCTTGTTGTTATGAAGAGGATTGTATATACTCATAAGAATACAGGAGGAAATGAATGTGAAAATAAGTTAAATCGTTGTTGGGAACGTTGAGGCTTCATATGTTAAAGCCATGCCCACAGTGAACCTTCTTTGTGCTCAGGTGCATAGAGGCTGGAGGGGGGAGGCTAGAATATGTTTGAGGAAGCCAATTGAGAAAGGGTGCTACGAAGTAAGCCGAGTGGCTTAGCACATACTGAATTTTGTATTCCATGCTTTATTTCTCTGCAGTATTTGTAATTTGTAATTAAAACAAAAAATTTGTAGGGAAACAATAAAACATCTTGTTTCATACTGCATCCTTTTTTTTTTTTTTTGAGGGAGGATCTTGATTTAGCCCAGGCTGTCCTGGAATTTACTATGTAGTCCCAGGGTGGCTTTGAACTCAGTGATCTTCCTAACTTTGCCACACCAGTGCTGGGATTAAAGGCCTATGCCACCACACCTGGCCTTGTATCCTTAATATATCTTTACTAGTCAGAGATCTGTGCTTTTAGAACTGGCCTTTCACTTGGTAGCAGGCATTGCTTTGAGAACAGAGCCCTAAGACTAACCAGGCTAATGTAATGTAAACCTTTGTAGCCAACAAAATGTACACTTCCCTTTCTCTTGCTTGAGAGTGATCATCTGATGCTGCTGAATGCTAAAGACCAAGAGTTGGTGTTATCTAAATCACTTGTTTGGTTTCATGGGCATATGATCTAGTGCCAATTTGCAAAGGCTTATTCCAAAACTGTCACTTAGATAGCATTTATTAAAAATGTAAGCCCTCTGACTAATGGTAAGATGCTAATATTTGGTCTTTCTTCCAAGTAAACAAATTTGTTTCCAGGAACTTGAGTGATGGAAAAAAAATGACCTTTAACTTTGTTTTCAAGTGATAGAGCCCTTTTTGATATGAAAATGCATATACAAATATGTTGGACATCATGAATCTCTAGGGAATTTGGGAGAGCAAAAAGTGATGAGTTAAACAATATGGACTTCACATGGTATTGCTGACATTGTTTTCTTAGATGTAAGTTAGTTTTTTTTTTTTTTTTTTGAGGCAAGCCCAACAGACTGGCCTTTTGTTTTTCATGAGAGTGAGAGCAAGAGACAGAATTGGTGTACTAGGGCCTCCAGCCACTGTAAACGAGCTCCAGATATATGTGCCATTTTGTGCACTTGTGCCACCTTGCACGTGAGTCACCTTGTGCATCTGGCTTACATGGGATCTGGGGAGTCAAGCAGGGATCCCTAGGTTTCTCAGGCAAGCTCCTTAATCTCTAAGCCATCTGTCCAGCCCTAAATTAATTTTATAATCAGTGTTTGGAGGAATTCTATTCTAATGTAGAATGAGTTACATTGTCAAAACTGCTTCTGGACAAATTGAGATGCCCATACTCTTTTCAGTTCAGAATATGTTGTTGAAGGTCTCCTAGCTGCTGGGGCCTGTTCCAGGCACTGAGAAGGTAGCAGTCACTACACAGAGTGTCTGCCGTGAAGGTGACATTCATGCTGGAAAAGGTAACAATAAAAGTCATAACTACAAACCATGTAATATCTAACTGTGATTGCCAAGGGGGAAACCAAACTAGAGAAATTGCTGAGAAAGTGATTGAGTTAAACCAAGCACTAAAGTGAAGGCCTCTATTCCCAGCCCCTGTTGAGGTGGATGTAGGAGGATTCCTGAATTCTGCTGGTGACCAGCATAGGCAATACAATGAGACCTCACCACCCAATCCTGACAAAAAGGGTTCAGAGGCTCCTTCCTCTAGGGTAGCCAACAAAAGAGTGTTCAAAGTTGTATTTGAATTGAGGTCTGAATGAGAAGACAAACTGATGAAGATCTGGGAGGAGAGGGCATAGGGCTTATGAAGTAGTGGTATTCACTGAAAAAAAATCTAGTTGAATTTAGTTTATTTACTTATTTATTTATGATTGGAAGTAAGGCTAGCATGAATTTCTCTATAAGAAAAAGTATTCCTATAACTTTATTTTTCTTACTTCTGATAGGGAGAGAGGGAGAGAGGGAGAGAGAGGGAGAGAGGGAGAGAGAGGGAGAGAGGGAGAGAGAGAGAGGGAGAGAGGGAGAGAGGGAGAGAGGGAGAGAGAGAGAGAGAGAGCAAGCACGAGTGAACATACTAGGGCCTCTTGTCACTGTATCTAACTCCAGGTGCATATATCACATTGTGCAATTGGCTTTACGTGGCTACTGGGGAAATTGAACTGTGGGCCAGCAGGCTTTGCAAGCATCTTTAGCTGCTGACCCACCTCTCCAGCCCTTCCTATAAGTTTAAGCAGTAAAATAGGAAGGATATTTTGGACTCATGTAACTAGAAGTACAAAACTCAGAGTTAGTTTTTTTTTTCCCCCACAGAATTGTTAGATCTTGTCATCAAGACATCAGATTCTGTTTTCTTTTTGTGGTGGATTGATTCAGGTGTCCCCCGTAAACTTAGTTGTTCTGAATGCTAGGCCCCCAGCTGATGGCAATTTGGCAATTAAAGCCTCCACGAGGCAGTGTATGGCTGGGGGCTGGCTTATGGGTATTATAGCCAGCTTCCTCTTACCAGTATTTGGCACACTCTCCTGTTGCTCTCCTGATGTTGGCCAGGAGGTGATGTCCACCCTCTGCTCATGCCATCATTTTCCCTTGATATCATGGAGCTTACCCTCGAGTCTGTAAGCCAAAATAAACCTATTTCTCTACAAGCTGCTCTTGGTCAGGTGATTTCTGCCAGCAATGCAAATCTGGCTGCAGCTCTTTTCTTCGTTTACTTCTTCAGTGTGTCTGCATTAGTATCTTCTCTGTACCCTTGAAGGCACGTCAGCTCCCTTTGCAGCTGTATCACAGATTCTGGGAGTTTTAGACCTTCCACATTCAAGGCTAGGAAGTGACTACCAAAAGTCTCTTAGGAGAGTGGGAGGAACTTTCCCAGAATCTTTATCAACCTCTTTTGACATGCCACCCAAATCTTTCGAGGGGTCATTCCTGAACCCATAATTGCTGAGGGGAATAAAATGCCCCATAGGTAAATCAGTTTCATCTCTGAATGTATCTTAGAGATGGGATTTCATCCCTCACCCTGTTGTTATTCCAGAGACTTGTAACCAAACAGACAGAATGAAATAAATAAATGTATAATTATTCTTGGAGGAGAAAGATGGAAAAACTGTTGGTTGGGCAACCAAATGATTATCAAATATAGCTGTTTGGACTATAACATAATGAAGGAGGGGAGTGGGAATAAATGAGGCCAGACATTGTGGAAGAGATCAGATTGTGAAGAATCTTGTAAGATACTGATTTTGAATTGTACTCTACTAGCAGAGTCCTCCAAATTAAAACATTCCCTCCTAAAGGGAGAAGTATGAATGGAAATTAAGAGTTCTCGGGGAACTGAAACTTAATAGGTCACATGAGCAGTCCCCAAGGTTACAGGAGTGGTAAACATTTGTTGAGGGGCAGACTTTGACCAGTGTTGTGCAGCAATTGAAGCATTCTTTCCTTGGACTCATGAGACTGAGGAAGTCAACAAGTTTGGGAAAATGTTTAATACCCTCCCCCCAAGACTATGAAAAGGGAAAACCAACTACTTAGGAAGAGACTGTGTCTGACCTGCCTGCAAGTCATGTAGTGAGCTCCTGATACATGGTGTCTGTGAGCTGCTACCTATGGTGAGGTGGGCTGTCTGGCAATGCAGTTGCCTTTGAGTCACTCACGCTCTGTAGTAAGCCTTCACCCCAAGACTGAGGGAGGAGCATCGGCAAGTAATCCCAACATAGGGAGCTGCAAGAAAGTGGCCATGGGGAGGTTGTCCCCAGGGTGGGTGAGACTTCTTATGGTGCAGCTGCTGTGGGGTGTAGTGAGGCCTCTCACCCAGCAGAACGCAGTTACAGAAACGGGAAAATGATCAAAACGAGTAATTTGAAAGCACCAAGAATTGACTAAGGCCAAAACTTTACAAGAGTCCTTAACTGAAATATTGCCATTGCATCAGGTAGAAAGTGAAGACTTTTTTTTTTTTTTTTAAAGGGAAAACTTGCATTATAGGAACACTACAAAAAACCCTGAAATCCGAAAATCGCAGTAGAAGCTTTGTCCAAATCTGTGAATGACCACTAAGTATGTGTGTGTGCACGTAACCCTGGGGAGTGTGGTGAACAAACTGGGAGAAAGCAGAGGTGGCCTGCTCTGGAAAGGCAGGACGGCTTCTGATGAAATGGTGGGGTCGGTCTGCACTGGGGTGAGTGAATTTTGCCGTGTGCACACAGCTTGGGTGGCAGCAAACAGAAGTCGATTAGATTGATTTGTCAGAGGGCAGAATTATGGGATAGAAGAACAAGTGGGAATTTACTAGGGGGCCTACAGGCAAGAAACCACCAAAAGGGTGAGCTTCAACGTCTGAGTATGAACTCAGCTAAATTCCTTGGCAAATTCCTAAGCAAAATAGGCATGGAGGAGACCACCAGGGGGCCAGGCTAGAAAAGCAATAACTATAAGCCAAGAAAATTTGGCAGTGATATCAGCCTCTCTCCACACAGCACTGAGAAGATGGATTTTAGTGTGAGTCCTGACAAGCTAATGGCTTGCTAGAACCCAAATTCAGTGATCCTAACACAAAGAAAGGTCTCAGAGCCACTAAAACAGATGACCTGTTATTGACTGAATACTTGTGTCTCCTCCACCCACAAATTCATATGCTGAAGTTCTGACTTTCTACATGGCTCTATTTTCCAGATTGTTTTGTATTCTTGTCATGAACCCAGAAGTAATTTCTCCTTTCTTTCTATTTTATCCTCAAACGTGTTTGCAGTGATCTTTGGCTTGTACCTGTCGAAGGATAGAGTTGGGCTAAACCTTGGAGATGGAACTAATTAGTCTTAAAGAAATAATTATTAAATTTGAGAGAAGTCATATGGGCAGGTGTGCTGATCTATTCAAATTATTTTTAATATAAGTTGAGATGACATGAGAGACCTAGCTCTTTCTCCTGGTATATGCAAAGAGAAAGGTTTTATGAAGACACAGGGAGAAGGTGGATTTCTGCAAGCCATAGAAACAGCCTCCCCCATAAACTGAATCAGGCAGCACATTTGCTTTTGATGTTTTCATCAAGGAACAAAATTTCTGTCATTTAAGCCACATCTTTTATTATACTTTGTCATGGAAGCCTGGATGCATCAAGGATGACAAATTTAAAGGGAAAAATTCCTGGCCACAATAATAAAATGGAGGGTTTGAGGAGATAGCTTACAGTGCATGCCATTCTAGCAGGGGGACCCGAGTTCAATCCCCAATACCTGTATAAAAATATTGAGGGGGTTGGGGTGGCAAGCATGATAATCCTAGCATTGGGGAAGCAGAGTGAGGCTAATCCCTGGGGTTTTCTGGCTAGCTAGTGTAACATAATTGTTGATCTCCAGAACACTTGAGACCCTGTATAACAATAACGTTCCTGAGGATACACACCCGAGCTTGGCCTGTGCTTTCCACACATATGTACATCTGTACTCACATGAACAGACACACTCATGTGCACACATGAAAAATAAGATGGAAGCCAGGCATGTTGGTGCACGCCTTTAATCCCAGCACTCTGGAGGCAGAGGTAGGAGGATCGCTGTGAATTCAAGGCCACCCTGAGACTACATAGTGAGTTCCAGGTCAGCCTGGGCTAGAGTGAGACCCTATCTTGAAAAACAAAAGAAACAAAAGAAAAAGAAAAATAAGATGGAAAATGGATTTGTGTGTAGGAAGGAATTCAATAATATATTATGATTACACTGGGTTAGGATGATAAATTAGCATAGGCTTCAAAGGAGCTATTGTAGCTAAGGACAATTGCAAGTAATAGAAAAAGAACAGCAAATATAAATTAGAAGAAAGAATAATTGCTCTAAGTTATTAAACAAAAATGGAAAAAACTGAATGAGAGAAACTAAATGAAATTAAAAGTTGATCCTATTAAAAAAACAACAAAATAGGGCTGGAGAGATGGCTTACTGATTAAGGCACTTGCCTGCAAAGCTTAAGGACCCAGGTTCAATTCCCCAGTACCCAAGTAAGGCAGATGCGCAAGGAGGTGTATGTGTCTAGAGGCCCTGGTGTGCCTATTCTATCTCTATCTGCTTCTCCATCTCTCTACCTCTCGCAAATAAATAAATAAATAAAATATTAAAAAATAACAAAGAAGCCAAGAAAATAATAAGTAGCTAGCTTCATTGATGAAGCAAAAGTCAGAAAAAGATCAATGACAATAATTAAAGCTTAAATATAGTACATGTGTTGAATTTAAACAATAAAAATTATTTTAAATGACTTTATGGCAATAGATTTCAAAACTTTGATAAAGTAGGCAATTAAAAAATTTTGTCCATTTTTATTTACTTATTTAAGAGTGACAGAGAGAGAGAAAGAGTGATAGAGAGAGAGAGAGAGAGAGAATGGGATTGCCAGGGCTTCCAGCCATTGCAAATGAACTCCAGTTGTGTGCACTCCCTTGTGCATCTGGCTAACGTGGGTCCTGGGGAATCGAGCCTCAAACCGGGGTCCTTAGGCTTCACAGGCAAGTGCTTAACTGCTAAGCCATCTCTTCAGCCCAAAATAGGCAATTTTTGCATGAAAATACAAAAATGATTTACAGTGAAAGAGAGTCTTCATGCCCTAATATAACTGAAATTGGATTGATGAAATTTATAACTTGAAACCTTTTCCAGACAAGAGAGTAACTTATTGAGAAAGCATTTGCCTAGCATGAACACAGGCCATTTTCAGTCACCACAATGGGAGTCAAGTAAGTAAATAAATAACCATTTCACAAAGAAACATTAGGTATTTGCTTTACTTGAGAAGAAGAGAGAAAGACAGACAAAATGCTGGTGCACCATGGCCTTCTGCCAGTATAAACAAATTCCAGATGCATGCACCGCTTTGTGTACCTGGACTCACATGGGTATTGGGGAATTGAACCTGGGCTGTCAGGCTTTGCAAGCACGTGCCTTTAACTACCTCCTAGTCCTCTACAAAATTTTGATTCCAGTTCTGTACAGAGCCTTTGGAAAGTGGCCATATAGCTTCTGGATGAAGAATAGATTATACAAAGGCAGAGGCTGAGGCAGAGGGATTTCTTTAGGAGCCAGGTAATACTGGATTGATAGTGAATTAAGTTAGTGTTTTGGCATAGATTTTGATGGAGGACATCTCCTGAAATACATCTGGTAGCACTCCCTGAGTCTTGGTAGATACGGGGCACAAGAGAGCAATGAATATGCTCACCAGCCTTTGTCTTTGGCAGTGTGAAATGGATGAGAGAGCATTACCACAATGGAGGAGACTTGAGAGAAGTGAATTAGGGGTAAGGGAGTCATAAAGAATTTTAGTTTGCATATGCTGAATTAATGATGCTTCTATAATGGCCAAATAAAGTTTCCAAGTGGCAGTTGATGGAATGGTCTTGTTTTCCATTGGAAAAATCCAGGGTGACAATACAGATTTGAAGGTCATCAGCACACAGAGTTTTATCAGTTTTACAGAGGTGAGATAGGGTAGCCCATGAGGGTAGACTAAGGATTAAGGATTGCCACAGGTTGCTGAAGTCTCCTAGTAATTTAGCACTATCTGTGAATGGGAGAAGAAAGCAAACAATGTGTCTTTATAACTACTCAGTATTTAGTTCTGCACGTGTTTCCGAAATTATTCTTACAAGCACTTAGTTCTCCATTCCTGATGTTCCTGCCCACTCAAGACTTGGCTGCTTCTTCACTTCTTTACTCTCCCCTTCTCCCTTCCTCCAGGCTGACCTTTTTGTGCCTTGTTCTTTCACTTAGAAGAATTCCTTCCGTGCAGTGGACTCAATCACATTTAGACTGTGTCATCAAATTCCACAAGGCCTCCTTGCCTTTCCTGCTGACCAAACACTTCCCTCTCTGCTGTGTGATTGCATTTCCCTCCTCAATTTAAATTAACTTTGATCATTAATATTTTTCCTCCTTTTCTCAACTTCTAAGTATTGATATGTTCCATATCTTTGCCTTCTGTTTGTTTACTTATATCCCTCAACTCTAAAATCTAATAAATTCAGATTCCTTTCTTGTTCATTTCTCTATTGCCAGCTTTTAGAATAGTGTAGATGTACAGCATGTGGTTTTTGAGCAAATGAGTATGTGTCAAGGCCTTTTCATCTCAGTTACTCCCAGTAGCTAATTTCAGTCCTTAAACATTTTGTAGAGCTTCAGCCGCCTTCATTACTATTTTCTTCTGGAGAAATTTCTACTTCCTTCTCATAAGCTGAGGTCTCCTACTGTTCTGCAATCCATTCCTTTTTTAAAACTACAAGTGTGTTAGGTGTGTGTGTGTGTGTGTGTGTGTGTGTGTATAAGCCGATGTCTGTGCTGTTTTTATAACTGTTTTATACTTGGGCTTCTGATATTGTTCTGATTCGCGTCTACTTTTCTGAGTTCCAGGTTTCAGTGTGAATCATGGTCTCTGATTCTGCTTTTTTAATGGTGTTCCTTAGGAATCCTTTCCTCCACTCTTTTTCCAATGGCCACCCCATGTGGTATTTTGGTTTCAATAATTAACAATATGCTAGTAATTTCTAAACCTGCAGTCTGACTTTTCTGCAAAGTTACAGCCCTTTCCAGTGAGTTTTGGATACCTCGACCTGAAGTTTTTGCCATAACCTCAAAGTCAATGTTTTTAAAATGAAGCCCATCAACTTTCTCCCCACACATCTGCTTCTCACTATGTATTGGTGCCCTCTACCTAGACTTGGAACTTTGCAGTTTCTTTTGATCTCTATCTTTCCTCCATCTCCCTATAACTTGCTTGTTAAGTCCTATTTTCCTCAGCTCCATCGTGTCTGCGATGCCTGTTTGCTTGCCTGCATTCCTCTTTGTTGCCACTGTGCTCTGGCATAGAACCATCCTTGACCTTGGAGTGATTTCTTCTGTATTGTAACTGCTTGCAAAATCCTATGGGACTGATGATATTGGACTCGACCACCAGCACCACACAAAGAACAAAAGAAAAAGGAAGAAAGAAAAACCGAATACAAGATTGCACACTTTTCACAATTATCTATGTGTGTTACACTGCTTAGTCAACGTTCCTAGAACACAGTTCTCATAATTCTGCTAGTGTCACTATTTAATAGTATTGATGGAAAGATTTTCTTATATGATTACTCTCTTCCAATTTTTATGATTAGTCTTCATCTAAATACCATAGCATGATAACATGCTTTTTATTGTGTGCATCTGTGAGGTGTGTGTGCGTGTGTGTGTGTGTGCGCGTGCACACACAGGCATGCATATGTCATGGCGTGTGTGAAGGTCAGGATAACCTCGTATGTCTGACCTTATCTCTTACATTATTTATTATTTTTTTTTTGGTTTTTTTTGAATCATCTTTTTTTTTTTTATTAGTCAGTTCTGTATTCAGCAAATACAGTCAGTTTGGTACCATTATTAGGCTCATCCATGACCTACCCCCTCCCCTTGGCCCCTCCTTGTTGAGGTATACGGGTCATGCATTGTGGAGTTAGCCCGCAGTTATGGCTAGGCTAAATGTCTCTGCATATCATGACCCAACATGTGACTCTGACATTCTTTCTGCCCCCTCTTCCGCAAAATTTCCCTGAGCCATGTTGGGTTCGTTTTTGGTCTGCTTCAGTGATGAGGTGTTGAGGGCCTCTGAGGCTCTGGCTCTCTGATTTGGTAGGAGTTGATTTTTCTCTATGCTGATCTCCTTCCCCCTTGTGCTGGTGTCCGGTTCATCAGGAAAACAGCCCCCTTGCTTGTTTCTCCAAGTTTTCTTAGTTTCAGCCGGGGCCCTTTTGAGGTATGATGGGGTGGCTCTCTCCTTAGGATCTACATCTATCTGAAAAAGAGAAGAAGATTCTCCAACGGAGAGTAAGTTAGCATCAGGACAAATGAGATAACCCTTACTTTTTTTTTTTTATAGAGAATTTAATAGGTGTAGGCCCTCTTGTAGCGCACAATTGATAGTAGCTTGATACTGGAGAGTGGGCTTATGTTTGGATATGGTTCTGACTTGTTTCCCAGCTCCAGCTATGGGTCCCATACCAGTGAGGGGATCAGTTAACCAAATTGAGAGCAGTTGGTTCCCCACCATGGCTGTGTGCCACCACTGCACTTGTGTGGGCATCACAATAAGTTATTTGCTGCTAAGTAGGTTAGACCATGCGTTGCTTCGATAGATATTGGTCAATTTCCCCCAGTCGCCCATGTAGCACCTTCTGGCACTAGACGCGCTGACTGTCTGGGGACTGACTCTCTTCCAACTTCCAGCCATGCCATTCTAATTTGCATGTCAATCACATAAGGTATCTTCAGCAGTAGGGTCTTACCACTAACCTTTGGTGGGTCATCATCTCTTACATTATTTAAGGCAGGATCTATCTTGGTTGCTGCTGTGCATTCCAGACTAGCTGGCCCGAGAGCATTGGGATTCTTCCATCTGCAACTCCCTTCTCGCCATGAGTACACAGGGATTACAGACACTTGTGGTATGGGTCTGGCTTTAGGTGGGTGATGGGGAGCTGAACTCTTGTTGTCAGACATGTGCAGCAAGTGCTGTACCCACTTAGCCATGTCTTCAGCCCTTAACATACTCTTAACACTAGTATTTGATGATACTCACAACACATTACAGACTACCATCACCATAAAATTTGAAAAAGACTCCTCCCTGTCTACACAGTGACCATCTGTAAATTTGCTTCAGCCCACTGTATTGTCATTGAAAAGAATTCCGCCTTCTCCTAAGCAGTCCTATCAGTACTATAATAGATCTATGGGCTTATAATATATGCTTTCCAACATTTTCCCATGCCCATAAAATACACACAGCTATTAAAATAAAAAATGTCACCAGTTCACCACTTAAAATCACATTGTATATCACATTTAAGGACATACTTGCCTACATAACAAACTTAAAATTACCATATTGCTATTCAACTTTCTTGTAAAATACACAGATTTTTGTCAACTTCTGTTCTTTATTCATCTGTGTTTAAAAATCATTGGATAAGTTATGGATGAATAATCACATCCCTCCTTCCCTGTGTATACTTTGCACCTCTAGCTTTTAGGCTTTTGTTTATGTTATTTTCTTGCCTTCAGTACCTTATTCTCTGAACTTTTGATTATGTAAAAATTCTATCCATTATTTCCACATATAAGAATCCAGTTCACTTGTTTTAATATATCCCTGAGACTTTTTATAGTTCTGTAATTCAAATTAGCACTTTGCAATGAGTCTCTTCACAATGAAGAACATGAACTATTTGTACAGTACCCATTAGCCACATGTGGTTACTGATCACTTGAAGTTTGGCTAGTGAGACAGAAGTAGTAGATTCTTAGTCTAATTTAATTTTAATTTGTCATTAAATATCTACAGATGGATAATGGTTTCTATATTGGATAATATAACCCAGTACTGTTAACTGAACATACAACACACTGATATTGCTGAATAGCTAGTATATTTCTTATTTATTTTATTTTAATTTTAGTATGCTTTTAAAATTTTGCATTACTGTAGCATACACTTGTCTCACCATCTCTTATTGTTTATAGCATCCTGGAGGGAAGGATCTGCATTTTATAATTTTAACTGTTTCCTGTATGCATCTAATAAGCACATTTTTCTTTCGGCCACAAGTACACAAGACATATTTGTTAGATAACTGAATGATAGTACAGCCACTTGGTAACTTGGTTTAATTGTTTCAGCCTTCATGCTATAAAGATTCTCCATAATTTAATTTTTCTCATGATCACAAAGGTAAGCTAAATGCTTACATAGACAATTCATACTCATCTTTACAAGGGACTAAACAATTCCTCACAGAAAAGCACTTTTATTTCACTAATTCATTCCCATTCCATGGCATCACTAGAAATAAAACATCTTTTTGTAATGATTTCAAGTGCAGCATCAACCTGACCACAAAGCTATGGTTTTACTCTGGCTGACTCGATCAACCCAGAGCAGGCTAGCATAGGGCCACTGTGGTTGTAATCAGCGCTGTGCACATGGAAGTCTCCCATGTGGCTTGGACCTGCAACACTTGTCTATTTCTTATGCAGCTGTCTATTTCCCCCTCTGCTGGTTTCAGAATAAACGCCTTGTCAGAAAAAGAATTAGATTTTGACAGCTTTTTTCCTACAGTTAATTGAGGTGATAGATATACTTGACATTTACCTAAGTGCAGAATAGAAGATTAAGACACAGCTTCTCCATGCATTCTCTATTTTCGAGGAGGTCACTATTTGAGGTCCTTTTAATACGCTTGCACAATTAATAGCAGTGATAATTCTGCTTTACATCACAGTGTCTTTTAAGTTCCTTCAAACTGACAGATAATTTTTTCTTTTTCTAGTGTGCAAATTATCTGAATGTTCCTCAAGTCTATTCCTGAGATCTTTCTTTCAGTCCTGTAAATTTGCACTGGTTTGAAAACAAAAAAGATAGTGTGTAGATTCATGCCCTTAAAAGAAAAATTGGTGAAAGGGTCATACTTGTGATCACCTTAATTATTGTCCCTGAATCTGTGGCAGTATTCTCTGCCTTTATTAGGATGACAACACTGCTATTTAAACATGCATGTGTTTGTGTGTGTTGAAAGTTCTATGGCATTCATTGATGCTTATTTTTTAAAATATTTTATTTTTATTTATTTATTTGACAGGGAAAGAGGGACAGAGAGAGAAAGAGAATGGGCATGCCACGGCTTCCAGCCACTGCAAACAAACTCCAGATGCATGTGCCCCCTTGTGCATCTGGGTAACGTGGGTCCTGGGGAATTGAACCAGGGTCCTTTAGCTTTGCAGGAAAACATCTTAACTGCTAAGCCATCACTCCAGCTCGATGCTTCTTTTTCCTGTTTTGTAATGCAGATGTATCATTTTATTTTAATTTCCAGGGAGATTTTATGTCCTAGTATGCCTCACTTACCTAACTGCTTACTACTGATTGTATAGGAACATGTTATAAATTCAAGAGCCAGAGAAAAACATTCAGAAACAATATTAGATGGTGTTAATGATTACTACTGGCCCACAAAATGATTTTATTGTAAGTGTTCAAACCCTATATTAACAATTTGTTTTCATTTTCTTTGCATGTGTGTATGTTCATGGGTATGGTGCATGCTTGCATGCTTGCGTGCGTGCATGTGTGTGTGTTTGCCTGCTTATAGAGGTCAGAAGACAACCATGAGTGTTATCCTCAGGAACACTGTCCACCTCATTCTCAGACAGGATCTCTTATTGCCTTGAGGCTTGTCAACTAGACTAGACTCACTGGCTGGTGAGCCCCAGTGATCAACCTGTCTCTGCCTCTCCAGTGCTGGGATTCCAGGTGTGGTCCTGGGAATCAACCTCAGATCCTCATTTTTAAGCATTATAGGTGACTTTAAAATAGTTTATTAATATCATTAGGAACAGCAGCAATTTAGCAATTATTTATTTAAACAGTTTTAAAAATCACTTATAAACCTATTATAGGAAAACAACATTTTTAATTTCATTTAGTAATAGGTTAATAGCAACAGTTTTTAAATTGTTCTAATGCTTCATGTAAGAGTAAATAAGGTAGGCTAGTATAGCTAAAGTATGATTCACAATTAAGACAAGAAGGAGAGCCAATTTGTATATAAATAGAAGAACATTCACATGTGGAGAGATTGTGTCAGGAAAATAAAGTGAATAGCTTTAGACTTACTGTCAAATGATAAAGTTGGTAGGAGGCAAAGAATCCACAGATTTATTTTTTATTCCTTTCACATATTGAGATACTAAGAATTAGTATCTTCCTTCTTGTGTTTATTTCTGCCAAGGAGCTTAGAAAAAAAAAATTGAGCTTGAAGTATATCCTTTATAACTGTATAAACAGGATGTCTGTCAAGTTAAAGATTAAACGCGTTCCCCAGGGAAGAAGGTGCTTAAAATTCCATACTCTTACTTATCTCAGGAGCAGGAACCCTCCTGAAGCAGGGAAAAGAGCCCTCCCATGGCTCCAGGCTTGTGCAAAGTAAGGCTATGATCATGTCACTATCCCAAGTTAGGAAGCGCTCATCCAAAGCTACCAGTCTTAAATGTCCCTGGTTGCAAAGGTATATTTGCTTGTAAGTGAAGACCAGAACACTTAATAAAGTGAAAAACTGAACAGTTTAAACCTTCCTTCTTGAAATTCTTATATAGGAGAAACTAAGCAAAATGGATTGCCATGGCCACAGCCTAGTGGCAGGGCAGGGCAGAGCAACGAGTCTCCTGCAAAAAAAAAAAAAAAAAAAAAAAAAAAAAAAAAAAATCCCCATAAGAAAGAAGTCTGTGAACTAGTCATTGTGGTAGAATATGAAGGACACATTACACCTGTCATCACTGAAGGGAATGTGGAATTTTGCATGTGTACAACAAGGTGGTGAGGCGGTGGTGCACGCATTTGGAGTTCTGTTGCAGTGGCTGGAGGCCCTGGCATCCCACTTCTCTTATTAAAAAAAAAGAAAAAAAATTCTTAGCTTCCCCTGCAATGTCTCCTGTGTTCAAGCAGATGTGGTAGAGGTAGCCTGTCTCATGGTAGGCAGTCAGCTATCGTTCATTGTGTATTAATGGATCCTGGATCTCCCCAGTGTTCTGTTATCTGTAAAATAAAACAGCTTCAGCCAGGCGTGGAGGCGCATGCCTTTAATCGCAGCACTCGGGAGGCAGAGGTAGGAGGATCGCCATGTGTTTAAGGCCACCTTGAAACTACATAGTGAATTCCAGGTCAGCCTGGGCTAGAGTGAAACCCTACCTCGAAAAACCAAAGTAAAATAAAATAAAACAGGCTTGCCAAGTGTGAGAGTAGTTTCGATTCAAGGGGATAAACATAGCTATTTGAGACTTCTTGATGCATACATATAACCACTCTTCTTAGACAAAGAGCAGGCGAGGCTTCCCTCTGGAGGCTATGTGCTTCCTATCCAGGGGATGCTGATTTGGTTCTCAGTACCATGTATGAGTTCTCTCCCACTGAGTGGTCTCATTTCCAGTCTGTGAAAAGCTACTTAGCTTCCTGGATTGTGTGCCACTATTGTACCTGTGTGTACTTCTTGCTCAGCTGGTTGATTTCATAGCTTGCAGGATCTGCTTATTCATGTTCTTGGTGACCATTATCCCCCCGAAACTGTCATGGCACCTTCTGTTGCTATGAAGGCTACCCAAGAGGGAACTGGTTTCCCTTTCAGTTCCAGAGTGGTTTTTTGATGTCCTGTGATCACACGCTATGGTATTTTCAGCAATAGGGTCTTACCATTGGGTCCTGTAACATAACCAGTTGCTTTGGTAGTGGCCTGCATTGTTTTGGGAATGTCATGGATCTCTCTGACCAGCAGCTCACTGTGGGGGACATCCCAATTCTGTCCCTGGAATTTGCCAGCCAGAGCTCATGGTTTTAGGGTAAAATTTTCTCTGTCTTCTACATCACTTCTGTCCAGGTCATCATCTGTATTCCCCCCTTACTGAGGGTAATATCTTGTAGAGTGCTCTCTAGGAGAATGGACTTTATGGTACTAATTCATTTTGTCATTAGTTTTGTGTAATTCCCCCTCCCCAACATTCCTCTACTGTTTCCTTCCTCTCGCCCTCTCTCCTTCCTTCCTTTCTTCCTCTTTCTCTCTCGCTTTCTTTCTTCTTCCTTCCTTCCTCCCTCCCTCCCTCCCTTCCTTCCTTCCTTCCTTTATTTTCTTTCTTTCTTTCTTTCTTTCTTTCTTTCTTTCTTTCTTTCTTTCTTTCTTTCTGTCTTTCTTCTTGAGTATCCCTTCATCATCTCCCTCCCTATTTCCCCCCTTTTCCTAGCTTCATTCTACTTCTAAGTCAATACTTCCACTTACAGTCAATTCAAGCTGTTCCAGTTTAGGAACTGCATATGAGACAGAATATACAGCATTTGTCTATCTAAACCTGTGTGATCTTCCTTAGTATGATTTTTTTTCCCCCATGACTATGTATTTTCCTGCAAATTTTATTTCATTTTTCCTTACCACTGAATAGGATTTCATCATGTATGTATGCCACATTTCATTAACCCCTCATCTGTTGATGGGCATCTGGGCTGATTCCAGTTTCTAGCTACTGTGAGTAGAGCAGCCGCAAATATGGCTGAGAAAGAGACTCTGTAGTACATAGTATAGTCTTCGGAATATATGTCCAAAAGTGGTATAGCTGGATGTAATGGTACGTCTGTTTTCAGCCTTTTGAGGAGTATCAATGCTGATCTCCATAGTGGATGTACAAGGTTGCACTCCCACCAGCAATTGGTGAGGGTTCCTCTTTCCTCACTCCCCTGCCAGCATTTATTGTTGTTTAGTCTTTAGGTGATAGGCATTCTGACTGGAGTGAGCTGGAATCTAAAAGTCATTTTAATTTGCAGTACCCTTATGGCTAAAGATGTTGAATAACTCTTTAGGTATTTATTGGCTATTTGTATTTCTTCCTTTGAGAACTGTTTTTCAAATTCCCTGTCCCATTTTGAGTGGATTGCTTTATTTTTTGCTTAGTTTTTCATAGAAAAGATTTATTATTTATTTATGAGAGAGAAAGAGAGAGAGAGAGAAGAAAAGATAAGAGAAGAGAAGAGAGGAGAAGAGGCTTACTAAGGCCTCCAGCCACTGGAAACAAACTCCAGATGCATTCACCACTTTCTACATCTGGCTTTATATGGGTCTTGGGGAACTGAACCTGGGCTGTGAGGGTTTGCAAGCAAATGCTTTTAACCACTGAGCCATCTCTTCAGCCTGTTTAGTGTTTTTGAGTTCTTTGCATATTTTAGATATTAAACCTAGATCATATGTATAGCTGGTCAAGGTTTTCTCCCATTTTATAGGCTATCTATCTATTGACCATTTGATGGTTTGTGAAAACAATAGCTTTTTAGATTCATGAGGTATCAGTGGTTGAGAGTTTCTCTAATTCCCTAGGCTATTGGGGCTTTTCAGAAAGTATTTTCCTATGTGTATATCTTGAGGTATTCTCTCTACTTTTTCTTCTAATTGTTTTAGAGTTTCAGGTCTTATATTGAGGCCTTTGATCCATTTGGAGTTGACTTTTGTAGAGGTTGAGTGAAGAGGGTCCAAATTCATTCTTCTCCATGTGGCTACCCAGTTTCTCCAGAACCATTTGTTGTAGGTATGCTGTTTCTTCTCCTGTGAGTGTTTTAGACCCTTTGTCAAAGATCAGGCAGCTGTGGTTACTAGAACTTATATCTGGATCTTCTATTCCATTGATCTATGCGCCTGTTTTTGGTCCAGTACCATGCTGTTTTTTGTTACTATGGTTTTGTAGTGTGCATTGAGATCAGGTATGGTGATACTACCAGAGGAATTCTTTTTGCTGAGGACATTTGCTGAGGAAATCTAAGCCTTTTGTGCTTCCATATAAACTTTGAGACTGTTTTTTTTCTAATTCTATGAATAATGTTTCTAGGATTTTGATTGTAATTGCATTCAATCTTTATATAGCTTTTGGTAGGTTAGCCATTTTGATGATATTCTTCTGATCTATGAACATAGGAGGTCATTTCATCATCTTATGTTCTAGTTTTTTCTTTGATGTTTTTATATGTTCATTGTATATGTGTTTTACTTCCTTGATTAGGTATATTCCAAGACATTTACTTTTTTTGTGGATATTGTAAATGAAACAGCTTCCCTGATTTCTTTCTCCATGTGTTTATCATGAGCATATAAGAAGGCTACTGATCTTTGTGTGTTGATTTTATATCCTGCCACTTTTATGAAAGCATTTATCATTTCCAGGAGGTTTTTGGTGGAATCTTCTGGATCCCTTATTTACAGAATCATGTTATCTGAGAATTGAGCTAGAATGGCCTCTTCTTTTCTAATTTTTATCCCTTTTATTCTTTCTCTTGTTGCTTGGGCTTAGACTTCAAGTACCATGTTGAAAAACAGGAGTAAGAGTGGGCATCCCTGTCAAGTTCTAAATGTTAATGGGAATGATTCAAGTCCCCTCCTCCTTTTGTATGATCTGCAGAAACAGAGTCTTGATATGTCTTTGAAGTCAGGTTATCAATATGTAGAACTGAGGGGAAACTGTTTGCCATTTGTGCTGTTTGTAATAGGTACACAAATGTGATACTAGTCTAGGCAAATAAGTAGAAGTCTATGTCCTATAGAGACTCTATTCATTGAGGATATTTTGGTACCTATGTATTTGTAACCTAAATACCTTAATCTGCAATGTATATATAATGTGGGTGTAGATACATAAGTGCAAAAAGTGATTATTTTGTTGTCAAGTCTATATTTTTCTGAAAATCTTTTGGTGTTGTTTATTTGGTGGCTTCTACTTGCAGGTGTCTTTAGCAGTTTATTAGATTACCCATTGCTAAAATTTACTGGAAGAATCAGGACTTGTATTTCATTGGAGGGCTGTTGGACCAAGTGGTAAAGTCATGACGATGGAACAGATGAAAGTCTTTAGTCATAGTTACATTGATATGCTGAGGAACTTGGATAGTGATTGAAGCAGCTCTGGCCTTTGAGGATCATATCCAAGAAGTGTAATATCAATTCATTTCTTTAGACTAGTGGGCTGAATTGCTGATTTGGTTCACTTAATGCATTACGAAAATCTGACCTTTTGTTTGTACAATATTATTTAGTTATGCTTTCAGTTCATATTAGAGTGAATGAACTAGTGGAATGAGACACTAAGCTAAGTCTAAAAGCTACTTTCTAGTCACTTAGCTCCCATTCACTGACTCTGGAATTTCTTGCCCCTGATACTTTACCTCGTAGGCCAATAATTGGTATTAAATTTCTCCTTCTTCTCTTTGTTCATGTTTGCAGTTCCATAAGATTTAGAAATATGCCTCTGATAGATCTTTTCAGGGATTACCATTACCTTTTCTCTCCCCAAACAGAAAGGAAACAAAAAATATTATGTTTTCTGAGTAGACATGGATTTGAGTAAATATAAATTTTGAAGTGACATCATTTAAAATATATGCAGCTATTAATCAAATCCTACACTAAATCAAACATGGCAATAAAAACATGAATACATAGAACCAAAGTGCTGAGTGAAACAAAATGTCAAAGGTAGAAGTTATGGTTTGATTATGAGAACACGGGGCACTGTAGAAACAAACCATGTACTTATTATAGTTGCAATTGCATTACTCGTCTAAGGTGAGTAATTTGGGAACATTATCCTCAAGTTCTGTGAAGACTTTTTCAGTTCTGTCAATTTCTAAGACTTGGAGCTAGAAATTTTACCTAGTTTTCAAGACTAACCTGAGCTTCCTTATCTTCCGCTTTCTTACTTCCTATTTCCATGCAGTTGAGACCAAATCAGCAGATTAATGCATAGTCTATGAGAATCAAACTGCACACTGTCAAACTAGTAACTTATTTCTGTTTTCCAACATCATCTATGCATCAAATAATGTCATTATCAAACTCAATCTTTAATTTCTTGAAATAGAAAAATGTGCAAGAGATTATGTAACATCATGGAAATAATATGGTCTTTGGAGTTTGACAGATAAAATCTCTAGTGGACTGAATTGTGACATCATTCACTGTGGATGAAATTTTAGAAAAAATTCTTTTTTTCTGAGATCAGATTATGTTTCTGCAAAACAATGGTGATACCTGTAGTGAGATTTTATATATAAATATATATATATAATCTATCTATCAATTATTATCTCATTGAGCAGTTAAGCATGCATTTTCTCTCTCTCTCTCTCTCTCTTTTTTTTTTTTTTTTTGGTTTTTTGAGGTTGGGTCTCACTCTAGCTCAGGCTGGCCTGGAATTCACTATGTAGTCTCACGGTGGCCTCGAACTCATGGCAATCCTCCTACCTCTGCCTCCTGAGTGCTGGGATTAAAGGCGTGCACCACCATGCCTGGCCAAGCCTGCATTTTTATCACTATAGCAGTTATGTTTTCTTTGCTTAAATAAAACACCTGATGTTGTTAAGCAGATTGCTCCGTATAGAAATATTCTCTCCTGAAGAAATAAGGCTCTGAGTCAGGAAGTAAAGTCTGGGAGATCTTGAAACTTAAAGGTTATACAACCACTTCCCAAGGTTATTCATTTATTTGTTTTTAGTTCTTTAAGGTAGAGTTTTGCTCTAGCCCAGGCTGACCTGGAATTAGTCTTAGGTTGGCCTAGAACTCACAGCAGTCCTTTACCACAGCTCCCCAAGTGCTGGAATTAAAGGCAAGTGTCATCACTAAGGCAAGGTTATGTTAATAGGAAACTGAAGTGTCTTTTCCTGGGGCAGGGGAGGAAGGAAGTTGAAGAGACTCAGGAAGTCAACAAGTTTGGGAAAGAGTTGCAAAACCCTGCCCCAAGGTTATGAAAGGGGAAACAGCTTGTCATAGTGCAGAGGTGAGGTGGGAGGATTAGGTAGGAGGATCTGGAGGCGGAGGTTGGAGGATTGCTTGGGGTTCGTGGCCAGCCTGAGACTACATAGTAAAGTCCATATGATCCTGAGCTAGAATGAAACCCCACCTCTGAAAGCCAAAAACAGAGGGTGTTGGTGATTGCGGAGGAGACTCAGACTGAACTGGCTGCATGTGGTGCAATGAGCTCCAGAGACACAGCTTCCCTGAGTAATCACCTATGCTGAGGTCAGATTTCTAATGATGCAGCTGTCTTTGAGTAGAAGCAGCTAGGGGGAGTCCTCAGAAAGGATGGAATGGAACTTCTCTCTTTGTGTGGCTGCCTTTGAGTCATCTATTGCTCCTGTAAGCAACCTTCATCTTGGGATGTAAATAACCCCAATAAACTCATCAGTTCACCACAGAACTAGTTTTGGTGTAATTGAACTTTGTTCTGTTGTTTGTGTGCCTTATCTGTGGAAGAGATGCATGTTGTGTGTGTGGGGGGAAGGTTTCCCATGAAAAGCAGCTGAAAGCAAGAAAGGGTTTATTTCTTGCTTACGATTTCAAGGGGAAGCTTCATCATGGCCCAAAAAGCATGGCAAGAACAGACAGCAGGACATCACATCTTGTCACATCAGCAGGGAAAGAAATCCAAGTGAGCTTACTTGAACACCCACGGGGCTAGACTACTTAGCCTCAAGGTCTGCCCCCAGTGACACTATCCTCCAGCAAGGCTCACCTTTCAAAGGCTCCACCATTTTCTCAAATTGTCACTATATGCAGATCATGTACTTAAAATACATGAGCCTATGGAGGACATTTCATTCACACCATCACAAACCTTTCCCAGACTGACACCAGGAGAGTGTCCGAGTGTCTTTTATGCTTACCACCAACATATGCATATGTGACATTACTTATGCTTGATAGTTACAGGCTAGACCCTGCTTTAAATTCATTTTTTAAAAAGCCTGAAAAATGTGTTTTTTTAAAATCATTCTGTAGTTCACCTTTTGATTCAGTAGATACTGTTATATATAATGTCCCTGTCTGCCTTTGTGTGGCAGTTCGTCATATATTCCCTCAATCATTTACAAAGCAATGTTTACCATAAGGACTATGTTGTGTCAGGCTCTTCTCTGTGCTGGAATATATGGTAAGATAGAGGTGGTCCTTGCTTCAGAGAAAATCACTTTCTAGCAATCTGGGCTTGACAACCAAATAGGCAACAAATATGCGCAAAGATGCTATCAGAGAATCAGTACATTCTAGTAGAGTTATCTTTCCTCTTTTTCCCCTTCCCTCTCCTCTCTTTCTTCCTTCTTCTCCTTCTCCTCCTCCAACTAAAACCTAAAGCTTAGTAAAAAAAAAAAAAAAAGACAAAAATGAAGATACAACAAAACAATAATTATGTGAAGTCTCAGGGATGGAGAATTGCAAGTCATGGGTGTAGCAAGTGGAAAAGAATATGGATCTAGATGCTCTTGAATGATGGAAGAGAGCAAATGAGGCCAATAGTCAATGTGGCTCTTGCTTAGTGAAATGGGAGAGAAGAGGGGAGATCTTACTGGATGGAAATCATCTGATAAGGATAATTATTTCCACCCAAGAAATGGTAGGAGCTCTAGAACTATTTCCTTATATGAAGTGAAATGATTCTATTTACATTTTCATGATTAATCTCTTTTGTGGACATAGACAATGGTCACTGTGAAATAAAGATGGAATTATGGAGACCAGAGAGAGAGACTTGTAGCTTTTCAGGTAGTAATGCTGATTGATGCAGTAGCATACCGACCAAAGAAATATTGAAATGGACAATTATACTGAGGAGGTAGAATTGAAGTGACAAATTAAATGAACTGAAGAAGGAGGAAAATGTGATCTAAAAATGAGATGGGACTTGAAAGGAAGTGTGATATCACAAAGCTGTTGCTTTTTTTAAAAATTCATTATTACACATATTAGTAGAATGATGGAAGATTTTTACGTGTTAGTTTCTCCCTCTTCCCTTCCCTCTTTGCTCCCTCACTTCTTCGCTTCCCCCGTTCCCCACTCCCTCCTCTCTATGTATTTTGTTCTTTTAGATTAGTTTGTAAATTACATTGCATGGGGTCAGAGGATAGGTAGCAACTAAGATATACCCTGCATCCCAAGTTTGGCTTCTTAATTAGCTGATTCTTTCCTGTGTACAAATTCACTATCTTTTTTTAAAAAAATATTTATTTGAAAAAGAAAAAGGGGAGAGAAAGAGAGGGAGTAAATGGGTGCACCAGGGCCTCTGGCCACTGCAAACGAACTACAGACACATGCACCACCTTGTGCATCTGGCTTATGTGGGTCCTAGGGAATCAAACCTGGGTCCTTTGGATTTGCAAGAAAGCTCCTTAACTGCTAAGCCATCTCCCCAGCCCCATATTCACTCTCTTTATTGCAGAGTTGGTGCTATTGTTAGACTCCCTCTTTTACCTTGCCTCTTTTGAGTTCCAATAATTCATCTTCTTTGGTTTTGCTCAAATAAATTCCCGATGATATCATAAACACATAAATAAACACAATACACTATTAGTATCTTACACCAAAGAGTGATCTGTTTAATGTCTGTTTTTTTTTTTTTTAAGATGTAACTCTTCTAGTCAGTTTTGGTGCTAGGCCAATTATGCTAATTAGAGTATATTAAGCAAAGTACATATTTCCAGTCCAGCACATATATTATTCAATTTGATCAAGCTTCAATACATAAAAGCTTTTTGCAAAATGTAGTGTCAAAATGTTACAGTCTTTGGTCAAAATCTTGGCAGATTAAGTCAATTAAAAAGGTCAAAATGATGTTCCTTTATTTTACAGGAAGTGCAAATGTTCAGAATCTATTATCTAATTAAATACAAGTCTGTAATTCAGCATTAGGATAGACGGCAAATGCATCTGGATAGGAAGTGGAGAAAGTTGTTTTATTACCTGTGATCAGAAACAAAATTGGCTGTCTGGTTCACTGCTGTTTTATTTCCTTTGCTGTTCCAAAAATCTTGAAAGACACAAAGATTTTCTTTTTAATCTATCCATACCATTAGTTTTTGGTTATGTAAATATTTCTTGCATTAAGGATGTCTGTTTATTCACTATGAGGGATTCTGAAGATGGTGTATATGCTGTCTCATTAAGGTTATGTCCTCTGATCAATTCACTGTGAATGGATAGTACTGATTCTTTCATTTGAGAAATAGTTACTAACTACAACTCCTTTATACTGTTTTAAGAGATCAGCCAATGAACCAAGTAGACCAAAACTAAACTACAACAAAGACATTACCTCCAAGTCTCTGCTCATTTTAGCTTAGAGTATAATAGGAGGAAGTATATGATCCAATCATTTGCATAGTTACATTAGAGGATAGTGTTTTCCACAAACAACTGGAATCTCCATTAAGAAAATTAGGAGCAGAAGGGAAAGGTACACTTTAAAAGGGCTTGGGATGTGGTGACCCGGAGCCTCATTGAGAAGGCAACACCGAACAAAAATGAAGATGGTATTTCTCTTGGGAACACATCTCCAGAAGAGGAAGCAGCCAGAAGACAGGATCTGAGTCAGGAATCTTCCTGGCTGAGGAACCTTAGCCAGCCAGTGTGACTGGAGCAGAGGGACAGGAAGAGCATCACAGAGGGGACAGGTTAGGGACTTCAGGTGCCAGACCATGGAGTGGTTTGCAAGGAGTCATGAAGACTTCCACTTTTCTTCTTCTTGATGTAGGAAATTATAGAACAGATGGAAGACAGGCATGGTTTTAGAAGAGTAAAAGATGCTGAGAATGGAGCAGGGAGGGCTTGGGTAGTAGCAGGGAGGTCAAGAGTGAGCATTTTCCAAAACAACCAGAGGCAGAGATCGTTTGTCATAAAGAATTGTTAGGAGCAAAATAGCAAAGGAGTAGGGATCTAGGTATGGTTTAAAGACAGAGCCAAGGATAGTAATCTACTACATAGATAGGCTTTGGATGTATAGGGGTAAAAGTAGAGAGACAGAAAATTGCATTATTTACTTATCTTTTTTTTTTTTCTCTTTTAAGCTAGGGAAATATTTCCATCCTAACCAGTGGTTATTGAGTAGTCAACACATTAATGTTCTTCCTTTTTATTAGGAAGACACAAAACCAACTATTCCCCAATATGGTCTAGGGTGACAAAGTGTAAGAACAATTTAATTTTTTTTTAGGAGGAAGTTCTGTGTATATGTAGAGGATAGGGTGATAAATTTGTTATTGATAAAATTCATAATGATTGTAGTAGCTCTCCTTCCTCCCTCTCTTCCTCTTTACCTCATCTTCTTTACTTTCCTTTGTTCCTTCACTTGTTCTTTCCTTTCTCCCTCCCTTCTTTTCTCCCTCCCTTCTCTCCTTCACTCCCTTCATTACAGGGCCTTGCTATGTAGCTGAGACTGTCCTAGAATTTACAATCCTCCTGCATCAGCCTCCTGAGCACTAGGATTAGTAGGCATGTGACCATCGCCCCTAGCAATTCGACTTATTTGATGAGTGCCCAATGAAACTGCCAAGGAAGAATGATAAACAAAGGGATACCTTACAGAAAAATTCCTTTACATGTGGCAGTTTTCTATTAAAGGTTAAGCACGAGAACATGAGGTTTTTGAAGATATCCAAGCCTAGGGTTTAGTGCTGGGGACATTCTAGCTGGATGACACTGACCTAGTGGTGTAGAGAAAATGATGGAATGTGTAGGAAACAAAAGTTGGCCATGAAACATGCTGATATTTCACTATGCTACTTCCTGAAAGTCACATTCAATAAGTGTTCTTCTCAGACATAGTAATTCCAAATATTTGATGAAATAAAAATATAACAAATAATGAAGTTAAGCTGGCAAGTTTTAATATTTTAATTTTGTTTCCAGAGTTTGTATGTTTGTTGGCTGTGGTGGCCCATGCTTGTAGCCCTGTACCAGAAAGCTCTAGTCAGGAGATATGCAAGTCATATGCTTCGGAGGTACATTTATTCATTTAGAAATTGAGCAGTCCATTTATTTTATTATGACTAATGAGCCCTTGAGTAGTCTGAATAATGCCCCGATAATAAATATACATACATAAATGTCATTTTTTTTTGCCATGACTATCCTAAAGTTTGGAAACATTGAGTTTTATGCATTGTCTACTTTGATACATACATATGTATGTATACTGAGGAAATTTATGAACACATTAACAATAGCATCAGTAACATTATTTTGTAATATTAGAGCCTGTTGATAAAATGTAATGCTCTGTATTCATTTAACTATTTTATATGATGATTAAGAAACTTATTCCTAAAATCGGTTTTCACTGTTTAGTTCCCACTACCATTTTTAAAATTTTTTTTAATTATTTTTTTTCTTTATTAGTTAGTTTTGTATTTAGCAAATACAGTCAGTTTGGTACCATTATTAGGCTCATCCATGAGCCTACCCCTCCCCTTGGTCCCTCCTTGTTGAGGTATACGGGTCATGCATTGTGGAGTTAGCCCACAGTTATGGGTAAGCTAAATGTCTCTGCATATCATGACCCAACATGTGGCTCTGACATTCTTTCCACCCCCTCTTCCGCAAAATTTCCCTGAGCCATGTTGGGTTCATTTTTGGTCTGCTTCAGTGATGAGGTGTTGGGGACCTCTGAGGCTCTGGCTCTCTGATTTGGTAGGAGTTGATTTTTCTCTGTACTGATCTCCTTCCCCCTTGTGCTGGTATCCGGTTCATCAGGAAAACAGCCCCCTTGCTTGTTTCTCCAATTTTTCTTAGTTTCAGCTGGGGCCCTTTTGAGGTATGATGGGGTGGCTCTCTCCTTAGGATCTACATCTGTCTGAAAAAGAGAAGCAGATTCTCCAACGGAGAGTAAGTTAGCACCAGGACAAATGAGATAACCCTTTTTTTTAAATAGAGAATTTAATAGGTGTAGGCCCTCTTGTAGCCCACAATTGATGGTAGCTTGATATTGGAGAGTGGGCTTATGTTTGGATATGGTTCTGACTGGTTTCCCAGCTCCAGCTATGGGTCCCATACCAGTGAGGGGATCAGTTTGCCAAATTGAGAGCAGTTGGTTCCCCACCATGGCTGTGTGCCACCCCCACTACCATTTTTTAACTATGTGACTGAATAAATTACTTCAGTATGTCCATTTTCACATAGGTAAACTGGGGATCATAATATTTAGTAGCACTTAGCAAGGACCAAGCAAATATCTCTCTTTCTTTCTCTTGTATTTTTTTCTTTCTCTGTGAATGTATGCATGTATAGCTGTGTTCATAAATATAAAAAGCAGCATGCATTCTGTTATTAACATTTGATGCATAACAATGAAAATGTTAGCTATTATAATACTTAGAATTTCTCAAATAATGATTTATGTTCACTCATTTATTCACATGAAAAATATTATACCATGGTTTCCTAAATGGTCATAATACCTATACTCATAGACATTAAGATGCACTGCAGAATATATTAAAATATTTTCTAAATAATGCAAAGAGAAAATGAAGAGCAGATTGCTAAAGGTTTATGTAACATGTTGTGTCTAAAGTGAAATAGTTTTTTTTTCTTAAATTATAGTTATATATTATCAAGAGAAAATTGTACTCTAGAAGAGTGAGAAGAGGCTAAGAGTCACAGGCAAGGAAGAATAATTTGTGTGAGAAACAAATAAATCTGTGTCAGTGGAGCAAAAGCAGCGAAGGTGTACTGCAATTGATGAATGGTCGTGGTAGGAAAGGGTGAGATGGCATACAGTCTGGTAAGCCAAACTAGAGATCTATAACCTTACCTTGAGAGCTGCAGGAAGAAATTGTCATGAGTTATGACAAGAATAATGTGATCATCTATGCATTTAAAAAAAGATTAGTTTGAAACTAGATAATGAGGGTAGAAGAAGGCAGGTGAGAAAGCTGTGGGAATAGTGATGATACTGTGGTTATTATTCAAGAGATGATGGTGGCTTGATGATGCTTTGCATATGGTACGAAGTAGAACCAAGAGATCTTTAGGACATAGAATGGAAAGATTATGTAATAAGTTGGATGGAAGACAGGTGTATGTGATGCTTAATGATTGCCCAGCTTGATTGGACTGAGATGCCTAGGAGTTTAATAAACCCTTATTCTCTCTCTCTCTCTCCCTGTGTATGTGAACATTTCCAGAGACAATTAGATCATGAAGGTTGTAACCTAATCACTGATGGTTTAATCATTGAATAGCCCATTGTGAGATGTTGGAAACTATAGAAGGCGTGTCCTAGTTGAGAGAAGTGGTTCGCTGGGGGCATGTCTTGGAATGGAATATTTTGCTCTGGCACCTCCCTGTCTCTGCTTCCATCCACCATGAGGTGAACCACACAGAAAAGAAGCAAGTGCTACAGAAAGTTTGAAGCACTACCATATTCAGCAATCATGTTAATGTGAAGACGGCAGTTGCATAATTGGTTCAGAATTCTGGAGAGACTTCTGTACTAAAACCAGCTAGAAATATATCACACTGAAGGAACAATTAAAGCCCCGTGGAAGGAACTAGATATTCCCAGGGATAGAGTTTCGGGTGAGAAGAAAAGAGAGCTTAAGGTAAATGCCAAGGAGCTCATTGGCAGGAAAGGAGGAGTGTGCAAAGGAAACTAAGAAGGAGGTGGCAGAGAAGTAGCAGGAAAGCCAGGCGAATATGTGACAGGAAAGTTGGAAAAGCAAGAGCTCCAAAAGGGAGAAGTAGCCAGCCATTCCATTTCTTTCAAATGGGTAAGGTTAGGACAAATGTATTTGAATTGAAGTTTGGAGTGTTCATGACGATAGTTACTTTAATGAAACAGTTCAGTGAATTTATAAAACTTGAATCCAGTCTGGAATGGACTGGGCAAAAATAAATGATTAAATTTGAAGGAAAAAGAAGTCAACCCATTATGCAAGTTTAGCTGGAGAGATGAGAGATAGGAAATTAGTAGGATTAATTAGATTGAGGAAAGATACTGTTATTATTTTTCAGATAGGATGTGATTATACTTTCATGTGGTTATTAAACTATTTATTTACAGTCCCATACATGTAAATAATGATTACTTTCACCCTCATTATCCTCTCTTATGATCCTTACCCCGCCCACTGAACCCTTCCTTTTATAAAAATGTAGTCATACTTCAATTTTATTTTTCTAGTTAATTACCCTGACCCTCCTATACTTCAGTCAAATAAAGTATAGTCCCCTCCTTTTGAGGCCACCCATTCTCCAACAGTTATCAGTTGTCCAGTAACTCTAGGGGTCATCCTATTGTGATGCTAAGTATAAAGGAACATGGTTCTGATCAGTTCACTACTATCGTTTCTCACTCTTTGTAGTTGCTGGGTAGCTGCCTGGTCCCTGAATAACCTAAATGCATGGTGCTTGCTCACTACTGTGTTGTGTTTGTTTCCTTTTTTTTTTTCATTTTTAAAAAGTTTTTATTTTTATTTATATATTAGAGACAGAAAGAAAGGGGTGGGGGAAGGAGAGAATGGGTATGTCAGGGCCTCTAGCCACTGCAAATGAACTCCAGATGCATGCACTACTGTGTGCATCTGGCTTACATGGGAACTGAAGAATCAAATCTGGAACCTTAAGCTTCACAAGCAAGTGCCTTAACTGCTAAGCCATCTCTTCAGCCCTATTAGAACTTTTTTATTTTTTTATTTTTGTATTCAGTGAATACAGTCAAGTTGGTACCATCGTTAGCCTCCTCTCTGTCTTTCCCCTTCCACAGGGACCCTCCTTATTGGGGTATATGGGTCGTGCATTGTGGTGTTAGACATGAGTTTTGGGAAGGAGGAAATGTCTTTGTGTATCATGACCCAACATGTGGCTCTGACATTCTTTCTGCCCCCCCTTCTGCAAATTTCTATGAGCCATGTTGGGGTCATTGTTTTTCTTTTTTATTTTAAATTTGTTAATTCACATTTTTAAAAGAGTTTGGGGCTTTATATTCCCTCCTTCCCTTCCCCCGGTCCCACCTTCCCTGAGGGCTCTCCTCAGTAGGGTTAGTAGTATTCACTGTAGAATAAATAACGGTCTCAGTCAGTCTTGGGGGACACATGACTGTGCCTCAAGATATTTTTACCCACCCTATGGCTCTTGTAATGTTCCTGCTCCTTCTTCTGTAATGCTCCCTGGGCCATGGTAGGTCTATTAGCAGTCTGGCTTAGTGTTGAGTTCTCTGTAGCCTCTGGGTTTCTGAATCATCTGCAGTGTCTATTGCCTCTCGCTGGAGTTGGTTGTCAGGCAGGCAGTGGGAGCAAGACTTGAGTCACTGCTTCCTCTGCAGTTTCTCTTGGGCCCATGCAGATGTGGTAGAGATGGCATGCCTGATAGTAGGCATTCTGCTATCTTTTCTTGTCACGTTGATGGATCTTGAATTTCCTGAGTTTTCTCTGCCATCTGTAAAATAAAAGATTCTCCAACCAAGAGTGAGGGCAGTTTGGATTGAAGGGGTATGCATAATTATTTGAGTGTTTTGGGTATAAGCATACTCTTCTTATCCAGAGAACAGTGGAGCTTCTGTGGAGTCTATGAGCTTCCTAGCCATGGGCTTCTGACTTCATTTCCATTAACAAATATGGTTCTTCCCCACTGAGCAGACCTCATGTGCAACCAGAGAACAGTTGACTACTGTGAAAGGCTGTGTGACACTACTGCACAAGTGAGTATTTCATGTCTGTCTGCTTGATTTCATAGTCTGTAGGGTCCTCTGCTCATTCTTGCTGTTGGTGACAACTATCTCCCAGTACTTCCTGCAGCATTTCCATCATGATAAGGGCTAGTCTGGAGGGAACTGGTTTCCATTTTTGTTCCAGCATGGCATTTCAGTGAATCAGCAATAGGATCTTACCTTTTAGCTGTGATAGGTAATCAGGTGTTATGGCAAAGTCCTGCATTGTCTTGGGTACCTCACGGGTTTCACTGGCTCACAGCATACTGTGGAGGCTAACTCAATTCTGGTCCTGGGAATACCCAGCCTGCATCCTTGGTTTTAGGGTTAAGTTTTTTCTACCTTCTATGGGATGCTTCTGACTGGACCAACCTCTCTCTCCCTTTACTGCTGGCAGTATCTTGTAGAATGGTATCCAAAGGGAGAGTTTCTATGGAACTGGTTCATGTTGTCATCAGTTATGTGTAATACCCATCCCCAGCCTCTCTACTCTTCAATGCCCTCCCTTCCCCTCTATTCTGCCCCTCATCTAGCTGGTAGAGTATTTCCTCCTTTATTCTCTCCCTATTTCTTCTTTCTCTTGGTCTCATTCTAATTTTTTTTTTTTCGAGGTAGTGTCTCACTCTAGCTCAGGCTGACCTGGAATTCACTCTGTAGTCTCAGGGTAGCCTTGAACTCTCAGTGGTCCTCCTACATCTGCCTCCTGAGTGCTGGGATTAAAGGCATGTGCCACCATGCCTGGCATCTCCTTCTAATTTTATGTTCATATTCCTGATGCTTTCTACCATTTACTCTCATCTTTGGTTGATACCAGGTAGGACCCACATATGAGAGAGAACATGTGACATTTATCTTTCTGTGCCTGGGTGATCTCACTTAGAATGATTTTTTTTCTAACTCCATCAATTTTCCTGCAAATTTAACTGTTTCATTTTCCCTTACTCTTGCGTAGAATTCCACTGTGTATGTGCACCATATCTTCATTGTCCATTCATCAGTTAAGGGTTATCTGGGCTGGTTCCAAATGAATAGAGAAGCCACAAACATTATTGAGCACATATCTCTGTAGTAAAGAGTAGAGTCTTTAGGGTATGTGCCCAGGAGAGGTATAGCTGGATCAAATGGTAGATCTATTTTCATCTTTTTTCATGAGTTTCCATACTGATTTCCATAGTGCTTTTACAAGTTTGCACTCCCACCAGCAGTGGGTAAGGGTTTCTCTTTCCCCACAGCCTCACCAGCATTTGTTGTCATTTGAGTTTTTGATGAATTCCATCCTGACTGGAGTAAGATGGAATCTCAGAGTTGTTTTGATTTGCATTTCTCTGGTGACTGAAGATGCTGAACTTCTTAAGTGTGTATATTTCCTCAGGGAAGGGTGGGGCCTTATGAGCCCCTCTCCCGTCTATGGATCTTGTACAGGTTTTGTGCAGGTAACCTCAGCTGTTGTAAATTCATGAGTGCAAAGGTCATATCACATCCAGAAGATAGCATTCCTTCGTACTCCTCCCCGTCTTTCAACTCTTACATTCTTTTCTGCCGATTGTTCTGTGATGTTCCTTGAGCCTTGGATGGATGGGATAATATAAATGATTTTCTTAGGACTGAGTATTGAACAGTCACTTGGTCTCAGAACTTTGATGAGTTATAAGTCTCTACGTTAGTTAGCACCCACTCTAAAAAGAAGGCTCTCTGAGCAACACTGAGAGCAGCATTGAACTATGGGTAAAAATATAGATATTTAGAAGGCAGTTTAACATCATGTCCATTTTAAAAAAATAAATGGTAAGAATATAAATGATGATGTTGATATAAACAAAATACATACAAGGTGAATTACTTAGGTATGTAGAGAGAGATTTAAGTAGATAGTAAGGCCAGAGATAGAATTGGCCTTGATAGGAATCATAGATATTTCCTCTTTGCAAAGGGAGAAAGAATAAGTATGGCTGTGTTGCAGTCACATTTGCATTGCAGAAATCACCCAACCAAGAACAGCTTGTGGGAAAAAAAGGTTTATTTTGGCTTAAAGACTTGAGGGGAAAGCTCCATGATGGCTGGGGAAAATGACAGCATGGGTTGACAGTGGCCTATCACCTCCTGGCCAACATCAGATGAACAACACATACAGCAAAGTTTGCCAAACACTGGCAAGAGGAAGCTGGTTATAACACCCATAAATACACCCCCAACAGTAAAGTCTTTCTAGGAGGTGTTAATTCCCAAATGTCCATCAGGTGGGAACTTAGCATTCAGAACACCTAAGTTTATGGGGAACACCAGAATCAAACCACTGCAGCTGTACATGAAATCTTATCTTTGGTCATGAGAACTAGAAGGAAGCTTTCACATATCTATAAAAGATAGAGGGGTTTAGGTTTACACAAACTGGAGAAGATTTGTCATGGTCATTAATGGAATTAGGGAGTGAGCAATTACATAAATTCTCTAAAAAACTGTGAGAAACTTAGACAGCCTAACTGAAGCTTTAAATTATTTGTTTATGTATGTATGGGATACACAGAGAGAATAAGTATGGTGTACCAGAGCCTCTTGCTTCTGCAAACGAACACCAGAGCCTTTTTTACTTAAACAACTGTTAGTCATAGTCCTCCACATATATGTATCCCAGATTTGAAAGTAACTATGCTGATACTTATGATTGTTCTCCTTTATCATGGTGTTAGAACTGTCAGAGAGAGACAACCAACATACCTCCTCAGGACTTTATCAGTTTCCTCTTTTGAGAAGCTGTTTCTGCATCCCAGTTCATTCCTGGGAGAGTTGATAGGTCATTGAGAAATATCCCATCTAGTAACCTGGGAGAGAGTAGGAAAGCAAGCTCTTTCCTGGTTAATGTATAATTGTAATTAGCTCCAATTATCTCCTTGCAGAGGAGATAGCCACCATGAAAGTCCAGAAGGCTGGAAGAGGGCAGGAGCCCACAAACCCCAGCAGTCAGTCTGATTTCTATCCTGTGCATACTCTTGGGCCCATACAAGGAATGAGATTTCATCCGGGGCATAGGCAGGTAGAATGAAAGGCTGAGCAACAGCAAGGATAGAAAGCGAGGCATGCTTTGAGGTGAGTGCAAGGGCAGACTTAGCTGACTGTGTTTCATTTTAGGCTTTGAGGCACCCCTTTGTGTTTGGTTATACTTCCCTCTCTAAATGTTTAAGACCACGCAAGTAGCCAAAGTTTAATTGAGGATAACTTTTGGAGGTCACTAATGGCTCTCCAAAGGAGACACTAGGGACTTGGGAGGAGTACTGTGGCTTCTTCAGTACTGGTGGTGTTTGTTAGGATGAGTCAGGGCCATGCTGGCCAAGTAGTCTTCCTTCTGGGAAGCTGGGAGGACTGATTTTTTTTCTCAGTTGTGACCCTCCTGTTTCAGACTGTGCTTTAAGTTATTTTGTCTAATCTATAAGTTTAGTTATCCTGTGACAGCATAGACCATATCTGAGGCATAGAAAACAGTCATGTCTTATCCTTTATATAACTAATGACTATAAATACAGGCCAAACATGTCACTGGTCTTGAAAACAATATTTTTTTATCAAAAAATCATTTTCTGTTTTTATGTCTTATTCTTTTTTTTCCACCTCTGTCCTTTATGTCAGAATGCTGATGGGCTCAGAATTATTAAGGTTTTATGGGGGCAATGTCAGTTACTGTGAGGTCATTAAAGCACACATCTGTTATGCCCTGATATCTCCTTCCCATCCTCTGACTCTTACATTCTTTTTGCCCTCCTCCTCTGCATTGTTCCCTGAGCCTTCAGGGTAAAGCGGAGATGTCTCATTTAATGTTGAGTTCTCAACAAACCCTTATTTTCAGCTTTGTTGAGATTTTAGTCTCCTCAGGGTCAATTGCCATCTCCATAGAGAAGCTGCATTGGCTAGTAGCAAGAGAAACACTTCTATTCTTTCTATCCCCTCCTCTGCCTTGTTCCCTGAGCCCTGGCAGTTGTAGTAGAGATGTCTTACCCAATTCCCAATAGGGTTTCTCTTCTTGTCAACTGGAGATGTCTTGGGTTCTCATAGTATTAACTGACATCTGTAAAGTAGCTTTTCTCACCAAAAGTCAGCACAGTATTAATGAATGAGCATAAGCATATACATTTATGAGGAAATTTGATGTGTTCAGTATATCCATTTAGCCAAAGAGCAGTAGTATTTTCCCTCTAGGGCATATATCCTTCCAAGATATGAGCTTTGGGATTTGGTTTTCAGTACCAGATATGAATTATGTCCCAGTGAATGGGCCCCAAATCCAATCAGAGAGCAGTTGGTTATCCCATACCTTATGTGCCATGATTGAACCTATGGGCATATCTTTCAGGTTTTAATTTTTAACCTATATGACCACAAAACATTCCAGTAAGAAGATCATACATATTGGAAAAAATGGATAGTGGATTCACCACCTCAGATACTTACCATGCTTATGTGTAAAAAGAAACTTTAGGTGTGGAGAGCTGTATTTTATTTTATTATTTATTTATTTATTTGTTAGAGAGTGAGAGAGAAGAAGAGAGAATGGGTGTACCAGGGCCTCTAGCCACTGCAAACGAACTCTAGATGCATGGTCCACCATGTGCATCTGGCTTACATGGGATCTGGAAAATTGAACCTGGATCATTAGGCTTCGCAGGCAAGTGCCTTAACTGTTAAGCCATCCCTCTAGCCTGAGAGTTGTATTTTAGTTGAAGTTTATTATGAATGAAAGTACACTAAAGGTTGGTGTATAAATCATGTGTGGACATTAGTTTCTTTTGAGCATTGCTTATACTTTTATAAAGCTTCATATATGCTTTTTTTTCCCTTTATTAGTCAGTTTTGTATTCAGCAAATACAGTCAGTTTGGTACCGTTATTAGGCTCATCCATGACCTACTCCCTCCCCTTGTCCACTCCTTGTTGAGGTATACAGGTCATGCATTGTGGAGTTAGCCCACAGTTATGGGTAAGCTAAATGTCTCTGCATATCATGACACAACATGTGGCTCTGACATTCTTTCCGCCCCCTCTTCTGCAAAATTTCCCTGAGCCATGTTGGGTTCATTTTTGGTCTGCTTCAGTGATGAGGTGTTGGGGGCCTCTGTGGCTCTGGCTCTCTGATTTGGTAGGAGTTGATTTTTCTCTGTGCTGACCTCCTTCCCCCTTGTGCTGGTATCCAGTTCATCAGGAAAACAGCCCCCTTGCTTGTTTCTCCAATTTTTCTTAGTTTCAGCCGGGGCCCTTTTGAGGTATGATGGGGTGGCTCTCTCCTTAGGATCTACATCTATCTGAAAAAGAGAAGCAGATTCTCCAACGGAGAGTAAGTTAGCACCAGGACAAATGAGATAACCCTTACTTTTTTTTTTTTTAATAGAGAATTTAATAGGTGTAGGCCCTCTTGTAGCCCACAATTGATGGTAGCTTGATATTGGCGAGTGGGCTTATGTTTGGATATGGTTCTGACTTGTTTCCCAGCTCCAGCTATGGGTCCCATACCAGTGAGGGAATCAGTTAGCCAAATTAAGAGCAGTTGGTTCCCCACCAAGGCTGTGTGCCACCACTGCACTTGTGTGGGCATCACAACAAGTTATTTGCTGCTAAGTAGGTTAGACCATGCGTTGCTTTGACAGATATTAGTCATTTTCCCCCAGTCGCCCATGTAGCACCTTCTGGCACTAGACGTGCTGACTGTCTGGGGACTGACTCTCTTCCAACTTCCAGCCATGCCATTCTAATTTGCATGTCAATCACATAAGGTGTCTTCAGCAGTAGGGTCTTATCACTAGCCTTTGGTGGGTCATCAAGTACTCTGACAGAAATCTGTCTGTCTTTTAGGAAACCTTGTAGGTCTCTCTGATCAAAAGCTCATTGTGGATGATAGCCCCATGCTGGATCTGGGAGTTACAGGTCAGTGTCCACTAAGAAAATGAGGAAAAAGCTAACTAATATACAAGAGTTAGAGATAAGGCTTTGCTCAAAGTGATTACATGAATTTATATTACCATCAGACATTGATGAAAGTTTAATTTTACCCATATCATTGATAAAATCTGTTGTCTTTAAATTGTGGTTATGTTAGTTTATAGTGGCAGCTTGTAGTTTTAATATGCATTGTTGAGATGGCTAATGATATTAAACATCTTTTCTTGAACTTCTGGGTTCTGGGGATGGAACTCAGGTCCTCATGCTCACATAACAAATGCTCTTACCCACTGAGCCTCCTCCCTACCTCTGTTTTCGATTTTTCAATAATACAGTTTGAGAGTAGAAATTTCAAATTTCTATGAATTTAAGTTTATTTTATATATCTAATTTTCCTAAGATGTGTTGCTTATCTAAAGATCTTGCCGATTTCATCCATCCCCTGAATAGTTATGGTAGTAGCACTATTCTTAAGTCTATGATGCATTTCAAGTTAATATTTGGGAATGATTTGCAGGAAGGGTCAAAATTCAATAATTATCACAATAATTCCCAATTGTTCCAACACCATTGGTTCAAAATACTATTTACCCTATAGTTACTTTAGTACTTTAGTGACAAGCAAATGACCTTATGTGTATGTCTATTTTAGAATTCTGTTTTCTCTACAATTTTTTCTACAATACTTCCTGAGGTTATATGTCTTATATCTTTTCTTCTTTAAAATTATCATTGGCATTAAATACAAAACTAGTATTATGTTTGAATTTTTAAAATGTTTTAAAATATTTATTACTATTTATTTATTTGGGAGAGAGAGAATGAGAGTGGGCACACTAGGGTCTTTAGCTACTGCAAACGAAACCCAGATGCACATGCCACCATGTATATCTGGCTCACATGGATTCTGAGTAATTGAACCTGGGTACTTAGGCTTCACAGGCAAGTGCCTTAACTGCCAAGCCATCTCTCAAGTCCTTGCTTGAAATTTTAATGAGACACAGTGGAATCTTAAGCTAAATTTGAGAAAACTCCATGTTAGAACGTTTGACTACATGTTCACTAAAATGTTATGTATCTCCATTTATTTGTTTCTTTTTCATTTTGTGTCCAAGAAAATTGTTGTAGTTTACTATATATAGTTCTTTCAGATAGTTTGAAAAATATACTTCACATTTTTGTTATTTAAAATATTATTGTAATGCTACTTTGAAATTACTATAACTAATTACTTTTTTGTTTTATTTAACCTTTAATATATTTTACTTTAAAAATCTTAACAGTACATTTTGGTCTAAAATGGTTTTTCACCAAAATGCCAGGTACTAACATTAATTATGGCTTTACAATTGAAACTTTTTTAGATCTGGAAAACAGCAGAGGTAGAAGACAAACATTTATTTAGCAAAGGAATGTAGCTAGCACATGAAATCTTAAGTGGAAGTGAATGAATTTACTAAGAATTACAGAGTGAAAAAAGGTGAGCCACTGTTAATTCCTATTTTTTCTGTTTCTAGCTCTAAAGTATTTTAATTATCAGCTCACCAAAGTCATCCTGGTTAACTTGTTTTCTTCTTGTTTTTGATTTTTTCAGCTTTTAATTCTTACATTTGTGTTGCGATTTAGTATTTTCATGTTGCTACACTTGTTGAACATTGTAATTTTATCAATTTCCATAAAATTAATAGAACAATAATGGCAAGATAATTAAGAACATTTTGTCAAAATGTTGACAATTCATCCTATGACATCACAAACTGTAAACTAACAGATGTACTGAACAACCTTCTGAGTGGGCACATTTATTTGTAGAAAATCTCTAGAAAGATATAGAATATCAAAGAATTTATTTTAATAAAATAGGGAATAAAATTAAAACAAAATGTAAGAGATATTGTTCCTTCATAAAATATTAAAATTTTTAGTATGCAGAAGGGTATTATATGTAGTCAACTTTTATTTATGATTGAGTTATTTATTTCCTACATCTGTTTTGCAAAATTATACCATGGTTTAAAGTATTTCAATTTCAAATAGTGTTTCATTACTAAAAGTGAAAAGTAGAATGTGGCCTGATAATACATAAATTGTTCATTCTCCTTTCAGATGTCATGTATTATTTTATTTATTCATAAAGCATTCCTTTTACTGGGAGCTGAGCCAGTAAATTGATCTCATTTTCATTACTTATAACAGCTATTTGGATAAGAACCATTATTATAACTTAGTAAAATTGGGTAACTGTTTCCTGACAACCTACAGGAAAAAATATGATTTCCTATAATAAAACACTGAACTACATCCAGCTCAGAGAAATATGCTGAGCTTATAAACAGAAAATTAAATGCTCTAATGTAGGATGAATATGGATATTAAAGCTTCTGGAATTGTTCTTAACCTTAAACTGCTATTACTTATGCAAAATGTCAAAGGAAGATGAATGGCCCATTGTTAAATCCATTGAATAAAAAGCTTTGATTTTTAACAGTGATTTTAATCAGGAGTCATTATATAATTTAGAATAAAATACTTAAAATTCCATTCTTCTGTTTTATCATCAGTGGACTAGAGACAAAAATGCACTTTTTCCCTTTTCTTCAAGTTTTAAAGTTATGAAGGATAGTCATACCAATAGAGTCCAGTAACATAAATACAAATCCTTATAATTTAAAATAATTAAAATGAACCACAAGTTAGGTAAATTATTCCTAAAACAAATTTAGAAGCATATAGACTTAAATATTCTTAAATTGTACATATATATATGTATATATATATATATATTGGCATTTGTACTCTTAATCAATACAAATCTTTCTACTCTGATACACTTATCATGGATACAGGCAATATCGTTAATATAAAGAGAAGCCATAGATTTCATATTGAATACCCAAGAGACTTTATTAATTATACATTGAAAATGAATCTTGTCATGAAGTCTTGAGATACTAGGATGGACATGTTGATTTATCTTCACTGGGAACCTTATATAGGGAGACAGGTATTTATTTGGAGCTGTTTTGCATTCTTTACAAAGGCAGAACAATTATGTCTTGTTCAGTGTTAAGATCTGTTTAACTTTCACAGTCCCTTGCTCACATATTAATACTCAAAAGATGTCTGAGGAAGGAAAGATACCAAATATGATATCCATTCATTCATTTATTGCAAGTTTTTCTGTTTGTTTGGTTTGGAGACAGGCTTGCATTACATAGGACAGATGGGCTTGCTACTCGCTGTGTATCTCAGGCTGGCCTGGAACCATTATCTTCATATAGAAGCCTCATGAATTTTGGGATTAAAGGCGTATGCTACCTTTTCTCTCTTCATTTATTGCGACTAAAATTATTATTTTAAGATTAATTATACTAATATGGATCAGGCACTCTGAGAAGTTAGAGCTCTGTTACAGGAGAAGGACATGCATTAACATGTAATTATAATGAAAGTCTAACCTGATGGATTAGTGTTGATACATGTGGTGTTTCTGGATGAAGTCATTTATGAGGAATGTATACTCCAAAATTAGCGTAGGGACTGAAAGTCCTTCTTGGAATTCTTTGTGACATATCCTGTTACTATGAATTCTGTTATAAAAGTTTTACTGTTTCATTCTTAGGCTAAAATAGTTGTCTTGGGCTTTGTCATTCATGTTTAGAATAAGATAATTTATTGACTGTTAACATTTGAAAAAAAATCATACCATGAGCTAAGCATGGTGGCACACACCTATAGTCTCAGTACTGAGTAACCTCAGGCAAAAGAATTATCATGAGCTCTAGACAAGCCTGGGCTGCACAATGAGCTCTGGACCACCCTGGGCTACATAATGAGACCCATCTCATACTCTCCCCACCGAAAACTTCATTATCTTCACTCTGAATGAATCTATGTCACCATTTTGAGTCATGAATGAGTATACAGGGTTGGTTCATAAAAGAGTAGACAAATCTCAACCACCTTGTTTATGCACCCAGAGTTCAGGCATGCAGATGTAGATAAGACCCTAACTTTACATCAGACCTTCCTTTATTCATTTGACAGGTATTTACTAAGCACATATTATATGGAGGTAATATGTTAGACATTGGGTAGCTAGCAGTGAATAAAAACATTTCTTCCTATTGGAAATAATATAATAGGCATATAGGCCATAGTCAGAAGTGAAGCTTATGTTTCTCCATACATTAAAGACACAGAACCAAGGTGCAACCAAAGTTGAGCTGCCATCACAGTTACAGCTACAGAATCTGGAATAGAAAGAGAATGAAAGGTGCCTACCTATAGCATACCTTAAGGTGTGTCATTTCTCAGAATGGATCATAAACTGGGGAGCCTGAATCTTGCCTTTAGGTGGAGCTCTGGTACCCACAGAGTACATAAACTCCAGGAAATGCACACTGAAATGAATGATTGAGAAATGGAATAAAAAAATAAAAAAAATTACAGTATGGCAAAACCTCTTTAAAAGTAACACACAATAAATAGAAAAAAATACCGTTAAATGAGAGACTAAACATTTGTGACATGATAACTGCTGACTAAATTTTAAATTGTAGGTGAGAAGTTCATTTAAGCTGGTATAGACATTTAAACACAGATATTATTTGTGGTAGATGAAAAAGGGCAAAGTATGTGATTTAGAAGTTAAGAAATATTTGGTAAAACTTTACAACCTGGCATTAATAACTCATTTATAAAAGGCGAGATTAAAAATTATCTTTTTGATTTGAGCCACCCACTATGTAGTATAATTCTGTGAGTTGGGGCTGGAGAGATGGCTTAGCACTTAAGACAGTTGCTTGCAAAGCCTAAGGACCCAGGTTCAATTCCCTAGTACCCACGTAAGCCAGATGCACAAGGTGGTACATACATCTGGAGTTCATTTGCACTGGCTGGAGGCCCTGGCATGCCCATTCTCTCTATCTGCCTCTCTTGCTCTTAAATAAATAATCTATGAATTAAAAGATAAAATTTGTTAAATGATAGGACTAAAAAACATTTTTAAGATCAAAAATCTGTGGGAGTTTGTCATATAACAACAGGAAACTGATGGAAATTGTTCATGAAAAGGTTGCAGAATGACTTATGACATTATGCCATGGTGGTAAATAGAATTTACGGAGTCACAAGAAATTTGTTGAGGTATTAGGTATAAGCTATAGAAGGATAACATGATGAAGCACTGAAACCAGGTTGGCTAGAGATATCAAGGGCCTTGGGATTTAGGCAAGAATTTTATATAGGTTTTTTACCTATGTTGCACAGACTGGCCTTGAATTCTCTGTGTAACCCAGGCAGGCCTGGACCTTCCAATCCTCCGGCCTCAAGTTTCCTACTAGCTGGGATTACAGGTAGGTAAAGTCAGTTTTTTCAAAGACAAAGATATATTCATTAGGATTGTGAATTTCTACCTGAAGAGTTCATGAATTCCTGTATTCTTGCTGCTGAGATAATGAAAGAAGAATCATGAAAAGTCTGATTTAACCAATCAGTTTTCATAACTTGAGTATATTTGTATTGGGTTTTCTGAAAAAGAAGAGGAGGAGGAAGAGGAGGGGGCAAAAAACAAGAGGAAACCCGAAAGAGGTGGGGAAGGAGAGAATGAAGGAAACAGAAGGACATATAAGGAAGCTATGAGTTACAGAAGTATAAATTAACTTGAAAAGGTCTGCCGTGGTGAAGTGAGCTCTTGTTAGGTGTTTGTTTACTTGCAGGCGTGGGGAAAATGGGATGCGACAACCAAGTTCCCCTGTTCTGGAAAGGAGGGCTGTCTGCTATGCTTCACTTGTCATCCTCTGGACGGATCAGGAGGGCTGTCATCCATGGTAACATTCCAGATAGGTACAACACGGTTAAGTGGAAATTTTGCAAGCTACCTCAGATCTACAACCCAGTAATTGATTGTTTAAATGACATTCATTTGAAAATTTGTTTAACTTGGGCTTTCAAATAAAATCTAAACAATGTTATTTGATCTCACATTCATCAGAGCAATAAACATTCAAAACATTCTGACAGCGCTGTGTGCTGGTAGAAGTATAGAGTAAAGGGAATCCTCAGAGGAGAGTAGTGATTACATACATTAAATTTTAGAACAATTTGGCCATGTCTAGTCATTGACCAGGATCCAGCACTCTGATTGTGTAGTATATACCTAAGAGAAACTCTTGCATATGTATACATGAAAACACACACAAAAAGAGTATTCATTGCAACATTATTGTTTATAATGAGAAATCAGTAACAACCTAGGGTTCTACCATTAGAGGTGGATAATTTTATACATGGAAACCACAGTGAATAAAGAAAATAAATAAAAATGTTGAGAGAAAAAGACAAAATTTTAAGAACTGTCATATTATACTAGTTATTTCAAATTTTAAAACATGCAAATAACATATATGATTTGCTGAAATATAGGGATATACTAAATATTCATATGTAATAAATATGTAAAAGTATAAAACCATAATGGGCCTGGAGAGATGGATTAGCAGTTAAGGTGCTTGTCTGCTAAGCCTAAGGACCCAAGTTCGATTTCCCAGTGCACCCATTCTCTCCCTTTGTATCCTCCTCTTTTTCTCTCTCTCAAATAAATAAATATAAAAAATATTAAAAAAACATGAGTAGGAGGGAGATATTTCAAATTTTCAAATTCCGAATGATGATTATGTCCAGAGCACCAGGGGATGGCATGGGGTGGAATCATTTAGGTCTCTCAAATCTTATGTCAGCTAAAACATCACTATTTTTCACTTTTCTTCCATTATCCAAAGAATATTTGATAGTGTACAAGGTGATTATTAGACTAAATTTGTCTATTTTCAAATAAAAACAAAATAAATAATTAAGTTATATTGAATTGATTGAATATTACTAATTCTATGAATTGTATCATACAATTGTCTGGTAGTGGTTTTTGCTGTTTTGTTTTGTATAGCTCTTTTAGTCCTATTCCAGCCACAGAATTGTATCTTTATACAGTTAGCCTGTGTTACTGCTCGCACTTTGTTTGTATAGGTCATCATGTACTTGATGAACCTTTGGCAAAATTATTTCCCACATATTTTCAGATACTTATAGGACTATAACATAACTATTCTGTCAGTGTTTTTTCATGACTAAATTGTATTTCCCAAAATGTAAGTATTTAAACAGCAGTTCTGAAAAACTAAGGTAACCATTAAGTATATCTGGGACTAGCTGGTTCGATTTATAGAGACAAGTGTTTGTCACTTCGTTTTTTTTGTTTTGTTTTTGTTTTTGTTTTTTTTTTTTCGAGGTAGAGTCTCACTCTGGCTCAGGCTGACCTGGAATTCACTATGGAGTCTCAGGGTGGCCTTGAACTCTCGACGATCCTCCTACCTCTGCCTCCCGAGTGCTGGGATTAAAGTCACGTGCCACCACGCCCGGTTGTGTGTTTGTCACTTCTGAGAAGAGCCCCAGCTTGTCATGAGAGACAACTTTAACTATTGACACCAGGGGATTATAATGCAGCAGCATAATTCTTTCTTTTTCAAAATTATTTTTATTTTTATTTTATTTATTTATTTGAGAGCAATAGACAGAGAAAGAGGCAGAGAGAAATGGTGCATCAGGGCCTCCAGCCACTGCAAACGAACTCCAGATGCATGTACCAACTTGTGCATCTGGCTTACGTGCGTCCTGGGGCATCAAGCCTCGAACTGGGGTCTTTAGGCTTCACAGGCAAGCACTTAACTGCTAAACCATCTCTCCAGCCCATGATTCTTTCTTCATCCTCAGTAGCATAGCCTTGGCCCTATAGCTTACTTAATTTACTACTTTTTGCAATAAATCATCAACTTGCCACAGATAGTCACTGGAGCAATAATAATTAATAATAATTAATACTTAAAAGAGTTTTTATAAGCTGTGGCATATGACTTATCTGGATTATCACATTCATATGATGTTTTCATATATCATACAATGTATATGATTTTAACAACCTGATGATGAAGCTATTATTCTTTTACCTTTTCCTTGGTGCAGAATCTGAGGAACTGCACGACCAGTGAAATCTCAAAGAACATAAAAAAATCTAAGTAAATGTTAGTGTAAAATCTAATTCATTTGAAAATGAAAATATTTTGTTGCATTTGGTAATACCCTAGTTAAAAAGTCTATGATTGACAAAGTAATCCAGATAGAAGTTGGAAATGATTTTGGTGGTGTAAGATGAAGAATTATAGATATATGGTAAGGACAGGGTAATGCATGCAGATTCCAGAAGCCAGGCAGATTGTTTGCTTTTCTTCTTCTTCTTCTTCTTTTTTTATTGACAACTTCCATGATTGTAAACAATATCCCATGGTAATTCCCTCCCTCTCCCTACTTTACCCTTTGAAACTCCACTCTCTATCATATCCCCTCTCAATCAGTCTCTCTTTTATTTTGTTTTCATCATCTTTCCCTCCTGTCATGATGGTCTTGTATAGGTAGTGTCAGGCACTGTGAGGTCATGGATATTCAAGACATTTTATGTCTGGAGGAGCATGTTGTAATGAGTCCTACCATTCCTTTGGCTCTTACATTCTTTCTGCCACCTCTTCCACAATGGACCCTGAGCCATGGAAGGTGAGATAGAGATATTTCAGTGCTGAGCACTCCTCTGTCACTTCTTCTTAGCACCATGGTGCCTTCTGAGTCATCCCAAGGTAATTGCCATCTGAAAAGAGAAGCTTCTCTAAACATAAGTGAGAGTAGCATTAATATAAGGGTATGAACATTAAGAGAAGTGCTTACTGGGCAGTTTGATGAGCATAGTATATACATTTAGCCAGAAAGCAGCAGATGTTACACCCCTAGGGCTCTGTGACTACCCCTGTTGTAGGTTTTCAGGTGTCTGAGATGTAGTCCCTTCCCATGGAGTGGGCCTCCAGTCAAATTAGAGGGTGGTTGGTTTCCCCCATAACAGATGTGCCACTGTTGCACTCGTTGGCTCATTTGGCCTGGCTGGCCAAATATAAGGCTTGCAGTGTCACTGTTGGGTATCTTCACTGGTGATTTCTCTCTCTCCCTATTGAACTGGATGCACCATGACTTTTTCCAACTTTCTGTCAGCTGGTCTACATGGAGGAGGTTTTCAGCTCAGCCCCAGAAGGGCTTCTCAGTAACCTTGCAGCCAAAGTATGTGAGTCTTCAGCAATAGTGTCTTACCATCTATTCCTGGTGGGAAACCAAGGGCCTTGGCAATGGCCTGTAATATTTTGGGGGCATCAGGGGCCTCCCTGGCCAACAACTCACTGGAAGGTATCCCATCCCTGGCACTGAAAATTACAAGTAACAATCTATGGCTCCTGAGTATTCCAATATCCATATTGCATGACACATTTTACTTACTTGGTGTTTCTCTTTGGGTTCATGTGGTGGAAGTAAAAAACAAAACAAAACAAAAAACAAAAACAACAACAATAAAAACAAACAAAAAAACTACATAGCCGGAATCAAGTGAATAAAATAACAACACAGATAGTAAACCTACAAAATGGCCTGAATATCCATGACCTCATAGTGCCTGAAACTACATACCCAAGATCATCATAGTAGGAGGAAAAGATGATGACATAAAAAATAAAGACAGACTGATTGAGAGGGGGAAGGGATATAATGGAGAGTGGAAATGTGAAGAGGAATGTTGGTTGGGGGGAGGGATTTACCATGTTTTATTGTCTATAATTATGGAAGTTGTCAATAAAAATTAAATATATTTTTTAAAGCATAGTAGGCCAGTCCCTAACATTTGGTCATGGATATGGGAGGGGCCTCATGAGCCCCTGAGGAACTACTGGTAGTTAATTGTTGTTGGGGGAAGGGAACCATTTTCTTCAGTGGCATAGTCACTGGTAGGTACATTGCCCATGCTCTGGTAAATATACCCCTCCACACCCATGCTTATGCAAGTCACCCTAATTAAACTCTCTGATTAAGAAAACGGAAAAGAAAAAGGTAAATAAATGAATGGGAGTAGGAGGACTTGTTGATAAGAGGATGGGTTTCAATGGGAGTGGGAGGGGCATAGAAGAGTAATTACGGGTGAATCTGATCAAAATACATTACAGGACTGGCGGGATGGCTTAGCAGTTAAGGCACTTGCCTGCAAAGCTAAAGGACACAGGTTTCCCCAGAACCCATGTAAGCCAGATGCACAAGGTGGCACATGCATCTGGAGTTCGTTTGCAGTGGCTGGAGGCCTGGCGCACCATTTTCTCTTTCTATGTCTCTCTCTCTGTCTCAAATAAATACATACATACATAAATATTAAAAAATATATTACATACATATATGAAGCTAGCAAAAATAATAATTAGTGAGCTAGTTATGTACATGGCATGGGTAAGACTGGTTTGGTGGAAGATGTTTGTGATAACTGCTCAGGAGATGTGAGTAACTGCTCCTGCAGAGACAGCACAGGAGCACAGCGGAACATGAGGAGCTTTTGACAACTGAGCACCAGTGAAAATACTGCAAGAGTCTCCTGTCCCAACCCAGGAAAATAAAACGGTATTGTTAAGTCAATATGTTTCATAGACTGAGACGACTGGGAAATTATCAGGTTTCACATACAGCTAATATATGTAAATATATATATATATATAATATGTAACAGCTACTATATGTACATATATATGTAATTTTATATACGTACATATGTATAAATATATACATATGTGTGCACATACATACATGCATATACACACATGCATGCATAGTATATCTCCAATAAAGCCATGGGATCAGTGCTTTCCAAAAGAAGTCCCTCTCTAGACCAGAACGATTGGATAGGATTGTATGTAATAGGTCTCCCTTTAGATGACCTATTGGATCTGCTTGTAGATATCATGCCCACAACCTTCTCTCTCTGCCTTCACTTCTTCTCCTGCTCTCCATTTACTCTTTTCTGTATTTCCAGAAATCCAACATTACAATGTATTGTCCAAATTCAGCTTTTTCATTCTGTTTTCCTGCCCCTTGCACTGAGTTAATCCTTTTTTTTTTTTTGCTATTTCTGTTGATTTTTCTTCTATTTGAGTTCTTTTTTTTTAAGTTCTTTCTGTCATTTCTTCTTTTGTTTATTCTGCCACCCCCAGACTTCATTTACTCATTTAAATTGGTGAAGATTCTTTTTGACAAAGCTTCAATCTTGCTTCTATACTGTCTCCTAGGCTCATCCAAGTGATTCTTTATAAAGCCCAGCTCTAGTAGGAACTCTGCAATGTCAGTTTAGCAAGAGCCCTACCCCCTTTGATGTCAGATTGCTTAATATCTGGTTAGGGTTTTCAATTTCTACCAGTGATATTTGATTATCTGGGCTTGCCTTCAGCATGAATCTTGCTGTTGATTTGGCAAGCATTTTTCCTGCTTTTGATTTTTTTCTTAGTAATTTTTCATCCACTGACCCTTACCCTGTTCCTTAGCTATAAATCTCACTTGCCCATTCTGTCCTTGGAATTCTTTCTTCTCCAGTGTAAAAATCTCATTGCTGGGCTGGACATACAGCTCCTCATTGGTAGAGCTGTTGCTTAGCATGTAGGATGTTTGTTCAAATCCTGGCACCCTCCCCAAACGTCATTCAGTCATCCCTACGTGTCTTCCTAGGCTTCCCCTATGTAAAGACAATGTGCTCATCCTGATCAAGCACTGTGAACAAGAACCTTTGAGAGACCCACGTGTTGCCCTTCCCTACCCTGCTACCTGTCCAGAAAAACTGATCTTTATCCCAAGAGTCATAAACATCGATATATATTCAACAGGCACAATAACAGTTCATCTGTTCCTTCCTGGGATCTGATAATTTTGTTCTTATAATTTGTTAATACTGTGCCTGTGTCTTGGTATGCATTTCACCTATTAAACTCTATTTCAATTCTCTCAGTTTGAGTGTGGCATCTGTTTGCTGGTGGAAACCTAAACCAGCTATTTTGTTGTGCTTCCTGTATTTCAACTTTCCTGATACAGTCCTTCTTAAGTACTCAATTACTTATAAATATGATTATTATATTGTATTTTAAATTTTGTTTCATCAGGAAGGTTGCAGAATAGAAATATTTCAAGTTGGAAACTTTAGGTGGTCCAGTCATTTCTTGCTAATTTAATTTAATTTACTTATTTGACTGAGAGAAAGAGGAACAGAGAGAAAGAGAGAGACAGAGAGAATGAATGGATATGGGTATTTCAGGGCCTGTAGCCACTGTAAACAAGCTCCAGATATATGCACCACCTTATGCATCTGGCTTCACGTGGGTACTGGGGAATCAAACCTAGGTACTTAGGCTTTGCAGGCAAGTGCCATAACTGCTAAACCATCTCTCCAGTATTAATTCTGCTATGCATTAACCATGTGTTCATGGGTAGATCACTCACTTCCTTTGAACCTTATTATTTTTCTTTCTAAAAATGAGATAAATCATACTAGGTAATTAAAAAGATTATCTTTGGTATTTAAGATTCTATAATTCTATGAGATAAGGAATGAGATCTTTTTAATCTCATGGATGGTTCAATTGTAGTCTATGATTCTATAGTTTGTGAAAAGTCTTAAGAGGAGAAAAATATACCTAAATGATTCCAAAATATAAAAAGTAATCATTTTACATAAAAACACCAAATAAATGACTATCATGAATATGTAGCTTTGAGTTTGAAATTTAAACATTGAATTTTATTCAAAAGTAAAAAAATAAGAAAGGTAAGCAAGACACTCTTCTGATGTACATTAATTATATGTACTTTGAACCTTTATGATTCAATGAATACAATTACTTATATTTTTAGGCATGGTATATGGGAACAGCAGTTGCTTTAAGTATTATCTATAAAAGGTTTAGCTAGCAGTTGGACTTTTCCATTTCAATTTCTTTTTATCTCTAGACACGATATCTTTTTTTGAAATGCATAACATTCTGAAGAGGGAGAAAAATTTTACTTGCCTCAAGAGTCAGGTCTTGGGGAATATTTTGCTCATATTTTAGCTACAAGATATCTCTAAGGCATTTTGGCCATGGTTTCATTTAGCCAGATATTGAAATACCAAACCACCATATCATATTAATATTTGGGATCTTTCTTTAATTAAAAAATGTTTTCTTTCAATGATGTCAAGCAAATATACCTATGTTATTATAAATTAATTTTGTTAATCTCTGGGAAGAAGAAAATATACGTAGCATTCAATATTTAAATTGCATACTTGATGCAGAATCATGCCGCCATTCAATTGGCCACAGAAGTCCTGTTCTGTCATGGAATTTGCCCTGTGGAGATGATTGTGGAGTCCCACTCTCATGTGGCTGACAGAGAGGTGAGGGGGAGTATTCCATTCACTTTGCTTTGGCTCTGGTTTAGGAAAATTGCTCAGGCAATTGCCTTTTGTAGCATGTAATGCTGTTAGTTCCCATCCCACTGCTAACAGCCTCCTACCCCCACGTAGACCACAAAGAGATAAAAGAAAGAAAGAAAAAAACGACTTCTTTTTACTAACCGTATTGATTTAAGTGGCTGTAGAGAAAAGTAGCTTTTCTACCACTGCTCCATGTGGAGTAAGAAAGCCAGGGTGGATTCATTTCTTCACTATTGTGTCATTACAAATCATTCAGCATTTTGCAAATGCTCTTTTTCTAATCCTAGTATATTCTAAACTATAGAAAGAAATAAAATGAAAACTTCAGAAAAGGAGAGGAGATTCTAAATGAGTACTCATTTTTATTTGATCACTTGTTTTTACATTTTGTGGTCTTTGTCGGAGGACTGAACCCAAGTACTTACACATGCTATGCATTTCTTATATCACTAATTAATATTGAATGTGTGAACATGGACATTTTGTTTTATGATGATACATTGATACCGAGCAAGACTTTACCACTAGAGTCAAGACAATAAATATAGAACGGATTTGAAACTTGAGCAGTTTCTTCAGGGCATGTGTAGTATTGGAAATAATCTCTTTCTACTTTTGGCATGAGGGTCACTTTATATGATGGAGATGAGCATGTCATGTCCACCCTCTCTGCATTGTTAGTCATACAGGAACACGTGTTTTCCTTAGTGACAAGAGTGTCTTTCATAGGAAAGCTTTATTTCCTGCAATCATGTTATCTTTTGGAGGAGATTCTTTAAAATGCTATGTCATGGACACACACACACATATACATGTAGTACGTTTAGGAGAACAGAAAAGGAGATCCACTTACCAGTACTAAATGTACTTTCTTTTTAAAAAACATACTTTTTCATCAACAAATTGGTAAGAGATACAACCTAGAAATAAGAGGAAAGGGCTTTCACATGGCTTATCTACTTAGGTCGTTTTCATAGGCAGAAAGGTAAATTAAGATGTAGATTTTACCTCAAGAAACCTAGATGATCAGTGGAAGTTTGCTTATTTTGGTTGTTTATCACAAGTCTGAAAACATTCATTTAGTTTCTAATAGCTTGTTTTCCTGAACTCAAAACTACAGTTCAATTTCCTTGCCTATTAGACCAATGTACTGTTTATTTTTTCACAGACTTTATGTTATGGAAATAACTATAAGCACTCTAGAGTTTGTGGATGTGAAACACAAAAGAGTTAAGGCTTTTCTACTAAACCAGCTGATTTCTCTTAAATAGTATTGTAAAACAAGATAAAACAAAAATGGTGTTCATAATCAAGAAACATACTAATGCCCAAGAAGGTCTTCAAACTATGATTAACCAAAAGTAAAATACTTCATATAAAATCAATAAAATAATATAAAGTTATTTACAGGAAATGAAGACTGTCTTGGCTGTCTCATACCATTCTTATGTGCCTGCTTGCATCAAGGTGGGAGCTACCTCTATCCATTATAAAATACTCCCAAAGTGTTCATCCAAAGGACTGAATTCCTAACATGTTGACTGGAGGAATTTCTTTTATTTTAATGTTTTGGTGGTTTCGTGATCACAACCAATTATCATTAGAAAATGAATAAATTTATTATAACTTCTGGCCCCTGAAAATGAATCAAAATAAATCAACTGTGATCATTACTGCCAACTGAGTCCATTGGAAGGGGGCCCTGGAACAGTGTAATTAGTTGCTATTATGTGGTCGCAAGCCTGCAATTTTCCTACTGCTCTGACCCACTGCATCGCTTAAGTAAGTATTTGTACGCAAACTCTTGATAATTGATCCCTTTTTGTGTCATGTGTCTTCATAATTTTAAAAATTAAAGATGCAAAGAGTCTCAATTGGTTTGGGTAGGCAATTTGATTCCAATTTTATTATCACAAAGGGTCCATAATATGCATGAAGTGTCCTTTCTGATTAGCCATGCCTCAGCAGTTACCTACACCATTTCTTCTTCTGCTTGTTTTTCCCTTCCCTGTCCTGTCTTCTCTTCTCATCTAGGCTTCCTCTAGTTTTCTAAGAAACTGGAAGTGCTTGCTTACACAAATTAGCTAGCTATTTAAATTAGTTGTCCATCATCAGCATGGGCCAAGAAAAGAAACCTTCCCTGTTACACCAGCAGCCTTTGATACAGGAGAAAATGATTTCTATTAGAGCAGGAAAAAAAAAAAGCCTTAACTGGTATATGAAAAGTTGCTCTAAAAGAATTTTTTTCTTGGTTATCTATACCCAGTTATACAAAGTGAAGTAACAAGAAAAAAAGTTACAAGTTACCCCATTCCCCAGGGTATGAAGTGACAAAAGTTCCAAGGACACCTGGTAGCACACATGCATCTATGATCAGAATGTAATTTAAGAAACAAGATACTTCATCGTAAGTTTATTCTGTTTTTGTTTTCTTCAGATTCTTGTATTTCCATTCCAGCCACATTTTCTAGTAAGGTCCATGCTCATGTCTTCCTGTCTATGTGGATACACAGTGTTTGTTGGATTGGTCACTTATAAAATGAAGTGGTAAAATCTAAAATTATTCTTTACTGTGGAAAGTTATATAAGCAATGATAATATATAACTTCCATAATAAATGCATTGGAGTAACATATATTTTGCTACCCTGGGGCCATTGTTTGGGCCTGAATTAGGACCCTTGTGTCTCACAGAAGACCTTTCACCAACACTAGCTGGGGAGGCCTATCTGTACTAGGTCAATAAGTCAAAATCCTCGAAGTCTTCAGTAGAAAATATATTAGAATACTTGTTACTAAATGACTGAAATCATATGGGATTTTATTTTTGATTACAGGGAACCATGGCTTAAGGAGCTTAAACATGCTATGAACGTATGATGACAAAAACTACACAGGGACAATAACTTTAATTAAATGCCTGAGCTTGCACTATCCTGCGGGTGATGCACCCTCACTCCCAAATTGGAAACAGTTCCTTTTATACTGTAACTTGGTCCTGTAGCTATAGAAGGGCTTGTCCCTCAAAGGATGTGACAATGTGCACTCACAGTGATGGTCACTGGGACCCTGATGGTCACCAAGGTCTCTAGTTACGGAAACTTCTGGCTTTTTTTTTTTTTTTTAGATGATTTGATGCTGTGTAAACCATTCACCCAACACAGGAAACCCTTCTGCCATTAATATCTTTCAAAAGCAGTTTGTCTTTCCTCATCAACAGCAGCTCAATAAATCTTCCAAATGACTACATGTGAGATTATAGACTTTGGTGCAAAACTTGTATCTTTAGGTTAAATATCAATTATTTCCATTAAGTTTATCCATTTTATTTTGATTTTAGTTCCCACTTTTACTATTATATCATGCTACACTCAAATTTGAATTTGACTACTTGCAAATAGTGCCTTTGACTATGTCCTGCTCTAAGGACAAGGAGTCAACTTCACAGTGAGTGATCATCACATGGGTGATGCATGTGTCCCTGAGAAACACATGGCTTTGGCTGTCCAAAATGACCTATGAGATACAGAGTTCTGTTGTATTTAAAGAAAGAGAACAACATAAGTAGTGATTTCTTAAGTACAAATGTGGATCTCAAAAAAAGTAAAAGGATTTCTCATTTTAACTACAGATAGACTAAAAATAGTTAATGTATGAAATTACCAAATTTTGTAATACTGTCTGGGAAAATTGTTACTCCAAATTATGAATTTTAAACTTCCTTATTAGTAGAACTAATTACATCATATTTATTTTTCACTGGATATGAGAAATAGCATTTTATCTAAATTATGACACATTTCTCCTTAGAGTAGTTAAAATATCTATGAGTGCCATTAGATCAAAGTGTATTTATTTTGTGTTTTTGATATTTAATTATTATTTATTTGACCGAGAAGAGAGAAAGAGAGCGAGAGTGAGCCCCAGATAGAAAGAGAATGGGAGTGCCAGGGCCTCCAGCCACTGCAAACTAATTCCAGATGCATGTGCCACCTTATGCATCTGGCTTGCATGGGTACTGGGAAATCATACCTGGGTCCTTAGGCTTCTCAGGCAAGCACCTTACCCATATGCAATCTCTCCAGCCCAGGTGTATTTGTTTTAAAGATACAGATTTTTTCTGGGGCCCAGAACAAATAGCAGTTTCTTCTAATTTTGTACTAAGCTGTCTCTATTGGGTTACACACTTGATGTCTATACATGACTTGAAATTTGTCATATTGTTTTATCATTATCACTCTGTTATCTGTCTACAATCCACCCATCATCTGTCTGTCTATATCTATCTATCTATGCATTCATCTATTTATCTGTCTGTCTATCCATCCATCTCTCTGTCATCTATCATCTCTCTCTTGTCTCCCTAAATAGTTCACTAAGTTCTAATGATGTACAATGAAATCTAAAATTAATTGTGTAGGAATACAAACAGTTCTCAAATGAAATCTTTGTCTATTAAACAGAGATTTTCTAGAAAAAGTTTATTCAATTAACTTAAAATTCCCCTTAACTCAGCTTTTGGAAAATCTTTAATATTCTTTAGAACAATTCTATAAATCTAGTACTCATTGGTAAGTTTATTACATCTAAATGCATACTAAGCTCTGCTAATGAACATTTAGGGAGTGAATTGAGGTGCTTTGTAAGTGTGACATGCATTAAATATTTCAAACATTAAATATTGAAAAATTGAACTATATGATTAACTTATATAAAATATTTAAATGACAATGTCTTGAAAATATTAGGATGACTAAAAAATAATATTAATATCAATTTGACATGTTTGGCTTTAACGTTATTGATGTGATAACTGTAAAATTTGATTTAACTTTTGTGGCATGTATTAAAATCTTATTTCATAACTCTGTTAGCATAATATCCTCCCTAAAATTAATATAATAGACCTTGTGGATAATTTTGAAATGAATTAAGATTTTGGTATGAATCATAAGTGATAATAATTAAGTAATAAAATTTGTCTTTGGAAAAACAAGCTATATCAATATTAAGGAAAAAAGAAGAACTCATAAATAACATCTTGATATCAGGCTGCATAAAATCAATGGCTACTGGGTAGTGTGTATATATTTTAAGACATCCTCATGCAAAAAAAAAAAAAAGCAGTGGGTGATAGTGTTGCCATGGCAGCCCCTCTTACGTTGCACTGAGAGGAAGCTTTACTTCTCTGAGGTAGGTGGCATTGCATCCTTCTTTGGTCTCTAACTTTGCCCAAAGTGTGGCTCATTTCGCACACCATTCATTCATTCTCTCTCTCTCTCTCTCAAATAAATAAATAATAAAATATTTTAAAAAGCCAATCAGATATATCTATAGAGTAAGATCTTCTGTAGGATGACTTCATGAATAACCAAAGAGGGAACATGACTCATAGATTGAGAGCACCATTGAGACAAAGGGTATGAAGTAGGCTGGACAGATAGATAGCTCAGGCAGTAAAGTGCTCAGCTCACAAGCAGGTGGACCTGAGTTCTTTCCCCTGAACCTATGTAAAACTGCCAGATATGATGGTTTGTGCTGGTAATCCAGTCACCAGAGTGGTGGAGATAGGAGGGCCCTGGGGCTTTCTGGTCAGCCAATCTTGCCTGATTTCCAAGGTCCATGCCAATGAGAGATCCTAACTCAAAAGAGACAAACAGGAAAACCTAAAAACAGATGGATAGTATTTTTTGTTTTTTAGTTATGTACACAGTGTGTATACAGTCATGTTGGTTCCATCATTAGTCTCCTCCCTGTCCTCCCCCCTCTGCAGGGACCCTCCTCATTGTGGAATATGGGTTGTGCATTGTGGGGTTAGCCATCAGTTATGGGTAAGAGGCAATGTCTTTGTTCATAATGACCCAACATGTGGCTCTAAGATTCTTTCTACTCCCTCTTCCACAAATTTCCCTGAGCCATGTTAGGTTCATTTTAGGTCTGATTCAGTGATGAGGAGGTCTTGGGAGCCTCTGTGTCTCTGGACATCTGGTTTGGTAGGAGTTGAGTGTTCTCTGTGTCTATCTCCTTCACCGTTGTTCTGGTACCAGGTTCACCAAGAAAATAGAACTCTTGCTCATTTCCCCAAATTCTCTTAGTTTCAGCTGGGCCCCTTTTAGGTGTGATGGGCTGGTTCTCTCCTTAGGTTCTGTGTCCATCTGAAAAAGAGAAGCAAATTCTTCAACGGAGAGTGAAGTTAGCACTAGATAAATAAAATAACCATTTTTTTTAAGAGAGAATTTAACAGGTGTAGGCCCTCTTGTAGCCCACCATTGGTGTGAGTTTGATAATGGAGAGTGGGCTCACTTTTTGATATAGTGCTGACTCATATCCCAGCTCCAGCTATGGGTTCCATTCCACTGAGCTGATCTGTTAGCCAAATCAAGAGCAGTTGGTTTCCCCCTATGGCTGTGCACCACTATTGCACTTGTGTGAGCATCACATCAGGTTGTTTGCTGCTGAGTAGCTTAGACCATGAGTTGCTTGGACAGATGTTGGTCATTTTCCTCCAGTTGCTCATGTAGCAGCTTCTGGCACTAGATGGGGACTGACTCTCTTCCAGATTCCAGAACACCACCTTAGGTTGTCCACTAGCCTAACATGCCTCTGTGTGCAAGTGCAATCTGCATACACAAGAACACACATACACAGAAAAGAAAGTTGTAAACTACTGGAACCTGAAAAGATAATTTTCATATAATAAAACATTTTTTTCATGGAATATATATATGTGTGTGTGTGTGTGTATGATACTAATGTTGATTTTCTTAGGTCTAGGTGGACTGCAGGTGTGACAGGTGTGGAGAGTTGGAGAAGCATGTAGGCTTTTCTGAGCTGCTCTTCCACCCTCAGAGTGGATTCAACACTTTTCAAGATAACAGTGTGCATGGTACATAGGGATGAGAAATGTGATTAATGTAAAACTCCAATGCTCGGGACAAGTATATACATATGAAAGACAGCTAAAAGTCAAATGTTTAAAAATCTTGAGATTAATTAGAAGAAGACAGCTCTTTAATAGAAAATCAAACAACATAAATACTTTATAGAGAATAAAAATTCATGGCTAATAGACTCATTTGAACATTTGATACCAATAATCATAAATAAAAAGTTAGTACAGCACCATTTGAATTGTAATAAAAATATAATTTTGGCCTGGAGAGATGGATTAACAGTTAAGAACTTGCCTGTGAAGCCTAAAGACTCTGGTTTGAGGCTCGATTCCCCAGGACCCACATAAGCCAGATGCATAAGGTGTCACATGCATCTGGAGTTCGTTTGCAATGGCTGGAGGCCCTGGCATGCCCATTTTTTTTTTTATCTATCTGCCTCTTTCTCTCTCTGCCTGTTTGTTGTTCTCAAATAAATAAATAAAAACAAACAAAAAAATATATAATATTTTGTCTTATTTTTTTAAATTATTTATTTATTTATTTGAGTGAGAGAGACAGAGAGAGAGGGAGAGAGAGAATGGGCATGCCAGGGCTTCCAGCCACTGCAAATGAACTCCAGACACATGCACCCCCTTGTGCATCTGGCTAACGTGGGTCCTGAGGAATCGAGCCTCTAACTGGGGTCCTTAGGTTTCACAGGCAAGCGCTTAACCGCTAAGCCACCTCTCCAGCCCTTGTCTTGATTATTTAAAAAGTATATATTTAAAGTATATTTGTTATGGTATTCACTGTAGCATCATGGAGGCCTCAGTAAGACCCTATTTGGTAGTGGGGGTTGGTGGGGGACTGTGCTTCAGGATACTTCTACCCACACTGTGGCTCTTACAATCTTTCACCCTCTGTTCCACAATATTCCCTGAGCCATGTTAGACATGTTGGCAGTCCAATTTACTGTTGAGTTCTTTATAGCCTCTGGATTTCTGCTTTGATGAGTTTTGATTTATCACCATGTCTGCTACCATCACCCTGGAGCTGGTTGTCAGGCCAGCAATAAGAGCAGTGTTCATGTTGCTGCTTCCTGTGCAATTTCTCCTGGGTCCTGGCAGATGTGGGAGAGGTGGTTAGTCTCACAGTGAGCAGTCGACTATCTTTTTGTCTTATTGATTGATCTTGGTTCTCCTAGGTTTTCTCTGACACCTATAAAATAAAATAGATTCTCCAATGAAGAGTGAAAGCACCTTGGACTAAAGGGGGTCTGCAAAGTTATTTTAGACACTTCTGGTGTGCTAGCCCACTGTTCTTCAGGGAGCAGTGGAGACTTCTCTCTGAAATATGGGTTTCCTGACCATGGTATTCTGACTTGGTTTCCAGTACCAGATATGAGTTTTCTCCCACTGAGCAGGCCTCACGTTCAATCAGAGAAAAGTTGGCTACCTGTACAGGCTGCATGGCACTGTTGCACAAGTGTGTACTTCTTGTCCAGCTCATTGATTTGTAGTCTGCAGGGTACCTGCTTATTCATGCTGTTGGTCACTGTTGTTCTCCAGTGCTCTTCTGTAGCACTCTCCAGCAGTATTAGGACTCGCCAGGAGGGAGCGAGTTTCCCTTTAATTTCCAGGATGGTGTTCACATATCCTGTGACTGCAGCCTGTGGAACCTCTGCAACGGAGTCTTGTCTTTCAGCTGTGGCAGGTAATCAAGTGTTTTGGCAATGGCCTACATTATTTTGGGACCTCATGGGTCTCCCTGGTCAACAGCTCACTGTGGGGGACAATCCAATTTGGGCATGGAGTTTTAGCAGCCAGAGTCCATGGTTACAAGGTTAAGCTTTTACCACCTTCTGCCTGGACTGTCCCTTCTCCCCCTTTACTGGTGGTTATATATTGTAGAATGCTAGTCAGAAGGAGGATTTCTATGGAACTGATTCATGTTTTATTAACCTTTGTGCAATTCTGTCCCCACCAACCCTAACACCTACCCCTCCTACCCCTCCAAGCCGATCCCACCCCTAATATTCTGTCCCCCCCCAACCTGTCAAGTCATCTCCTCCTCTCTTCTCACCCTATTTATTCTCTCTCCTGATCTCATTCTAGTTTTATGCCCATATTTCTGGTGCTTACTACTCTGTAGTTGATCCCAGTTAGTAACCTCAGGTAAGAGAGCACATGTGGCATTTGTCTTTCTGTGCCTATGTGATGTCACTTACTAGCGATTTTTTTCCAACTCTATCCATTTTCCTGAAAATTTTATTATTTCATTTTTCCTTACTGCTGGGTAGAATTCCATTGTGTATATGTACCACACCTTCGTTATCCATTCATAGGGTGATGGGTATCTGAGCTGATTCCAGTTCCTAGCTATTGTGAATAGAGTAATGACAAGTATGGCTGAGCAAGTGTCTTTGTAGTAAATAGTGGAGTCTTCAGGGCATATGCCCAGGAGTTGTATAGATTAATCAAATGTAGGTTTATTTTCTTCTTTTCAGGGGTCTCCTATAATACTTCCACAGTGGTTGTATAAGTCTGTACTCTCACCAGCAGTGAATAAGGTTTCCTCTTTCCCCACAGCTTCACCAGCATTTGCTGTCATTTGATATGTTGATGAATGTCATCCTGACAGGGTGAGATGAAATCTCAGAGTCGTTTTTGATTTACATTTCTCTGATGACTAGAGATGTTGAACCTCTCCTGAAGTGTGTATTGGCCATTTGTATTTCTTCCTTTGATAATTCTCTGTTCAACTCTACCCCATTTTTGACTGGGTTGAGTTTTTATTTAGTTTTTTGAATTCTTTGTAGGCTCTAGATATTAGACCTTCGTCAGTGATGTAGCTTGTGAAGATTTTCTTTCATTCTGTGGGTCATATATTGACTCTGTTGATGGTTTGCTTGTCTGTACAGTAGCTGTTTAGTTTCATGACCTCCCAGTGGTTGAGTGTTGATCTAATTCCCTGTGTTATTTGGTTCTTATGTATGAAGTCTTTCCATATTCCTATATAATGGAGTGTATTCTCTGATTTTTTTTTCTAGTTCTTATAGAATTTCAGGTCTTACATTGAGATTCTTAATTCATTTGGAATTGACTTTTCTGCAGTGTGAGAGAAATGGGTCTAATTTTTCTAGCACTATTTATTGAAGATGCTGTCTTTCTCCAGTTTTTTTTTTTAATTTTAGCACTTTTGTCGAAGATGAGGTAACTGTAGTTGCATGGGTTTAGAGATGGGTCTTCTCTTCTATTCCACTGATCTGTGTATCTGCTTTTGTACCAGTAGCATACTGTTTTAGTTACTATAGCTTTATAGTATAATTTGAATTCAGGTATGGTGATATCGCAAGACATTTCTTTTTATTTTATTTTTTTTTTTGAGGCAAGCCCAATAGATTAGCCTTTTTTATACAAGAAAGCAGGAGTGGAAGTAAAAGTAAGAGAGAGAAGAGAGAGAGAGAGAGAGAAAGAGAGAGACACAGAGAGAGAATTGGCACAACAGGGCTTCCAGCCACTGTAATAAAACTCCAGATGTGTGCCACCTAGTATGCATATGTGACTTGTGCACTTGCATCACCTTGTGTCTGGCTTAAGTGGGACCTGGAGAGTCAAACATGGGTCATTAGGCTTCACAGGCAAGCACCTTAGCTGCTAAGCCAGCCCAACACACATTTCTTTTGTTGACAATAAAGATTATCTGAGGTCTTCTGTCCTTTCCTATTAATTTTGATGCTACTTTTTTTTCTATCTCTGTGAGGAACATTGCTAGAATTTTTATTGGAATTGCATTGCATGCTTTTGGTAGGATGGACATTTTCACATTAGTTCTTCTAGTTCATAAGTATGGGATGCCTTTTCATCTTTTCATGTCCTCCTCAATTTCTTTCCTCTGTGTTTTTATGTTTTCTTTGTATAGGTATTTAAAAAAATTCCTTGTTAAGTGATATTCTGTGGTATTTAATTTTTTGTAGCTATTGAAAACAAGACAGTTTCACTTATCTCTTTCTTCATATTTTTATGTTTGGCATATATTAAGGATACTGATTTTTTTTAAATTTTTGTTCATTTTTATTTATTTATTTGAGAGTGACAGAGAGAGAGAGAGAGAATGGGCGCACCAGGGCTTCCAGCCACTGCAAACGAACTACAGATGCGTGCGCCCCCTTGTGCAACTGGCTAGCATGGGTCCTGGGGAATCGAGCCTCGAACTGGGTTTGTTAGGCTTCACAGGCAAGCAGCTTAACCACTAAGCCATCTCTCCAGCCCCAGGATACTGATTTTTTTGTATGGATTTTATACCTTTCCACTTTATTGAAAGAATTTATCACCTTTAGAACTTCTTTGGAGGATTGTTTTGTGTCATTTATATGTGACATAATTTTCTCTTCAAGTAGGGCTAGTCTTCATTGCTTTTTTGTATCCCTTTTATTTGTTTCTCTTGTCTTATTGCATGAGCTAAAATTTCAAGTAGTATGTTGAAAGGCATTAGTGAGAGTGGGCAGCCCATCTTGTTCCATACCTTAATGGGAACATTTCAAGTTTTCTTCATTTAGTGAGATCTGGGCCTTAGGGGCTTTATAAATAGCCTTTATTATGATGAAATATGGTCCCTCTATACCAAGTCTCTCCAATCTTTTAATCATGAAGGGGTGTTGTATTTTGTTAAAGACCTTTTCTGTATCTATTAAACTAAACATGTGATTCTTGTGTGTTTAGTATTTTGATTATTATACACTGTGGAGTCTTGCCTATTTAGTGTTCAGTTCACCTCTTGTACCTGGGTCGATCTTTCTTTCATAAGGTTGGGAAATGTTTCTTCAATAATTTTGTTGAATATATTCTCTGTGCCTTTGGCCCTTATTTCTTCCCCTTCCAGTGTGCCTATGATCTGAATATTTGGTCTTTTCAAAGTATTTCAAAGTTCTCCCACGTTCTTCTTGCATATGTTTTTTGAACTTAACAATGTTTTTGAAGTCCTGGTCTAATTTTGCTGTTTTGTCCTCAAGCTCAGTTCTGAAATTCTGTCCTCCATGTGGTTTATTCTGCTGGAGAAGCTTTCTTGAGAGCCCTCCAAGAGGGTTATTGCATTTCTGTTTTCTGTTATCTTTTTCTTAAGCATTTTCATCTCTTGCTTGAATTCCATTTTTATTTCTTGATTTGACCACCTTATTGTCTCTTGGAGTTCACTCCCACATTTGGATGTGTCCTTGTTGAGTTTGTTCCTTTGGCCCATGAACTTATTTGCTGATTCTCCTCAAATTCTTTAGCCTTCTATCAATCTGTTTTTGATTGTCTTTGATTTCATTAAACCATTTATGGAGGACTGTTTTCTGCTTCTCTTTGGTTTTCTCCAGCCATAGATTGAGTGGTTCCTGTTGATTATCTTCCATTTGCTTTAGTCATCCTTTGACTTTTGTTGTTGTTGTTGCCTTTCTTCCAATTCATTGAGCCAAGCTTTGATTTGTAATTTGAATTGTTTTTCCCTATTTTCTTCCATTTCTTCCAGCAGTTCTTGGAGTTCCTATTTGATTACTGTCTGTCTAGTTTCTTCCATTCAATCATCCATTTGTTCATGGTCTCATTAAGTATGAGTTCCTGAGACCTCATTTTGGACTTCTGTGTCTCGCGGGATTCCTCTAAGGTTTCGTTGGAGGCTTCCATTTTGAGACTAGGTAATTTTGGTGGTGATCCTTTTGCTTAGTGTCATGTCTTATTTGCTTTGCACTGGGGTCTGCCCATCTAGAGATCAGTTGTCTCACAGAGGATGCAACAATAACAGCTCTTATCTAGCCTGTGCTGGGTGTCCTGTTCTAAATTGATCAAAATCTATGTGGGATTGAAGATAATCCACAGTTGATGTGGGTGCACTTGAACCTGAGTAGGATTTATTTGTGCATGCCACTTTCTGGTGAATCTGGGTAAGCTCTTGGGAGGCCTAGCTTTCCTGTAGTTGCAGCCGGGCTCTTTTCTTCCAGTCTTATTCACTGTTTGGCTTTTCTGGAGTGAAATAAGCTCCAGTCTTCTCCTGGGGCCTGCAGCCTTGTACCAGGATACAGTTGCCCTCTATTTCAGCTTTTTATTCACATAATATTTTTTGAGGGGAGGGCTTCAAAGATGGGTATGTGAAGTAGAATTCAAATTGGCAGGCAGCTCACTGCTGACCTTCCTGTGGTCTGTTTGCTTTCAGGCTGCTGCTCTGAAATGGCCTCTACCCCTGGCATGTAATTCCTGCACTCAGGGCAGTCTCACACTGGTACACAGCCCTGTTCACAGCTGACCTTCCACTGCTTTGCCCCTCTCAGGCAGCCACCCTATAATGGCCTCTTGCCCTGGTGTGTAACTCCTGTGCTCAGCCCCGACTCACAGTGGCATGTGGCCCTGCTTGCAGCTGATCTTTAGCTGGTTTGTCCCTTTCTAGGTAGCTGCCCTGGAATAACATCCAGCCCTGGTCACTCAATTCACAATGGTGCATGACCCTGCTCTAATAAAATATGTTAAAATTATTATTAACATTACAGTTTAGTGCACTAATTTCTTAAAAGTGCACTGTCATAAGTGAATTATTTGTAAGTTTTACTGCCATCTGCCATAATCAGCTTCAGCTTGTTGGGACGAACCTTCAAACCAGACACAGTTTATGGGAGGAACAGGATCCATTGCAGGCTTGCAGATCCAGGGAAGTTCCACAATGGCAGAAAAAACTGGCCACCTTTCACAGGTCCACACAGAGAGAAATAGCATCACCAGCACCATAAGCAAACACCCTTCAGGAGCCCTAGGCAGAGCTCAAGCACTCTGCCTATCTTAGGCTGGAATTCAGATTTACCCCCTCAACATACCTTCAGGCTGGACTGTAGGATTCACCCACAGTGACATCCAGTTACAAACTTGAATAAAACTCCTGAATCTGTTGGAGGACATCCACTCAAACTACCATGCCATCCTAACAAAATCTGAAATGTATGTAAAAAAAAAGTGTTGTAAAGGACTTTTGGGACAGTATATATTTCAATGATACAGTATTACAGATTCTAGATTCTGTTTCCTTGTGTTTGAATTAGGTTATTTAAAATATTTTTATTTATTGGCAAGCAGAGAGAATGAGAGAATGAGCACACCAGCTTCTGCAAATATAAACTCCAGATACATGTACCACGTTGTGCAACTGGATTTACTTGGGTACTAGGGAATTGAACCCAGGTCATTAGACTTTGAATACAAGTGCCTTAACCACTGAGCAATCTTTCCAGCCCTGAAATAGGTTACTTTTCACACGTCTGTATCTTGCTGATGCTGTAATTATTCAGTAATTCAATGATATAACTGTAAACTTTAAAAAAAAGCTGTAAATGATAAAACTCTAAAAAAGGATCTGATGAGATGGTGGAAATTCACTCAGTGTTGTATTCAAATAGAAATGACTAAACAGACCTCCACAGGGATTATGTGAATGCATTCCATTTTACATGCCCTATAGAAAACTGATTTCATTAAAAATTATACTTTCAAAGATTCCCAAGAAATATTTTAAAACAAAAGCTTACAAGACAGCATTTAAGTTTTAGTATATTAACTGCCAAAATATAGAAATAGTCATGTAAAAGCAGAGAAAGCAACATAGTAAAATATTATTATTAGTTCTTTCAAAGGTAGATTTATAGAGAGATTTTTTTCTCCCCAAATTTTCATAATCATTTCATTTAGTGATGAGGACAAACAAAAAAACCAGTGAAAGAATGGTAATAATGAATGGTGGGAATATGCTTAGAGTCTGATTATATACTTGCATGAAAGTGGCCTTCTATAACCCAGCATCATGTTAATGTAAACACAATAATTTCTTTTATCAAATTTTAACATCCTTCTTTGAAAGAAGAATGTGATATTTAGTTCTCAATCTCAACTGTAAAGAGAAAAAAAAATTGTTGAGGAAAATTAGTTCAAGGCACTGAGGTAACAGGAGTTCAGGGTCACTAGAGAGTTTCTTTGCTCTTAAGAAGCATTCAGCAGGCTATACAGACGGATAGGACCTCATATTATGGGAAATAGTGGTGGATGGCTGGCGAAACTCTTCATTGTGGTATGATTTAAACAAGTGATCTTTACCTTCTTTTACCTCCCATTCACTAAGCAGTCGGTGAACTAAGAATATCATATAAATAATAATAATGTAGTCCTTACTAAAGTGGAGAGGAGGCGGAAGGATAGGTAGAAACAAGTATATGTTCGATTGAAATTTAAACTTCTAGTTCAACATGCACAATCTCATTTAATCCTCACCCATTAGTGAGGGACCCTGGTATAGTTCCCTGCAAAGCTCCTCTGGGCTCCAGTGCCCTGTTAATGTGAGTCCACAGTGTACACCCGGAAGCTCGATTCGGGAGGTGAATACTTTGTGGTCAGTAATGTGGAGTGAATTGTCTTGGCAGGTGTGACCTCCTGAGAGTTCACCATTTTCCTACTGGGTCTCAAATTCTATTGAGAAACCCTCAAGTGAGTTTTTGCCAGAATTCAGAAACACAGAAATAAAGTTAGTCTCTGTCTTCTAACAGATTTGGGTAAAATATGGTAAAAATGGCTTTAAGCAACTAGAGAAGTGGCCTTTAACGGGAGCCAGGAAAATACTTTGGCGTTATTTGCGTTTTTGCCATTTCTACTTTCCTCACAAATTAGTTTGTTCCTTGTGCAGTCATGGGCCTGAGTTCAGCACACAGTTGAGATAAAAAGACCCAAAGGCATTTTCAAGCTTCAGATTAGCCAACCAAAGTGGCATTAAAATTAAGGGGCAGTGAGAGGTTGATAATGCACACTCATAGCCTTGCTGCTGGTTAGAAATTATCATTCATTTAATGCTGTCTGCTCCTGGGATGTTTGCAGCACCCATTACTGAATGTACAACATTTATCACCTAGAATACCTCTACTTCTGCTATTGATTACAGTGAGGCCAATGCTCAGTTTAGGACAACATATCTGTAAAACCTGCCCCACTAACTTAAATTAAACATGCTCTTTAATTTTAAACTACTTGATCAAGAAGATACAGTTTTTTAAAAAATATTTTTAAACATTTTATTTATTTATTTATGAGAGAGAGAGGCAGATAGAGTGAAGGAGAATGGGCACACCAGGGCCTCCAGCTGCTGCAAATGAACTCCACATGCATGCACCACCTTGTGCATCTGGCTTACGTGGTTCCTGGGGGATCACACCTGGTCCTTTGGCTTTGCAGGCAAATGCCTTAACTGCTAATTCATCTCTCCAGCCCAAAGTATACGTTTTTAAAAATTAATTCTTTATTTGTGTCTGTACGTGTTTGTGTGAGTGGCAAGTATGTGAAGGTCAGAGGACAATTTTCGAGTTGGTCCTTGCCTGTCATTTGAGCTTGGGTTTCCTGTTCTGTTTACCATGGACTTCAGGGAAATTGTCTTTTCTCTGCCTACCATCTCATCATTAGCATCCAGTGTCAGTGTGAGTGTGCTTGAATTAGAGAAACCTGCCACGACTTTTTATGTGGTATACAGGTATCAAATTTGTGTACTGCAGCTTGGGTGGCAAACACTTTATCTACTGAGCCATCATCTAGTCCAAAAAGCTAATTTTTTTTCTTTTTCTTTTTTTTTTTTTTTTTTTTGAGGTAGGGTCTTACTCTAGCCCAGGCTGACCTGGACTTCACTGTGTAGTCTCAGGCTGGCCTCAAACTCACAGTGATTCTCCTACCTCTGCCTCCCAAGTGCTGCGATTTAAGGCGTGCGCAACCATGCCTCACCAAAAATCTACTGTTTTATCATTCAGAATAACACTGCTTTTTGTCTGTTGTTTGTTTCCCAAATTAATATTTGCACTCTTTATTTTCCCACTTTAATGGATTTTCATGTAAGGACTCATATGGAAGAGTGTGGAATGAACATGATTCTAGAGTGCCACAGTGTCATTCTGAAGTCTTCCCATTTTTCTACATCACTAAATATTTCATAGACTATCCAATATTCTTTATATAAAACAAATATTTTTTTTCCTTGCAAACAACTTTAAAACATTTTGGCATTTTGTCAGATATATATTTTTAGTTTCCCCTAAAAATGGTCTGCCTTTAGTTTATATTCCATAGTGATTGGCATATGACTGAAAAATAGGAAGGCAATTTAGTTTATTTACACAATAAATAGCTACTTTTTTTTTTTTTAGTAATTTATGTTTACTGTTTATCCATTTTAACTGCCTCTGTGGCTTGAGATAAAGATTCAAGCAGGCACTTTCTTCTTGGTTATCTAGCCCAGACAGAAGGTTACTCAGGGTCTGTGAGGGTAGGCATTGAAAAGTCCAAATATTTATTTGTCTCCTGTCTTGATTACAGAGGCAGCCTGTGCTCTACTGAGACATGGGTGCTTATGTTTGAGCTCAACTTAGTGTGTTTGAGAGTGAATTTGCTCTGCCTCCATGGAACGCAGAGCCGGCTGAGATCTTACCAGTTTTACATAACCCCCTCTTTGTAGCGTTATTGCTACCAAATTTGTGAGTTTCCAGATTATACGTACTGAAACAGTACAGCTACATGTATGACATGAATGCTAAAGCAGGTGACCATTTTTCTATTAATGATCTGTTTGCTCATGTATATACATTATATTTTATGTATATATTATATTTGTTTCCATATATCCTGCCAACCATTGTTCCTGGTTCTTCCTGAAGCAATATAAACCACTCCCTTTTCAGTTTTACATGACAGGTTTTGTCTGCTTGCCATTTTCTACTATCCATAGTAGCCCATCTTAGACCATTAGGTAATTGTTTGCTTCTCTGGGATAATTGTACATTTACACATGTATATTATAATATAAAATTATTTCTAGTGGGTAGATTAAGGTCTAGCTCTACTTGGGACCCAAAGGAAGTATATTATGTGAAGTATTTAAAAATTTATAACATTTTAATCAAAACATCTCTGTGATTCTGTAAATAGTTTGAGAATTGCTAAAAAATGTGATTGTGAATAAAACCTGAGAAATTGAGAGTGCTGTACATTTTGTAGCTGGACACAGTAAAATCTCCCAAACTGAATAATAAAATTCATCTTTGGGGCACTAGATTCCTTAGAAAATCAGAATGTATTAGTAATTCCACTGGAATGTGTGAGAAAGTGCATGTTACTGGGGTGGTGAGAGGTGTTTTGATGAAAGCCAGCAGAATGGTTCTAAGAACTTCATTTTCTAAAAAGAAAAGATCATGGTGCAGTTAACATATTGCATGCCTGTCGGCATCTTATTCTAAAGCACTCTCCACACAAGAGTAATTTTGATAATTAGGACTGTCATTATGCTACTGCTGACAACTTCCAAATGTCTACAGGGAACTGAAGGTCAGCCTGTGTGTGTGTGTGAGTGAGCACGTGTGCATGCACATGTGAGCCTTCCTCTGTTCGTCAGTGAGCCTTTAGTCTGGCATAAATTCAGATATTACTGGTCACGTAGCTTTAGTCAATGAGGACAGATGAAGAAGGAAAGTAACGTTATTTGCGTTTTGCACATCATAAAGCTTGCTTTCTGCTGTGGAAGGTTGTCTCTTTAAAATGAAGAAAAGTTAATAGAAAAAGTCATGAAACTTACAGTAACAAAAATTTCTTGGCCTTCAAGGTCCAGTGAATCCTTCTAAAATCTGCTTGATATTCCCCTTAGTGCAGTTGAAAGGGTATTCTGAGATCCAGAAGGTTCCAAAGGATGATACAGCACCAACCATGACCTTAAAACCGACAGAATCTCACTCTCTTACTGCATCAGAAGCCCTGGGGAAGATGCTAAACTAAAAAAAAAAAGAATGCTAATCATGCTGAACCTTCTAATCAGATGAATTTGAATGTCAGGCTTAGCAGTATCATGAAGGTTTATCTTACGTTTCTAATTATAGTACCCTAGTCAGTTCCCAAAGCATAGATGTTGGGTAGTCAATAGTTTAATAAAGTACCCACTTATCTTGCATCTGGCTATCACTTGTCCCTTAAATCTCCCATGTCAGGTGTCTAATGATCCTCTATTCCCAATTAGAAATAATAAAATATTATGCTTTGTTCAAGGTATAATTTAAGGGCAATCTTTGTTAATAAGTTATAGTTGTCATGTGAAATGAGATCTAGATACCACCTCTGCACAACAGTTAAAATATCAAGCATTTCCTGAGAGACCTTTAAAGTGAGACTTACAACATTAAGCCAAATTTTCATTATTTGGAAGCAAACGAAAGTATGCACTCATATAATTCCATAGCACACAAGTATCCAGTAAAAAAGACATTATTTTATGAAGGAGATAAAAGACAATTTAGAGGGAGAGTAAAGTGTAAATTCTGGAGAAGTCAGGTAAATATTGATGTGATAGTCCAAGGCTAGAATAAGAATTCCATCCCTGAAATGGCTATTACCTGGATTATGGCACATGAATATATATGGGTGATACAAAAGGACTTAAGAAGAAAGTAAGCTGACTTGTGTGGACCAGTGACAAATGTTTGATCCATTCTCAGATGAGCTCTTGTAAATATATATTGGATTCAACTTATAAAATAGGAGTTTGGGACACCAGAAAATTCATATGCAAAATATATGTTATAGGTTAAAGTATTTAGTATAAAATCATTACATTTAAAATGTAAGCTCTAAGATAGCTTTAGAGATGTTCTACACAAAATGGGATGTTCATGTTACATTTAGAATTTATGTCCCCTCTTTTCTCTATGATCTCAGATAAGCAAAACCTTAATTCCTTTTTCACTTTCTTCCTTAGCATTAGATCTGCCCAGTTTGTGTCATGTTCTCTGTACAAGAGCATATGGACTATATTTCTCCATGGCCTATATCTTGATTGTTGAGAAGAGACATGCTTTATGACTAGCCATTCATTATATCAATTGGGTTTTTCCCTTAAATGCTGAGATGCGTGCGCATACATTGTCCCTTTCTACTAAGTTCATCTCACTCCACAAGGCAGCCCTGCCTCCCATGGGCAGCATTAGTTGTCAGATACCTTGCTATAAAGTCTCCATTTACTTTTCATAATGGCATTTCATATTTTCAATACTTGAAATTATTCTTATTTTACAGAAAGACAACACTTGCCTCCTTCTATCAAAGAACTGAACTACACCAACAAACCACAACTCCAAAAAGCCATCAAGATTTCCTGTTAGCTCTATGGTGAGCCTTCTGATTAAGATTACTTCTAGTAGAAACTATCCTAGAAATAATTTTCTTCAAAGGTTCCACATATTTTTCTTGAGAAAAGTGCAAATATACCAATGTTATTTTAAATTCTCATAGCCTAGAAGTGCTACAAATTCATGTACTATTTAATTAGCAAACATTGCCTGTCACTTTTTACAAATGACAATATGTATATATTTCTGTCTGTGTCTCACAGCTGACATGTGTTCTGTTCAAAGTGCAAACTTTGACAAAAAACTTTTGTTGGACTTTTTAATAAGTAATTTTATGATGCCATATATCTATTTATGAGTACATTTTAGAGAAAATAAATAAAAAAGTAAAATATGACAGCTTAATACACATGTAATCTGAACCTTTAGAGGTGAATGTGAAACATGGGATTTAGCTGATATATTGGTTGAGGGATTGATGAACATACTTCTGCATTTATTTTTTCATGCCTTTTCCCCATATAGTAGATACTATAACATTTATAGGACATTTACCTGTGTGTGTGTATGTGTGTGTGTATGTGTGTGTATGTGTGTTTGGTGTCAACACAAGCAGAAAACAATATCTTCTACTTTAAGGATTAAGAGAAACATCCGGAAATCAGGAGTCTTCTTTATCTCATGGCACACAGTTTGGAGGCTAGATGACAGACAGGGATCTGACTCTGGTAGCATGGAGTGGATGAAATGTACTACAGCAGCAGACCAGTCTTTACATCATGAAGGACGCCCATTCTGTTGAGGACTCTGAGGCATTGAGATAAGAAGAAACAGCCAAGTTTCTATATCCAGGAAGTAGAGTTAGAATTAGACAGGAAAGTGCTCTGAGAGCCCCTGATCTCATCTTGCACTGTGTCCTCTCATAGATGATGACGCTTAAAATGCCTCTCTTACAGAAGGGCTAAAAGGCAGACAGACAACAGAAGGAAAGAGTTTATACACACATACAGTGGGTTCCTACCTCCATGGTTTTGAGGGATTATAGCACAACTTTCTTCTAGATATTTTTATCAAGTGAATTTTAACATCTTGGTGATACTGTTACTAAGATTGTTCCCAATCTCTTCTATCTTTTAAAAAAATTACTCCTGATCCTACTCCATTTCTGTTCTACTCTTTCCCCTAGGTAAATTTAATCTGTTCTTGCTGTGGTTTCTAGATTAAGAGAGTAGCTGGGAACTAGAAATAAATCTTTTTGCCTTGGAAAGTCAGAGTGATTAGGGATCTATAAGCTTGCTAGAAAGTATATACTGTTCTAGGATAGTTGCTTTTAAAGACTTGTGTCCTGAATTTAGTGTAGTAGAATATCTTAAATAACTTGATATATTCATTTGATTTCTTATTTTTTTTTTCTGGTACTGAGGATTAAATCCAGGGTCTTCTACATACTAAGCAAATGCTGTACTATTGTCTGATATCCTGTATTTATAGTCCTCCTTCAAATTTGAGACAGAGTCTTATTATGTTGCCCAGACTAGCCTTGAACTCACTGTACAGCCAAGGCAAGCCTTGAAATTGAGATCCTCCTGACTCATCCTCCAGAATAACTAGACTTACAGGCCTGTACCACAAGGCTGGACCAGTGCTTTGAACACATCAAATGGGAATCTTGCTACTTTGATTCACTTTTGAGGGAGCTAAGTAAGGTGCAGTTGCTGAAGGGAGAGAAAGAAACCATGTTATTGGAATTTAGAGAAAAGGGAAACATTGAGAGTAAGCCTAGTTCCACGAGTCCTAACTTTAATTCCTCTGTAGGAAATGGGGCAGGTTTTGGGACACATTGGACTTTTGGGTCAATTGTGGAGACTAGTTATCTTGATAATTTTGTCTTCCAAACTGTGAATATGAAACATGCCTTAATTTTTCTGATCTTAAATTTTGCTGATAAATATTTTGATATGCTCACTTCTTTTTAGAGTGTATAAATTACCTTTGTCAACAGATACTTTGTATGCTATTGGTGTAAAAAATTTTTTATCAGGCTGGAGAGATAGCTTAGCAGTTAAGCGCTTGCCTATGAAGCCTAAGGACCCTGGTTCGAGGCTCGATTCCCCGGGACCCACGTTAGCCAGATGCATAAGGGGGCACACGCATCTGGAGATCGTTTACAGGGGCTGGAGGCCCTGGCGCGCCCATTCTCTCTCTCTCTCTCTCTTTCTCTGTCTGTCACTCTCAAATAAATAAATAAATAATCACTGGCTTAATAAAGTTTTTTTAAAAAATTTTATCATTTGATAAATGTATTGTACATATTTTACTATTTTAATGCTATTGTTAATATATTTTAATTTAATTTTCTAATGATTTCCAGACTATAAATTGCAACTTTTACTGATCTTGTGTCCTGTGTCTTTACTAAACTCATTCATGAGTTCCAGTAATTTATTATTGGCTCCTTTGCTTGATCTTTCACCCTCCCTCCCTTTCTTCTTTTTTCTTTTCTTTTCTTTTCTTTTCTTTCTTTCTTTCTTTTTTTATAAAAATTATTGACAACTTTCATAATTATAGCAAATAAACTATGATAATTCCCTCCCCCTGCCACTTACCTCCTTGCAACTCCACTCTCCATCATACCCCAGTCCCCTCTCAACCAGTCTCTCTTTAATTTGGATGTCATCATCTTTCCTCCTATTATGATGGTCTTGTGTAGGTAATGTCAGGCACTGCAAAGTCATGGATATCCAGGCCATTTTTTTTTTTTTTTTTGCCTGGAGTAGTATGCTGTAAGGAGTCCTACCCTTCCTTTGGCTCCTACATTCTTTCCATCACTTCTTCAGCAATGGAACCTGAGCCTTGGAAGCTGTGATAGAGATGTTTCAGTACTGAGCACTCCTGTGTCACTTCTTCTCAGCACCATGGTGCCTTCTGAGTCATTCCAAGGTCACCGCCATATGAAAAGAGAAGCTTCTCTAACCAAAAGTGAGAATAGCGTTAATATATGGGTATCAGTATTAAGAGAAGCGCTTACTGGGCATTTGGTGAACATAGTATATACATTTAGCTAGACATCAATAGACGTTACACCCCTAGGGCTCATGAATTCCCCTGTCATAGGTTTTCAGTATCAGGCTTGTATTCCCTCCTGTGGAGTGAGCCTCCATTTCAATTAAAGAGCAGTTGTTTTCCTCCATAACAGACATGCCACTATTGCACCTGTTGGCTCATTTGGCCTGGCTGGCCAAATGTAAGAGTTGTAGTGTCCACTGATGTTTATTTCCATTTGTGATTTCTCTTCTATGGAACTGCATGCAGTGTAGCTTTTTCCAGATTTCTTTTAGTTAATCTACAGGGAGGAGGTTTTCCGTTCAGCTCTGGCAGGATTTCTCAGTGCCTTTGCAGCTCAAGTATATAGGATCTTCAGCAATAGGGTTTGACAATCTATTTCTGGTGGGAAACCAAGTGCCTCAGCAATGGCCTGTAATGTTTTGGGGTGACCTCCTGGCCAACAACTTACTGGAAGGTATCCCATCCCTGGAACTGAAAATTTTCAAGTAACACTCTATGGCTTCTGGGTGTGCCAATGTCCATAAAAGTAGATTTCCATATGACTTATTCATACTCTCTTAGATTTTGATTAGCCCTACCCCCACCTTTTTTTTTTTACTCAATCTCTTCCCCTGACCTGACTTAGGACTTTCCACCACTAGTAATATGTTCTTCTACTTACAGATATATAATACCATCCTCTTAAGTACCGCCCCCCCATTCCTTTTATATCCCCCCTTTTTTTGTTTTTTGTTTTTTTGAGGTAGGGTCTCACTCTAGCTCAAGGCTGACCTGGAATTCATTCTGCATTCTCAGGGTGGCCTCTAACTCACAGCAATCCTCCTACCTCTGCCTCTTGAGTGCTGGGATTAAAGGCGTGTGCCACCATGCCTGACTATATCCCCTTTCTAGTTCATGGTCTCTGCTGCTGCATTTTATTCTACCTCAGTGAGGTTGAATTTAATTTGATGCTTGGGTTTTCTAATTATCTGCAGTGTTCTTAGCTGTGTAAATCCAACTTTATATATCTTCATTGTAGGAGTTTAGAGTGCCAGCTGTAGCTCTTGTACTCCAAGTGAAACAGCAGAAGTGACCCTGGGTGTTGAGTTTGCTTCCTACGCAAGGACTGTAGTAGACTGAGTGGAGCAAATTACTGGCAAATTCTAAAATTCAACTGAGCAATATACATATAAAATCAAAAGCAGCACTGAGTATTCATATAGAGTGGGGATTAAAATAAACAGATAATTTAATAAAGCAAAAGTCCTTAACGGTGTGTATTACCCCATGCCCTTAATCCTATCAACTAGGAGGTTGAGATTTCTGGTCTGAAATGGGTTTCTGATCCAGCCTGGTTCCAGTCAGACCCTGCCCCCAATAATGGCAGAAGAAAAAGACAAAGGCTCTAAAAAGCAGGAAACACCAAAGGCAACAATAGCCAAAAACAAAATACAGCTTATTTGAGAATGGTAAAGCCAACCAAGAATACATCATTCAAATGTCACACATAATCTTTTCTGACATGGAAAGGGGTATTAGCACTTCCAGTATAGGCCTGCATATCTGCTTTGTGTAAGTAGGCCCTGATACGTTTTGGGCTGGCTTCCAGTCTCACCAATTCTGCATGCCTACCCTGATATCTCACAGTGCTGGGCAGCAGGGGAGTTTCACAGCCCTGACAGTTGGAGGAGAGGAGGCTCTGCAGGAAGCCTGGAGTCATACCTGAGCTGCTCAGCTAGTCCTGTCTGTATTCTCCTTCAGCAGCTACTCAGCTGGACCCTGCTGTCTTCTCCTTCAGGTTTCTTGACTTTGAGTGGAGGCTAATGTGAGTGGAGAATCCCTTCACTTTGTTTCTGCTCCTGCTGCTCTGTGCCACCTGTGCGGGTATGGATCGGGGCCTCAGGTGCCTCAGTGGGATTCTGGCCAGTTTCCTCCTTTCTTGAAGATCTTGGTCTCTCCTGCTTAGCTGCTGTGGTTGATAATAACTTATATACCTTCACTTTTCAGTAGAAGAGTGCATTTTGCTGTGTTTCTGCTTATATCCCTCCCTAGGCTCCTTTAGTGTAGCTAGTATGCTGCCATCTTACCTGGAATTCCTCTTCTTTTCTTTCTTTCTTTCTTTCTCTCTCTCTCTCTCTCTCTCTCTCTGTGTTCCTTCCTTCTTTCCTTTCTCACTCTTTCTTTTTCTTTTTCTGTTGTGTCTGAAAGAAATGTTCTTAACTATAGTGCTAGAGAATAATTAATTTGTGAACTCAGTTTTCTATAGAAATAAGGGTTTAAGGTAATTTTGAGAAGGACTTTATACTTCTAAAAGTTTTAGTTGGTTTATACCCAAAGTTTGGTTAATCAAAGAACTAATATTCCACATAAATTTGTTATAAATTCCTTGTCATGCTTGGATATTTGGTGTCATGGTTATTTCTGACTTTTATTTTCTATCACAAATACCCATTTCTGATAATACATTTGAATTTTTATTTTTTGGGCCTATATTATGTCTACTTATGAGTCTGTTGGTCAAATTTAGTCTGCACACAGTATAAGTTTATTTTTATTTATGTGCTTTTAGTTCTTCACAGATAAAGTGATGAGATATAAGATTCACCAATAAAATCAAATCAGTAGTTAAAATAATGTACTAGAATCTCTGCAGTTATTATCCTTTTGGTTTGCTTCATACAGGAGACTTTCATTGTTCTCATGAAACGATGGAAGCCTGGTATTATTACCATCTTGGTGACCCTTCTCTTCCTATTTCAACTCTGATATATTTGCCCAACTTCTCCTTTATTATTTCTCATTTGTTATTTCTAAACTCAGTTCCAGCCAGGTCAACCATTTTCTAACTAGCAACCTGCTATAGTCAGCTTCATGTTGCTGGGATGGATCTTCAGACCAGACACAATTATGGGTGAAAGGGAATTTATTTGAAGCTCGCAGATCCAGGGGAAGTTACATAATGGCAGAAGAAGCTAACATCCTTTCACAGGCTCCACCCAGAGAGAATTACGACCACTGGTGCCATAAGCAAGTACATTCAGGGACCCCAGGCAGAGCTCAAGTACTCTCCTATCTTTAGTCTGGAATTAAGATCCATCCCCACACTTAGGGCAGGACCCTAGGACCCTCCCAGTGACACTTCTTCCAGCCAGGTAGCTGAAAATCCAAGAAGCTTTAATAACACTGATGAATCTTTTCGTGGATATCCATTCAAACTACCACACAACCTTTATGGTGTTTAGTTGAATGTAAATTTATCTGGTAATTGGATTTATAGATCTTGCAAAAGAATTGTGCTCTGAAAGTTGTTTATTTTTCTTTGCAAGATCTTCCTCATAGAAGTGATGAGCTTGAGTCAAGATCTGGTATCAAACAGAGATATAGTATGACAGGCTAAACACTTATATTTCTCTCTTCCTGGAAGTGCCTGAGGGCAACTCAGAAGGAGCATTGCATCTGGGGAGTCAGACAATTTAACTCAATAATAGAAACTACAGATTTAGCTATTCATAAATATTGTACAAGGAACCTCAATCATTTTCTTAATATCATTTCCTTAAAGTATGAAAGTTCTGATATTGTCTTTGAAATGGTAAGATGCTTGTATCTTTAAAAAGTCACACATCTTTGGTTGACATCTAATGTTTAACCAGGCAAGGCAAACTGAGAAGCAATTACCAGAGCATGGATTTCCTCTATAAAAATAATTTTTTAAACCAGTTTTGTTAGTTTTTTTTTTTTCTAGCCATAAACTTTACTCTACAAATTTTGGTGTTCTGTCCTCATGTTATGCTTTAATTTTTTTTTCTACAAAATTGACAGAGTAATAACAAGCTTATATGGAACTGGTCCAACTTAGATATTGTTTGGAGTTGAAGGGTAGAGTTAGGAACCATTACATAATTATACAAAGAAAACCTAGAAATTCTTCCAGAGTTGTAGGCATGAATTTATGCTGATACGATCACCTTAAATTCTGGAACAGTTAAAGCTCTAACAATGTTAAAAAAAAAAGTGTGGCAAGTAATGATGGAACATGCTTCCAGAAAAAACAAAACAGCTATGTATTGATCATACAAATAAAGATAGCCCTATATATGTACAATAAAAGTCAGTATAAAAATAATTGAATACAACTTCTAAGATATATACAAGTTAATTTAGTAAAAAGATGTCAAGTAAAAAGAATTCAAATATTTTGAAATAATACCAATAAGAGGTATGCTTTTGTTTTTGGAATGTAAATTCCTTTACATAGTAAACATCTTTTTACAGACATTTAATTTAAATTTTTATGTTATTGTATTTTTAATATAATTTTAATTATAATTTTTAATTATTATAATTTTAATATAAAATTGTACATCAAATGGCTGTTGCATTTGGCTTCATGTTGCTGGCTCAAAGATACTGACCCTAAGCAGCTAATGGGAAGAAACAGTTTATTTTGGCTTATGGACCAGAGGGGAGGCTCCGTGATGGCAGGGAAAACAGGGCATGAGTAGAGGCTAGATATCACCTCCTAGCCAACATCAGGTGGACAAAGCAGCAAGAGAGTGTGCCGAGCACCTGACAGGGGGAAGCTGGCTACAATGCCCATTCAATAATACCCCACCTCCAGGAGGCTTCAGTTCCCAAATCTCCACCAGCTGCAGACCTAGCATTCAGAACACATGAGTTTATGGGAGATACCTGAATCAAACCACCACAAGGGGTATTATTTTTGAACATTGTGTTATGTTCAGTTCAGGATAAGCATAAATAACACCAGAAACATTAGTAAGCTTTTTTTTCGTGACAATAATATTCAAAATAGAATCTTCTAGATTTTTGAAATATACATTATATTATTTATCACTCTATGGTGCAATACAACACTCTAATTTTGTAGGTTGTTTCAAATACCATGTATGTAATTGACCCAAGAGATATTTTCTCCTTATGTGCTGTGTTTATGAAATGTGGTGGTGGCGGCATGTGTGTATTGTAATGTGTGCACGGGCATTTGTTCTGGAGGTTTATCATGTGCCGCCTGTGCTGTGGGACACTTGCCTGCAGTGATCAGAGCAGAACTTTGGGTGTCTGGCTTCTGTTAGATCGTGTTTGAGCCAGAGTCTCTTACTGAGACCACAACTACAAGCCCTGGTCATTCCCTGCTCTCTGCTCTTCTCCTCTTTGCTGGACTGAGGTTATGGTGCACCTGGCCATTCTCAGTTGTTTATGTGGAATCTAGAGACTCAAACTTGGGCGGTTTTAGGCCTCATCAGTCCTTCATGCTTATGTAGCAAGTACACTTAACTGTTGAGCCTGCTCTCCAGTCTAACCTAAGATGTTTTTGATTTTTTAAATAGCCATTTTTTTTCTGTCTGTTGCATTTTACATGCACTGTACATATAATCACACCCCACCTAAATATTTGATCATTACTGACTTTAGTTTTTATTTATTTTTTCTCATTTTAGCTCTTTAGAACTAGCACTTAAATAGCACACTTTTACTCTAGGATCAGAGATTTTGATTGCAAGCAAGTGAAACCCATTGATTTGAATAGGATAAATAATTTATTGATTGTTGGGATGACAGTGTAACCCTGTAAAACAAGCAGGGGTCAAGAAGCTCCAGTAGAACCACATCACAGCGAAAATATCATGTCATCTCTCTCCTGAGAACTCTGTCCTTGATGTTGCTGACACAGAGCAGGTGCACTTGGTGCCACTGATGCTGGCCTTTGTCAAAACTGATTGTGGCACTGGACAAGCTGTCACCTCTGTGATGGTACATGATGCTCCTGCCTGGGGCCCAGGTTCTTCAGGCTAGCTCTGATGGGGCACTGTAACTCAGAGTCCTAGGTTGTGGTCTCTAGTGATGATTTGTTCATGCCACACTGCACAATGTATGTCTTATTGTAAGCCTAGATTTTCTGTTGTACCATAGCCCAAACATTTCAACCAGAACAAAATGTAAATATAAAAATCTGGTTGCTCTGAATATCAAATCTAAATGTAATATTGGTGCCATGGGGATTGGTGATCCCACTCCCTTAATTTGCAGTGTGAAAATTGATGACCTCCGTTAAGTAAGAGGAAACATGTGACTATATCATTCAGACATAATGAATAAAATACTTTTCACAATAAATTTTGGTAGGCATGATACATGGAAAAGAGAGAGATGAAAAGCAGAGAATGAATGAGAAAGAAGACAATCAAATTTAGTGCAAAATTTCTTTAGAGCCAGAATGACCTTATCCAAATTAGCAAGGTGGAAAACATTACATTTAAGCCTCAGTTTATGTACACTTTATGTAATATGTACTACCAACTGCCAAAATATTTTGTGAATTTTAAGTGGTACCATACTTGAAGAAATTAAAGGTCAATCAGTGTGTAAGGACTAAAAGGTTGGATTAAATGAAATTTTAAGATTCAAAACTAGAGAGGTCAAGTGACATACCACTAAGATATCTTCAGAAGTCAGGAAAGAGGACAGCAATTGAAAAGAAATCTAATGTATTTTTCTGTTTCAAAAGAACTTTTTGAGCCTTAAAGACACTTCTGGCCACATTTCACAGTCAACTGATGGTTGAGTTGTATCATGCTAATAGGATGCTTTTGTATTAAATATAATCATTTCCTGAAATTTAAACAAAATCTAAATTTCATTATAAAATGTGAAAGTATATAAATTCTAAAAGAAAATAAGTACAACATAAGCTCATAATTAAAATAATCCAAACAATACAGGTCTGTTTGAAGGTGATGGGCTATGTTTCTGTATATCTGTTCTGAATGCTCATTGATCACTCAGATAGAAGAGAAGCCTTCATCTGGTCCTGTTGGCACATTGGCAGGGAGGTGGTGGGTATTGTATTGCAACAGAAAGAAAACTACCAAGAATTGAACTTATGGTGGTCATATGATTCTTAAACTGACATTCTTTTTTAATTTATTATTTTTAGAGAGAGAGAGAGAGAGGGAGGGAGAGAGAAAGAGAAAGAGAATTGGCACACCAGGGCCTCAGCCACTGCAATAGAACTCTAGTCACTTGCACCACCTAGTGGCCATGTGTGACTTTGTGCTTGCTTCACCTTTGTGCATCTGGCTTATGTGGGATTTATAGAATCAAACATAGGTCCTTAGGCTTCGCAGGTAAGAGCCTTAACCACTAAGCCATCTCTCCAGCCCTAAACTGACGTTCTTAACTTCACATAATTAATGATCATTATTTAAAACTTAGGAGAAAACCTGTTTGTGACTGTGATATGTGTGCTTATAGAATTTTAATGAGAAATTATGAATAAAATTATCTTCCAGTAAAATTCTGTTTTGAACTTTATGAGTAGGAAAAAGTTACTCTATTTTAGAACATAATTCAATGTGCTTTATTTATTTGAAATCTCTCTAATTCAACAAATGTACTAGTAAGTAATCTAAGCAAAAGACAATTTTTTTTTTTTTTTAGTATTAGTCTAAAGTGATTCTCCAAATTTTTAAGTCAATGCCAAGTTTAGTTTTTCACATTTGTTTGCACTGGTGTCCAACTAAACTCTTTCCAGTGATGCAGAGTGTATAGCTGTGTGCTAGGCCACTTCTGCACTCTCTCCCTGCTTCGGGGAGTTTACCTTATTAGAGAGCCATTAACAGAGAGCAAATGCAAATACCACTCATGGTTCTGCTCAACCCGTGACACACGTTTCAGAATTCATGACATACTGTGCTCACTGAGATGGAAGCAACTTTATTTTCCATATAATTTGAGTGAAAACTAGATAGTTGTACAATCTGTTTATGGTCAAACATCCAGAAAGGACTTTTCAATTAATCATAGTATGATTATATATTCTTACATATCTTCAATTTCATCTCATATTTTATACATGCTACTGTTAGAAAAAATTATAAACCTGTATTTTTTTTCCAAGTTAAAATCATCCCATAATATCTGAAATACTAATTTTAAAATAACTTTAACTTTAAACAAAATGAAGTTTAATTATCATCAAACACTGACTTATTCTTTGTGGTTGTCCCAGAGTTCAACATGGCTCTTTTAGTTAGAAGTTGGAGTTGTGTGTGTTCTTTTGCAGTATTTTACATTTTCCATTTCTTTCCCCATCTTTATGACTGGGTCATTATTCGTTCCTTTTCCCTCATGCTTTCATTTTCTTCTCCCTCTTTCCTTTCCTGTCTCTTTCTTCTCTCTTCTTCCCCTCCTCCTCTAGTATTGCCTTTTGCCTCATCTCTCTCCTTTCTCACTTTCTTTTCTTTCTCTTTTATTTTTGGAGAGGGTCTACACCCCTGGCTGGCCTCAAACTCATTTTATATCCAAGGCTGGCCACCAATTCCTGATCCTCTTGCCTTCCAAGTGTTGGAATCAGAGGCATGTGCCACCACACCCAGCCCATTTCTCTAATACCAGTTCCAATAGCATGTAACATTTATTGAATTAAATTGTTTTAAATTTCATTTATCCTCATATTGATGCTGAGATCCATACTAATTATTCTTAGATTACAAATGAAGAATCTGGAAAGAAATGTACAAAAACAGATAACATTGTTCAAAACACTCAACAGCTCCAGATCCTAGTTTCCAAACCTATTTGTTAGTCACTCCAACATAGTGTTTTCCTGCCTGCTTTGTACTAAAGGTTTGTAGCACATTTCAAGCATCAGGTCAACTTATTATAATTTGTGAATTTCAATTATCACAAAGACATACTTACTGTTAACTCCCCTGGGTTACTGATAACGCTCATCACACATTCCCTCATGTACTCCTCCTGATCCTGTCTCCCTGCTCCTACAACAAGCATCCCTTGACTCAACTACCAGCCTCTGCCCTGGTTCTCTCTTGAGCATTCTGCCTTTGGAAATCATGCTTATCCTTAAAGGCTGTCGCCAGGTGTGCCATCTCTCCCATGAAATGGTTTCTTTTTAAAAAAAATTAAGGATTTTCTTTTTCTTTTTATTTATTTGAGTCAGAGAGAGAGAGAGAGAGAGAGAGAGAGAGAGAGAGAGAGAAAATGAATGAGCGTGCTAGGGCTTCCAGCCACTGCAAATGAACTCCAGATGCGTGCAGGCAAGAGCCTTAACCACTAAGCCATCCCTCCACCCCCATGAAATGGTTTCTAATCTTTCTCCTGCCTCTGTCCTTCAGACTCCATCAACATCCTTGACCTTTTCTCTGGTGTTCCAGTGCACTGCCCTGTTGATGCCAGTATTAATATGTATCTTTTTTTCTCTCTTTTTTCTTTGTTTCTTTTCTTTCTTTTTTACGTCAGACGGGTAATGTGCCAGAGCGTAACAAGGTTTGTGGGAGGCACATGTCACGCAAGTGCATGGACGCCCAATCATCACGCTTATGAACCAATAAAAGGATCATGTATCTTTTTTTTTTTTTGAGTAACATAGCATCTCATCAGTGAGATGAGTATGGATGCCTCAGAATATCACATGTGCCTCCATTGAGCTTTTTTCTTTTTCTTTTTTTAAAAATTTAAAATATATTTATTTATTTATTAGAGAGAGAGAATGGATGCTCCAGGTCCTCCAGCCACTGCAAACGAACCCCAGATGCATGTGCCCACTTGTGCCTCTGGCTAATGTGGGTCCTGGAGAGTCGAACTGGGATCCTTTGGCTTTGCAGGAAAATGCCTTAACCACTAAGCCATCTCTCCAGCCCTGCTTTTTTTTTTTTCTTAATAAACTTATTTTGAAATCTTTATTTTGAATGTATTTGGAGACTGATAAATTGAAAATATAGTGAAAGATAACATACTTCTGTGACAGTGTCTATTTATTTAACAGGCTGGTTTTATTTTGATTCAGTTACTTAAATGGTCCAAAAAGTCATCTCTATTGATAATTGCCTAGGGAGCAATATCCAGTACTTGTTTCTTAAAAACTTTGGGGAAATGGGAAGAAAAAGTTGTAGGCTGGAAGATGATCTTGTGTTTGGAGTTGATAGTCATATTGCCTGGGTTGACCTGATGCTTTATTTTACAAAGGTGACCTCCCCTCATTAGAGAGAGAGAGAGAGAGAGAGAGAGAGAGAGAGAGAGAATAGTGTTATTGTAATGCCAGGATATTCTCAGGTGATCTTAGGTATGTCACTTTAGCTCTTTGGAACTCATGGCTCTACCATTTGTGGTAACTTTGAAATATTTACAATGATATATAAATAGACATACAGTGATTTTGTATATTTTTTTTTACACTTTCTTATTACTCTTTGTCCATGTAGTCTGCATTATCCATTTTGAATTCAGGGTTAATGTGGACACAGAAAATGGTAATGGCAAAAAACTCTTCTAGAAACTGATCCAACTCCAAAGAGCTGTGTTTGCAGTTAAAGAAAGATTGTGCTAAGTAACAATACAAAATGACTAGTTAGGAGCACATGGGAGCAAATTATAGATCAATAAGAATACTGAGTGAAATTCTTAGTCTTCACAGAAGACCTGTGTGGGCGAGGCTGTGGAATTGTCCAGAATGGTCAATTATTTGCTTCAGAGAATATGTGTAATAAAGTACATCTGAGCAAATGGTATGTGAATCTGTGGAAAAGAACATAATACATTAAGTGTAACACTTTCTGGAAAGAGCAACCCTATGGGTGTTAGAAATAATAATTTATTCCTGGGGCTGGAAAGATGGCTAAGTGGCTAAACGCACTTGCTTGCACAGCCTGCCAGACAGGTTCAAGTTCCTGGCTACTCATGTAAAGCCACAGGGGTGGCAGCAAGAGACCCTTGTGCACCTTCCACGCCTAAACAGGAGCACACACACAAACATACACCAACACATGCAAATAAATACGTAAAAATTAAAAAAAAAACAATGGTGGGCTGGAGAGACTGTTTAGCTATTAAGATGCTTGCCTGTAAAGCCTAAAAACCCAGGTTCAACTCCCTAGTACCCAAGTAAGCAGATGTGCATGGTGGTACATATGTCTGGAGTTTCTTTGCATGGGCTAGAGGCCCTGGCATGCCCATTCTCTCTCTTTATCTGCCTCTCTCTCTCTCATTCTGCCTCTTTCTCTCTTAAATAATAAATAAAAATTAAAAATATTTTATAAAACACCTCGGTGGTTAAAGAAATAATTTCTTTAATATATTTCATGCAAAATAATTGGTATTGACTTTATTATTTTTGTTTTTGTGTTTAGAAACTAATGTTTTTCCCTCCCCTACTTCATAGTCACTTTACAGGTGTGTGGTCTATTTTTATATTCCAAAGACTAGAAATTGCTTGCATTTCTGAAATCATTTACACATTATCTCAACATCTTTCTTTAGAGTTTTTACACATTTATCCTGTTACTTCATTCCAAATGCCAGGAAATAGCCTAACCAGATGCAGATAAAAAATATTACACTCTGTTTTAATGCCATTATTTGAATTTCAAAGAAGAGGAAATGGTCCATAATTATAGATTCAACTGATATCTGCAGGTGCAAAAAGAAATGCTGGCTGTCTCATTTAATAACCTGTTCCAAGAGTTCAAAGGTGAATTAAAAGGATAGGATAATTAAATAAAAGACTGATTTGTCTTAGTGTTGCCTGTAGAAGTTTATGAGTCTTTCAAGGAAGGAACAGTCCATTATGTTAACAAAAAAGACTTCAATTAGCAAACACATATCATAGAGGTGTATACCTACTTTCCTTTAAAAGACATATCTGATTAACTTTTAGGTTTTGCCAAGAAAATGATTGAAATTTGTTATTCTTCAAGGTCTGGACTGGAAGACAGTGTGTCTGAAACTTGCCTATCCCATGTTTCTATTAAAAAATATAATTTATCCTTAGACTACATAGTTAATTCCAGGTCATCCAGGGCCAGAGTGAGACCCTATCTCGAAAAACCAAAAAAAATTATGTATATATATACATATATATAATTTCTGCAAAAAGGGATGTTTTATTGCTGTGGGAAGAAACATAAACATAGGGATAAAATGTATTATGCTTCGAGGTTCCAGACACTAACTGATTTTGAAGTTATGTCTTCTTTTTTTGTTTTGGTTTTTTCAAGGTAGGGTCTCACGCTGGTCCAGACTGACCTGGAATTCACTATGTAGTCTCAGGGTGGCCTCGAACTCATGACGATCCTCCTACCTCTGCCTCCCCAGTGCTGGGATTAAAGGCATGTGCCACCACGCCTGGTTTATTTCTTCTTTTAATTGTTGTTTCAGCCCCTCTCCCAAAGGCCATAAATCATTATGATCTGTCACATGCTGATTTAGATTCTAAAACATAGAGATGTTTTCTTATCAGATTCTTCAATAGTTTCCATAGCCTCGTAGTTGCCCAGTATTATTACACATCTTGTAATATAATCTGAATTAGAAGATAGTTTTCTTAGTAGAAATATTTTTTTTCTTCCCCTTACTAATGTAAACTGACGTTCCTAGAACAAACCCACACCTGTTAAAGATTCTACAACACTGACAGAGTCGAATTTCATGATTGTGGAGAGTTGGAATATTGCTGATCCAAAGCCACTAACATCCAAGCCAAGAATGTTAAAAGATGCTTCCTAAAACATAGTAGGATTTTCTTCACTTTGCTATAACCTGCCTGCCTGATGTTGCTACCTACGTGTTTAGGAATCCCTTGATTAATAATTTTCTTTTATAACTATAACATTTCATGGAACCACCTTCACATTGAACATGTTGTTCAGAACACCCAACATCCATGTTCCTGGGCCATGGCCACTCATTTTTGGATTAGAATAACCCATCTTGAGTCAGCAGTATATGCCCCTTAGACAGTTTTAAAACAGTTTTGATTTGGGTATAAAATGTATTGATTTATTATAAACTATCTATAAATTGATTTTATGTTTATTCTAATGTATTCTTCAGGAACAGTGATGTGTTCATATGTATCTTTGTGTTTCAAAAGTTTTCTCCAACCAGACTTTATCTTATTTTTCTTTTCTTTCTTTTAATTTTTTTTATTAACTAACAATTTTGTATGGACACATCATGTGCTGTACCATTTCCCTCCTCCTTGCCCCCATTCCAATGAGGTCCCTCCTCAGTGGGATAGCTGGTATTCACCATGCAGCAGTCAGTCATTGTCATATAGGGGGAAGTGCCTCTGGATATTCCCTCTTACAATCTTTCCACCTTTTCTTCCACAATGTTCCCTGAGACTGGGTGGGTGTGTTTGAAATCTCCTTTAGCACTGAGCTCTCAGCAGCTTGTGGATTTCTGCTTTGGTGCATTTTGAGTATCCTCAGTGTCTGTTTCCAGCACCCTGGTGCAGGCTGTCAGGCTCGCCATGGGAAGCAGCACTCTTGCTCATCTTGCCAGTTCTTCTGTGGTTTCACCTGGGACCTAGCTGATGGGCGAGGGGTGGTTCATCTCCTGCCAGGGAGTCAGCTACCTTTTCTGTCTTGTTGATTTTGGTTGTCCCTGGTTCTCATTGCCATCTGAAAAAGGAAAAACATATTCTCTGATGGAGTGTGAGATCAGCATAAGTTAAAGGAGATAAGCAAAGTTAATTGAGAGAGGTTTTGATGGGTATATAGCTTCTCTTTTGGCCAAAGACTAGTGGGAGCTTCTGACAGTCCATGATCCTGGTCTCCATAGTATCTTCTTTTTTTTTTTTTTTCTGGTGGGTTAAATCAGTTTTTAATGAGTGATACCAATTCTTCATATGGAAAATAAAGCAGAAAGAAATGCCAATGATCTGTAAGTCTAACTTGAAAAGCTAGTATAGACTGATTAGTTATATTTTTAAAGGTAATGTTACCACTAATCTTGAATATAAAAGTATTTTAACTCATATACAATGGTATATAATGTTCTTAGTATAATCTGACCCAAGAGATGGTAGATATCTTTTTTCTTTTCTTTTTTATTTTTTTTTATTATTAATTAGTTTTGTACTCAGCGAATACAGTCAGTTTGGTTCCATTGACCCATATACCTCAACAAGGAGGGGCCAGGGGGAGGGGGTAGGTCATGGATGAGCCTAATAATGATATCTTCTTATTTTTAATCAAGTGTGGTGATGTGTGTTGACAATTGCACAGTTTACTTTCTTGGCTTTGAATTTTCATAATGTTTTCCATTTCTTAATGTAAAGATGCTTGTATAAAATTATGATCATATATTACAATTAATTAGAATCTGAGATACTGTCATGTTAATTCTATACACTATAAATAAACTTCATATTTTAGCAAAATAGCCTTAATAATTGACCCTCCAATTGGCTTAAAATTAGAAATCAATATGTATGTTTTTTAAAAAGTGCTTAAGTACACATTCCATACCTTAGGTCTTTTCAGTATAAAGTTGAGAAAATAATATGCAAGTGTGATTTTTAAGCCAAATGATTTTAGTGCTATTTTTCTTTCTCATATACATTCAGTACTCTGGCTAGGTTTACATTAGAGCGTATTTTATCCAGTACAAGGAGTTTTGTAAACATACTGTTTATATTAGGTGTTTGGTGTTTGGCACTGCTTGCTGTTCAATATAAACATCTGGGTTTTACCTCAAATATTGAAAATTGCTGACACAGTAATTTTGATGGTACAAGAAGTGAGGATGCATATAAAAATAGCAAGCTTGATGTGAAATTGAAGAAGGGTTTAGGAATGGAGTTAGGAAAATGGAGTGCAAATTGAGAAAAGAAGTACAGAGATCTGGGTCAAAGAGAGAAGGTCAGGAAGATGAAGGGGAAAGTCTTGGAAGGTATGTCGAGCGTGACTGGAAACAGATGCTAGCAGCAGTCAGGGAGAGAAGATGACAATTCTGAAGGCTGTTTATCCTGTAAGAGAGAGAAGCAGAAATCGATGGATGGCCTTCTGTATCCAGGGGAAAGAGCAAAAGAGTGGACTGCGGTGCAGGCCATTGTTGCTCACAAAATAGAATTGCTATCAGAATCTCCTGAAAAGACTATTGGAAACTGATGTAAAATGCACATACTAAAGGTTGAATAAAGTGGTGAGTGTTATTTTTATTTGATTATTACTTCATATCTCACTATGTTTTCTATGAATCAAAATATGTGGGAACTACAGAAATTGCCATCCACAAAAGGTAGAAACACATTAAAAGGATAATGGAATCACCGTGGCTTATGATATTTGTGATATCAAGCATCTCAGTAGTTTTCTCTGGTGGCATTACTTTTGATATAATTTTAGGGGAAATGAGTAGCAAAATTTCTATCATAGCTTCATGGACAATATTTTTGGTAAAAAAATTATTGAAACTATTAGCTGGACACCATGGCGTATTACGATTGAACAAGCCAAGGATGATGCAAGAGGATCCCTAGAGCCCAGAATTTTGTGGCCATGTTTGACAATGTAGTAAGACCACATCAATACTAGCAACAAGTGATACTAATAATAAATAGAAGATATTAAACAGGTAAAGAACTCAATTAAATTTAACTGGTCATAATTAAGGAATTTAGACATTATTTTAAATTAGAAAATCACAGGTTTAAAAACTATTCATCCTTAAAGTGAAGAATTTTTAAAATTATTTCATCCAGTGAAAATTTAAAGGTATTAATAATAGTTCATTTCAAGAAATAATAAAACCTATTGCTCCAGTAAGCAAAAAAGTTATATAATATTTATACTTGGTAAACTGCAGCAAACTAAAATATTGCTATCATCATGACCCTATTTTGATTTATCATAAGTAGGAAACCAGTATCCTGCATTTGGAAAAGCAAACTAATATTGCTAGCTATTTGTCAAATATGATATTTTAAAGTATAAAGTTCCAATCTTATCTTTAAAAGATTAACATTTTGCCATTGCCAAGTACACTGAGAGGGAAATGTTATGTATATGCATGGAGTAGTTTAATGCATTTGGGAGAAAATCTGCATTACTGAAACCTAATCATTTCTGATTCAGACAGCTGGGGGTGTTCTGTTAAGTGGAAAACATGAATCAAATAAAATGAAGGCAATGTGTAACCCACTACATTATTCTTTGGAGGCTAGGCTCTTGATTTTGTATAAGCAAAATATCTTGAATTAGACATGCAGTATAATCAACAGGTCTCTAAATGTGCCATGGTTTGTATAAAGCTCTTCCTTTTGTTTTCACAGCTGCTTTCTGGAGATGTGTGTATCATATGTCATCTAAGTTATTGTCACTGCTGTTTTAAACCCAGTGACCATTTCCAGGAAGAAAGCAGTTTTCAGACATGTTTGATCTCTGAAAATGTGATACCTTATTTCATTATCATTGATAATTTCAATGTTTGTATAGCCAATATGTCACATTATTGAATATACCACTACAGAGAGGCTTTTCTTTAATAAGGAAGAAAGATTTGATGAAAATTTTAGTCCTGAGAGTTTATTGTATTATATACTGTAACATCATTTTCTTCAATCACTTGCTAGAGACATATGAAGCAATCAATCAAGGATTGACTGATTGGCTTATAGAGATGTCTAAAGTCTTCATCTCCAGGTTTTATTGGATACAAAATAAAATGGAGAGGCCAATAGGATGTAAAGGTACTAGTGGATTACATGACTCGTCCTAAGCATGTACATTTCTAATAAAGTATGTTGAAGTCAACAACAATGTGTCTGCAGTAAGTAGATAGCAAGGAACTGCTATTTAGGGCCTGCTTCACTAGTTTTTAACCTAATTTCTTAGTTCATTTCTTGTATGTTTATATATATGGTGTATATGGATGTGTCTGCAAGGAAGTTTATGCATGTATGGGTGTGGATATATACATATACATACATACATATATATATATATATATACATATATATATATGTGTGTGTGTGTGTGTGTGTGTGATATATGCACACCTACACACACACACACCACACACACACACATATATAGTGGGGGTCCACAGGGTGGTATCTGGTTTCTTCTTTAATCTCTCCACTTTATTACTTTTTTGAGACAGGAGCTCCCAGTGAACCCAGAGTTCACCAGTTCAGCTTGAAAATATAGCATGCAAACCCCAGGGATCATCATGTTTTCACCTCCCCAGTGCAGGAATTACAGGTGTGTTATATAATGCCTGGCTTTTATGTGGGTTTGGAGGACCCAAATATGAGGATTCAAGGTCCTCATATTCGTGTGGCAAGCACTTTACTGACTGAGCTATTTCACTAGCCCTCATGCTTATTTTAATCTTCACAATTTTCAACTGACTTTTCTAGATTCCTCACATAACCTCCAATGCCAAATTCTCCATTTTCTAGAATTATATCAAAAGCCTTTTCTCTTCTGTTTCCAGTGTAATCTTTCCAATAATTAGCACATGCCTCACTTTTAGTGTCCAATGTTAGTGCTGTAGTGCATTTCTCTGTCCCTGAATGTCCTTTTATGATTTGTGACTTTTCATGGAATGACCTCACCTTAATTTTCAATGATCCTTATTATTTTGTAGGACTTTTTTCCTTTCTAAAGTTTTCTGCACTTACCACCTTTTAGGGCGTTTACATGTCTTATAAGACTGAATCTGAAGTTGGAAGGAATTTTTGATTTTATTACACATATACACACATTTCTGCTATTTGATTGCAACACAGAAAACACCCTCCAACCTCTTTTGTTATACATTTGTATTATGTTGATCAAGTTGATGATGGTCTTTTTTAAAAAAATGTTGAAGTATTCCATAACATCAAACATTGATTTTTACATATTTTGGTGTCTGGCATCCTGTAGAAGCTTACAGAAACTTTACTGGAGCTCCTGTTTATGTTTTCACACACAGCAAAGGTGATAAATGGCTTAAAATACAAGTCATAAATAAAATTATCATATTGGGTGATAAGAGCCAATCTCTTGTCATTTAAGATAATAATTTGAGATGAATCATTTAAGGCAGACAACCTTGGGAAAGTATTTGCAGCATATTTAACTGAAGGTAGTTGTTACTTTTATCAGGTAGCACTTATATCCAAAGGCAATATAGATGACCATCTACTGAAGCACGATTGAATGAAAATGATTAAGGAATCAACACAAAGAAATATAGATAGCTGAAGTTTAGCTTACATTCAATATGCCACCATCAAAATAAGAAGCAATGAGTGAAAGCCACAAAACATAGAAATGCTTAAATTATAGCACAGCAAATCTTCTTAAACTGTGGGTCATGGGCATTTGTATGATATAATGTGGGAGTAAAAAAAGGTTGATAACAGTGAAGACTTCTGAAAGTGAAAAATGAGACATGAGACTCTCAGGTGTTTCTGGCGGTGCTCGGGCTCCCTCATGTGAAGTTGCTGAAGCCTCGGATCTCAGCATGCACTGTGAACTTGGATCTGAACACGCACTGTGAACTTGGATCTGAACACGCACTGTGAACTTGGACCTCAGCACGCACTGTGAACTTGGATCTGAACACACACAGTGAACTTGGATCTGAACACTGCACTGTGAACTTGGACCTGAACACGCACTGTGAACTTGGACCTGAGCACGCACTGTGAACTTGGACCTGAGCACGCACTGTGAACTTGGACCTGAGCACGCACTGTGAACTTGGACCTCAGCACGCACTGTGAACTTGGATCTGAGCATGCACTGTGAACTTGGATCTGAACACTGCACTGTGAACTTGGACCTGAGCACGCACTGTGAACTTGGATCTGAACACACACAGTGAACTTGGATCTGAACACTGCACTGTGAACTTGGACCTGAGCACGCACTGTGAACTTGGACCTGAGCACGCACTGTGAACTTGGACCTGAGCACGCACTGTGAACTTGGACCTGAGCACGCACTGTGAACTTGGACCTGAGCACGCACTGTGAACTTGGATCTGAGCACACACTGTGAACTTGGATCTGAACACTGCACTGTGAACTTGGACCTGAGCACGCACTGTGAACTTGGACCTGAGCACGCACTGTGAACTTGGACCTGAGCACGCACTGTGAACTTGGACCTGAGCACGCACTGTGAACTTGGATCTGAGCACGCACTGTGAACTTGGCAGTGCACATGCCATCGTGCCACATGGTGAGGAGAAATACTGCATGAAACACCTGCTTCAGATCTGAGACTAAAGTATGTCGTGAGTTGCACTGTTCTTACTCCACAGAGGTTTCTCTCACACAGAATCATAAGGTTTAATTATAGAAAATAAACACTTAATATCTTTCTACTGTCATTTCGTAGCATGTGAGTATCAAATTAGTATATGTGTGGACTGAACACTGTTAAAATGTTTGATGTTAGAAATTGTTGCTTAAAAGCCAGGCATGGTGGTGCACGCCTTTAATGCCAGCACTTGGGAGGCAGAGGTAGGAGCATCGCCGTGAGTTTGAGGCCACCCTGAGGCTCCATAGTGAATTCCAGGTTAGCCTGGGCCAGAATGAGACCCTACCTCGAAAAACCAAAAAAAAAAAAAAAAAAAAAAAAAAAAAATTGTTGCTTGAGTTGCTAACTTGAGTTTCATAAAGAATTGTCAAATGAATTTTGGTTTAGGATTAGGACAGAATTGCCAACAATTTCCCATTTTATTAAAATATTTGTTTTTAAATTTTCATTCCATATATATAGTGTATGTTGAGCATATTCTGCCCCTCCCAACACACCCTTCCCTACCTTTCACCTTTCTCTCAACCCTGGGTCTCTGGTAAGTTCTTTGTCCCTTAGACAGTTATACTTCTTTCACACTATTCATATATATATATATATATATACACACACATATATATATATACATATATATATACACATATGTATATGTGTGTGTGATATGTACATATATATACCAAACACATACATATATGTGTGATTTCATTATCTAAATAAAATTTAGAAACCACAAATGAAAGTAAACATGATATGTGTCCTTCTGAGACCAGTTTAATTTGCTTAGTATGATTATCTCTATTTACATCCATTTTCCTGAAAGCTACATAAATGTTGTTCCTTATATGGCTGAAAATTTCATATATATTATATTTTCCTATCCATTTCTTTGTTTTTTGAAACATGGGTTGATTCTAAAATTAAGCCATTGTGAATAGTGCTTCAATAAATGATGGTGTGTGAATATCTCTGTAGTATATTGGTTTGGATTCATTTAGGTGGTCAAGTGTGATGTAGCAAGGTCATATGGAAAGTATTTCATTTTTCTAAGAAAACTCCATAGTGAATTACATAAGTGGCTGAACTAGTTTACCTTCTCACCAGCAGTATATAAGTTTTCTTTTATAAACATTCCCAACTTTATGGTGAAAATAATCTTTTTGATATGTTTTTGAATTTGTTTCCTGAAGATGTTATTGAGAATATTTTCATATAATGTTTGTCAAGGAGATTGGCCTGTGATTATTGTTTTCTTTGTTGTTCTTTCATCTGGTTTCAGTGTGTGAATAATACTTGGCTTTGACAAATGAGTTTGGTAGCATTATTTTTCTATTTTATGGGATAATTTGAAAAGCATTGGAATTCTTATTTATATAACTGAGTTTTTAGTTTAAAGATTTTTATAAAATAAAATTTCTACTTCATTCTTTTTATAATGGACATATTCACATTCTTTATCTCATATTGTTTTAAGTTAGGTAGATCATATGTATCCACAAATTATTTCAAACTAGTTCTAAACTTATCTAACTATCCTAACTATATCTGCCATTTTATATTCTATATGTCCATAAATCAATGTCATCAGCATTGATAAACCTAAAATCAAAATACGAAGCAAATCTAAACATTGAATATGATGTATATTTTTGCAGTATCAGATATTCACCCAATTTTAATTATGTTAAATTGCATTAAAAAGAAACAAAAGGTATGGCTTCCAGGTAAGGTGGTAGAATAGAGACTGCATTCATGTGAAAGAGGGAAGAGAGTCACAATAAAAAAATAATAGAGTCTATTCCAAACAGAGAGAAAGAGTTTTGGATATATACCTGAAAAAAGTGGGAGAAAAGATGGAATAGGTGAAAAGAAAAGCAGGAGAACAGCTCTAATTGTGCATTTCCAGGCCAGGAAGAGGGGAAGCAGAAGCCAGCTCCCAAAGCTTGGCAGGTCTACCCTCAAGAAAAGCCCATAGCTCTCATGAGCCTTAAATACCACTGTGGGTTTATTTTTGGGGACAGTGATTCCTTAGGCAGATGAGTTAGTAGTGGAAAGAAATCTCATTTTTAGGGGGGAGGGGAATAGGTTTGCACTTTGAATTACAGTCTCAAAGGGGAAGCTCCATGATGCCAGAGGAAAGCATGGCATGAGCAGAGGCTGGACAACACCTCTGCTATAGCAGGTAGGTGATAGCAGCAGTGAGCTGAGCTCTGAGGAGGAGTTGGCTGTAATGCTCCAAAGCTGGCTCCCAACAACACACCCCCTCAACAAGGCTCACATTCAGAATTGCCAACAGCTGGGGACCAAGCATTCAGAACACATGAGTTTATGGGCAAAATCTGATTGAAACTACCACAGGGTGTTTTTGAGATGAGGAACAGGATTTAGTTTGAAGGGGCTCTGTCGGTTGACTGGTCCAGCAGAATCATCCTCAGTAGGTAATGAAATCTGGACCTTATACCTTTGTGTCTGAGTCACTGCATGAGTTTCTTGTCTATCCTGCCTGTCTTATAGCTTTAAACAAATGCTATTCTAGAGGAACCTCACAGTGACAAATCTCTCTCCTGCTGACCATTTGCTTCAGGTGCCATTTTGTGGACATACCTCATGTCATGAGAAGCATTTGGTTTATTATTTATTTATTTGAGAGGTTCAGACAGACAGAGGCATGTATATATATGGAGAGAGAGAGAGAGAGAGAGAGAGAGAGAGAGAGGAGAGAGAATGGGCGTGCCAGGGCCTCTAGCCACTGCAAACTCCAGACGCATGCCCCTCCTTGTATATCTGGCTAAAGTGGGTCCTGGGGAATCAAGCCTCAAACTGGGGTCCTTAGGCTTCACAGGCAAGTGCTTAACCACTAAGCCATATCTCTAGCCTGAAGCATTTGGTTTTTAAATTACCTTTTTTTTTTAATTAAGTAGAAACTTTGCATGGATACATCAAGTGTTGGTACCATCATTCTCCTCCTTCCTGCCCCCACTCTACTGAGGGCCCTCCTTAGTGGGATTACTGGTATTCACCATGGAGTTGTGGGTTATGAGCTATAAGAGGAGCAGTCAGCCATTATGGGGGGAGGACATTATTTTTTTTTTTCATGGCTCAAAGAACAATGGCTATGTGACAGCCTACGAAAGAATCTGTTGTTAAAAACCAAGATACCCTGTGGTTCTGAGATCAGGAAACAACAGATATTGTGGAGTCAAACTTTGTCCTGTCACAGCTGTTGGTTGCGGGAAAGCCCAGAGAAGCAGCTCTGGAGAGCAGAAGGGTGAGTGTATCAGGAGGCTCAAGCTCAGGCTATGAATGCATAGGGAGAGGAAGTCCCACCATCAGTGGCTGGGAAGAGATTTCAACAGAGACTGATTCTGAGGGTAATAGCTCTGAGCCCGAGGCCAGTAGGCAGATTGAATTCTAGAGGCACCTCTTCGTCATTCAGCTCTGAAGTTTTGGGTATACACTTGGTATCTGTAGTAGTTTCCCTCTAGGAAGATGATTAATTCTCAGGAAGCCTTGAAAATGCCAAAACAGGTTGTCTGCCTGCTCCCATCTCAGTACTGAGGTGGCTTCCCACACCTCCAACATACTGGGAGGCAGTCCTCAGCAAGAGAAAAGTGTCAGCAGAATAGTTGAGAGCATCAGCAATATGTATGAAAAAAAAAAGCAATATGGAAGAAAAATTCTGCAAAGAACTTGAGATTCTGAAAGCATGTGGAAATGTTGGAAATGAACAGCATAGTGACTCAAATAAAAAACATGGTACAAAGAATCACCAATAGACCTGACCAAGTAGAATAAAGAATTTCAGAAATGGAAGATTAAATTGATGAAATATTACATTCAAATATCTACACTGAAAAGATAACGAACATGACTGCTATGTCCAAGAACTATGGGATATAATCAAGTGACACGCTTGCATGGTATAGAAGGAGCTGAGGTATATACTAAAGGTATAGACAAACTATTCAATAAAATTATAGCAGGAAATTTCACAAATCTAGAAAAAGAAACAGACAACCAAATATAAGAAGCATTTAGAACCCCAGATAGATATAATCAAGGAAAAATTTCTCCATGGTATATTATACTTAAGGTGCTAAATATACAAAATAAAGAAACAATGCTAATAACTGAACAGGAAAAACATGGCTTTGCCTACATAGAAACATGAGGATAACAGCAGACCTCCTACCAGCAACTCTCAAAGCCAGAAGGCATGGGGTGCTACATTTTAAGCTGAGAAAGTAAATAAGTGCTTCTCATAATGTTAATTCAGCTAAGCCCTTTTTTCTTTTTTTAAATTTTGTTATTTTTCTTTATTTATTTGAAAGAGGCCAAGAGAGAGAGAGGAGAGAGACAGAGAGAATGGGTTTGCCAGGGTCTCCAGCCACTGCAGACAAACTCCAGATGCATGTGCCACCTTGTGCATGTGGCTTACATGGGTCCTGGTGAATTGAACCTGGGTCCTTTGGCTTTGCAGGCAAGTGCCTTAATAGCTAAGCCTTATCTCCTCTCCAGCCCTAAGGGTTTTTTTTTTTTTTAATTTTTTGGTGGTAGGGTTTCACCCTAGTTCAGGCTGACCTGGAGTTCACTATGTAGTCTCAGGGTGGCCTTGAACTCATGGCGATCCTATCTCCCTCTGCTTGTTTTCAAGATGCAGTGTCACTATATCTAAGCCTGACATTGCCCAGCAATGTACTCTTGAATTGAATAAAAAAACAAATTTAAAAATTTCTAGAAGCAAGCCCAGTGTGGTGGCACATGCCTTTAATCCCAGCACTTGGGAGGTAGAGATAGGAGGATCACCATGAGTTCAAGGCCACCCCAAGACTACATAGTGAATTCCAGGTCAGTCTGGGCGAGAGTGAGACCCTACCATAGAAAAAACAAACAAAAAAAATCTAGAAGCAAAAGTGGATGAAAGTACAACTTACCACACACTCTGTGACATAGCCAAGGTAATTCTAAACATATAGGTATGAATCCTTGCATTAAAAGTACAAATTTCAGGCTGGAGAGATGGTTTAGTGGTTATGGAACTTGCCTGCTGTGGTGGTTTGATTCAGGTGTCCCCCATAAACTTAGGTGTTCTGAATGCTAGGTTCTCAGCTGATGGATATTTGGGAATTAATGCCTCCTGGAGGGAGTATATTGTTGGGGGTGGACTTTTGGGTGTTATAGCCAGTTTCCCCTTGCCAGTGTTTGGCACACTCTCCTGTTGCTGTTGTCCACTTTATGTTGGCCAGGGGGTGATGCTCACCCTCTGCTCATGCCATCATTTTCCCCTGCCATCGTGGAGCTTCCCCTCGAGCCTGTAAGACAAAATAAATCTCTTTTTCCCAGAAGCTGCTCTTGGCTAGGTGATTTCTACCAGCAGTGCGAACTGGACTGCAACACCTTTGAAGCCTAAGGACCTTTGTACAAGTCTCCAGATCCCATATAAGCCAGACTCACAAGGTGACACATATGCACAAGGGGCACCACACACCTGGAGTTCAGTTGCAGTGGCTAGAATCCCTGACATGACAATTCTCTCTCTCTCCCATAAAGATATGCACCACCATGCTTAGGGAAAAAAAATACACAATTTTCTTGGTCTAGAGGCCCACTCCATGGGAGGGAATACATGCTTGGTACTGAAAACCTAATCAACAGCCTATGGCGGGGAGGTCATGAGCCCTAGGAGTGTAGCGCCTGCTCTTGTCTGGTTAAGTGCATATATTATGCTCACCAAACTGCCCTGTAAGACCTTTTCTTAATGCTCATACCCATATATCAATGCTCCTCTCACTCTTGGTTAGAGAAGCTCCCTTTTTAGATGGCTGTGACCACTGGGAAGACCTCAAGGGCACCACAGTGCAGAGAAGAAGTGACATAGGAGTATTCACCACTGAAACATCTCTATCATGCATTCCAAGGACTAGGGTCCATTTCAGAAGACATGCTGGAAAGAATGTAAGAGCCAAAGGAAGGGTAGGCCCACTTACAATGCAGTCATTCAGACACAAATTGCCTTCTATAACCATGGCCTTGCGGTGCCTATCAGTACCTTCACAAGACCCTCATAATAGGAGGAAAAGGTGATGACATCAAAACAAAAGACAGACTAATTGAGAGAAGGAGAGGATATGATGGAGAGTGGATTTTGAAGGGGAAAGTGAGTGAGGGGAGGTAATTATCATGGCTTATTGTAATTATGGAAGTTGTCAATGAAAAAGTTTAAAAATACAAATTTCAGTTTTTATTTGGAACCCTAGATGAAATATTAAATATATGAATGTATCAATATGTTTCCTGTGCTTTTAGGAAGCTTCATAAATTCTAATAAACTTTCACTTCCCATGGGGAAAACATATTTCTCAAATAAATAACAAAATGATGCACCTCAAGGTCCTGAAAAAAGGAAAACCAAATACATAAGCAATACATGGCAAAAATAATAAAAAGAAGGGCAAAATTAATGAAAGAGAGACTAAAAGAACAGTATATAGAATCAATCTTTGAGAAATAAGATTGAAAAACCCCTTGAACAAGCAACACAAAAAAAGAGAAGACCTAAATTAATAATATTATAGAGTTAAAGATAAAAAGGAGAGATTATTACAGATTCCAGTGACATACTGAGAATCATTAGGAAATATTGGCAAACATATATTCAAAATAGCTGGCAAATCTAGAAGAAATGATGACTAGAAATGTGACCTACTCAAGTTAGATCAAGAAGATATAGATGATTTAAAGAGATCCATGCCAGGCGTGATGGCACATGCCTTTAATCCCAACATTCAGGAGGCAGAGGTAGGAGGATTGCCGAGAGTTTGAGGACACCCTGAGACTCGATAGTGAATTCCAGGTCAGCCTGGGCTACAGAGACCCTACCTCGAAAAATCAAAACCTAAAAATGAAAACGAAAACCAAAACCAAACCAAACAAACAAACAAAAACAACAACAAAAAAATAGAGATTCAAAACAAATGAGATTGAAGCAATAATAAAACATCTTCCAACAAAGAAAAGCTTACAACTGGATATATTCATTGCCAACTTTTATTGAATATTTAAAGAAAATCTAGCATCGGTGCTCCCCCAATGAAATATAAAAGGAAGGTACACTACTACCACACCTAGCCCCATACTCATTTTTTTTGTTTATTTTTATTTATTTATTTGAGAGCAACAGACAGAGAGAGAAAGAGGCAGATATATAGAGAGAATGGGCATGCCAGGGCCTCCCGCCACTGCAAACGAAATCCAGACGCCCCCTTGTGCATCTGGCTAACGTGGGTCCTGAGGAATCAAGCCTGAGTGGGGATCCTTAGGCTTCTCAGGCAAGTGCATAACCACTAAGCCATCTCTCCAGCCCCCTATACTCATTTTTGTGAAGTCAACATTACCCTGACACCAAAGCTGGATAATACAGAGAAAACAACCAAACAAGCAAGCAAACAAACAAACTATAGACCCATTTTCCTGATGAAAATAATTGCAAAAAAACTCAATGAAACTAATTGCTGCACAAAAATGGACATACAGAAAAAATGAAATATAAGACTTTGATATGAACTGGTATAGCTTTGGCCGCTTATTATTATTTTTTTTTACTTTTAAAATTTTATTAAGTAGAAACTTTGTATGGATACATCATGTGTTGGCACCATCATTTCCCTCCTCCCTGTCTCCATTCCACTGAGGGCCCTCATTAGTGGGATTGCTAGTATTCACTGCGGGCTTTTAGGTCATAAATATAAGAGCAGCAGTCAGTGATTGTGGGAGGCAATGTCTCTGCATATTCCATTCTATAGCTCTTACATTCTTTTAGCTCCCTCTTCTGCAAAAAGAAAGAAAGAAAGAAACAAAGAAACAAAGAAAGGAAGAAAGAAATAAATCACTGATACTTGGTGGGTATGCTTTAAGTCTAGTTTAGTGTTGAGCTCTCAGAAGTTTCCAAATCAGATAAATGGACCCTCTATCTGCTGTCTTGAAGAAACCCACCTCACCACTAAGATAGATACCTCCTCAGGGTGAAAGGATGGAAAAGGATTTCCAAACAAATGAAACTAAGAAACAAGTGGGTGTGGCTATATTGACATCTGACAAAATAGACTTCAAACCAAAGTAATTGAAAAGGACAAAGAGGAACACACTACTCATTAAGGGAATGATTCATCAAGAGGACATCACAATCATAAATCTATATGCACCAAACACTGGTGTACCATAGTTTATAAACCAATACCTGCTACACAGCAAACCAGAAATACATTCCAATGCCCTTATAGAAGGGAATTTTAATACCCAACTATCATGAATAGACAGATCATCCAAGCAGAAAATCAAGAGAGAAATAATAGATCTTAACACCATAGATGAATTAGACCTACAAGACAAGGAAAGATAGCTGACTCCCTGTAAGCAGACAAAACACCCTTAGAACAGCAGCTAGGGCCTAGGTGAAACCACGCAGGACTTGGCAAGATGAGCAAAAATGCTGCTTCCACTGCAAACCTGACAAGCTGCATCAGGATGATGGAGGCAGACACTGAGGATACTCAAAATACTCCAAAGCAGAAGTCCAGAGCAGACAACAGGAATTGAATCCCAAAACGAAAGCACAATAACATTATCTACCATGACTAAGCAAATCACTGAACTTGTGTTTTTTGATGGGTGAGTTAAGACCATTAATAGTTTATGTTATAACTGTGAGATTTGATTTAATCCTTGCAACATTGGAGGCTTTATGGGGACTGGTGCTTTCTTTGGCTTTGAACATTTTTGTGCTGCTCTAGTTTTGGATATTGTGTTCTTCTTGTAGGCTCTTGAGGTTGGTTGTTTTAACTATTCTGTGTAGAGTATTTCCTAAAGTATTCTCTGTAGGTTTGGCTTTGTGTTCACATAATCACAGAGCTGGTTTTTATCATGGAAGGTTTTCCTTTCACCATCTATTATGTGGGGTCCTCTCACTGTGTACAGGAGCTTAGGTTGGAAAGCATTAGGTTTTTAGATTTAGAAGTGTTACAATCAAAGACCTTCTGGCTTTCCATTGAAAACTGTGATCTAATTCTGATGGGATTGCCTTGGTACATTATGAGTTGTCTTTCTCTTGCTGCCTTTAGCACTTTGTTTTCATTGTTAAGAGTTTTAACTATGATGTTCCCTGGAGAGTTTCTTCTTTTGTCCAGTCTGTTTGGTATTCTGTGAGCTTCTTGTACCTGCATGGGTCTCTCTTTTGAGATGGTGGGAAAGTTTTCTTCAATAATTTTGTTGAATATGTTCTCCATGCCTTTGGCCTGAATTTTTTCCCCTTCTGCTATGCCCATTATCTGGATGTTTGGTCATTTCAGGGCTATCCCATAATTCCCTTATATATTGTTTGCATGATTTTTTTTTAAAACTTATCAAAGCTTTTGGACTCCCAAACCATTTCTTCTGTCCTGTCTTCCAGATCTGAGGTTCTGTCCTCATGATTTACTGATAGTGAACATTTCTAGAGAGACTTTTACAAGCACTATTTGATATTTGTTTTCTGTTGCATTTTTCTGTATTATCTCCATCCCTTTGTTCATTTCCAATTTCATATCATGGTTTGATTTTCTTAATGCTTCTTGGAATTCATTCTTGCACTTATTCATGTCTTTATTAAGCTTAATCAGCTTGTTACTGAGATGCTCTGCTGGTTGACTACACTTCAATTGATTTATCTCTCTTTTGAAGTCTCTCTGATGTTCTTCAATTAAGTTACCTAGTGACAAAACTGTGTGTGTTGTAAGAGTTGATTCAGTTCAATTTCATTTATGTGATTGTTTTTTAAATTTTATTTTTATTTATTTATTTTTTTATTAACAACTTCCATGATTGTAAACAATATACCATGGTAATGTCCTCCCTCCCCCCACTTTCCTCTTTGAAACTCCACTCTCATTCATATCCCCTCTGCCTCTCAATCAGTCTCTCTTTTATTTTTATTTTTTAAAATATTTTATTTTTATTTATTTATTTGAGAGCGACACACAGAGAGAGAAAGAGGGAGAGAGAGAGGGAGAGAGAGAGCGAGAGAGAGAGAGAATGGGCGCACCAGAGCCTCCAGCCACTGCAAACGAACTCCAACTCCAGACGCATGTGCCCCCTTGAGCATCTGGCTAATGTGGGTCCTGGGGAGCCAAGCCTCGAAACGGGGTCCTTAGCTTCACAGGCAAGCGCTTAACTGCTAAGCCCTCTCTCAGCCCTCTCTTTTATTTTGATGTCATGATCTTTTCCTCCTCTTATGATGGTCTTGTGTAGGTAGTGTCAGCCACTGTGAGGTCATGGATATCCAGGCCATTTTGTGTCTGGAGGAGCACGTTGTAAGGAGTCCTACCCTTCCTTTGGCTCTTACATTCTTTCCGCCACCTCTTCCACAATGGACCCTGAGCCTTGGAAGGTGTGATAGAGATATTGCAGTGCTGAGCACTCCTCTGTCACTTCTTCCCCACACCATGATGCCTTCTGAGTCATCCCAAGGTCATTGTCATCTGAAAAGAGAAGGTTCTCTACCAAAAGTGAGAGTAGCATTAATATAAGGGTATGAACATTAAGAGAAGTGCTTACTGGGCAGGTTGATGATCATAATATATACATTTAGCCAGACAGAAGCAGAAGTTACAACCCTACAGCTCATGACTACCTCTGTTTTAGGTTTTCAGTATCAGAGATGTATTCCCTCCCACTGAGGGGGCCAGTCCAATTAGTGGGCAGTTGGTTTCCACCATGACAGATGTGCAACTATTGCACCCATTGGCTCATTTGGCCTGGATGGCCAAATATAAGGCTTGCAGTGTCAACTGTTGATTATCTTCACTGGTGATTTCTCTTTCTCCCATTGAACTGCATGCAGAATGGCTTCTTCCAGCTTTCTGTCAGCTGGTCTACATGGAGGAGGTTATCAGCTCAGTTTCAGCAGGATTTCTCAGTGGCCTTGCCTCCCAAGTATGTGGAGTCTTCAGCAATAGGGTCTTACCATCTGTTCCTGGTGAGAAACCAAGGGCCTCGGTAATGGCCTGTAATGTTTTGGTGGCATCAGGGACCTCCCTGGCTAACAGCTCATTGGAAGTTATTCCATCCCTGGCACCTAAAATTTTCTAGTAACAATCTATGGCTCCTGAGTGTTCCATTGTCCAAAAAAGTAGGTTTCCATGAGAGACTTTTCTTTTTTTAATTATTTACTTCCTGTTCAGCACTTTGCTTGGTCAGGGTAAATAGGTTATTGTGATTTCATTTTGAGATTCAATTTCTGTTCTCTCCTCTGTATTTTCATTGAATATTTCTGTTGTGGGACTAGGCAACTATAGTGGAGATCTCAGTTTGTTGTCTAGTGAGTTTTTTTTTTTTTTTTTTTTCATTGAGGTCTACTCGTCTTGAGGTAAAAGTGTTTGCGCAAGGAGGAGGAACGTATTTGGCACTGCAGGTTCTTCAGTAAGTGTTCTATTTGGGGTGTGAACTGGATTGGAGTGAGATGAGGTTGTTATCCACAGATGCAGGCGAGGCTGCAGGTGCACTTGCAGCTCTGGACTGGCGGCTGATAAGAGAGCTGTGATTGGATGTTTGGAATCTCTTCAGCCCAGGATCACAGCTGTGCCTTGCCTGTGGGACCCAGGGCTCAGCACTTGTCCTGCTCCCCTCCTGTACTCGGCTGAGCAGATTGTAGAGGACTCATTGTGAGCCCCCTCGCCCCCCACAGGTGGTTGCCATATATTTCTGGCTCCATGTTTAGGGCAGGAGCAATGTCCCAAGGTGGCACCAGTAGGAAGATGCCAGCAGTGGGGAGTAGGGGCCAGGAGGGGGAAGTGGGGCACCAGGCTTCATGGACCAGTCTGGAGTTGGGTTCTGCAGAGGTAGCTAGTGTAAGGGCATTGGTGAGTGGAGGCAGCCAGTAGGGCAGCTTGTCAGGATCAGAGGAGGTAGCTGAAGCCCAAAAGATCTGCTGAGGCATGATGCATCTGGTGAGGAGGTGGGGAAGGGGGCGTGAGAGGGCATAGGCATCATGGGTTGGGCACACAGGCCCCAAACACACTGAGCCTCTCACCCGATCAGAGTGCACAGGTCCCAAACATGCTGTTGCACTGAAATCAGGTCCCAAACACACACCACACTCCTCACTTTCCCAGAGCTCTCAGGTCCCCAAAACACAGGCTCCAAGTAGTCTGAGTACCTCACCCCCCCCTGGAGCTCACAGGCCTCAAACACTCCATGTCCCTCACCAGCAATATTGCACAGGCCCCAAACATGTAGTGCCCCTCACCAGCTGGGCCACTAAAATTTTGACAAAAACGTCACAAACGTAAGTTGGAATTTCATTTATAGAAGAATTAAACTATACCCATATCTCTCATCCTGCACACAAAAATCAATTCAAAGTGGATAAAGACTTTAATGCAAGACTTGAAACTGCTAGGGGAAAACATTTCAAGATAGAGACATAGGCCATTACTTTCTGGACACAACTTCATTGGCATGAGAAATAATCACAAGAATTGATATATGAGAATATATAAAATTATCATGCTTCTGCATAGAAAAATCCATCAGCAGAGTGAAGACATAGACTACAGCACCCATGCAAAAAGCTAGGCGTGGTCGTGCATTGCTGTAAGCCCAGTTCTGTGGGAGGTGTAGACAGGAGAATTTCTGGGGCTTATTGTTTATTCAGCCTGACCACCAGTAGCTCTGGGCTTTAGGGAAAGACTCTTATCTCAGAGAAACAATAGGGAAGAGTGATAGGGCACACTTGGGATTCTTGTGCTATGTTATTTGTAATTTGGACACCGATAAACTTATTTATGCATAGAGCCTGTAGTGGACAGCCTTGGGATTGCTGGGATGAATTTCCAAACTGGGTACAGTTTATGGGCAGAATGATATCTATTTGATGCTCACAGATCCAGGGGAAGTTCCATAATGCTGAACAAGAGAAAACCCACCACCAAAACCACAAGCAAAAAAACAGCAGCAAAACCACAGACAACCCAAGAGAACTCAAGACTCGGAACTCAGGCACTTTGCATATCTTAGGTTGGAATTCAGATCCACCTTAGGTCTACACGCAGCGTGCCCTCATGGTGACACCTCCTCCAGCCAGGCAACTGGAGATCTAAATTGCAAGCTTTAATAAACTCCTGAATGGGGGCTGGAGGCATGGCTTAGCAGTTAAGGCACTCGCCTGCAAAGACCGAGGACCCAAGTTCAATTCCCCAAGACCCACATAAGCCAGATGCACAAAGTGGCACATGCATTTGGAGTTCATTTGCAGCAGGTGAAGACCCTTGTGCACTCATTCTCTTTTTTCTCTTCTCTGAAATAAATAAACAAAAATAAAATATTAAAAAATAAACTCCTGAATGTAATGGGAGACATCATTCAAACTACCACAGGGCATTAACAATCTTTTGACTTCTAGGTAGAGTTTAACTACTGACAAACTAGATATTTCTTTAAAATGTCCCCCAAGGACATTTCCTGTTGGGCACATCTACTGCTTTTCTCTCACTTCCCCTTTTGTTTTCTTATCTGATTTTAAGATTTTAAATATCTGCTTTTGTTTTTTTCAATTTATGATAGAGAGAAAAAGAGGGAGGTGAGAGAGAGAGATATGATGGGCAGGCCAGAGGCCTCCAGAGGCTGCAAATGAACTCCAGACTTTTGTGTCACCTTGTGCATCTAGCCTTATATGGGTAAAGAGGAATTGATCTGGGCCCTTATGCTTTGCAGACAGGTAACCACTGAGTCATCTTTCCAGCCCCATTTTCTGATCTTTATGACTATGAAATTTCAGAAAAATCAAGCCACTTCAGGTCTACATGCATGTACAGCAAGGATTCTTACCTGCTGAGCCAATCTCCCTATGTCCAAAACTATTATCTTATTATAATTTTAATGTATTTTTCTTACTTTTAGAGGTACTGTACATTTTGAATATATCTGTTGCTCTGTCATATATCTTCTTTTGAGAAGCATCTTTCCAGAACCTTTGCTTTTTTGTTGTGAAGCTCTATTTGTTTTCTAATAGGTTTTTCTAATAGGAAATATATGGTTTGTAAATATTTTCTGCTGACCTGCAGGCTGCCTCTTTACTGTGCCAATTGTTATCTTCCATGTGAAGACATTCTTGAGTTATAAACAATTAGTCCTACTTCTACATTTTTGCTGTTTCCACCTATGCTTTTAGAGTTCTAAGTAATTGTTTCCCCAATTAGTGCTATGGATCTTCTTTCCTGTGCTTTTTTTTTTCCCAATAGCTTTATGGTTTCAAGTTATGCATTTAAATCTTTTGTCAATTTTGATTTTAGTTCTGTATGTGCTGTGTGATATAGGAACTGTTTCATTTCTCTGTATATAACCAATTTTTCTAGAAGAAACTGCTCATTTATAATAGCATGTTTTTTGCAACTTTGTTGATAATGAGTTGACTGCAATGCTTTTGGTTCTTTCTAAACTGTTAACTATGTGGCATGTGTTGAGGTCTCTGTTTGATGATTAATGTGTGGATTGAATACAAAAGTCCCCACAGGCTCGTGTGTTTGAGGACTTGGTCCCTGCAGCTGGTTTTGGAAAGTGTAGAGCCTTTACAAGGTGGAGATTCTTTGGATGAAGCCAATCCCCGTGGGTGGACCTTGAGTTTTGTAGCCTGGACTCACTCTCTGTCTCCACTTTGCTTCCTGTTCCACCAGGATGTGAGGAAGTAAGGAGTTTCAGCTACATATTTCTGCCTCCATAAACCCACCTGTTCCCATGCCTTCCCCATCTGGGGACTCTCGTCAGACAATAACTAAAACCTTTGCTCATTTGAGTTGCTTCTTGTTAGGTATATGGTCATAGAAACAAGAAAAGTAATTAAAACCATTACTTTAGCTTTATAATGTATTTTGCGGTCAGGGGCTGTGATGCCTCCTATTTGCTATTTTGGTTTTAGATTGCTTTGGATATTCACTTTTTTCTCATTCCATAAAAAATTTAGGATTTTTTCTATTTCTGTGAAAAATAAATTAGAATTGTGTCAGATATTGAATTGAATCTGTAGTTGTTTTAGTTCATATGACATTTTTCTTCTTAAATATTTTATTCATTTGAACGAGAGAAAGAGGGCTGGAGAGATGACTTAGCAGTTAAGGCGCTTGTCTGCTGAGCCAAAGGACCCAGATTCCATTCCCCAGGACCCACAAAGCCAAATGCACAAGGGGGCACTTGCATCTGGAGCTCCTTTGCAGTGGCTGGAGGCCCTGACAGACCCATTCTCTCTTTCTCTCTCTCTACCTGCCTATTTCTCTCTCTCTCAAATAAATAAAAATAAAACTTAAAAAAGAAAGAGATAAAGAGGCACATAGTAGAAACAGAGAGGAAGAAAGAGAGAGAGAATGAATATGGCTGTGATAGGGCCTCTAGCCACTCTAAATGACCTCCAGATACATGTACCACCTTGTGCATCTGGGTTTACATGGGTACTGGGGAACTGAGCCTGGGTCCTTAGGCTTTGCAGGCAAGTGCTTTAACTGATGAGCCATCTCTCTGGCACTTATATGACATTTTAACAATACAGAATATTCTAATCCATGAAGATGGGATGCCTTTTCATTTGTGTGCCTCTTCTTCAGTTATTCTGGATTAAAGACAAGGCTTTCACATTTATACCATTGTATCAAATCTTAGTTCTGGCTCTGTTCTATATGACTGCTTTTGTGTTGAGGTATGTTTTTTCTATATCTATGTATTGAGAGATTTTTGGGTAGGGAATATAGTTAATCTATAGTCATTTGTGTAGCATGGGTATTTAGCAATATTTCACTTTCCAATATATGAGCAATGAGATATCTTTCCGTTTATTTGTGCCTTCTAAAATTTCTTTAATCAATGTTTTATATATTAGTTCACAGGACTATTGTCACTTTGGCTAAATTTGTAGCTATATATATTTTTTTCTTTTTGGGAGCCTGTAAAGATTCTTTTGGCTTGTTTTAAGATTGGGTTTGACAGTGTAGTTCAGGATAACCTCACACTTACAATCCTTCTGCCTCAGACTTCCAAGGCCTAGAATTACAAGCACATACAACCATGCATGCCCAGATGGTAAATTGAAATTTTCCTTGTGATTTTTAAAATTTTTTTTGTTGTTATTTTTATTTATTTATTTGAGAGTGACAGACAGAGAGAGAAAGAGGCAGATAGAGAGAGGGAGAGAAAATGGGCACACCAGGGCCTCCAGCCACTGCAAATGAACTCCAGACGCGTGCGCCCCCTTGTGCATCTGGCTAACGTGGGTCCTGGGGAGTCGAGCCTCAAACCGGGGTCCTCAGGCTTCACAGGCAAGCGCTTAACCGCTAAGCCATCTCTCCAGCCCTCCTTGTGATTTTTTTGAGAATAGTTTGCTGTTAACTTAGAAAAAAAGTGACAGATTTTTAATTTTTATTTTTTTATGCTGCAATTTCAGTAATTTGTTTATTTAGTTTAATAGTTTTCCTCATGGCATCTTAAAGTTTTTCTATGTGAAATTATATCACCTACAAAGAGGAACATATGTACTTATCCCTTTTCATTTTTTCTCATATGTATCCAATTATTATGGGACTATTTGAAAATAAAAACTTTTCTCTGTAGAATTTCTTTTGAAATTTTGCAAAATATCGCTGTCCATGCATATGTGACTCTGCTTTGCAATTTACTGGCCTAGTCCATTGATCTATTTTCTATCAGGTATCAGGCTGTTATGGTTCTGATTGTTTATAAAAAAAGGTATTGAAATCAGGTCATGTGGATCTTCTAACTTTCCTCCTTTTCAAAATAGTTAGAATATTCTATCTTTTTTTGCATGCTATTTCTTCACTCTTATTTTCCAAAATTTTAATACTTCACATTACCATCTGAATATTTATCCAAACAAAGAAAATAACATTGATATCATATGAATAACAGGCTTCTAGAGATGTTTGTGAATTTTTGCTAACACCTTTTTACACATTGCATATACTATGTTTAGAACTATCAGATCTGTGACTATTTGTTTTGCTTTGTTTTTCCATCACTCTGCCACACTTAAGTAGTGCTATGAAGTACTTTGTTGAATTATGGCTTCACTAACACTTTCTTATGTAAGAGTTGGTTCACAGAGTCTTAGATTCATTAAGGTTTTATTTAAATTTATATTTGACTATATGGGGAATGTGGTCAAATAGTTGTTATTTTTAATCTAGTGGTGTTTTCATTTGGTATATTGGATTAATATTTTGTGTTAGGGAAAAATCCACTGTATTTTTCAGGAGGAGTTTGTTGAATTTTTTTTTTGTAAATGTTACATTCAATCACATATAAAACCTCAGGGTTGGCCTGGAGAGACAGCTTAGTGTCTGGGGTTTGATTTCAGAGGCTGAGGCCCTGGTGTGCCAACTCTCTCTCTCTCTCTCCTCTGTCTCTCTTGTTCTAAAATTAAAAAAAGACTAAAAAAACCCAAAACCTCAAGGTCTAGGACTTTCATTGTGCTAAGGTTTTACATCCAAATGCAAATTTTGAAAGTACAAGTGGGGATTGATAGGTATTGTACATATTCTTGCATGAGCTTTTGATATTTGTGTCTTTCAAGAAATATTTCTCTTTTTTATTTTTTCTCAATTTTTATTAACATTTTCCATGATTATAAAAAAGATCCCATGGTAATACCCTCTCCCCCCCACTTTCCCCTTTGAAATTCCATTCTCCATCATATCCCCTCCCTATCTCAATCAGTCTCCCTTTTATTTTGATGTCATGATCTTTTCCTCCTCTTATGATAGTCTTGTGTAGGTAGTGACAGGCACTATGAGGTCATGGATATCTAGGCCATTTTATGTCTGGGGGAGCACGTTGTAAGGAGTCCTACCCTTCCTTTGGCTCTTATATTATTTCCACCACCTCTTCCGCATTAGACCCTGAGCCTTGGAAGGTGTGATCCAGCTGTTACTCAGTACTCCAGTCACTTCTTTCCAGCACTATGATACCTTCTGAGTCATCACAAGGTCACTGCCATCTGAAAAAAGAAGATTCTCTACCCAAAGTGAGAGCAGCATCAATATAAGGGTACAAATACTAAGAAAAGTGCGTACTGTATAGTTTGATAAGCATAGTATATACATTTTTCCAGACAGCAGCAGACGTTACACCCCTAGGGCTCACGACTACCCCTTTTTTAAGTTTTCAGTATTAGGGATGTATTCCCCCCCATGGAGTGGGCCTCCAGTCCAATTGGAGGGCAGTTGGTTTCCACCTTGACATACGTGCCACTACTGCACCCGTTGGCTCATTTGGCCTGGCTGGCCAATTATAAGGCTTGCAGTGTCCACTGTTGAGTATCTTCATTGGTGGTATCTCTTTCTCCCATTGAACTACATTTAGAATGGCTTTCTCCAGCTTTCTCTCAGCTGGTCTACATGGAGGAGGTTATCAGCTCAGTTCCAGCAGGATTTCCCCGTGGCCTTGCCACCCAAGTATGTGGAGTCTTCAGCAATAAGGTCTTACCATCTATTCCTGGTGGGAAACCAAGGGCCTTGGCAATGGCCTATAATGTTTTGGGGGCATCAGGGCCCTCCCTGGCCAACAACTCACTGGAGGTATCCCATCCCTGGCACTGAAAATTTTCTAACAACGATCTATGGCTCCTGAGTGTTCCATTCTCCAAAACTGGAGGATTCCATATGATTTATTTGCATCCTCTTAGATTTTGATTAGCACTCCCTCCACCTTTCCTTTACTCAATCTCTGCCCCTGACCTCACTTTGGGCCTTTTCACTCCCGTTAATCTATTCTTCTACTTACATATATACAATATCAATCTATTAAGTACCCTCCTCCCTTCCTTTCTCTTCCCTTTATATCTCCTTTTTAACTTACTGGTCCTCTGCTGGGTGATTTAGTTCATTACCATAATATTTTTCCATTGTTGTCTTTTATTAAAATTTTAATATCTGTACTGTCTTTAGATTTCTGATGTTTGTAAGTTATTTCTTTTTTCCTTTATAAGTCTGCTAAATATGTTATGTTTATCCCTTTAAATAGCCAGTTTTTGACTTTCTTATTTTCAACTTATTGATTTCTCCCATTTATTTTTTGTTCATTTTGGTCTTCTGAGTTTCTCAAGGAATAAGATAATTCTGTTGATTTGGGATCATTTTGGCAATATAATTAATTTTCAGATACCTCCCAATCATTTTCCTTTAGCAGCATTCCACAGATTTTTATGAATGTGTTTTTTCATTTTTTGAGATATATATATATATGTAGTCTCAGGCTGTCCTCGAACTCACAGTGACCCTCCTCCATCAGCAGCCTGCCTCCTGAGTGCTGGGATTAAAGGTGCATGCCACCACACCCAGCTTTACTTTTTATTAAGAACGTACTTTGTATAGATACATCATGTGCTGGTACCATATTTTCCCTCATCCCTGCCCCATTCCACTGGGTGGTCTTCTCAGTAGGGTTCTGGTATTCCTCTTGGGGTTGTGGGTTATGCACTATGGGAGCAAAAATCAGTTACTGGGGGAGGTAATGCCTCTGGGTATGATGTACCAACCTGTGGCTCTTTCAATCTTTCCGGCCCCTCTTCTGCAAAATTTCCTGAGCCATGGTGGGGATGTTTTAAGTCTACTTTAGTGATGAGCTCTTAGGAGCCTCTGGATCTCTGCTTTTGTATGTGTTGAGTACCATTCACATCTGTCTCCTTCACCCTGGTGATGATTGTCAGGCTCACCAGGAAGTAATACTTTTGCTTGTCTCCCCAGTTCTTTTGTGGTTTTACCTGGGCCATGGATGGAATGGGAAGGATGGTTTATCTCCTCAGGACTCACTAACTTCTGTAAAAGACAGATTCTCCAATGGAGAGTGAACTAATCATAGGTTAAATAGGGTAAGTGTTATTAATTTAGGGAGAATTCAATAGATATAGCCCCTGTTTTAGCCAAAGACTAATGGAAGCTTGATATGGGAGAGGATAATCTTTGTGTCCATAGGATTCTGACCTGATTCCAGATTTGGGTTGCTTTTTACTGAACCACCTCTTAGCCAATCAGAAAGCTACTGGTTATTCACCAAGGCTGTTTGCCACTCTACCCCATTTTTGTGTAGTTTGTTCAATTATTTTCTTGTTTACTTTTTTTTTAAGTTCTTTGTAGAGTCTATATATTAGGCCTCTGTCAGTGGCATAGCTGCCAAAAATTTTATTCCATTCTCTGAGTAATCTATTGGCTCTGCTTATGGTATGTTTGTCTGTGCAAAAAGCTCTGTGGCTTTCTGAGATCCCATTGGTTGAGTGTTGAATTTCCTGAGCTACTTGGCTATTGTTGAGGAAGTCCTCCCCCACTCCCATTTTATGGAGAGATTCTCCTGTTTTTGTTTGTTTGTTTGTTTGTTTGTTTCTCCAGCAGTTGAAGAGTTTCAGCTCTTACACTGAGGTCTTTAATCCAGTTGGAGTTGATTTTTGTGTATGGTGAGGTGAGTGTGTCTTGTTTTAGTTTGCTACATGTAGTTATTCAATTTTACAGCATCATTTGTTGGAGGTCCTGGCTTTCCTCCATTCTATGTTATTGGCATCTTTGTCAGAATAAAGTAGCTATAGTTATTTGCCCTAAGGGCCTGGTCTTTTATTCTGTTCTATTGGTCTATATTTTTGTTTTTATACCAGTACCATGCTGTTTTTATTACTATGACTTTGTAGTTTAGCTTTAGATCCAGAGGTGATTCTTTTGCTGAGGATATGTTTGGATATCTGAGGTCTGCTGTCATTCCATATGAATTTTGAGGTTAGTTTTTCTATCTGTGTGAACAATGATGATGGAATTTTTATTGCTATTGCATTAAATCTGAATATTGCTATTAGTAGAATTTTCATCTTCACAATAGTAATTCTATCTAGGAACATGAGAGGTCTTTCCATCTTCTCATGTGCTTCTCAATTTCTTTCTTGAGTGTTTTTAGGTTTTAAATATGTAAGTCTTTCACATATTTGGTTAGCGTTATGACAAGGTGTTTGATTTTTGTGTGACTATTGAAAATGGGACAAGCTCACTGACTAGTTTCTCTGCATATTTTTTTCTTTGCATATATAAATGCTACTGATTTTTATGTGTTGATTTTGTATTCTGCCATTTTGCGAAAGGAATTAATAACCTTTAGGAGGTTTGAAGTGGAACTGTCATGCCACATACATATAAGATCATGTCATCTGCAAATAGGGTTAATTTGACTTCTTCCTTTCCAATTCTATCCCATTTCTTCATTATTATTATTACCATACATACTTTGTATGGATACATTATGTGTTGGTACCATCTTTCTCCTCCTCCCTGCCTCTACTCCAAAGGGAGCCTTCCTCAGTTACATTACTGCTATTACCCATGGGGTTGTGAGTTATGTGTTGTGGGAGTAGCAGTCAGTTCTTGGGGGGACGGAATGCCTTGGCATGACTCCCAACCTGTGGCTCTTCAATCTTTCTGCTCCCTTTTCTGAAAGGTCCCCTGAGCCCTTGTGGGTTTTTTTTTTTAAGTCTACTTTGGTGATAAACTCACAGTAGCCTCCGGATTTATCCTTTGGTATGTCTTGAGCATCCCCAGTGTCTCCTTCACACTGGCACTGATTGTCAGCCTCACCATTGAAGCAGCACTTTTGCTCATATCCCTAGTTCTTCTGTGATTTCACCTAGGCCTTGGCTGAGATTCAAAGGGTCATTTATCTCCTAGGGCCTCACTACCTTTTATAAAAAAATTCTCCAATGGAAAGTGAAGTCAGCATAGTTTAAGTTGGATAAATGTTATCAATTTAAGGGGATTTTGATGGATGTAGCCTCTTTTAGCCAACAACTACTGGGAGCTTGACATTGGATCGCATAATCTTTGTCTCCATATACAAAAGACCTGATTCCCAGTTGCAGATATGGGTTCCTTTCCATTGAGCAGTTCTCTTAGCCAATCTGAAAGCCATTAGGTAAACAGCAAGGCTGCATGCCACCATTGCACTGGTGTGTACTTCTTGTCAGTCTGGTTGCTTCTGAGGAGCTTAGGCCCCTGCTTGCTCACCCTGCTGTTGGCCACTCTCCTGTAGTAGCTCATGTAGCACTTTCCAGCACTAGATCAGCTGTCTGGGGACTGGATATGTTCTTGATTCCAGCCAAGTCTCTCCATGTTCTGTCTTGGCAGCATATGATGCCTTCAGCAATAGGGTCTTTTACCTCTGGTGAGTAATCAAGTGTTTTGACAGAGGCCTGTCTAGTTTTGCAGACCTTATAGGTGTATCTGATCAACAGCTCAATGTGGGTAGCACCTATTTCTGGTACCATGAGTAACAGATTAGAGCAAAAATGTTTTAAGGTTAGGCTTCATCCCACCATCTCCAGGGCCCTTCCCCTATACTCTTGTTGAGAGTTACTTCTTTTAGTCTTCCTTCAAAGAGAAAGGTTTCTAGGGTACCAGGACATTTTGGGTAAAGTTTTTTGTTTATTTCCTCTCAACCTGACCTTCCCCTCCCCACTAACCCTTCCATCCCTATTGTCTGGGCCTCTATTTGCTAATAAAGTATGCCAGCAACTCAAGCTGGTCTAGGTTTGGCACTGCAAATGAGTAAGATCATGCAGTGTTTGTCTTTCTGTGATTGTGTGTATTCACTGAGTATGATTTGTTCTAAATCCATCCATTTTCCTACAAATTTCATTGTATCATTTTTTCTTACTGCTGAATAGAATTCCATTTTCTAAATGTACCACAACTTTGTTATCCATTAACCCAATGATGGGCATCTGGGATGTTCCCACTTCGTAGATGTTATAAATTGAGCAGCTATGAACATGTTTGAGCAAATATCTCTGTAGTGAAGTGTGGAACATTTAGGGTAAATCCAAGTAAGGGAATAATTAGGTCTGTTGCGAGTTCAATGTGCATCTTTTTCAGTAATCTCCATATTGATTTCCATACAAGTTTGCATCCCCACTAACAGTGAATGAGGGTTCCTCTTTTCCCACATCCTTGGTAACATTTGTTGTCATTTGACTTAAAAAATTTTTTTTGTTTATTTTTATTTATTTATTTAGCGACAGAGAGAGAAAGAGGCAGATATAGAGAGAAAGAGGGAGAATGGGCACGCAAGGGCCTTTAGCCACTGCAAACGAACTCCAGATGCGTGGGCCCCTCTTGTGCATCTGGCTCACGTGGGTCCTGGGGAGTCAAGCCTTGAACCACGGGTCCTTAGGTTTCACAGGCAAGGGCTTAACTGCTAAGACATCTCTCCAGCCCTCATTTGACTTTTTAATGATTGCCATCCTTACTGAAGTAAGGTGGAATCTATAGTTGTTTTACTTTGCATTTCCCTGATGGTTAGGGATGTTGAACATTTGCTTAAGTGTGTGTTAGCCATTTGTATTTCTTCCTCTGAGAACTCCCTATTCAGTTCTCTCTCCCATTTGTTGAGTGGGTTGTTTGATTTTTCATTGTTTAGTTTTTTTGAGTTCTTTGTAGATTCTAGATATTAGGCCTTTGTCAGTGGTGTAGCTGGTGAAAATTTCCCCCCATTCTGTAGGTAATCTATTGGCTGTGCTTTTGGTATGTTGTACTGTGCAAAACCTTTTTAGCTTCATGATATCCCATTGGTTGAATGATTATTTAATTTTCTGGGCTACTTGGCTATTGTTCAGGAAGTCCTTCCTCACTCCTGTATTGTTCAGTTCCTCCTCCTTTTCCTTCCAGTAGTTGAAGAGTTTCAGATCTTGGGGTATTTAATCCATTTGGAGTTGATTTTTGTATATGGTGAGATAAGTGGGTCTAGTTTCATATCCTACATGTTGTTATTCAATTTGTCCAGCACCGTTTATTGAAGATGCTGTCTTTTCTTTACTCTACTTTATTGGCACCTTTGTTAAAGATCAAGTAGCTGTAGTTACTTGACCTAAGGATTGGGTCTTCAGTTCTTTTCTATTGGTCTACATGTCTGTTTTTATGCCAGTACCTTAGGACTGCTTTCATTGTATTCCAGTAACTTTTGTTATGCTGTGTTTTCATTATCATTCAACTCTAGAAATTGTACAATTTCTTTTTTGATTTCTTCCAAAACCTGTTCATTGTTTAAAAGTGTGTTGCTCAGTCTCTAGGAATTGGTGGAATTTCCTATGTGTCTCTTGTGGTTAGTCTAGCTTTAAAACATTGTGATCTGATATGATGTAGGAAGTTATATCAGTTTGCCTAGATTTATGGAGGCATGCTTTAAGGCCTAATGTAAGAACTATTTTGGAGAGGGCTCCATGGGATGCTGAGAAGAATGTCTATTCTGTGAAATTGGGCTGGAATGTTGTATAGATGCATGGTAGGTCTAGTTTATCTATGGTGTCAGTGAGCTCTATTATTTCCCTGTTGATTTTCTACTTGGATCACCTATTGATGATATTGGAGTATTGAAGCCCCCAACTATATGGTGTTGGTATTTATTTTTGTTTCGTTGTCAAGTAGGTTTTGTTTTATAAACTGTTGTGCATCTGTGTTTGGTGTATATAGATTTATGACTGTGACTTCCTCATATTTGATCATTCCCTCTGGCACAGGGGATCACTTTCTTTTATTTCAAAATAATTTCTGATTTGTCCTTTGTCATCTTTAACCCATTATTTAGGAACATATTATTATATTAAATATTTGTTTGTATTTTACAACTATTTCTCTTGTTGGGTTATAATATAAATTTGATTACCAAATCAAAGAACAAATTGTGCTTAATTCAAAAATATTTAAATTTACTGGAACATGTACAGTCTCCAACATTTTAGTGTACAGTCTGTGTCCACTCTCAAAGTATAATTATTAGCTCTATGCTCTATGAATATCAACTCACTCAATTCAATTAATATTTTTCAAAGTGAAATGAAATAATATAGAATACCAATGTATTAGAAAGGAAATTGAATGTTATAATAGACATAGTAAAATATTAACTTTTCTTTATTACTAATGGTTTACATTTCTTTGTAAATTATTTATTTATTTACCTAAAAGAGAGAGGGAAACAGGCATATATATATATATGAAGAGGGAATGGCCACACCAGGGCCTTCAGCCACTGCAAACAAAGCCAGACACATGTGCCACTTTGTGCATCTGGCTTTTCATGGGTACTGGGGAATTGAACCTGAGTTCTTTGGCTTTGCAGGCATGCACCTTAACCACTAGTCATCTCTCCACCCCTTTTTGTAAATTTTTAAGGACTTTTTAACATTTACTATAGGACATTTGTGTATGTTCTGAATTGTTAAAGATACATAGAATAACTGTGGTTATCCTGAATCCTATTGAATATTTCTTTTAGCAATTATTAACGTATTTATCCTCATTTAATAAGTGATAATATCACCAAAGTTTATGTACTTCAATATTTAATTAATTCTATTAGATTTCCAAAATTATGACTTGGAATTTTAATCAGATGAAATTATTTATTTTCAGTCCTTTCAATGAGCATGACTCTTTTTTTGTGTGTTTGTTTTTCTTTTTCTTTCTTTTTTTTTTCCAATATAGGGTCTTTTTCTAGCCCAGGCTGACCTAGAATTCACTCTGAAGTCTCAGAGTGGTCTTGAACTCATGCTTATCCTCCTACCTCTGCCTCCCAAGTGCTGGGATTAAAGGCATGTACCACCATTCCCAGCTTGTATCTGGCTTTATGTGGGCACTGGTGAGGTTGTTAGGCTTTGGAAGCAAGTGCCTTAACCACTAAGAAATCTGTCTAGCCCTCCATATTTTTTCTGTTACCACCTTTACTTTGTTGGACAGATTCTCCTGATCAGTGTAGTAGTGATAGTGAGTGTTTTGGTCATCAATTTATAATTATTTATACTTCAGCATTCTCTGCATAGTTTCATTTGCCCTTAAAGTGATATTTGTTGCCATCAAATAACTGTTTTTTCTTTGTTCACTGAGGTTTCAGAGTACTGGAAAATGGCTTATTAAATAACCATTGATAGCATCTATTGATAATTATTTGTGAATGATGAAGATGGTAACTTGTTTCCTACCAAAATATTATTTTCTGTGTTCACATTACAACAGCTTTGCCTTGATAGTTATTATTTAGATGTTTCTTGCTTATGACATAAATAATATCAATGATTTGTTTTGCCTTTAATTTTGTATTGCTTTCATCATGGTTAAACATGTGAATTATACAGAACACTTTCACTGAATGAATTGAGGTTTTTCCTATATCTTACTGTTATCACCTCATGATAACTCTCAGTTCATGGAAACTTTGAGCTAAATCAAATATGAGAAATGATTTGTGCACAGAGAATATTTGAATGAACAATTTAATAGTAGTATTAATTTTATTTAATACTTAAAACATCATTGATATTCTAGCATTCTTTAGTTATCTATAATATCTATATGCCCAAAGAAAAATATATTTTGAATATAGGTGACATTTGCTGAGTAACTCTGAAAGTAAGAAACATTCAGGAATGTCACTTCCTCTGGTTTTTGTTTTAAGTGTACTCTTGTTAGCAACATTTGTTTTGAATTCCTGCATTCTTGTTCACATGATAGCAGGATTTCAACATGGCATTCTTCTCTCTCTCTTAGTTTTTTTTTTTTTTAATATTTTTAGATTTTCATTGCATCTGGATGCCAGATCTTGGGCTGTCCTTTAATGTTTCACCTTTCGGTGCAGTTTTGTTTCAGATGTGTCTTTTTAAATTAACATCAAGTTATATACTTTTATACTTTTTATTTTAGTTAGGGAATCTACAAAAAGTACACGTAGCCTAAGTGTTAGAGTTCAATTATCACCAAGTGAAGTCATCCAGACAGTCAAGCTCTCAGTCCTGAAAACAACCATCGACACCATCCCTTCTTTGCTCCCTCCTAATCTCTACCTCACCAAGTACCTCACCAGCTGACTTTTACCAACATCATCAGAATTATCCACTTTAATACATAAAATATGAAATATTGTATATATGCAGGATTTGTTTTATTTAATGCTTTCTGTTTAAAGTTTATCTATATAGTTGCACAGTGCTATATTTTCTCACAGTTATTTTTAATATTTGATTAGGGCATTGAATGAATATGTGTAATATATATATCAATGCTTGATTTCACTTTGCAGTTATTTTAAATAATACTACAATGAAGGTTCCAACACATGTATCACATACCCATATTAATGTACTTAGAAGCAGAACTCTTCTACTTAATAATTATTTAATTAACGAATAAAGCTAAGGAGTTTTCCAAGTTCCATGTGGTGATTTATATTCCTTACAGCAACATGTGAGAGTTCTATTTAATAAATACTTTCACCAGATGTTGACTCTTTCATTCTTCACTTTATGTACATCATAGTCTGATGTTTAGTTGTTTCTCGCAGTTGTTTAAAACATGCAACTCATTTCTAAGGCACCTGAACTTTTATTTTTATATACATGCTAACCATTTCAATATCCTTATTTGCAAAGTGCTTGATTGTGTTTTCCTATCTTTCTAATGTATTTTTTCTTCTTAGTAAATTACAGAGATGATCAGTACACATCAGTCATTTGCCTTATGTATGTATTATAAATATTTCTCACATCCTCATAATTTGCATTATTCTTTATAAGTATATTTTTAATATATTTTATTTATTTCTTTATTTGAGAGCAAGAACGAGGGAGGGAGGGAGAGAGAGAGAGAGAGAGAGAGAGAGAGAGAGAGAGAGAATGGGCACGCCAGGGCCTCCAGCCCCTGCAAACGAACTCCAGATGCATGTGCCCCCTTGTACATGTGGCTTACATGGGTCCTGGAGAGTTGAACCAGGATCCTTTGGCTTTGCAGACAAATGCCTTAATCACTAAGCCATCTCTCTAGCCCTCTAAATCTAATTTTTAAGTGAAGGAAAAGTGGAAGTTTATTATTAGAGAAAATAAGTATAGCCAGCTGTTCTCCAGGCAGCACAGCTGAGAAGGAAGATGGCAAAGGAGACTACCACATAACCTGAGTGGCCACAGATCAGTGTGTATTTGATTTTATGAGGGAGAGTTTAAATATTCATGTGTTTTCAGTGAAAGATTTGAAGTACTCATGCTTTCTCTGAGAAAGGGGCAGACTGTTAACGTTATATAACACTTCAAATGTGCTCCATACTGAAACAATGATGGGCAAGGATAGTCCTTGGTCCTATTTTTTTTTTACCCCTTCTGTGGGCTCTCTTCTTTACTGATAGCATCACAGCCTTTGATCTTTGATTTTTTTTTGCTTGCTTACATGTAGTTACTTCAGCAAGACCTTCCAGTTCCCTGAATCATCTCCTGACCCTCAGCAAGGATTCCCATCCCTTTAATATTAAGGAATGCTGAAGGCTGATGGTCTGGTTCTTTTGCTGTTTCTAAGCCAGTTTAGGACTGTTCTGCTCCTCTGGAAGAATAGACATTTTTTGTACTGTTGAGCTAAGAGTTACAATGGCAGACTTAGCTTTTTCATATTCATTAATGTTATATACTAGAAATCACACATGATAATAAAACTTAGGTGAATTGTTACATAAAAGACAAAAAAAAAAAACCTGACCAAAATGTTAAAAAAGCAATGACAGAAGGTTAATATCAGTATTGTAACCATTTGTAGGGCCTAAGAGTTATAATCTAACTACTCTCCAAATAGTTTCTGGGCCTAATGTGCTTCCCCCAGACACACAATGGCTTGGATATCCATGACCTCACAGTGCATGACACTACCTACACAAGGCCATCATAATAGGAAGAAAAGATAATGACATCAAAATAAAAGAGAGACTTATTGATATGGGGAGGGGATATGATGGAGAATGGAGTTTCAAAGGGGAAAGTCGGGGGGGGGTAGAGAGGGTATTACCATGGGATATTTTTCATAATCATGGAAGTTGCTAATTAAAAAAATTTGAAAAAAAAGAAAGCCAGACATTTAGCTCTAGACAAAGAAGATCATCATAAATCATTGGACAGAACATACAGAAGAATATAGTTGGAGAGGGCAGCAGAAGGAAGATATGTATCCCACTACGTGACCATTGGACCTTTACATAGCACAGGTTGCTATCACTACCACTGGGTATCTTTCTCCATGACATCATCCTGTTCCTCCCCATTTCACTTTCTCACACACCCAAAGGCAAACTCTTGATGGTGACACACAACTGCTGCTCACCCAAGATTCCCCTTGTTTTGCATATGCCTGCAAAGAAGTAATAAACATAGATGGTTCACTTGATTTCTGTATTTGATATGATTTGGTAATTAATATCTTAAAGAGGGAAATAAAAGTATACCAGCATGTGGTGGTTTGAATAGGTGGCCCCCAATATATTCAGTTCTTTATTGTTTGTAGTTTGCATCTGCAGCCACCTGGCTGGAGGCAGTGTCACTGGGTGGATCCTAAGGTGTGGTGGTGGGTTTCAGGTTTCAATCTAAAGATATGCGAAGTGTGCCTAGCTGGAGTTCCTAATGTGTGCCATGTGGCTTTTGGCTTGTGCTTCTCTCTCTCTGCTTGGACCTGTGAAGGAAGGCCAGCTTCTTATGCCATTATGGAACTTCCCCTGGATCTGTAAGTTTCAATAAATATCCCTTCCTCCATAACTGTGCCTGGTCTGGAAGTTCATCTCAGGGAACCTGAAGCTGTCTGCTACACCGCAAGATACTGCAGAACTTCTAGATGTCAATATATATAAATGACAACAGTATTAAAAGCAGCACTTACTGGCAGAGCCTCTGGCTAGCATGTGTGAGGTCCTGTGCACTATCCTAAGTACCATAAGAAAAAAAGCAATGAATATTATAAAAACAACAGATTAAGTTACTTCAGCAAGAAGTAACCAATTATCAAAACCATCATCTTGGGCTAGAGAGATGGCTCAGCATTTAACGTGCTTGCCCGCAATGTCTAGAGACCTGAGTTCGATTCCCTGGTACCCATGTAAAGCCCTATGCACAATTTAGCTTATGCATCTGGAATTCATATGCAGTGGCCCTGTCACACCCATTCTTTCTCTGTCTGCCTCTTTCTCTCAGTTTCTCAAATAAATAAATAAATAAATTATTTTTTTTCAAATAAATTATTTTTTAAACTCTTAATGGATATTTTATTTAATATGACTTTTGATTATTCTTTAATCACTTTGTTACTGCTTTTATACTCTGGTTAAGAAATCTTCGTATGTACCAAAGTCCTGAAGTTATTTGATATTACTAGCTAGATTTTCGAAGTATAAGATTCCATAGTGTGGTATCGTTGATTTTTCTGTTTAAGATATGGAACTGAACCACAGCAAATCCAGAAATTATTAGAAAGTCCCTTTTCAGTATACTTCTGTACACAGGAGTCATGAGGGAGGGGAAACGCCTATGTGAACAGTAGTGGTGTCTCACCAGCAAGTTTGCTCGTGCATGTCTCACAGAGGAAAGTGGGGAAAGAACTAGTTTATGGGGAAGATCTAGAGAAGAGGCTGTATTAAGCCATTAATGTGGATGAGCTGTGAATATAGTAAAGCAGTGAGATTAGAAAAATGGTAAGTTATGAGTATGGAAGTTGTAATGTCAATAGATCTTGATATTTAAATAGAAGACGAAACAAGCACTATTCCAAAGATTCTAAATTCAAATACTATTAGGAAGTGAGGTAGAATACATAGGAAAATAATTTTTCTAGAAAGAGAATTAAATTAATGGATTAAAAAAATGTTGTTGAAAAATGTCATACATGAAGACAATATGATCTTAAGCTCCTCACAATATCTTCTCTCTTCTCTCTACTTCACATATCTCCCTTCACTAAAATTCTTATTATAAAAAGACTCTTTTATGTCTTGTTAGTTACATTTTTTGTTCTCTTCCTCTTTCATCTTGTATGATGATGAGCTCATTTTTGTGGTGGCCTTGTGAAGGTAGCAGCATCCACTAGGAGGTCTTAATATAATGGTCACAGTTTGTGTGGAAGATAGTCTCCTCTCTATCCTTTGGCTCTTACATTCTTTTTTGTTAAATTATTTATTTATTTATTTATTTATTTATTTATTTATTTTTGACAGAGAAAGAGGGAGAGAGAGAGAGAGAGAAGAGAGAGAGAAAGAAAATGGGAAAATGGGTGTGCCAGGCCTTCTAGCCACTGCAAATAAACTGCAGATGCTTGTGCCCCCTTGTGCATCTGGCTAATGTGGGTCCTGGGGAATCAAACCTGGGTCCTTTGGCTTTTGCAGGCAAGCACCTTAACCATTAAGCCACCCCCCTAGCACAGCTCTTACATTCTTGATACCTGCCTTAGAGAGGATGTTACAGATGTCTTAATTAGTTCTGAAAATTCAATCGTAACTAATTCTCAGTATTTTTGTTAATTTTGTGTCTCCCTAATAATCTCTGCCATCTGCAAAAAGTTGCCTCTTTGGCCAAAGGTATGTTCAGTACTAATCTATGGGGATAAACAAAAGTTTCTTGAGGGCAGTTTGATAGGGTAATCAACCACTCTCTGGTTGGATCTGAAACCCACTCCATTAGAAAGAATACATGCCTGGTAATGACAACATCCCTCAAAAATCTATGGTTGCAAAGGTCATAAAACCCTAAGCTTAGGAATCCATTGCTGTTTAAATGGATATGCTATGCCTATCAGATCAATTGAAATTTAATTGTTTGCATTTGAATTTTCATTGAAACGTTTTGATGGAAAGGACTGAAATGAGTTGGAAATACAAATTTGAAACTGAAGACAAAAAATGTCTAGAGATAGAAAATTAGTAATTGATTGACATGTAATTAATCATGTTGGCTTTTGAATTGTTCCTTTTCTTAGCAGGGAAGATGAAACAGGGTCTCACTTTAGCTCAGGCTGACTTGTAACTTACTATGTAGCCTAGAATGAACTTAAACTCACAGTGATCCTCCTACCTTAAGCTCCTGAGTGATGAGATTACAGGTGTGTACCACCCTGAATTAATTCTTAAGGAACACCAAAAGACTTGAAAACAAATGAACTAAGATACCCATAAGATATATTTTAAACTAATATAAGTAGAGTAAGACATATTTAGTAAAAGTTGCTTTAACGAAAGGGAAATATTTCTAGAAATAATTGAATTGATGCTAGACTATTTAGATTAGATGTCATACATTAAGTGGAGAGATAGAAGATGTGAGATAAAGATTACTAAATGCAGTTATATGAAAGTAATTACATTTCATGTTCTATATAATGAAAAGGTAGCTATAATCTATAACAATTTATTTTATTTCATAATAAGAGTAGGAGAAGAATTTTAACTCTCTCAGCACATAGATAATAGTTGAGGGAATGAAAATACTAATCTGTGTTTTTTTTAATTTAATTAATTAACTTTTTATTAGAGAGAGAGATAGAGAGAGAGACAGAGAGAGGCAGATAGAGAGGATGGGCATGCCATTGCCTCCAAATGCTGCAAATGAGCCCCAGATGCATGTGCCACCTTGTACAACTGGCTTACATGGGTCCTGGGAATCAAAGCTAGGTCCTTTGGCTTTGCAGGGAAACATCTTAACCACTAAGCCATCTCTCCAGCCCTCTAATCTGTGTTTTATTATCATAATTCTATTGTGTAAGAATCATCCTATGCTACTCTAGAAATAAATATAAATGTTATATGTCAACTAAATATATTAGCATGGGGAGATAATTCTGTTGGTAAAATGCTTGTCATGCAAGTATAAGTACATGAGTTTGATCCCTAGAATCCAAATTTTAAAAATCTAGGGGAGGGGATATGATGCAAAATGGAATTTCAAAGGGGAAGGTGGGGGGAGAGAGGGTATTACCATGGGATATTTTTTATAATCATGGAAAATGTTAATAAAAATTTAGAAAAAAATCTAGTGCATGCTTATAATGCCAGCACTGGTGAGTTGGGAAAAGTGAGATCCCTGAAGCTCCTGGCCTGCCACTCTAATCTTCTTGGTGAGCTCTGGGTCAATGAGAGACCCTCTTTAAAAAAAATGGTGGAATGTGCACAAGGAATAGCACATGGCTTTGTCTTCTGATTTCCCTGTGCATTTACACATAAGTGCATCCCCATACACGTGCACACACACATATGCAAACATGCACATACAAACAATGAAATGATATGACATAAAATAAAATAACTCAGTAGAAGAGTGCTTGCCTAGCATGTGAGAACCTATAGGTCTACTTCCTAGCATTGTAGGACATTACTTTCATTACATCATATCTATTGGCTTTAAACTTATAGCAAGGCTATGAAAAGTAAATATATATCATATCATATCCCATTTTGTGTTGATAAAATATAGCATATGTTTATTCATTGATGGGGAAGGTGACAAATCCCTTTTGATCAGGAACAAAGTTCAGTTTTTTATCATTTTATTTCTTTATTTTACTTATTTGAAAGACACACACACACACACACATATATATATATATATACATATATATATATATATATGGAGAGAGAGAGAGAGAGAGAGAGAGAGAGAGAGAGAGAGAGAGAGAATGGGCATGCCAGGGCCTTCAGCCACTGCAAACAAACTCCAGAAGCACGTGCCACCTTGTTATCTGGCTTACATGGGTCCTGGGGAATTGAACCTGTGTCCTTTCACTTTGCAAGCAAGCATCTGAACAACTAAGCCATCCCTCCAGCCCCAAAGTTCAGTTCTTTAAAGGAAGCTTCTGCCGTTCATTTCCAAATCCTAAATTTGACTGATACAACTACTAGGAAGTAAATGGAAAAAGAACTGGAGATGTAGCTCTGAAAACTCTATTAAGGTGAAAGCAGAAGTAAAAAGCAGTGAGGGAGATATCAATATGAAAATAAGTATAGATAATCAGAGAGAAAATGATGGACTTTTATAAGGCAATAGTGTTAAAAGGGTAAGTGCTGACAACTAACAGAAAGGTTGAAAGCAGGCAATAGGCTTTTATCTAGATGAGTGGATTCTTGGAGCTAAGTCAAAACATAGTAATAATGGGAACTGAAATGAAATTAAAAGCTAACATTTACAAACTTACATTTCACCTTCTCTAAGATTCTCTTATTTCACATAAGAAACTTTTCACAAAATTTAATTTAATTTATTTATTTGAGAGAGAGAGAGAGAGAGAGAGAGAGAGAGAGAGAAAGCGGTGGGGGTGGAGGAAGATAAAGATAAATATGTATATGGGTTCATCAGGGCTTCTAGCTGCTACAAACAAACTCCAGATGCATGTGCCACTTTGTGCATCTGGCTTTACATGGGTACCGGGGAATCAAACCCAGTTTGTTAGGCTCTGTAGGCAAGTGACTTAACTGCTGAGCCATCTCTCCAGCCCACAGAATTTTTTGGGGGGGGGGGATAAGCACAACAGACTGGCCTTTGTTTAAAAATTTTTTGTTCAATTTTATTTATTTGAGTGTGACAGAGAGAGAAAGACACACACACACACACACACACACACACACACACACAGAGAGAGAGAGAGAGAGAGAGAGAGAATGGGCGCGCCAGGGCTTCCAGCCACTGCTAACGAACTCCAGACACGTGCGCCCCCTTGTGCATCTGGCTAACGTGGGTCCCGGGGAATCGAGCCTTGAACCGGGGTCCTTAGGCTTCACAGGCAAGCACTTAACCACTAAGCCATCTCTCCAGCCCCAGACTGGCCTTTTTATGGGGAAGAGAGAGAGAAAAAGAGAGGAGAGAGAGAGAGAGAGGGAGAGAATTGTTGCACCAGGGCCTCCAGCTACTTCAATAGAACTCCAGATGTATGTGCTTCCTTGTGCACATGTGTGGCCTTAGGTGCTTGTGTCACTGTGTGTCTGGTTTATCTGGGACCTGGAGAGTTGAACATGAGTCCTTAGCCTTCACAGGCAATAACCTTAACCTCTAAACCATCTCTCCAGCCTGCTCATAATTTTATTAAATGAATGTGATAATGAAAAGGACTACAGATAGCAGCTACTTTATTTTTTGTCACTTATTATGTTTAGGCACTGTTAGATATTTCTATACATTATCTTAGTACTCAACAAATTAAGTACATCTATTTTTCAAAGGGGAAATGGACTCACAAAATTTAATTCAAAAAGACACTAAGTTCCTGGGCTATACATTGTGGGTATTAGTTACATTTAGTCTGTGTCCCACTCACGTCTATCAGGACTTATTCTGAACTCTTCTCTATTTTGTTAATAGGGATATTTCTTCAAGAGAGAGAAAGGAAAAAAAAAAAGAGAAGACAAGATAATCTCAAATGGTGACTTTTTTCAACTTGATTTAATTGTGAGACATCCTGTAACATTTGCAAATTGACAGAAGCATTACAATATAGAAGTGAAATAGTAGCAAGTAGCTTTATTTAAAAGTATCTATTGTCTATGGATTCTAGCTTAAAAGACTGTCACTAAAGCACTTCCATCAGCTAACTGCTTTGAGACAATAGGTACAATGGTGCCTTTAGTAAATGATGCTCAATACTTAGTGCCTTTAGACAACTCTTGTCAGCTGTCCACGAATCATTCATTAACACGTCACTGTACAGATGAAGAACCAAATGAACTTAATCACAAACCTGAGGCCAAAGTACAACCTCTCAACAATGAAGTCTCAGTGCCCCAGGTAAGCTCCAACAAAAAGATCCAGAACTGCTCAGTTTTGCCTTCAGACAAGTCTAAAGTTAGCCATTCACAAGATTTGTATAACAGGGCTACAAAATCATCATCTTCCCAGCCCAAATGCACAGGCACAGTATCACCAGACTTCCATTGCAGAAGTACATTGAGTGAACATGGTAAAGCTATAAACTCATTATTGCCTCACCCCAAACCTAAGACAATATCATCACTAGAGCCCAGTCAAACATCCCTGAGCTCAAGATTACCCCTCCCAAAGCCTCAGACTACATCTTCAAGCCCAGACCTTTGCTGTAAATCCCCTTCATTGAGGTCTAATTACAGAGCCTCAAGTTCATCATTACCCATTCTCCAGCATCAAAAGACACCTTCCTTAAATACCATCTGGAAAGCACCTTCTTTTACACCCAATCAAAGAGCCCCTAGTTCAACATTACATCATTCGCCCTCTCAGAAATTTTCCTCATTGGACGGCCTTTGGACATGTTTACTAGAATCCAATGAAAGGTCTTTGAGTTCACCAACACTCAACAAACTTCAAAGGAATGACTTCCTTCCAGTATCACCATCTCCGAAGCCCACTCAAATGGCTCAGAGCTCACCATCACATCACTCCAGACCTCAGAAAATGTTGAGGCTCAAATGCCAATGTTCTGAGGTTACCAATGTCCCATTTAAAACACAGGAAATCGCCTTTATTATCACATACTGCGCACCAGTCTCAGAGTTTACCATTGTTCAAGGCCAAATCTCAGACGCCGCAGAGACTTGACAGTCATTTCAGAGCCCTCAGCTCACGGGGTTGTCACTCCAAATTGTATTCTACCTCTTTACCAAATGTCAAAAACAGAGCTATGGGACTACCACCATTTCATCATGGACCTAAACCAGAGATCTCAGAGCAAACCTTACGGAGCACCAAACCCTCCATGAGGAACGTAGCTGCCTCAAGCATGGATTCCAAATTCCAGAGTAAATGCAGCTTGGAATTTAACAGAAAGCCAGAATTAGATAGTGAAATCCCATGGGTGTTAGATTACAGCCACCCCTGCGTTGTTAAAGGTGGGACTGTCCCTATTGATGTTGTGAACAAAATTGTCAATTCTATCTCTAAGACCACAATCCAGAAGGATCTTTCTCGGCAGATCCTGTTTCGAAGAATGAGGGGAAGGCCAAATCCTCGCCCTGGTCCCCGTCTTTCATCTACATATTCAGTTTGCTTGGATTGTGCTTCTTGCATAAAATCTCAGTGTTGCCATCTGACAGGAAAAAGAGACCCTCGTGGTGCAACACTGTTTGTCATACCTACACCTGAAGCCAGTGCGGAGGGGAAAATAGAGGTGAAGATAGTTCTTATCCTTTCATTACCGGAGACTTCTGGCTCCCCTTGGTTCCCCCTTCAAATGAAAGAAAATCAGCCCGATGAAGATCCCGATGATGACAACCTTGAAGAATTGGAGAAGATAACACAGTTTTTTCCTGCATCTGAATCTGATATCATCCACGGACTTAAGGGGAAGAAAGAGTCGGTGCCAGTAATGTCTGGGAGCAAAGAGAGAAGCCAGCAGCCCCAGGCTGTTGACTGGCTGCTTTACGTTAAAAAAAGTAATAATTATCAGCCACATTGCCAGCTTCCATCCCCTTCCTCCTCCTCTTCCTCCTCCTCCTCCTCTTCCTACTCTTCTGCCTCTTCTTCTTCATCTTCTTCCTCTTCTGCTTTTTCCTCTCCACCTTCTCTTTTTAAAGTTCCTCCCGCTCCTTCCTTCTCAGGTAATGTATTCAGAAAGGTACTAAGTTACCACCGGTTGCCTCCAGGTGTCTCTTGGCTTGAGTTTATATGCAGTAAAGAGTACCAACTTCTTTCTGGAAAACCAATCAAAAGTCAATCTTCGTCCCCTAAAAGGAAGCGTGTGAGGAATCGCACCACAAAAAGCAGGACAAAAGCTTCAAACAGTGTACTCAAGTATTTCCAAACGAAGTTTCAACATAGGAAATCCTCATTACATTAATTTTCTCTTCTCTTTGCAAGTAACAATTCAGCTCTTTGACAGTACTATTCGATTTCCTATCATGCTTATTCATAGTCTAGTAAAATGTAAGTAGGACGATATTTTACCTGGAATAGCTTGTTCTTAAAACCTTTTATTTTTTGTCTATTTGCTAGTTACATGATAGATGGATATCTCCTAAAAGCTAAACACTGAATATTACAGTTTTAATTGAATTCCTGTGTGATTATAACCCTTGTACAATTGTCCTTGAATAAATTTATTATAGTTGGCCAGATACCAAGAATACCTCTTCTATCTGGCTCTGAGCAGCTTCTAGTTACCCTCCTTCCCCACTAGACAAAAGAATAACAGTGTCCTTGAGCCAATTTATGCCAACTTGTTTCTCTAGCTCTAAATAAAATTCCAGTCCCATTCAACAGGTGAGAGAATATACAACGAAGAAGCTTTTTAGCTAGGTACTTCTAGAAAAAAAAATGTTCTATGCCAGTACCCCACATTCCGAGATCTTAGAATTTATTCAAACTTAGTTACAAAATCTGAAAAGAGTAGAAGCTGACATAACAATTCCATCTGAAGGTGGTTGTGCCAATATTTTAACTATTGTCTCTGAAGCCAACTGACCATTTGTTCTGCCTATTTAGTAAAAATCAAACAAAACAAGAACAGAAACAAAAACTAGGTTAGTGAAATGAAATAAAAAAAAAAGTGAACCCAACTCCCAGACCTGCCTCTCTACCCCAAATCCTTTCTAATCAGCATCAGAATGTACACTGAAGACGTCTAGCTGGAACTTGGCACAGGCATCTCAAATCCAACAAGGCCAGGCTGGTATTGCTCCTTTGTACATTTACAATTTACATCTTTACCTATTTTCTGTTGCAATGAATAAACCGCATCCACCATGATGAAGTCATGTGTGACTCTTGTTTCCATTACCTGTCCCTCTCCAAGGCCATGAATTGTAAGGCTTGATTATTGCTAGAACCAATTTTTTTTTTCCCTCCTTACCCATTGCAACTGTGCTGGTTGTGAACAGATAAGAGCCACATGAATTATAGCAATAATCTGTAAACACGGATTTTTAAAATTTGAATACATTTCCACTACACAAAGTTGATTGTGTTTATCTACTGCTTATAATCATTGAACCACTGTCCTGTTTTCTGGATGAAGTTTAGATGTCTTGTGAGATTACAGCACACTGATTTCTCCAACCTATAATGTCTTTCCTCTGTCTCTCAGGCGCTTCACTGACACTTCTCTACAATGGACAGGCTGTGCCAAGTGCAGCTTATTCCCTACATTGGAAATCAACAGCCTTCTGTCCAGAAAGTTTTCATCTTTTCACTTTCATCTGACAAGGCTTTGCTTTGTTGTGACACCCTCTGGGAAGCTTTTCCCAGATCCACTTACAAAGGGGTTAGTTGACCTTCCCATTACCATAAAACTCCTGTGTTCATGCATGGTACAGCTCTCTACCATGTTTTAGCAGCCACTGCTTATTTTAACTGACCAGAGTGAAAAGTCTTGTCTGGCAATGTGCTCATTTTGTTTCTGGATTTTTCTTTTAAAACCCCACCCTAAAGGATGAGTTAGTATTGAATTCATGTTACTGAAACTGTGTTAAAAAAAAAAAATCTCTAGCTGGGCATGGTGGTGCACGCCTTTAATCCTAGCACTCAAGAGGCAGAGATAGGAGGATCACAGTGAGTTGAAGGCCACCCTGAGACTATATAGTGAATGCCAGGCTAGAGTGAGATCCTACCTTGAAAAACAAACAAAAAAAGAAGCATAAAAACAAAGAAACATAAAAATATTTCTGAAATGCATAGTGTTTCATTGCTCTGATTCTTTCCAATATAATTAATACTGAATTGTTTTCTGTACCTTTTGGTAATAAATACAAACGTTGCTATAGATAGTACCATCCTAGTCTTACCTTAAAAGTTTTTCTAGAATTTTGGTATCAAATACTTTAGCTATGAAAAGGAAGAGCTAAAATATGGTAGTGTAGCCAAGGCCTTAAGAAATTCCCTTGATATGTGATCTATTCATCTTAAGTTTTTCTTCTGGTGATACACATTAATTTGTAAGCTCTCAACAAGAGCAGAGGATCTATGCCTATCATACTCACCACTGTTTCTTAATAGCATCATGGAAGGTTTAACAGAGAATATGTGAGCAGCTACCTGAGGGATGAGACATTTAGGATTTGTAAACACATAGTGCATTGTGGAGACAGTCAGTCCTCCCATTGTTTGGTCATCCATTTAGGTATGTCAGGTTTCTTACCAACATTGCACAGAACCAATGTTCTCTACATTGTAAAACTGTGTCATCCTCACTAAAGGTTACCTCACTATTTGAAATCCAGGTTCTGGCTAGTTCTGCAACACTGATGTGGACATGGCCCACATTATGCCCTGGAAGCAGATGGCAGCAGATGACCCTTTGTTTAGTCCTTTTCTTTTTGCATATTTATCTCTACACTCAGTCCATTGGAGTGTCTTTTCTTTATTATTTTCAACTATTACTTAGTTGCTTTTAGCTTCTCCATTTCATTGGAATCTGTTTATCTTGCTTCTAATCTTAATAGTATCTACTTTAAAAGAATATTTCCAAAGAAGTCTTTAACCTATATTTGACTTTTAAGTTTTATAGGAGACTTCAAGAAATACATAGGGAGCATATTTATATGATTAACACCAACCCTATTTTCTATGTCTCCCTCTCATTCTTTCTTTTTTAGCTTTTATTGAGCCATAAGTAGAACTACAAAGTAGAGAATAGTTCTCAGAGCCAGAAAGGTCAATAATGCTTTTTACTAGATTTTATACAGATGAGAGGATAAAGGTAGAAATATTCACAATTTACTTCTTGAAGAGAAAGGTTATTTGTAAAGTAATAATGGAAAAGGAAGTTAGTGGACCCTATGGGTTACCATATTTAATCATATCCATTTATATAATATGGTATGTCTTACCTGGATGATAAATTGACAATAATATCAAACCTTAATCATACGTGTTTCCCTATTGTATTATCCCTTAAAATTGATTTTAACAAAATTATTGTGAGCAACTGATTAGCTATGCAAGATGTGTCTACTGGTGTAATACTGGCATGACTGTTAGGGGGGTAACCAACCTGCTCTTTGATTAGATTTGAGGCCTGCTTCATGGGAGGATATTCAATGAAAACGTAGTTAAAAGCCTATGTAGGGAGGCGCTAGGCCCTAACAGGGAATCTACTATAGTTGTTTGGCTAAATTGATATGTTGTGCCCCCAAAATTTCCCTCTAAAAATTTATGTTTCTGTGCATAGATTAGTGCTATTGCATCCTATCAGAGAAGCTGCTTTTTATAGTTAATGGTGACTATTAGGGAGACTAAAACTCACCCAAGTGCTGAGAATAAGTGATTATTGAATCCTTAGTGCTAAACGCGACATCTATGTCATACCCTCCAAGGTTCAGGGGACCTTGCGGCAGAATATAAGATCCACAGGATGTGGAGAAGTGCTTTGGAACTCTGCCTTTTCGACATGGCATGACCGTTGCTTTCATGACCTCATTGTGACTATCATTGGAATATTGGTTCCAATCATGGATGGTGGGAGAGGGCATCCCTCCATGAGGAGCTGTTGCTTGTTGAAGGAGTGGGAGACATTTTCTTCAGTGTTGCAGCCACGGGGTGGCTGCACATGCTCCACCCACGGTCATGCAAGCAATCCTAATTAAACTCCATGGGTCACGTACATGAGAGAAAAAAGACATAAAAGTATAAGATGGACTAACTTTAAAGAAGAAGGGGTTCAGTGAAAGCAGAACAGGAAGGTAGGACAAGATAAGTTAATGGGAAGGGATGATCATGAAAATACATTATTTACATGTGTAAAATTTGTCAAAGAATAAAATTAAAAAAATCATTGTGAGCCCGGTATGGTGGTCCACATCTGTGTACTTAGGAGGCAAAAGCAGAAGGACAGGAAGTTCTTGGCCAGCATGAGACACTGATTCAAATTATCCTTCCTTCTCACACATAATTATTTTGACTTGTAGAATGATTTTTGCGTAAATGATGATTTGTTTATGATAGTGAGGAATTTGTAAATAATCTAAATGTTTGTTTATAGATGAAGTTCCTCAACCCACAGCTAACATTTTTACTCCCTCTTTTATGGTCAGAAAGACCTACACTCTCCTTGCACCCATGTCTGCACGTTTTACAGATGTGTGTGCACATGCACAGCTGCTCACATGAGTACTGAGGAATTAGATTCAGGTCTGTGGGCATTTTAGGGCTTCATTCTTGCATCATTTGTGCTCTTAAGTGCTGATCCATTTTCCCAGACCCTTAAAACAAGTTTTAAAATTAAAAGAGATTTCATCTCCATTTTACATGAATAGGAGCATATAGTTTTGTTGTTCTACCCCTTTCTGCTTCATATTACTCGTGGCCTTACAGGTCCATAAGGAATACACATATTTTTAGAAGATATAAATTTTTTTAAAAATATATTTGATGTCTTATAGCCTAAGATTATGTACAAAGCTCCACATTTTAAATTTTTTTAAATTTTTTATTTTATTTATTTATTTGACAGAAAGAAGGAGAGGGAGAGAGAGAGAACAGGCATGCCAGGGCCTCCAGCCACTGCAAATGAACACCAGATGCATGCAACACCTTGTACATCTGACTAACATGGGTCCTGGGGAATAGAACCTGTGTCCTTTGGCTATGCAGGCAAATGCCTTAACTGCTAAACCATCCCTCCAGCCCCAAAGTTCTGTATTTTATACTTCAATATTAGGCCTTAGAGTTCTCACATGTTTTTAAGTTTATGTGTTCATTTTTGATCTCAATTTATTTATTTACTTGACAGAGAATCAAAGAAAGAGAGAGAGAAGAGAGAATGAATGAATGAATGAATGAATGTGTGAGCACTCCGAGGCTTTCTGCCACTGCAAAGGACCTCCAGACACATTTGCCACTTTTTGCATCTGGTTGTACATGGGTACTGGGGAATTGAAGCTGGGCTTTCAGGCTTTATAAGCAAGTAAGTGTCTTTTACTGCTGAGCCATCTCTCCAGCTTTAGGAAATATTTATATCTATACCAATTGACAATAACTTGGAGAGTTCCTCCTATTGTTTCTTCCAGTTGGAGAAGAGTTTCAGGTCTTATAATGAGATCTTTAAGATCTTTAATGCATTTGGACTTGATTTTCGTGTATGGTGAGAGGTGTAAGATTTTCTTGTCATAATTTTGTGCATATGTATATATACTATTATAGATAATACATTATATATGAATATATAATATTGGATCCACAATGGAGACAAAACATTTTTGTCTTTTTGAGTCTGACTTAGTTCACTTAATATGCTCACTTATTGTAACACATTTTTTTTTTTTGCAAATGATGTGATTTCATCATTCTTCATGGCTGAATAAACTTCCACTACGTATATATACCATGTTTTCTTTATCCATTCCTTTGTTTTTTAACACCGATGTTGGTTCCATATCATAGCTAGTGTGGATAGTGCTGCAATAAAAACTGAGGTTCACACATTTCCATAATATCCTGACTTAGAGTCCCTCAGAAAATTATCCAGGAATGATCCATATGGTATCTGGCATATGGAAGACCTACTTTTAGTTTTCTAAGAATATTTTATTTATTTTTATTTAAGAGAGGCAGCTAGACAATGAATGGGTGCATCAGGGCCCTCCAGCCTCTATAAATGAACTCCAGATGCATGTGCCCCCTTGTGCATCTGGCTTATGTGGGTTCTGGGGAATCAAACTTGGGTCCTTTGGCTTTGCAGGCAAGTGCCTTAACTACTAAGCCATCTCTGCAACTCCTAAAGGATTTCTTTCTATGGAATTAGTTTTAATTTACATTTTTCTAATGGCTAGTGATTGCTGAACATTTTTAAGTTTAGTGGACATTTGTATTTTTGGAGAACTATTTGTTCATTTCATTTGCCCATTTAGTGATTGAGCTGATAGATTTCTTTTTATTTATATACTATACTTATTTGAGAGAGAGAATAAATATAGGGAGAGAGAGAGAATGAAATGGGCATGCTAGGGCCTTCAGCCACTACAAACGAACTCTAGACACGTGTGCCACCTTATACCTTATACATCTGACTTATGTGGGTACTGGGGAATCAAACCTGGGTCCTATGGCTTTGCAGACAAGCACCTTATCTACTAAGCCATCGCCCGAGCCCTAGATTTTTTTTTTTTTGAGACTACTTATGGACTTGAGATTGTGACATACAGGTGGGACAAGGCTACATATCAGCCTTGGTGGTAAAAGTCCATCTTCAACACTCCCTTATCTTCAGGCAGCATAGCATAGAATAAGTATTTCCTGAGAGTAAGCAGGGTAGTAAGCATAGGACTTTGCTTGGGAACTCAGATAGGCCTGTTATCAGGCAGATCCTAACCTTCCTCCCCCTAGTCTGACACCATTTTTCACAAATAGCCTCAGAGCAGCTCTGGTTCAAGATAAAAATGCATGTTCTAATTCTGTGGGGTTTCTATTCGGGCCAGCATCCCCAGTCACTATGGACATTAGCATGGAGGAGATACAGGTAACTCCTTTCCGACTTCTTAGATGTGCCTTTTGTTACTATGTGTAGACCTGGAACTGTAATGTCTTTCCTGGCTTCCTCATCTCTTAGCTAAGTTGATTAATGTGAGACTAGCTATTCAAATTGGGAAAGTGAATAATGGAAAGTCTTATTCAGGCACCATCTTGGCCCACCTCATGCTAAGATGTTTTTATTTTAATAAAAAAATATTGTCAGACAATGCCTTCAGATGTAGTAAGTTTTACAATTTGTTCACATATACTTTTATGGACAGCTAGTTTTTGCTTTTTAACTTCAAAATAGTTTTGTTCAATCTGTTGTAGGATCTTCTTTATGACCATCAGTTCATTATGTATTGCTGCTTTGTTTTTAATGTCATATTATTGCATTGTTCTTTCTTCTCTCTGAATTTTGCAAAAGTAATTCTATTTTATTATTTGTGTTCACTAATGCCTCCCATTGGAGGATTAACTGTGCTCTTGTAGTTTCTACTTTTCATTACTTTCGAAAGTCTACATTAGCAAAATAGATTCCTGAGTTGTTATACCAATGTGCTTTTTCCTTCTTTTCACTTTTTGGTATATTTACAAGACCATTGAAAAATCTTATATACTTTTTGACAGAGAATATTTATTAAGATTCATGGTTATTTAATATGACATAAAGTTGGAATATATACAAACCACTGCCTTCCAGGCTTTGCTTACATAGCTCTTCCTTCCTCTGTGGGAGAAACTGGATATCCCAGATTGAGAACAATGCTTGTGCCCTGACCATTCTTTTCTTTGCTCTAAGCTCCCTAGCTCTCTGATTCTCTGTCTGAGACTCCTCCTCTTTTAACAGAAGCCTTCTGTTTGTGTTTTTGGTAGAATTAGCCTTGCCATCAATAAATGACTTTTTCTAGTTGACATGTCCTTTGAATCTTAGAATTCGAACAGAGTTATATGGAGTTTATCTTTCTTTCAGACATGAATTTACTAAATATTCCTCATAAGTCTTATAGGGTAAAATGTTTAAATCAGAAACTTGGGATTTGTGATGCACTTATTCCTCTTAGAGAAGGAAGAACTCATACATTTTTCTATTCTTACTTCCTCCAAGAAAATACTAGGTGTGTCTGTCTAATCTTATCCAAGGGAATTTCCTTTAAGTAGATCAGTGGTATTTTTCTATGAGGACTATTTCTTATTCATAGCAGATATGCTTATAAAATTATCCCTAGTTAATCATTAGTTCTAGTAAATAAACCCAGAACCTATGAATTTATAATGCATGGCACACCAGAGAATATCAAGTGAGCCATACCATGTTCTGGGCATAAATTGGTAATATTTTTGATAATTTAATACTCCTTACAGTGAAATGTAATAGCTCAAAATAAAGTCCTTGCAAACCTGGCAGTTTATATTTTCAGAATGAAGAGCATATGTTGTAGGCAGGAAGAAAGGTCACAGGAGTTTCCTGTAATATACAGGTTTCCCCTGCTGTTTTGCTCGTGACTTTCAGGACCCATATATTTTGAAATCTTTAGGTGAGCCTTAATGTGGGCTCTGACAGATTTGGTTCCTAGTCTGTATGTTGCCTGCTCCAATTCTTTATCATATGGTTTGAGAAAATTGCTCTGATAACGAATGTTTGTCTCTGAGGCAGTAGAAGGGTAATGGCATGAAAAAAGTCCTCAAGAGACTTTCTCCACTTCTATTTGAAACATGCTCTGTGGCCTGTGAGTTCAATATCCATTCTGAGTGTTGAGTTTAGTTTTTAATGATTTTTTTTAAAAATATATTTATTTATTTATTTATTTTATTTTTTGTGTGTGCATGCATGTGTGTGGATGCACACACATGTGTATGTGGTGCACCAGATGCATTTTGCATCTGGCTTACATGGGCATCTTGGGAATTGAACGTGGGGGTGGCAAACTTTGTAGGCCAGGACCTTTAACCAATAGGCCATCTCCCCAGACCCCAGTCTTCAATGGTTTTAAAGAAAATTTGGGAAGATGAAATAGTGGATGTTAAAAAGAAGCTTCTAAAAATGTGTTGCCTTCCAATTTAGAAATAATTATAAAGTTAGTTTAATTGACTTGAAATATTTTGAGAATATTTAGTTGCATATAATTGAATAAAATGGATATCTCCAGGAGAAGATGGAAAACTGGGTAGCTAGAGGGCCAGCAGCAAACTAGTGAGCACATTGCAGGGATAGAGTCATTTGGGTCAGGCTCCGATGCGGGGCCTTGGTACCCTTCGTCTTCAGGGTTACCACTGAGCTTTGTGTCTCTCAAAAATGTCTTTTAAAACATTTTCAAATTTTTATTTGTGATAATAGTTGTTTTCTTCTTTTCCACCATCTCTTGCTGCTTCTTCTTTTCTGGGCGTTTTGTGTAACTTTTTGTAAAATAGATGTATCAAAATGATACTTCGCTTAAACCTCTTCTATGGGATTCTTTCTTTCTTTGGGCAAATTCACTAACTTGCCTTCTGTCATAATTTATTATCATAAACTCTGACTTTCTCAGCTCTTACCCAACCATTGTATTCATACTGCCCTCTCCTGTACAGCTCCTATGCATAGGTAAGTTCTGTTATAAACTACCCTGCTGCCTACACTGACAGGCTAAGAAAGACTTGCCTAGTAACTTTGCCCCTTATCTTCATTTATTCATACAGGTGTGAGGCCATTTTCTAATAGTGTTTCATGATCTTGTGCATAATTTCCTTAAGTACCAAATTCCAAAGAAAAAATTTTTTTTTTTCTGATCAAGGCTCTCCTTTATTCAGGCGGATACAAGCTTATATACAGAAGACAAAACTTTTTTCACTTAGAATAAACATAATTTCCTTTCTTCATGCTTTTTTTTGCCAATATTTGAAATAAATAATCTCATGTATCATTTGATATGCCATATTCACTGCTCCTATGCTCACTTCATAAGGCATTTATGAATCAGCATTTATGTCTTTTCAATTTTATTTTATTTTATTGAGAAAGAGAGAGAGAGAGACAAAGAGAATGTGTGAGTATGGATGCTCCAGGGTTTCTTGTCATTGCAAATGAACTCCAGATGCATGTGCCACTTAGTACATCTGGCTTTACATGGGTACCTGGGGAATCAAACTTAGACCCCTTAGGCTTTAAAGGTAAGCGCCTTAAGCACTAAGCAATCTCCCCAATCCAGCATTAACGTTTTGCATTCCTTAAGTTCATAAAATGCATGAGATAAAATTTAAAAGAAAAAAAGACATGCAATCTGTGGAAAATTATTAAAACACCATACTTTAAAGTCTTTCCCCCCAAAAATGTAACTGGATTATCATCTCAGTCAATTTTGGTTGCTGTAACAGCATACTCTAAACTACTCTTTTATCATCAACAGAAACTTAGTTCTGCTAAACCCAAAGTGAAGATGATGACAAAGTCAGGGAAGGTCCACTTCCTGGATCCTGCAGCATCTTTTCAATAATGCTGTCACATTAGAATTAGGTTTACATATGAGAGTGGATGTAGGGAAGGGAAGTATTGAGCCCATAGCAATTGTATTATCCATCAGTTCTAAGAGTTAGGTTAGCTTCTCCTCTAGATGGAAAATAACCGTTCAGGATAGTGACCTTGGTTCTGTTACTTACTGTGAAATGAGTTACTTAGTTACTATGAAAATCTGTTTCCTTGACAATGAAGATCATATATGGTAAGCACGTGGCACACAACAACTATAGAATAATTGCTGCAATTCCTACCAGCATTGTAATTTTGTTTTTGAAATCTATGCATTGATCAGCTTTGTCCTTTAATCATTATAGTTGGTAACATAATTAGCCATTTTAATTATTTACAGTAGTAATGACCTAATATCCCTATCCAAAATATCAATTAAGTGAGTTTGGTGTTTTGAAGTCTCATTCTGTCCTAGGCTAGCCTGGAACTCATCATGTAGCCCAGTCTAGCCTTGACCTCACAGCCATTCTACTGCCTCAGTCTCTCAAATTCTGAGATTCCACATGTAGGCCAACATGGTTGGCTTAAATGACTTTTTAACAGACTCTTTTCTGTCCATTGAGTCTGTCTGTGATTTTAAGTATTGCCTGCAAGGCATGGTGCTCATTGAGCAAAGTCCAGACTCCAGCCTTCCACATAAAGTTCTTCATTGTTTTGTCAATATGAACTCCTATTTCACATCTAATATTTGAACCATATTCTGTGTCCATGATGCAGGATAAACTCTTCCTCATCCTTCCCTTTTATAATATATCAAATGTATCCAGCAAGTGTTCTGTGTCTTGGAATTTGTTTATGCTTCTTGGTCTAATTCCGGATGCCAAACATCTGCATCTAACTACTTCAACATCCAGTTACTTTCTTCATTTGTGTTAGCAAAGTAGCATCAAACACTCTTGCATATCACCCAAAACCAGTGATTCTTCTTATTTTGCATTTTTATACATCTGTCCCAAGTTTATTTGATTGTGTTTATACAACAAACCTTGCACTTATTTATTTAGAACTTTCTTTCCACTAATGAGATCATGAAGATCTAAAGGGTAAGAATCTTGTTGCCTATCTTCTTCCTGCCTTCAGAAAATGCATTGATAATAAATATTTAAATGAATATTAAGTCTTAGATAAGAAGTAGAAGGACTGGTTGAAAACACTTTCTTTGCTAGAGAAGGAAAAGAAGAAAATGACTTTCCTTAGTTTGTGTTAATTCTTACTCTGAGGAGAATAGAATGTCATAGTCACATTGTTAACACCAGTGAGTTCAAGTAATGGATTGGATACTAAAGTAGTTACATTTGGAGGCTGGGTGTCCTAAATTTTACCAAGCAGCCCACTGTCAAAGTAAAACGTGTTTGAAGAGGTAACACTGTGGTGTTAGAATCTTTCTCTATACTAGTGACAATTGCAACAATTGAAACTATAAAAACCACTGAAATATAACTCCACACTTATTAGCCAGCCAAAAACATATAACATGTGAATGATATATAAAAGCTTTAAATGTTTTTTAAAAGGTGGAGAGCATTTTGTATTATTTATGATAGAATGCTACTGAGGTCTTTAATATGAAGTGGCTTCATGGTATGTGGTACTTGACATGCTTATTTGTAGCTAAGGTTTAAATTAGCCTTTATTATTCAGAGAAGTTTGCAGTTTCCTTGCATTCTGTATTAGAAAAAATATTTTTTTTTAATTTTTAATGCTAAGTACACACATAAAATCTACTTGTACTAATGTGAAAAAAAATTCCTTTTCTGGCACTGGCTGTTATATTTTGCAGTTTCAATTTTATTCTATAAAATTACATTAATATGTTTATTGTAAATCTACAAGTTTGGGTAGATAATATCATTCTAAGTTATGAAACTTATCCAAAAATTATTACAGATTATTTAGAGAGTGTGGCAATTTGGATCAGCTATCTTCTATAAACTCATATGTTTTCTATACTTGATCCTCAGCTAGTGGCAATTTGGAGGTAGAGCCTTGCTGGAGGAGATGTGTTGTTGGGGGTGGATTTTGGAATGTTATAGCCAGCTTCCCTTTCTATAATCTGGCTCATTTTTCTTCTGTTGTGGCCACCTGCTATGCAAAAGTGATGTCTAGCCTTTGCTCAAACCATGCTTTCCCTGCCATCATGAAACTTCTCAAGACTATAAGCCAAATAAATAACAAAAACAACAATAATGACAACAAAATCATATATCCTTCCCATCTGTTGATTTTGGTCAGGTGTTTTATCATAGGAGACAGTTTAAAAGTTATTAATTTCATGATTAAAACTTCCAGTATACCCATATTCCTAACTTGCTGCATAAATTTGAAGCACACTGTGGTCATGATTGTACCAAAGTAAAAATGGAGATTGTGACTTAGAATATAAAACCTTTCTGGCATAAATTGATAATAGATCAACTTGCTCAAAATCTTACTTGTGTATTTTGTGAGAATGTTTACTTTATATTTGGGGATTAATTTTTCATTTGATATCATCTATGTTGACATACAAATGTTATCACTTAGCAGTGTAAAAGAGTAAAGCTTATAGGTTGAGATTTTAATTTTTTCTTTAAGATGTTTTACATCGATAAAATATGGAAAAAGAAATTTTTCTGAGGCAAGCCCAAAAGACTGGCCTTTTTTTTTAATGAGAGAGAGAGAGAGAGAGAATATATTGGCCTGCCAGGGCCTGCAGCCACTGTAATTGAATTCCAGACTGTGTGCCCCCTTGTGTGCATGTTCGACATTATGTGTCTGGTTTACATGGGACCTGAAGAGTTGAACATGAGTCTTTAGGCTTTGCCGACAAGTGCTTTAACCACTACTCCATTTCTCCAGCCTGGAAAAATAGTTTTTACGTAGATGCCTGGTGTGTGCTGTGATTCAGGTAAGTTAAAAATTCGAGATTTAATGGTGTTAAAACAGATGTTTCCTACTTTATTTTATATATATTTCTGCTCCTTATTTTTTAAAATTAATTTTTTTGTATTATCTGGGTGAATGTTAGTATGTCTGTTCATATGTGTGTTGGTACATGTGTGTGTATGTTTGTGGAGGCTGGAAGGAAACATTTGGTATCTTCCTCAGTCATTCCCCACCATGTTTTTTAATGATTATTATTATTATTATTAACAAGATGTTTTATATGGATACATCATGTGTTCATACCCTCTTTTACCTTGTCCCTGTCCACATTCTATTGAGGATGCTCCTCAGTGGGGCGTAGGTATTGCCCATGGGCTTGTAGTTTATGCATTGTGGGAGCTGGAGTCAGTTAGTTTTACAGGGGCAGACTGTCTCTGTGAATGATGTCACAACCTGTGTTGGATCTCATGTGTTGGATCTTTTCATCTGCAAATAGGGCCAAGTTGACCTCTTCCTTTCATTTTATTTCTTTCTCCTGTCTTATTGCTTGGGCCAGGACTTCTAATTCTATGTTGAAGAGCAGTGGTGAGAGTGAGAAGTCCTGTCTTGTTTCCGATCTCAGTGGCAACACCTTGAGTTTTTCCCCATTGATTATTATTTAGACTTTGGGTGCTTTGTATATAGCCTTTATTGTGTTGAGATATAAACCCTCCATGCCTCCTATTTCCAGTGTTTTTATCATGAAGTGGTATTGTATTTTGTCAATGATTTTCTCTGCATCAATTGAGATGATCATATGGTTCTTTTATGTGGTGTATTATGTTGAAGGATTCCTGTATGTTGAACCATCCCCACATCCCTGGATGAAGCCTACTTAATTAAGGTGGATAATGCTTTTGATGTGTTGTTGAATTCTGTTTGCAAGGATTTTGTTCAGGTTCTTTACATCTAAATCCATCACGAATATAGGCCTATAGTTTTCTTGTTGCATCTCTGTCTGGTTTTGGTATTAGGATGATGCTAGATTCATAAAAGGAGTTGAGGAGGATTCTCTGGTACCTGATTATGTGAAACAGTGTGCGAAAAATTGGTTTCAGTTCTTCGATGAAGGTTTGATAGAATTTGGCTGAGATGCCATTCAGTCCTGGAATTTTCTTTTGGGGAGGTTGTTTCTATTATTGACTACTTCTATACTTACAGACAATGAAGCATATTTCCCTCCCCTCCCCCATTTTCCCTTTCACAACCCCACTCTCCATCTTATGCCCTCTCTCTCTCAGTCTCTCTTTTATTTTGATGTCATCATCTTTTTCTCCTATTATCAGGGTCTTGTGAAGATATTGCTAGGCACTGAGAGGTCTGGATATCCAGGCCACCTTCTGTCTGGACAGTTTCATTGTAAGGAGTGGTGCCCTTCCTTTGGGTCTTACATTCTTTCCACCACCTCTTGGGCAATGTACCCTGAGTCTTGGAGGGTGTCATAGAGATTTTCAGTGCCTTACACCCCTCTGTCACTTCTTCTTAGCACTGTGTTGACTTTTGGGTCATCCCTGTGGTCACTGCCATCTTAAAAAAAGAAGCTTCTCTAACCAAAAGTGAGAGTAGTATTAATATATGAATATGAACATTAAGTGTAGTGCTTTCAGGGCAGTTTGGTAAGAATAATATATGCATTTAGCCAGAAAGGAGCAGATTTTATACTCCTAAGGCTCATGACCTCCCCTTCCATATGGTTTAGATTAGATTTTCAGTACCAGGCATGTATTCCTTCCCACAGAGTGGGCCTTTAGTCCAGTTAGACAGCAGTTGGTTTTCCCTAGAACAGACATGCCACTCTTACACCCATTAGTCATTTGGCCTGTCTGGCCAAAATTGAGCCTTCCAGTGTCCATTGTTTTCACCACTGATGACTTCTGTCTCCCATAGGGCTGCATGCAGTACAGTTTTTTCTAGCTTTCAGTTGCCTGGTCTACAGGGAGAAGGTTTTCAGTTGAGCACCAGCTTGATTTTTCAGTGACCTTGCTGCCCATGCATGTGAAGTATTTGGGGGAGGTTTTTCATTAACTTTTCAATCTCCATGGATGTGTTAGGTTTGTTTAGGAGATTAATATGCTCTGAGTTTTGTTTTGGTAGGTACTATATGTTTAAGGATTCATTTAATTTTTTCTAGATTATCCAATTTTGTGCAATAGAGTTTTGGGAAGTATGCCCTGATGATTCTTCCAATTTCATTGATGTATGTTGTGACCTCTCCTTTTTCATTTCTGATTTTATTAATATGAGACTTCTCTGTTTTTAGGTTGGTCAAATTGGCCAGGGGTATACCAACCTTGTTTATTTTTTGAGAGAACCAGTTCTTCATTTCATTGATTTTTTAAAATTGTTTTCTTAGTTTTCAATTCACTAATTTCTGCTCTGATATTTATTATTTCTTTCTGTCTACAGCTCTTGGGGTTGGATACTTGTTGTCTTTCCAGTGCCTTTAGGTGGACATCAGGTTATTAATTTGTGATCTCTCTGTCTTTGTTATGAAGGTATTTAGTGCTATGAATTTTCCCCTTAGGACTGCCTTTATTATGTCCCATAAGTTTTGGTAGGTTGTGTTTTCATTATCATTTGATTCTAGGAATTTTGCAATTTATGTTTTGATTTCTTCCACAACCCATTCATTGTTTAAAAGTGTGTTGTTTAGTCTCCAGTAGTTGGTAGTATTCTTGATGTGTCCCTTGTTGATTTCTAGCTTTAAAGCATTGTGATATGATATGATGCCAGAAGTTACTTCAATTTTCCTGAATTTATGTAGGCATGCTTTATGGCTTAATATATAGTCTATTTTGGAGAAGGTTCTATGGACTTCTGAGAAGAATGTCTATTCTGTAGAGCTGGGGTAGGAAGTTCTGTAGATGTCAGTTAGATTTAGTTGATCTATGGTGATCTTGAGCTCTATTATTTCCCTGTTCATTTTATGCTTGGATGATCTGTCTTTTGATGATAGTGGTATCTAACTTTAGTGGTGAGGTGTGTTGCTTGAATTCAGGAGATAGAAGGGTCCTTTTTTGTTTGTTTGTTTGTTTGTTTGTTTGAGGTAGGGTCTCACTGTAGCTCAGGCTAACCTGGAATTCACTATGTAGTTTCAGGGTAGCCTTGAACTCATGGCAATCCTCCTACCTCTGCCTCCCAAGTGCTGGGATTAAAGCTGTGTGCCACCATGCCTGGCTTAAAAGGGTCCATTTTTGTTTGATCTACACTGATAAATTGTGTATTTTGATGGGTGAGTTAAGACCATTAATATTTAAGGTTATTACTCTGAGGTTCCAATTAATCCCTGCCATGGTGAGGTGATTTATGTGGTTTGGTGCTTCCTTGTGTTTTGTATTTCTTTTTTATGCCTGCTATATGTGGTTATTGTGATTCTCTTGTTGTTGGCTCTTGAGACTGGTTGTTTGACTCTTTTGTGTGGAGTATTCCCTCAAGTGTTCTCTGTAGGTTTGGCTTTGTGTTTGTATAATCATAGAGTTGACATTTTTCATGGAAAAATTTTCTCATCATCTATTATGAGGGATACATTTGCTGAGTAGAGTAGCTTGCATTGGAAGCCATAGTTTTTTAGACTTTGAAGTGTTCAATTCCAGGCCCTTCTGGCATTCAGGGTTTCCACTGAGAAATCTGATGGAATTCTGATGGGATTGCCTTTGTATGTAGTGAGTTGTTTCTCTCCTGCTTTTAGCATGCTCTGTTTATTTTCATTAAGAGTTTGAACTATGCTGTGCCTTGGAGAGTTTCTTCCTTGGTCTTATCTGTTTGGTGTTCCATGGGCTTCTTGTATCTGGACGGGCCTATCTTTTGAGAAACTGGGAAATTTTTCTTCAATAATTTTATTGAATATGTTCTCTATTCATCTGGCCTGGATTTCCTCTCCTTCTAGTATAACCATGATCCAAATGTTTGGTCATTTTAGGGTATGCCACAGTTTGCTTATATACTTTTCACTTGATTCTTTGAACTTAGCAAAGTTTTTGGCCTCCTTATCAATTTCTTCTGTCTTGTCTTCCAAGTCAGAGGTTCTGCCTTCCACATGAGTAACTTTTGTTGAGGAGTTTTAGAGAGCTTTTTATAAGCTCTGACTTTTGTTTTCTGTTATGTTATTTTATATCACGTTCATGTCTTGTTTGAGGTATGATTTCAGTTTGAGTTCTGATTTTCTTCATGCTTCCTTGAATTCATTCTTACATTTGATCAAGTCTTCATTAAGCTTTATCAATCAGTTATTGAGATCTTCCATTTCTTGACTCACCTTAAATTGATTCATATCTCTTTTCAGGATTCTAACATGTTCTTCAATCAAATTAAACCTACTGTCAAAAGCTGGATGCTCTAAGAGATGATTCTGTTCATTGATAAAATTGTTGGTTTTTTGATGTTTTGCTTCCAGTTCAGCAATTTTTTTTTTTTTTTTTTTGGTTTTTCGAGGAAGGGTCTCACTTTAGCACAGGCTGACCTGGAATTCTCTATGTAGTCTCAGGATAGCCTCGAACTCATGGTGATCCTCCTACCTCTGCCTCCTAAGTGCTAGGATTAAAGGCATGCACCGCCCCCAGTTCAGCAATTCTTTTCATCAGGGTCACATTGGATATTGTGTTTTCATTTTGGAATTGAATTTCTGTTGATTTCTCTATGATTTCATTGGAGGCTTCCATTATGGGACTAGGCATCCTTGGTGGAGATCTCTTAGTTTTCTGACTTTCACTGGCTTTTTTGGGTTGTGGTCTACCAATCTTGGTGAGATGCTTTATTCTATTGAGGAGGAAGCAAGTTTTTGTCCTTGTAAGATTTTCAGAGGGTGTCTGTTTTAAATGTGAACCATATTGGAGTACTGGTGTATGATGGGGTTATTACCACATATGCATAGATTGTGGAGATTGCAGGTACATCAAAGGTACCTGGGGAAGTGGGAGCTCTGTCCTACTCACTCCACTTAAATGTACTCTTCAGCACATGGGAATCACAGGTTGGGTAACCAGGCATCAGGAAGCTAGAGAGCCAGAGGCAAGAGGGCAGCTCCTACAGTGGCCCCTGCACACTCTGATTGAGGGGAATAGGGATGTTGTTACCCAGGGGCCAATCAGGATACAAGAGCAAAAGGCCTGTGTCTGTAGGGACCAGGCCTCACCAAGCCAGGCTCAAGTGGACCTACAGGGACTAGGGAACTGAAAGGAACCAGGGAACAGGATCTGGCCTACTCACTCCTTGCTGTGAGCACAGACTATCTGGGAACTGGGGACCCAGGGTGCTTCAATCAGGAAGGCAGATTAAAGGGGCCTACTTTCACAGCAACCTTGCAGCATCCAAGCAGCCCCAAGCCAGCCATAGGTGGGCCTACTGGCATCAGGAAACAACTCCACCATAATTATTGAGACAGGTTCTCTTGATAAATCAGCAGCTCACTGACTTGGCAAGACTAAATGGCTAGCAAGCCCCTGCCATCTCCTGTCTCTGCCTCCCCAGCTCTGGGATTGCAGGTACACACCACCATATTTGGCTTTTACATGGGCATTGTGGGTCTGAAGTCAGGCCCTCATTCTTGCATGATAAGCTCTTTACCAGATGAGCTGTCTCTCTAACCCTCTTCTTTCCTTCTTATTCTCTTCATTATTTGTCCACATCAATTATTGTTATGAAAAATTCAAACATTAAAAAGTTTGATATCTATTTTGCTATGCCACTTCTGAAAGAAGATTGTTTACTAATATGAGTTTGTGTATCATTCTACCCATACAGTGCTTTTTAAATATAACTGGCATTTTTATGTACATGTTGATATCACACAATCTTTTATAAAATTTGATAGAAATAGTGAATATTTATATAAACTTGTACAATAACAAAATAATAAGAAAGTATTGTTTCTTTTTCAGATTTTAATTTTCTACAGTTTTGTATGTAAGCATAGATGTGATGTACTGGCTTTTACAATAAGTAGATCATATTGCACACATAGTGAGCACATTGTCTCACTTCCATTGGGCTTAATAACAGGATTGGCATCAATTGCTCATTTGAGTGCATGGAAAAGCCCAAGACTCCAATCATTGTTACACTTTGGTGGCACTCTCATGCATTATGGCATGGCCTTTTTTAGCCCAAACACTTAGTCCCTGTGCTGAAATCCTTTCTTTCAGCCTTCTGCCTTTGCCAATTTTTCAGCGTAATTTTCCATAACACATTCTCAGCCCTTCTCTTCCCAGTGAGCTAATTTGTGGAAACCAAGGTCTTTTGAGGGGACTGTGTATATTTTCTTCACAGCAGTCCATGTAAGCCATTTTTGGAAAAGAGGTTTCACCACTTGATTTTCATCAAAGTTAACAAACAGTCCTTCCTCTAACCCTTGAGGCACTCTCACAGATTTAAATGTCATATTTTCAGGTTACACTCTAAATTGTTTGATTGATCCATATCATTTTCTGAAACTGAAATTGATCCATATCATTTTCTGAACCTGAAATCAATTTCATTTGGATCCTGACTTACCTTCCCATGTTTGCAGTTTGCAGTTCTGGCTGTCTGGTATTCGGTGATATTTCCCTGCTTCGATCTATGGAGATAAGACAGCTTCTTCTGCCATTGATGGTGTTTCCCTGGAATTTGTAAGCCTCAAATAAACCCTTTCCTTCCATAAGCTGCTTCTGAAGTTCAATGTTTGTCCCAACAATGAGAAGCTGACTGCAAGAATCATCTATCTATCTATCTATCTATCTATCTATCTATCTATCTATCTATCTATCTATCATCTCTCTAATTATTTTCTGAATCTGGGGTCAATCCCATTTTGATTCTGACCTATATATTCCTTTTCTTCAGTACTTTTGAAAAAACTCAAAATCTGTTGCAGTTACTTTCTCATTGCTGGAACAAAACACCCTACTAAAATCAATTTATGGGAGAAAAGGGTTTATTTTAGTTTGGATCCTGGAGGGGAAGCTTCATGATGGCAACAAAAAGCATGGCATGAACAGATGCAGGAAATCCTGTCTTACCACAGCATGTGGAAAACAGCAGCAAGAATAAGCTGACCTCTGGCAAGTGGGAAACTGGTCGATAATAGCCCAAAGCCCATTCCCAGCAATACATTTCCTCCAGCAAGACTACATCTCCAAAACTGCCACCTTCTGGAGACTAAGCAATCAAAACACATGAGTTTATGCAGGGCGTTTGGCTCCAAGATCCATTCAGTGTCTGATATTTCTTTATAATTTATTTTATTGAAATGTGATAGTCTTACACCCCTCTCCCTAAAATTATTGTGTTTAATTATTTATGCTACCTGTACCTCTCACTTTAAAGCCATTGCCATAGTCTACTAGTGGTGTCCAACCTATGGCCAAGGATACCTATGAATGCAGCCCAACACAAAATTATTAATTTACCTCAAATATTATGAGACGTTTTGGTGATTTTTTTAAAAACTCATTTGTCAGGGTGTTTGAGTGTGGACTTTTTAGATGAAAACATCCCATCATAGTCAGAAAGTCAGACCATCTCCTGCCACCCCCCCAAAAAAAAAATCTCAGTCCACTCATTCTACCAGCTCTCATTGACATTGTTCTGATGTCTGCCTCAGAGCACAATCCATTGAATTTACAAATGTGTTGATGCCCTTTGTCTCTCTGGTGGCTTCCTATTGTAGCTTAAATTGATCCAATATTATAATATCTCTATTGTATACAGCCTCAGATCTCTTGCCATAGTCTACTTTTGTCATCATTGGCTGAGAAAACTGTAACCCTGCTGTCTCAATTCTGACTATTTTGACCTTCCTTGATTCTTTTCAGCTGGATGTGGCTAGAGGACAAAAACAACGACATTGGCATATTTGCCACAAAACTTTACATGAGATTGGAACATTTCACTGCATTTAAAGCTGTATTTGCTGGAATCATCACTTTTTTGTCTTCACCTCATTCATATTGTACATCTTCCAGAATCCCTGGATTATTCTCACTTTCAAAAGTTTTCTGTGTGAGCTCTCTCTTAAATCATCAAGCCCAAGGACTTTTACATGCATCCCATCTTCTTTTAGATCCTCTGGGAAAATTATCTCTTAATTCTATTTTTTCCTTCTCTGATCAATGTTCCCCCTTACTAATAATTTATTGCTACAAGCACCCAGAGAAGGGTTAGTAAAGGGAGTCAATGTTTGCCTTTAACTGTATATATATATATAATTTAGAGACAGCCAGAAAACATATTTATTCAAACATTTCAAACTCAAATTTTTTTGCCGGGTTGGTTGGGAATTAAAAATTAAAACAGCTGAAAAATACATTTTGCAGAATGGTTAATGTTACCAAAATAGTTTTGAGGTTGAGAAAGGTCACTACATTGTCTGTGAAGTACATGGGGTGGGTTACTGTGGGTTTTGGGTCTTGAGTGGGACCGTGAGCTACTGAGAGAGGAAGGAGGGTCCATGAAACACTGGTGACTTTCTCACCATATTTCCACTCACCAGAAAGTCTGATTCAAGCAGGAAAGAGCCAGCAAGTCTATTTCGAAGTAGTTCTCAAGATAATTCCAAAAGAATTTCTATTGATCTTAGAATAAGTATGAATATATTTGAGAGAAAGACACAATCTTAGAAGGTTATGAATGTGTCAAGAGTAGGAGTTTGCAGTTGAAGCCAAATAAGGAGGGAAATTAGAATTTAAAAAATAAAAAAAAGGATGAGGAAATTTCACAGACACAAATGATATTACCATATTGGGATTAAGAAATTTTATATGAAAATAAGGGCTGGAGGATGGCTTAGCAGTTAAGGTACTTGCCTGCAAAGTCAAGGGACCCAGGTTCAATTTCTCACATGTGGCACATGTATCTGGATTTGTATTTGCCTTCTCCCTCCCTCCTCCTTCTCTCAAATAAATAAAACTAGAATATTAAAAAGAGGAAATTTTCTACAAAAGTAAAACTCGTACGCAACCTAAATTCAGCCATAAACCATTCAATTTATATGAAAAAAAAATGTTTTGTTGGTTTAGATTAAATGTTTTGTCAACTTTATGACTTAGGGAGTGAATTCAAATGTCTCAAGAAAAAAGTAGCCTGAATAAAACTAATGTTTTTGAGGAATAGGTATCAGATAATGCATTAGTCACAGTTCTCTGGACAAACAGAACTGATATACTGTATCTATATTATAAATGGAATTGATTGGCTGGTTTACAGAATCGGAGCTGGACTGTCCAACAACTGCTGTCTACAGGCTTGAGCAATGAGGGTGGAACCCAGTAGCTGCTCAGTTAACAAGGCTAGGTGCCTCAGCATTCCCCATCTGGCCCTGAAGTCCTGGAGGATTCCCAGAGCACTGCTGGTCTTCAGTGCACATTAGAAGGTTTGTGAAACTCAGTTTCAATGTTGATGGTGCAGAGTCAAAAAGGGGTAGATGCACTCACGAGTAAACAGGGCAAGGCAGACCAAAAGCACTCACTAGTGAGGAGCAAGAGATCTAGGTGTGTTTTCTTGGAGCTTCTTTATATATCTATAGTCCAGCTCTGGAAGGGCCAACCCCTCTGGAGGTAGACCTTCTTTCCAGAAACCATCTCACAGACCCACCAAGAACAGGCATGTCTGTTGATTCTAATCCAAGTTGACAACAGAATTTAACCATCACAGATAATAATAAGTACTTTATGCCGAATATCTCATTTTATTCTCAAAAGCATGTGAGGTTGGTATTATTATCATCCCTTTTGGAAAGTTCAGGAGACAGAAGCAAAAATACTTGCCTGAGGTCATAAAGCCATTGAGAGGTGGAGCAGAATTCAAACTTAAAATGATGGCATGGGTTGCAGAGATGGCTTAGTGGTTAGCATTTGAATGGAAAGCCAAAGGACCCAGGTTTGATTACCCAGGACCCACATAATCCAGATGCACAAGGAGGCAAATGCATCTGGAGTTTGTTTGCAGTGTTTGGAAGCCCTGGTGTTCCAATTCTCTCTCTCTCTTCTCAATAAATAAAAAGTATATCATTATTTAGCTATTAACATTGTTATAGCTGAAAACAATAACGTAACCAAGACAAAAGTTTGCAGTAACAGTTGTTGCTTAGGCCATGGAGTACTTAGAAATCTAACAGACACAACATGAAGTAAATCTAATGGTATACTTATTTGTGAAGAACTAGCTATCAGTTCCTAAATATGTAAAGAAAAATTAATTACACCTAAGAATTACTGATAAGAGAAATGCAAGCTTATGTATGCTAACACATGTCTCTGTCAGTATATGGTTCTAATCATTCTTTTTACTTCAAAAGTATGGAGAACAACTCAAATGTAAATCAATAGATATAAAGCTAAAAAACTGGTCCTTGTGTATAATGGAATACTATCCAGGAATAAAAAGGAATGAACTGCTGATTCATACAATGTAAATAAATCTTAAATCCTATTTGCCAGAGCACAACAAACTATATATTTCATATTTATTCATCTGACACTCAAAGGCAAAATAAAAATGAAAACAGACAAAAAATTGTTAGCAGTTCTGGGGGGCAGAGTGCTACCGAATACTGCTTTACTACAAAGAGAATATAGGAAAAACTGGAAGTACTGGTATATTTTGGTATGAAATTGTAATATTAGAGCATTTAAATCTGCATTTTCCAAAACTTCATGGAGCTATGTATAATTATGCAGAGTAAATAACAACAAGAAAAATAATCATTCACTCTATCAGGGATGAATGGAGTGTATCACAAGTGAATCAATCATATACTCAGGCTGAAGGAGTTGGGGGGGGGAGAAAAAGAGCTAACAGGTAACTCAAATTATCTTGATTACTGTGGAAACACTACATAAACACTGTGCACTAGTTGGTAAATTAGTTTCTCACAAGGTATACATTAGCAATTGTGACATGACTTCAGTTGTAGGAAAAACTAATAAGTAGATAATGGAAGCCAGGTTTTAGTATGGCCTGCAAGAGAAGTTACAAATACGGAAAGACAGATGTCTCAAATAAACTCTGTTGGGCTGGGTTGGAGTCATAAGTAGTCATAGAGACTTTTAAAAAGAAGAATTATAAACACAGATGGATACAGAGATAACTACAGATGTTTGTGTGTGCACAGTTAGTCTTACCAACATATTTTCTAGCTCTGTACAGTAAGGAGTAGAACCAGTAACAGCATACCTAACACCCGCAACATGGTTTTCAAATGCATTTCTTCAATGAAAGTACTGAAGATTTCTTGTTAACTTAAAACTGACATGAATGAAATTGGAACATTTAGTAAAACATGTATTTTGTCATTTGAGAAAGAAAGAGTGAAAAATAAGAAAATATAAAGGGATCCAGGAACCTATGAACTCAGGAATTCAGGCACACTGAGTAGCCCAAACTAAGAAAACAAGCAACACAAGAAATAACTACAGTATTGGATTATAATTTACATTTCAAAGATAGGATGAATCCAAAAATGAATAAATAAATAGAAGAGTCTTCCTGAGAAAGACTTCAGATTAACAAATTTAGGTGAAAAAGGAAAAGTAAAACATCACCATGGTAATAGGGTAAAATGATTATACAAAATAGAAAAGACACTGGTTGGAACGAAGAGGTTACATACACAGAGAATAGGGAATGACGGCCAAAGAGGCTGGTAGGAGGGGAGTATGATCACAGTACATTGGGTGTATATATATGGAGGTTATCAATAAAAGGTTGAACATTTGTGATATTAACATAATGGAAAAATTGAATAAGGAATATATTATTTTTGAAAGCATTAATCTGAACAACTCAAAAACTACAAAAAATAATCACTCCATAAAAGTCCGTAAGATGCAGAAAGTAAAACTATAAATGTATAAAAGTAAAATAAATTCCAGGTTCCCAAAATATAAACATATCTTGACCAAAGATATTTAAGAAAATATATTGTGGTGGTTAATTTTCATTGTCTACTTGACTGGATTTAATCACCTAGGAGACACTGGCACACCTCTGAGCGTTTTTTGTGAAGTTGTTTCCAGAAGGGTTTACAGGCAGAGAGAAGACTTATGCTAAATGTGGGCAGCACCAGCGCATGGGCAGGCCGGCGTCCCAGGCTGAACAGAGAGGAGCAGAGCGTCCCCTGCCTCTCTGCTTCCTGGTCTTTCAGACCTGCAGGTTCCCAGCTGTGCGCTTCTGTCTCCACCGACTCTGCATTACCTATCCTGCCGTGATGGGCTGGGCCTTCACGAGCCAAAATAAGTCCCTCCTCCGCTACATCTGATTTTTGTTAGGTATTTTGTCAATAACAATAATAAGTAACTAAACACCCAGTCAATGTACTGATACAGAAGATTGGAAGCCACGTGTCATTCGGGCTTGGCATCTAAAAACAAGCCCCAGGGGCTGAATCAGCAGCGAAAAGGTTAGTGAAACAGGAACCTAGGAAACAATCGCCACAAACCTTTCCTCTTCGCCTTCTGTATTACAGGTTACCAGCGGTCTCAGCTTCCATGAAGCAGGGCTGTGGTGAGAGCTCTCTTCATAGTTGTGGGTGAGAGCTTCTCAGCTGACATCTTGTTACATCCTTGGGGCATCCCCATTACTTCTGCCTGAAAAAGTAAGATGGTCTGCAGAGGCACACCTGTGCAAATGAGACCACAAGCAGAAAACCCATTAGGGATGACAGAGCATCAGGACAGGTAGATTTAGTCCTTGTCATCTTGAGCTGTTACAGCAGCCAAAGCTTCTTACCTTGTCCACAAAGCGAACAAGCTAAAAACCAAGAAACAACATAACAAGGTAGACCCCTTTTATCATTTGTTTAAACTACTCTTGTTTTGTTTAGACTCATGGAAAAATAGAGGTTTAATCAAATCAGAGAAAAGCAAAAATTCATTCTAGGGCTGGAGAGATGGTTTAGCCGTTAAGGCACTTCCCTGTGAAGCCTAAGAACCCAGGTTAAATTCCCTAGGACCCATGTAAGCCAGATGCACAAGGTGGTACATGTGTCTGGAGTTCATTTGCAGTGCCCCATTCTCTCTCTCCTAAATAAATAAATAAAATATTTTAAAAATCCATTCTATACAAAAAGAGTATGCCAATTCTAAGCCACAATAAAACTTATAATCTGCTGAAAGAGCAAATAAAACCAAATGATCAAAAATATTAATCTTCTCGAGAAGAGCTGAAGGAAAAGGACAATATGCAAAGCATTTTTAGAGTTCAAGGAGTAACTTCAGAACAATATCTGCAAAGTAAAACAAGAATGCATGAAATAAAAAAAATTAAAGCAAGAATCGGAAGATTTGAAGAAAAATCATTTTAAAACATGGAGAAAAGTTATGATGTACTGTCCTTGAACTCAAAAAAGTAAAGATATTAGAACAAAGAATACAGAAATGACTGATTTTGAGACCATAAATCCACACATTCAATTCGATAGGATTTTTTGTCATCATAGGTCAACTTCAACACATGTCGCGATAGAATTGGGATACATAATAACTAAATTAATTCTGAAAAAAGTTGCAGAGATATCACTGATAAAATATGAGTATTTCATTTCATTTTGAATTATAAAAAATATGGTATTGTTGTAGGAATAGGCACAAAAACAGATTGAAAAATACAGGGAAGCTTGTTTAATGAGAGAAACCCCTGAATAAATTAGATACCAAGTCACAGCACTTCAGTCAATGTTGCTGGGCAAGTGGTTCACCAGATAGGTAAAAGTGAGTTCATACTTTACAACATAACTCATAAAATATTCAGGTACCACTGAAGAGCAACTTATAAAAATCAAGAGGCTTAAAGTGCAGTTTAGAAAAAAATTACCTTCTAGGGTTTTTTCTTTCTTTTAGGTGTGCACATGTGTGGTATGATGTGTTTATGTATAGTGTCTGCACATGTCTTTGTAGATGTGCATGCCTACCAAAGGACAGGGTGCATTTCCTTCTTGCATTGCTTCCTTGAGGTATAGTTTCTTAATGAACCCAGAGTTGCCATATTTTTTGGTCATGCTGGCTAACCAGTGAGCCCCTGGTGACTTGTCTCTTCCTTCATAGGACTGTGGTTATAAGTATACATTGCCATACCCAGCATTTTACTTGAGGGCTAAGGATCACGCTGCAGTTCTATCAGGACCCTGTGCTTACTTGGAAGTGCTATTTCAGATGACAAATCTTCTCAGTTCCCATCTAATATTTTAAAAATATTTTATTATATATATATGTATATATATATATATATATATATATATATATATATATATATATATATGGAGAGAGAGAGAGAGAGAGAGAGAGAGAATGGGTGTGACAGGACCCCTAGCCACTGCAAACAAACTCCAGATGCATGGGCAACCTTGAGCATCTGGCTTATGCGAGTCCTGGGGAATAGAACCTGGGTCCTTAGGCTTTGTAGGCAAGCACCTTAACCACTAGTTCATCTCTCCAGCTCTGGTCTAGTATTTTTAATACAATTTTTTTTTTTCAAGGCTGGGTCTCACTGTAGTCCAGACTGACCTGGAACTCACTCTGTAGTTCCAGGTTGGCCTCAAATTGATGGTTCTCCTTCTATCTCTGCATCCTGAATGCTGGGAGTAAAGACTTGTGCCACCGCACCTGGCTACAATCTAGTAGTTTTACGAATGCAGATAATGTATCTTTGGTTTAAAATAGAACATTAAAAATAAGTTTATAAATATGCCAACATGTGGATTTTACTGGCTTATTAGAGGAAAAAACAAAAAAACCTTTGCTAAAAGGAATTGATTGGTGTGTAACTGAAACCTCTCTCAGAAATAATAACCTAGCAGTCACAGAACTGAGGATATGATTGGTGAATGAACCCAATATTTGGACCATTCTTACTTAATATTTCCACAATTATCCAGTTCACTCTCCAATGAGGCTAGAAAGCCAGACAGATCTTACATAACTGGTTTAATGCATTAATCATGTTTAGGTGCTAGCTGAGCTTCTCTGAGACGGTTACCTTGAAGTTTTAAGTTAATTAAAAGTTATGTACAAGGAAAAAATGATTAAGAGTAATGAAGTTAAGGGTGGCTCAGTGGACAAAGCATGGACCTGCATGAAGATTGGAGGTCGGGTCCTCAGCTTCCATGTAAGAGACGTGAGGGTGTGGTGGACTGCTTGCAATCCTAGTGCCCCAGAGACCAAGAGAGGGTATTCCTAGGGCAAGCTAAATAGCTAGGCTAGTCATGCCTGTGAACCCTGGGTTCAAATGTTATACATTGCCTTAATAAATACAGTGGAGAACAATTTAAGAAGATACCCAATGCCAAACTTTGGCCTCCACATTTACACAGGTACATGCATACCCACACTCAAGTGCCCATCCCATGTACATGCAAACATGAATGTGCATATGCAGCTAAACCCACACAACCCTGCATGCCACAACACACATGTGGAGGTCAGAGAACAACCTTGGTGTGTTTCTCCTGTCCTTCCACCTTCTTCTCAAAATAGTTTATTTGCAATAGAGAGATATAGATCAATAGATACATAGATGATAGATGGATAGATGATAGATAGATAGATGATAGGTAGATAAATGATAGACAGACAGACAAACAGACAGAGAGGTTGATCGATCAATAGTCAGGGCCTCTGGCCACTGCAAACATACTCTAGACACATGTGCCACCTTGTGCACCTGGCTTTACATGAGTGCTAGGGAACTGAATCCAAGTTGTTAGGCTTTGCATGCAAGAGCCTTAACCACTGAGCAACCTCTCCAGCCCTCTTCTTTTTGAGGCAGGGTCTTTCTTGGTTTTGCAGCTGCATGTGTCTAGCTGCCAGGCAAGGTCTAGCTGGCAGGCAAGCTTCCAGGTTCTCCAGGCTCTACCTTCCATTGCCACATGTGTATTGGCATCATAGTTGCATGTGCCACTTTTTATCCAGCTTAAAGGAATGCTCAAAAACTTCTTGATAAAATTATATTAAATGAAAATGATTTTAAAGTGTACATTATGACAAATTAAGTCATTCTAAGGACAAATATTTAATAATAATATTTACTTGCACTGTGTGGATGAGAATCTCTTAAAGATTCATTTCTCATACACTGTGTAGAAAATTTAAATTGGAGCAATATCTTGAGGAATAATTTGGCAAAATAACTAACCATAAAATTATATACGTCCTCTACTTAGCAATTATATTCTAAGAATTTATTCAATAGTTATATTCTACATTTAAAAACTATATTTGTATGCCAATGTTTATTACATCATTACTTGTCTGGAATAATAATACAAACAGCCTAAATGTTCAGTTAGGCAGTTAATTAGATGGTCTATAGTACATTCCTTCACACAGTGAAATGCAATGTACTCAAGTTAATTTGTCTCCTGTGGGACAGAAGCACGGGGTTAAGAAATCATTGGTTCATTAAGAATATAGCTATTTTTAAGTAGAAAGAGAAAATGATATTTATTCATTCCTTATACTTTTTTGTTTGGATGAAACTTTAGCAGACTGGGGATCTGTCCATTAGAGCATTTACTGGCACATAAACAATTTGCCATAGAAATTTTCCTGAAATATTATTTCTCAAATGCACCATGAACGTCTCAGTTTCAATTTCAGATTTTTCATTACTATAATATCCTCCCCGGATAATTCTTACTTTGAATTTGGGAGTTAAATAAAATTTTAAAGAGGATCTGGATCAAAAGTACAAGTATAGTTTATTATTAAGATATTCTGATGTCATTGATCACCAGAAAGGACATAATTAAGGACATGCAGGTGCAAACTTACTTTATATTCTGTGCTACATGGTGTGATGCTTTCCAGTCTTTATTTTTTGTGTTTATTCATTTCAATTGAGAGCCTTAACTTGATTTTACTTTATTGGGAAATTTCACTTACAGCATCACACATAAATATAAATTCACACTACTTGATAATGTCTCTCGTTTTCTCATTTATTTTGTCTCTATATTTCTGTTTCCTGCCTCTCTCATTATATGTGCATAGATGCAACTGTAATTCTCCCATGCCAAAAAGAAATTACAGTTTTGTGAGACAGAATCTTACTATATAGCCCAGACTAACCTTGAACTTACAATCATCCTTCTAACCCCCCGAGTACCAGGATTATAGGTCTTTGTTACCTAGTCTGGCTATCTATCTCTTAATATCAAACAAAACCATGACATCAAAAAAACCTTTTTAGATCCTATTGTAACTCCCTTCTTCATGTACCACCCATATCTCTGTACTCCTTTTCCAAGTTTCCAATTGCACATCCAAATTGCTTCCATTTCTTGCCTGTTTTATATTATTTGCTACTATTTACTAATCTTTCACCGTACAATCATCCTTAAAAACCGTTACTCATGGGCTGTAGAGATGGCTTAGCAGTTAAGTGCTTGCCTATGAAGCCTAAGGACCCTGGTTTGAGGCTCCATTCCCCAGGACCCACGTAAGCCAGATGCATAAGGGGTGCATACATCTGGAGTTCGTTTGGAGTGGCTGGAGGCCCTGGCGTGCCCATTCTGTCTCTCTCTCTCTCCCCCTCTGTCTTTCACTCTCAAATAAATAAAAATAAAACAAAATTTAAAAAAATAAAAATTAAAAGAAAAACGTTACTTATGATTTTTTTTCTGGAGTCATTATAGCCCTCCTTTTTCTTATCCAACATGAGTAATTGATAACTTCATATCTAATAAGTATATCTTTTAAAATTAATCTTTAGGATTGGAGTGTTGGCTTAGCAGTTAAGGCACTTGCCAGTAAAGCAAAGGACCCAGCTTCAGTTCCCCGGTACCCATGTAAGCCAGCTGCACAAGGTGGCACATGTGTCTGGAGTCTCTGGTAGCACCCGTTTTCTCTATCTCTCTCTCTAAATAAATAAATAGAATTAAAAAGTTAAAAGATGATTTTCTTTTTAGAGCTCATGTCTTTAATCTCAGCACTTGGGAGGCTGAGATAGGACTGCTATGAGTTTGAGAGTGAGTTACAGGTCAGCGTCCACTGGAGTGAGATCTTACCTTAAATAAATAAATAAATAAATAAATAAATAAAATGAAAATATTTTTCAAGCATCTGGATACCATGAATTCTAGACTTTCCATCTTGATTGATTGAATTTAACAGAAAAAAAATACTAAGACAGTAGATTAGTGAAGAAGGAGCCTTTGTTCTTATGGGCAGTGATTTTGGCATTAGGAAGCCTGGGGCACCTGGCAGGTGCAGGGTATCACTGAGATTCCATGGTCCTGTTTTTTGACACCTTTCCTCAAGATCACCTCCATGTCCAGTGTGGCTCATGTGTTGTACAGTGAAGATCTGGAGAAGGAGACATATTGGAGGGAAAAGGTCATCATTGTTCCAACTGAGGGTTCCTTTAGCCAAATTTGCTCTGTTCCATGCTGCACTCCTAGAAAAGACATAGGCATTGGCTTATGGCACATTCAGTGAAAGAAAGGCCATGGTATAAAATATTTTAATCTTTGCATCATCTGGAATACAATATGAATCATTTTAAATAATAAGGAGAAAGGAGGTATTTGTAGACAACAAATTATATATATATATGTGCATATATTCATATGTATATATATATATATATTTAAGTAATCTCCTTAGTACAATCTCACTTTTGATGTTAACTTTTTATCACTAACATTTAAAAGGATTCACTTCTCTTTTACCTTAAGGCAATACACTTTTTCAGGATGTAAGATTTACAATCTTAGTTTGGTTACTCTCTATTCAACTCCAATGTCTTTATTTCTCTATTTTACAGCCCATAAAATGGTAATGGCAGTAGGTACAACCTCCTAGAGTTGTTGAGGGTTAACTTCTTGACACTGCTTGGAACATGTATGGTCTGTCGTTCTGACACTGACGTGACTGAGTGTTTTGAATTCACCACAAACAATCCAACATGTGGATCTGAATCCTGGGTCCTCCCACAGTGAGCCTGCTGTCTTCACCATCACTTCAGCCAAAAGCTTCGAAGCACGGTGTCTTCTCTTCTCCCTGCAACTTTGCAGACTGAAGTCACATTTTCCATGTCATATTCATCAGTGAGGAAAAAAGATATAAGACCTTCATGGATTTTTCCAGAACAGTTACCCAAATTATTTTATTGTAATTGACCCAACTCCCTCCTTCACCCTCTTACTCCACTGTTGAAATCCTTCAACTCTGCCTGCTGGAAACGTAACTTCATGACTAGAAAAATGCTCCTTAATTTGAAAAACGAGTCTTCAGTGAAGTTACTTCACCCAAGAAAGCTTATTCATCATAACATTTTCAGAAGTTCATTCATTAATAAATGCATGTATGTGGTGTATGCATGCATATGTACATGTATATGAAGGCCAGAGGAGAATTTCAGGTGTCCTTCTCTTATTGCTCATCCACATAATTATTTTCTTGAGATGGGGTCTCTCCCTCAACCTAGAGTTGCTGTTTTTCAATAAGACCCAGTGATTTTCAAGTCTATTCCCCTTATACACTAGGGTTACAGACATATGTGGCTATGCCCAGCTGTTTTTCTAAAAAAATATTTATTTATTTGAGAGAAAGAGAGTTAAGGGGTACGCCAGGGCCTCCTGCTGCTGTAAATGAGCTCCAATGCATGTATCATTTTGTGGATCTGGCCTTACATGGTTACTGGAGAATCAACTCAGGTCATTAGGTTCTGCAAGCATTGGCCTTTAAATGCCAACTGCCAAGCCATCTCTACAGCCCCAGATTTTTTTCTAAAGTAAGTTTGGGGCAATTGAAGTTGCAGGTCTCCTGCTCAAGAGGTCTTCATATTCTAATGCTCAAGCAGCAAGTACTCACTGGGTTAAGAACGATAATATTTGGATTTTCTAGTGCCACATACAAACATTATCATTCAATGTTCAGTAAAACTGAAGACAAAAATGTGGTTAAGACTTTCATATCTATCACCTAATCACTATCACATCTTGTTCTCTTCCTTTAATAACTGCCAATTAATCATCTATGTTTCTGATGTGTACTTTGTAGACTCATAAGAAAGAGAAATGTGTCCACACTTCTGGGTCACTTCAGCAGTGTAGTGGCTTCTTTAGCTTTTCATGTAATTATAGACCTTCCTATCTCTAGTCATCAACTTTTATTCCCTTTAACCTCCTGCTCTTATTTTTTCATTCAGCATACAATAATGACCACACATTTTTCTCATACTTTATTTAAATGCTCCTACTCTAATCATATTTTTGCAATGAAATTCTAGTCCACTGACATTTCTTTTTTAATACATTGGTAATCTTTTGAACTTTCTTTGTTATATAGCTTAGGTTAACTAGATCGTTATTTTAAGAATTTTTTTCTCCCAGTATTACAGGCTTCCTGACTCTTTTTTACTGGTATCCATTTGGAAGCATTGCAATACTGGATGAAAGTTTCCCAGTATATTTCCCTGCACCTGAACCCAAGTAATTCAGCAATAAGGAAAGAAGTTGGCCACCTGGGGGTCTTCTGGTTTCTTTATACATTCATGGCTATGACCTTATATGGGCTCCTTGGCACAGCTCAGAAACCTTTCTACATGTTCTTGTAAAGCTGCCAATCGTTCTATTTAAACAATGACTCTTTTCAGACCTTTTGGATGTTGCTAAACATTCCCATCCTCTCCTCATCTGTTATCAGTTTCAGTAATCTCTTGCCTTCTGATTTCATGAAAAAAGACAGTCTCTTAGAAGGGAATGCTCTCAACCTCATGATAACAAACACACGTGTGTCCATGTCCTGTGTTTCTTCCTGCTACTGCCAAGGAAATGTCCTCTCTTAATCCAAGGGGGTGCTCACACTGCTTCCTTTCTTTGCTATATTGTCCCCTCTCATTCCATTAAGTTTAGCCCTTTCATTTCCCTTCATGATTCTCTCATTAAAATAAGCACCAGTACTCTCATGACTACCATTTTCTTGCAGATTTCCTAAATATTTAAATTTCTAAAAACTTTGGTCTCTACATGTCATGACCATTTCCTCATGTATCAACCACTCTTTAATGTGTTGAGACATGATTAAGTTAGAGTTGCATACACATATTGAAGGTGAGAGAGAGAAAGAGGCAGTAAGAGAGACAGAGAGAGAGGGAGAGAGAGAGAGAATGGGCACACCAGGGCCTCTAGCCACTGCAAACAAACTCCAGATTCATGCTCAATTAGTGCCTCTAACTTTACATGGGTACTGGGGAATCAAACCTGGGGGTTTGTTTGGCTTTGCTGGCAAGCACCTTAACCACTAAGACATCTCTCCAGCCCAGGTTTCCTTCTCTTAAAATTAAATTAAATTAATTAATTTATTTCAGAGACAGAGGTAGGTAGCTGAATACAGAAAATAAACACATCATGGTCTCTAGCCACTGTAAATGAACAGCAGATGAATGTGCCACCTTGTGCATCTGCCTTTATGTGAGTATTGGGAATTAAACATGAGTCCTTAGGCTTTGTAGGCAAGATCCTTAACTGCTGAGCAATCTCTCTAGTCCCCATATTTTCTTTTATATCTGATTAGAATAGTTAAGATCTACCCTCTTGTCAGATTTTAAGTACATCAAACACTATTGATAACTATAGTCATCATGACATATATTACATCTCTAGAAGTTAATGATCTTGCATAGCTGAAAAATGGGATCCTTTGAAGATCTCTGCCATATACCCACCCCAAAACACTAGTAACCACTACTTTTCTTTCTAAGTTTATGATTTTGACTGTTAGGTTCCATATATATGAAGGACCATGCAATATTAGTTTTTCTGTTCTTTACTTATTTTAAATAACATAATGACTTCCAGATTCATAGATACTATTGGAAGGATAAGTTGCCTTATTTGTTAGCCTAAATTGTGTTCTAGTGTGTGTTTGTGTTTAAGACTGTGTGTAAATAATGTTATTTTAAATTATCTATCAATGGAAATTTAGATTGTTTCCATATCTTGAGTATTATGAATGGGTTACAATGGATATGAGACAATAGATGTCTTATTGAGAGACTGATTTATTTTTGGGTATATATCTAGAAATGGGTAGATTTTGATTTTTTGATGTTACTTCATCAGGATTCAAGAATTCCTATATTCCACATCCTTTCCAACATATTATTTTTGTATTATTGATAACCACTTTAATAAGTACTATATCCCATTATGGGTTTATGTATATTCCCATTATGATTGATGAAGGTGAATATCTTTTAGTATGCCTATTGGTCACTTTTCATTCATGTTTTGAGAAATGTCTATACTTGCTTGCTTTTTAAATCATATTGTTTTTGTCATTAAATTGTACATGGTCCTTATTTATCATACTAACAGCTTATTACATATGTGGTATACATATATTTTCTCTATTCCATAGGTTTCCTTGTTATTGTTCTGCTTCTTTTGCTGTAATTCTTTTTACTTTACTATGCCCCTATATTTTACTTTGCTTTAGTTACCTGTGCTTTTTGGTATTATATTCAACAAGGCATCACTCTGTCCACTGCTAGGAAGCTTCTTTTTGTATTTTTTGGTATTAGTATTTTATGTCTGTAGTGGTTTGAATATGAATGTATGATACCCATAGCCTCAGGGATTTTTGATGAAGGTTAAGCTTTCTAATTAAGTCTCTAGGAGCCTGCTGGAGGAGTTGCCACTGGGAGTAGATCTTGTAGTCCTGCCCTAAGATGTGTTCAGAGCCAGTTTGAGCTCTGGCTGCTTGTGTTTCCTGGCTGCGGTTGCTTGTGCTGCTAGCAGTCACTTCTCTCTGCTACGGATGCTCAAGTGAGTCATCTTCCTGTAACATTGATGATGGTTTCCTTAGCATCTGTAAGCCTGAAATAAACCCTGTCCTCCAGTAAGCTGATACTGGTTGGATATTTATCCCAGCAACAAAAAAGTAACTGCAACAATAAAATTGGTACTGGGAGTGGGGCTATTGTTGTGATAAATATGACTTTTGTAGTATGTTGCCCAGAGCCATGTGGAAGGATTTGGTACTTTGGAGAACTCTTCCAGTGTTATAAGCTTTCTGGACTATTCTTGTGTGACTGAAAAGGTTAAATGCATAGAGAACTGTTGACTGTTAGGGCTTGACTTATGAATTTTCCAAGGGGAAAGAAAGAACTTTGTTGGAACTGGGTTATTGGTAACAAGGCTAGTTGCAAACTGCCAGTGCCCTGACAATTTGATAAAAGTTGGGTTTAAAAATCAGTGGTCTGATGTGTTTGGCAGAAGGTAAAAAACAGAAAGATATGAAAGATGCATGGTTCATCACAGAAAAAAATCAATCAAGTTTAAAGTTATAGGCACAGAGACTGGTTTTAGGTAACTGAAGCTGTAATTGTTAAGCAGATTACCGCCATCAAGGGTGGGCCAACTGTTTTGCATTGAAATAATGGAAATGATTACCTGAAGGTGAGCCATGGAAGGCTCAAATGAGTAAGAATATAATTTTGTTTGAAAGGAAGTGGCTTGAAGGAAAGCAGGTGAAGGAGTATGCTGCTCCTACAGGTCATGGTATATCCCACCCTCCCCCTGGATTTATCAATCTGGCTATGTCTCATACCTGGTGCCGGTTTTGATAGCATTAAAAATGCCATGAAGCAGGTCATGAAGCATAACATGGTTTTGCTTTTTTGGAAATGGCCATTTGCCAAATGAAAAAGGGTTGAAATCCCTGTGTGGAGAACCAGTAAGGCCATTGTATGAAGACGAACAAGTTCCAGAAGCCACTGCTGAGATGCAACATGTGGAACAGGGTAGAAATCCATGCATGGAGATCAAGTAAGGCCATTGTAGGGAGCTATGAAAATAAACCATGGTTTGCAGTGCATACAATGTAGATCCAAAGATGTTTGGGGTATACCAGGACTGTAGAATTGCTGCCATAGAGAGCTGCTGGCTCAGGATGGAATTTTTCCCTGACTGTTCAGTCCAACTAGAGGGGAAGAACTGGAATCCAGAGACTTTTGTCACTGGTTATAGATTTTAGACTTGAACTGTTTGCTGCTTGCCTACCAGTTATTGATTTTGTGTTGGTCCAGTCTCTCCCTTTTATGCCTTTATAAAATTGAAATGTTTACTATGTGCTATTAAGTGTTGAAAATATATAACTTTTATTTTGAGAAAATCTTGAAACTCAGATGAGACTGGGCTTTTGAACAATGTTAAAGTTGACAAAGACTATGGGAACATTTGAAGTTGGTCGGAGTGAAATTTGCATTGTGAGATGGTCATGAATCTATGGGGGGGGGCAGGGACAGAATGTGGTGGTTTGAATGTGACTATGACGTCCCCCATAGCTTCAGGGAGTTTTGATTAAGGTTGAGCTTTCTACATAAGTCTCTAGTAGCCTGTGGAGGAATTGTCACTGGGGGCACATCTTGCAGTCTAGCCCTTAAGTGTTTAGAGAGTCAGTTTGGAGCTCTGATGCTGATGCTTGCTACTGCTGGAAGTTGTTATTCTCTGCTGTGGATTTTAAAGTTAACCTTCCTCTACCATTGATAGCATTTCCTCAGGAATCTGTAAGCCTGAAATAAATCCTTTCCTCCCATAAGATGCTTCTGGTGGGGTGTTTGACAATCAACAGAATTAACTGCAACAAGGTTTTATATTTATATATTGTGAATTAACTTTTATGGATTTATTTTTGTGTATGATGTGAGATAACATTTCAGTTTCATTCTACTTCATGTAGATATTCTATTTTCTCAATGTACTTTATTAAAGAAACTATTTTTTCCTAATGTAAATTTCTCCCTATTGAATAAAATTGCTTGTGGTTTTTTTTTGTGCATGTCTTCTCTATTTTACTCCTTTGGTCTATTCTTTGTGTCTCTACGCCATACCATGCTACATATACTATACTTCCTAACTATTGCTCCGTCATGACATAGTTGAGAGCCAGGAAATGTGACCTCTTTAGCTTTGTTCTTCCATAAGATTTTTGAATTATCAGTCCTTTATGTTTCTACATGAATTTCAGGATCTTTTTCTATTTCTGTGAAATATGTGCCCATATATTTATTGGGATTATATAAGATTGTTTTTGTTTATCTTTGTGTGTCTATAATTTCTCACATTATAATATTTTTATATGCTTTATAATGTTTTATTTACTTATGTATTTAAGAGAGAGAGAGAAAGGGAAAGAGAGGGAGAAAGAGGGAGAGAGAGAGAGGGAGAGAGAGAGAGAGAGAGAGAGAGAGAGAGAGAGAGAGAAAGAGAGACGATGGACACAATAGGCCCTCTAGCCACTGCCAATAAACTCCAATCAAATGTGCCACCTTGTGCATCTGGCTTATGTGGGTACTGGGGAATTAAACCTAGGTTCTTAGGCTTCTCAGGCAAGTGCATGAACCACTAAGTGATCCCTCTAGCCCTATAATTTTAAGTATATGACTTTTTTTTTTTTGTACTGGTCAAATTCCCCTTCTAATTTTCGGTAGTTCTAAATGGAACTTTAAAAAATTCTGTTTGGATTTATGTACTTATGTGTTTACTAAACTGCTACTGAGTTTTACATATTCACTTTACATCCAGAAGTTTTATTAACTTTTTTATTAGGTTGTGGTGGTTTGAACATAAAAGTCTTGCCATGTGCTCATTTGTTTGAATACTGTGGCACTGTTTTGAAAGGTGGTGGAACCTTTAGGAGTCTAGCTCCAAGGCCCATACTGTTCTCTCTTTTTGCTTCCTGTGCTGTAATGTGATGCCACTGCCACTTGCTGTGCCTTCCTCACCATAATATAATGGCCCCTCAGAACTGTAATATGAATTAACCCCCCTTTACTTTATAATATGTTTCTGTATTTGCTGCAAGCAAGAAAATAGTAACTGATAAAGAAAACTGGTAATGATAAATAGGGCCACTGTTTTGTTAAACCTGGTTATGTGGCTCCCAGCATTTCGAGCTGGTTTTGTGAAATATTGGGCTAGTAGAACTTTATAATGTGATAAGCAGAACTTAATTGGCCACACTGGTGAGAATCTGGAAGAACAAAATGCTGAGAAAACTGTAGACAGGGAAGGCTCATGAGGTTTCAGAGGGGAGTAAGGACTCTATTTGAACTAGGCTAGAGGCAATTTGTGTGATATTCTGGTAAATAAATGAAATGCATTCTGCTGGTGTCCTGAGAAGTTAATCAAAGTTGGATTTAAAAGCAAAGTAACATGCTCCATGAATAAAATTTCAAGGCATAACTGAGTTGAGTCTGTGGTATAGCCTCTCTTAGTTGTTCTGATTCATATGCAGAAAGAAATCAAAATGTATAGCAGATGTATATGAAAAACCTGATGGTTGACATAGAAGGAAATGTGATCAAGTTTAAAGTCCTGGCAAGCATACTACAGCTATTTCATGTGTAATTACTGAGGAGATTACCATCCTTAAAGAGAAAACTACTCCTCTGCACTGAGATAATAAGAAAAATGTGCTGAGGTTAAGACCTAACTCATTGAAGTCTCTAGACAGTAATAATGGGAACTTTTTTTAAAACAACAATGCCTGAAGGTAAAACATTGAAGGAGCTCTCGGCACTCCAAGGTCATAATACAGAGGGTTAGACTAGACAGTTGTGCCCCATGGCTTCTAGGCTTCATCTGTAGTTGGCAACAGAAACTGGCAGTATGGTCCATGAGGTAATAGTTTGGGGGAAATGAATATTCAGGCCATGTAGTATTTAAATAGGGGTTGAGAGAGTTGCATATAGGGAGTCCCTGCACAAAGCCTGAGAAGCCACTTCTCCAAGCTCTATAGGTGAGCCCTGAGTTGCAGTGGATACCATATTGGAAATGCCAGGAAATCTGCTTCAGGCTTGGAGTGGTTTCTGTTCAGAAGAAAGGATATAGGCAGCACAAACCGAGTGATAGACCTACCCAAGGCTTATGGAGACTACATGATTTCATCAGGAGTCCAGATACTAGAGTTAGGACTACACAGGTTTAGAAGAAGAAAAATAACCTAAGTACAATTTTGAAAAATTGTGTGATATGTTGCATATCTGCCATGTATCCACCTCCAGGCTTCAAATATTAGAATAGCAATCAAGTCTAACTTTACTTATTTCATCCATAGATCTTAGTAGTGTCATTGGCTCATACTTGACGCTTGGTGAGTATTTGAAATTAATGATGAAATTAACTATCTTTGGAAAATATTATGTAGTACTGTGGCTTTAATCATCAAATGAACATACATTACTATGTGCTTGTATCTGCCTAATATCAAAAATAGATAAATTTCTAGACACACACTTGCAGGTATGGGAAATTCTTCAAAAGTATACACTGACATCCATTCTCTGGCCTTCCACAGTTGACTAGCTCATGGTTCACATGTGACATATGGGCAGGGGAGGGAAGAATTACAGAAAGGTGGTATAATGCAGTGGAGAATTGCACATTTTCATTATTTGTTGGGGTCACCTTCCTCTCAATCAAGGATTATAATCAAAGAAATACAAACTTCACACCAGAACTATAGCCCATATAGGGTATTGCCTAGTAGAAATGGAAGCTAGCAGATAATGCAGAATTGGGTCAAGCAAAGATGGCTGAATCCTATTTGAATGGGCCTCAAGGTTTTCAAAATAATTAAAAAATGAGAATACCAACAAATTTTAGGGGTCAGACATTCACAGAACTTGATGCACAAGTCAGAGTTAGAGCAGCAATGATACCCATGCAACATGATGAATAACCACGTTCCTCTGGGAAGCAGTGTTTTAGAGCATAGGAGTGATACTGTGATCATTTGCTGTACATCAAAGCAGCCACAGTTCATTGCAAATCTTTATTTGAGTTAGCATTTGAAATTTCAAAATAGACTACTATTTTAATGAACTGTAGTCATTCAAAGCATTTTAGACAATCCCCAAGGTAAAAGGGATGAAAAATAAAGAGAGATTCACCGATTATGGTCCCATGCTCAACACTAAAGGAGAGTTATAACAAACCTGCTAAGGTTTGGAGAACATTGAAAATAAGGGGGCAGAAAGATTATAAGAGCCACAAGGTAGGAAAGAGGATCCTGAGGCATTACCTTTCATCCCTGTCAGAGACTGCCTTATGCATTCATAAACTCCTGGTGACTACCAACAGCTCCACTGAAGAGGACTCTTAGTGGAATGGGGGCGGAAATGAGGGCATATAAGAGGGATAACAGGAGAAGAATGGGACTAATACATGATTTGTCCATATAATGTTCCTAATTAATAAAATAAATACACCCAGAAAAAAATGACAAAATTTTATATTGTCTTAATTTGGTCCTTTCAATAGACCAGTTAGGTCACACATACTTTAAATCTTAAAACTACAATATGTGTTTTCATTTTACCTTTGAAACAGTTCTGAAAGTAAGTAGGTTACATAGGGTAAAAATAAGGTAAATTTTCAAGTTCCTCAGGTCAGGATTTAGACAAAAAAAAAGGTAAAAAATATTCAAAAAAAGGGGCCTGGGGAGATGGCTCAGAGGTTAAGGAACTTGCCTGCAAAAGCTAAGAACCTTGGTTCAATTCACCAGTATCCATGTAAAGCCAGATACACAAAGTGGCATATGTGTATGGAGCTTGTTTATGGTGGCTAGAGGCCTTGGCAAGCCCATGGTCATTCTCTCACTCTCTCTCCCACTGTCTACTTGCATATAAATAAATAAATGAAGGAATAAATAAATAAATAAATAAACATTTTTAATTTTTTTCCAAAACTTCAAAATTTTTATCAGTGAGAACTATAGCTTTAGAGGTATGCTTGAGCTATGGTTAATATGTTAGTAAAAATATACTATTGTATTTTATTTGTATAGAAACACATTAAGTAAAAAATGTCTAAAACATATGTGAAGAAAGTGGATAATATTTATGTCTAAGACAAACTTCCAAGTATAGATGCAAGACAAGAAACTTGATTTGACATCGTCTCAGTTGTTGAAGATGAGAAAGCAATTGTTTACAAAGATTACTAGTTGTCTTCTAATTAAAGAGATTCTAGCAATGTCAATCTGATTGTCAAACTGAAATAGACCAGATATTTATTTTCTCCTTGTAACTCCATATATTAATATATTATTTGATATTCTCTCTTCCTTCCTTCCTTCCTTCCTTCCTTCCTTCCTTCCTTCCTTCCTTCCTTCTTTCCCTTCCCTTTCTTCCCTCCTACCCTCCCTCCCTCCCTCCCTCCCTCCCTTCCTTCATTCCTTCCTTCTATCTCTCTCCCTTTCTTTCTTTCTTTCTTTCTTTCTTTCTTTCTTTCTGTCTGTCTGTCTGTCTGTCTGTCTTTCTTTCTTTCTTTCTTTCTTTCTTTCTTTCTTTTTGAGAAAGAAAGAGAGAGAATGGGCATGTCGGGGCTTCTAGCCACTGCAAATCACCTCAAGACAAATGTGCCACCTTGTGCATCTGGCTTAAGTTGGTCCTAGGAAATCAAACCTAGGTTCTTTGGCTTTGCAGACAAGTAACTTAACCACCAAGCAATTTCTCCAGCCCCTTCTATTTTTTAAATTGATTTTATGTAATTAAAAATTGAATTATCTTCTCCCTTGTGAAGAAAGGTCCAGAAATTTACAAAAAAAGAAACCCTGAGAAATTTTATGGAGGAGGTAGCCTATAATGTTATATTGTTGAAAAATGTGTAAGTTTTCTTCTTTAGTATGCAAAATGTTGGTTGATCCCATATGTAAAACCATGAACTTTTAAGCTTGAATACCATTTGCTAAAATGGGGATTTCCCCCCCCCCCATTTCAATAATATTTTTGTTTTCTTGATTCAATTTTGGCTAATTCCAATGTTTTATCTCTTTAGATAACCTCCTTTTGTAAAGAAATTATTACACCAATGTACAAAAACAATAAGGAAAAAAAAACAACAACTGAGTTTTCTAATTTCTAAATGCACAATTCATCAGCTGTCATAACTCAGACACATAAATCAATTCTGCCAGGCAGGTGAGATTACTTTAAGCTCAGAACTACGCATGGTCAATTAGCATGGTTCCTATGCAAAAGTGATGATTTACACATAAATTATTTCTTATTTTTCTCATATTTGACTCCGTTTATCTGGTATATGAGACTATTCTGTATGATATCTTAGCAATAGTACTTTCTCTATTGCAGCATTAGTCAAACTATATTATATGTTTGAGTTCCTTTTAAAATAACTGCCTCACTATGGTTTAAGTTCCATACAAGGACAGGCTGAATTCATCTTGCTCAGTATCATGTTTCCAGCAAATGAGCACAGAGTTTGGCAAATGCGAAGTCCTTGTTTACACATAAAGCTGAGTGAAGAAATGAAAAGTAAAGCACCCTAACAGAATAATGGAAAATATTAAATGAACATGAATATACTTTTTAGGGAATATTTAAAAAAATGTTTCTCTTATAATCAGATCCTTTCCTCATTATAAACATGAGTAAATATAGAAAATAATTGGGAAACTAAGTTAGGGTGAATACATATGACAGAAGGAAGAGTTTGTACCATAGTGATCTAAACAAAACCAGCAGTAGATTTTGGCATGATTATAGTCTTGAGAACAGATGAACATGTTTGAATTGAGTTTCTCATATTTTTCTTATTTAATGAATATAGTTAAATCATCATGCTTGTTTTAGTGAATATTAAATTCAATACATTAAATATTGTTATTAGTTTTGAAATAATGTACTAAAATTGAAATTTATTTTATTGCTTTAAGACAAAGTTCTATTGTACCTACAAAACTTAGTCAATATGTTATTAAATTATAGACATTTTGAAGTTAATATAGGTTGAGTTTTAAAAGTCAATTATACACCATAGCAATTAGAAAATTAATAATCAGGGTGAAAATAGTTTATTATGATTCAAATATTTCTTCATTTACTAATATTGTAAAACTTTCAAATAAAATAAAATTTCATTAAATGCTAAACTGAAACTGACCAAATTGAATAAGAAACTTAACATTAGGTTGATTGTGAGGGAATACAACATTTTAATTCAATTTTGTGTTTTTAAAAGCTCATGATAAGCATCAGAAAACAAACAAATGTAACATAGGGGAAAGATGTCCCTCCATACAACAAAAACATAAGTAGACCCTTGGCAACTAAACTATAATGACTATGTTAGTCAGTAAAGTGGTTGCTTTCTAAGTGTAAGGACCTGAATTTGATTCCCAGAATCTATGTACAAAAGCCTGGCATAGTGGTGGCTGCCTATAATTCCAGAACTGTTGAGGTGGAGACAGAAGGATCCCTGGGACATTGCCAGAGAGTCTAGCCTATGTGGCAAGCTCCAGTCCAGTGTGAGGCATAATCTCTACTAAAGGTAGACAGTGTTTTTGAAGAACAGCAACTGAGCTTATCCTCTGGCCTCCACATTCATGTGCACACACGTGCACATGTACCTGCATAGGCACAAACATTTGCACACATGCACATACACACAAATGACAATATGTTCAAAATGTATGGAATTGGGACCAAAATGTGAGGGAAAGAACATTTAGAAGTGGCAAATTTCTCTTGTATCCTTAAAATAACTCTATTTTTAGAAGAGTTCCATGTTCATAACACTAGCAGGAAGTAAAGAGAATATTGTTGTACCCTAACCCTCACACATTTTATTAGCCTTCCCCATTATCCATACCCTGCAAGAGTTTCACCTTTAATGAAACACATATTGCTACCACTCAAAGACCATAGTTTGCTTCAGAGTTCAGTCTTGGTGCTGTACTCTCTGTGGGGCTGGACTATTATGCCATGATATGCACAGAGAATTATGGCATCATACAGTGGAGGTTCATTGTCCTAACATGTGCCTACCTCTTCCCATGCACTGCTCCCTTCCTGTCTGCTGTGCTGTGTCGTGGAGATAAAACTTTACCCAGCACTCAAAAGAATTGAACTATCAAGCCATGAAAACACATGGAGGAGGCCTGGCTGCATATTAATAAGAGTAAAGCACCATCTGAGAAGTCTGATACTGTATGGTTGCAACTGTATGACATTCTCTTCAGTTTTGCTAAAGTCATTTTTTGTGTGATAGCTTTGAAAGGATTTCCACACACCATCTTCCAGTCTTCTCTGTGAATGTGGCCCGGTGTGAGATTGAGGATGAGAGTTTACTCTTACCTTATTCCAACATTTCTCTTCTGTCTTTCATAATGTGAACATTTAAGTATACTACCTGAAATAACAATTTTGGTATTTAAATGTACTTATTTTCTATACAGCAAGGCCTGACAATGTGAGCCACTGTTTCTTCTGGCATTCAAGGAGTCAAAAAGCACTTTCAGTGCTGCTTTGGGAAATGGTACACTGAGCCCGGAGTAAAAAATTTCCAATGGATTTCTAAAAGATGAAAAACTATAAAATCACAGATTATGAAATTTTCTTACAGATACTTGCCTCTACATCTGCTAAAACTTAGATAAAGCCAAAATATGTGAAATTATAGTTTGAAGTATGTAAATATCCTAAGAACAGAGGGGCTTGAAGTCATTGCTCAGTCTTTAATGTTGTCTTATCAACTTTGTGGAAGTATGTAATTTCCTAGGGAAATTGAAAAGAGTTGCAAATCAACATAGGTGTAAAGTTTAAGAAATCAGTAGAACAATAGTGATTGCATGGAAGAGGAAATTTTTAGACAGTTAAACATATAAACTGTAATAGGAAGCTCCAGATGGATTAACAGATGAGCCTTTTGGTAATTTCAATGAACTTTAAGGATGAAGTTTAGCTGAAAGGGCAAGACAAGATTTGTTGCAGAATAATGTGCATAGTGTCAGCTAACGTGCTGCTCAGAGGACTCTGTAAGACATCAGGGTTCCTGAGTCTTTGTGTGTGCATGTGCTCATATGTTGCAGATCTATGTGTATATGAGTCAGTGTGCATGTACACATGTATGCATGTGCGCAACTAGACCAGAGGACAATTTTGGGTATTGTTCCATCATTTTTTTTTAATGCATATGTGTGGAGTCAAGAGGACAGGCTCAGATGTTATTCAGAAATGCCATCCACCCATTTTTTGAGGCAGGGTCTTCTTATTGGCCTGGAGGCTGCCAGTTTGGCTAGACTGACAAGCTAGTGAGCCCAAGAAATTCACTGTCTCTTCAGTGTGGGATCATAAGCACATATCACCTTGCTCATCTGTTTTTGCATGAATTTTGGAGATCAAACTCAGGCCCTCATGCTTACAAGACAAGAACTATACTTGCTGAGCTATTTTACAACACTTTTTAGGGTCCTTTGGTGCTTTGATTCAGTCCAAGGTAGAGAGAATCCTGACTAGAAACTACAAGTATGTGACCTTTGTTTCCTAGAGTAAGTTTCCTGATACATAGGAAAGTTGCATAGTTGTTTCTTCATTTTGTTTGTTAGTTTTTGAAACATGGACTCATGTATTCCATACTTGTCTCAACTTCACTATGTAGTTGAGGATAACATTGCACTTCTGAACCTCCTGCCTCCTCCTCCCAAGTTTTAGAATCACAGGTGAGTGTCACTACCTCTAATTGGTTGGCTTATGGGTTGCTAGGGCTAGAACCCAAGGCTTTATATATGCTAAGCAAGAACTGTACCCACTGAGCTATGCTTCTTGCTCAAGTTGAACAATATTTAAAATAGTTAAGTTAACATACACTGGAAGGGAAAGAATTTAGAGTCCTGTATACCTCAAATCTTCTAAGGTAGAAAGAACACTGAAAAACTGAAATAATCAATGGTTTACGTATATCATTTCTTATGCTAGGCATAGTATGATCTATAGGATGGAGCCAAATGCCAAAATGGTAGTACCATGAGCCACAGAGAACAACTCTCAGAAAGCAAGTCTCAGCTGTAATCAAGGAACTGAATAATGTGTCTAACTAGTTTCTTGAATTACTATGGGCCAGTGACCGTTACTTGCCTTTTCCTTCACTCCACCTGTTAAGTGGAAGTGTATGCTTAGTTCCTTAATCAGTATACTTAGCATGTGAGAAAAGGGAAGAGACTTGGATATTAATTCTAAGGATTTTAGTTCAAGAGTCACTACTCCTAAGGACGTTGAACTACATTTGTGTGTGAGCTTGATCATGAAGGCAGAGCATACAAAGGTGAATTTTGGAGTCTAGGAAGATTAAGTATATTTTGCTAAATACACTTATTTTGGGAGTAGAGTATAAATAATTGTGGGCAAAAGGCAGTATATTATTTAGCTGTTTATCAGTATGATGATATACTGGATAGGAGTTTCATTTAAATTACATTAATGGTTTCAAGGTCATAGCATCTGTCTCAGTTCAGTTCTTGAGAAGAGGACCTTAGTGACCACAGCATACCCTGCAAGACCTTCATCAGGGAGCCAAAGAGCTATTAGGGTGGCAGACTAGGACTTTTATAGCAAACTTCTAGTGAGAACTAACTAGAGTCCCATAAGAAATAATTTTATCAAAGGAGAGATAATTTGTTACTTTTTATTGTATGCCTTCAATGGACAGAACAACATCCCATTAGGCCCCACCCCTGAAAGGTTCCTTAATTTCCCAATTCTGTTACCCTGGAGATGGGAACTTGTGAGGGAAAACCAAACCAAGTCCAAACAATAACAGGTAGAGAAGGACAGTAGGACTGGCTATGCCTTAGTCACCTCCCCGCTGAAAAGCCAGGTTGCTCACCTTTTCTTTGAAGCTGAGTGCATGCAATGACTAAATAAATGAAAGAAGCAATTCCGTCAGGTCTGGGTTAAGGTTTGTTTCCTGGCTACTTCTACTTTTGTACCTTTAATAGAATTTGAATTGCAATGAGGGATGTGCACACTGCAGCCGAGAAACGCTGCGATGCCATGAGTAGTGGAAAGACTGTAGACAAGGTCAGCCCAGTTATGACAGGGTCCCCATCGGGTCTTCAGAGGACACTGGCCTACACCACAATTAGAAGGCACCCACCTGGAAGAACAAGTCTAAGAACTCAAATATAGACATACAGAAACAGTGCCTGTTTTCCACACTTGACTTTCTTGGTGCTTTGTTCTACAAGAATGAATAATTGCCATCCTAGATATCACCATTATTATTTAACACTGAAAACTTCTCCCCAATACAAATGGTCAAGTGAAAGTTATAGTGGATATCAAAATGGGAAAGAAAATATGAAATCTATATGGAGGAAAATTATACTTGTGTACTTTTTATTATTTCTATTTATTTTTAAAGGGGGTGGGGAGAGCATATATGTATGAGAGGCAGTGAGAATGAGTGACAGGCCCCTTGGCACTGCAAATGAACTCTGGTAGCATGCACCACTTTGTGTATTATGTGGGTGCTGGGGAATCAAACCCAAGATGTCAGGCTTTTAAACAAGTGCCTTTAATCACTGAGCCACCTCTCCAGTCCCACAGTTGTGTTTTATGTTCACAAAAATTTCATCATTTCACTTTTAAATGCCCACTCTTAAAGGAATTACTAAATAAAGGCTCATTTGTCATTTAAGTGGAATGCAATATACCTTCTTATGTAGAGAAGGTTTTTATTTTAGATAAAGAATAAGTCAAAGGTACATTCAAGATATGTAAAAAAGAAATAGAAAATTATAAAAACAGCATTCTACTTGAATAAAATGTACATATAATATTAATATGAATGTTATGTTTCCAGAAAGGTTAATGATGAATAGTTTCACTCATGGAGCACTATTAATTTATGATTGATCCCCTTTGGCTTTTTATTTCATTTTCCTTTTCATCTATGTTCTTTCCCTCTCCCTAACCTCACTATATTCTCATTCATTCCCAACTCCTACTTATTTAATTTATAACAGTGCTAAAATGCCTTCTGGATTCTTCCTTCACTCTTATATTTTCCAACTTACTCCAATTTATGAATAGCTATATTCATGATTTTATCCTCTTACGTAATTTAATTATTTGTAAGTTTCATATTTAGCTATTTCTGTACCACTTTACATGGATACTTCCAACTTTTTACTAGTGAAATAATGCAGCAATGATCACTCTCTTAGTGACACACTTCCAATGCCTGGAGAAGCCTTTGCCAGTGTACTGGGAGAGTGAGAGTGTGAGACTGAAGTGCCATTCATATCTCATCAATGCTTCCAAAGACTACAGAGTGTGTAACAGGGGCCATGGGCATCAGTAGTGCTGAAGGGAGTACTATAATCATTACAGCCTGGACCAGCTTTGCCTCACTTAAGTTTTGCTCATATGATAGTATAAACATATTAAGATGTTCGATGTTTCTTCATTGATTTTTATGTTGCTTCTGTCACATAGTCCCTTCCAATGTGTCACCCCAGCTTCTGTTCTCTGTGAGAGTTTAGTCTGTTATTGTGGCTATAACTGCTACTAGAACATTGTTGATCTCTTCATATTGATAAACTGACACACTGATCAACTTCCTGCACTAATTCCATATTTATCTTAGCTACCAAAATGTTTTCATATTGATTTTATTATTGTACAGATAAATTTCTAAAACTAGTATCAGAATACATAAAATTTATGAGTAAGTTGGAAATTCATAATTTATAGTAGTCAATTTTTCAGTTATAAAACATATCTAATTTGTTTACATTTTATGCCCTATAAAACATTTTGAAATTTTCTACATAACTTTTTATACACATGTGGCTATGTTAATTCCTGTGTACACTTTTTTAGTAGTACAACAAATTTTACCCAATTGTCTCTGTCACTATATTCTTTCTACTTTCTAGTAGCATAAAGCTATTTATCTTTGATCTTTTGTGTTTGGTATCTTTCTGAACATTAATTTAAACATTGTTTCTCTATATCTTTTATGTAAAATAGCATAGCAACAGAAATTAATGTAGCTTTCTTTTTCTCATCCAATGTTTCTGTTCCTTTCCATCTTTTCTATAATTGACTTGGCTAGATATTTAGCGCCAAGTTGAATAAAAGGATATGCAGTGAACATCTGCTTTTCTAATTATAGTAGGGGATAAAGGTTAGAATTATACAAAGTATACATTAGTTGTGTGTATTGTTCAATAATCTTACATGTTAAGAGATTTCTTACTTTTGGTTTCTAAGAAATTTTAAAATACATAGGTATAGATACTTTAACAATAATCTTCAGCTACCTTTACTTAATTCTTTACACAATTTTGTAACAGTATCTCACCCTTAAAAACTTATCTATCATAATTCCTCCATTTGAAAATAATTGATTAGATTTTAATAAATTGAAATTTTCAGGCAAGTAGTATATGTGAAATTTTGCAACATTGTTTCTAATTAAAAATAATTTTTATTAACTGAACTACTGTAAAAATGTTATCACTGAGCTAATCTAGCCTTATAAATAAAGCCTTATTTTGTGCTACTAATGCATCTTCCTGGTTTATTATACATATTTTTCATTATCATCTGATAGTATAAATAAACATATTTAAATATTCAAATTTTCAAAACCACTATTAGGCTTTAAAGTATATGATAATATCATCCTGTTTTAACTTCCTATAAACATGAATTCTTGCTTCTAAATATTTTGATATTATCTCTTTCATTCCTTGCACTTAGTTCAAGGTCACAAACTTGAACTTTGTCCTGTGTCTAGCAAAGAGGAAGAGAAGATGTGCTTCATAAAAAATTATAATCTGAATTGTCAATTGAAATTCTTTTCCCTTTCAATTTTAAGTAAATCTTAATTATACTTCAAGGTATAAATTATGCATTGTACACAAGGCATATTCCATATAAATACTTTAAGATATTTTGGACTCAGACTCTTCTCATGTTTCTTCCATGTGTTTCAAGGTGTAGATTTATGGTTACTGTGTTACTCATGAATTTTAACATGCACTCTAATGAGTACTGTTCCTTTATCCATATTCATATTTAGTTTTTCCCACACTAGTGCAAGGGAAATCAGACAAATTTGTAATTTATACAACCTTGAACATTCAATTAAAACTATTCATATGTCAAAATAAACTGCATTGTTAGTCTCCATGTCATTGTTTAGCTCTTATTGGCTTCATAAGACACAAAGCAAATGATTTACTTGAGTGAATCGTTAATTAGACAGAGCTCAGGCACTATATATTTTTCTTATATATTTGCGAGAGAGAAACACAGAGAGAAAGATACGGATATATATATGAAAGATATATATATTTATGGAAAGAGAGAGAGAGAGAGAATAGGTGCAGCAGGTCCTCCAGACACTGCAAACCAACTCCAGATGCATGTGCATATGGCTTATGTGGGTTCTGGGGACTCGAGCCTCAAACCAGGGTCCCTAGGTTTTACAAGCAAGCACTTAACCACTAAGCCATTTCTCCAGCCCTCAGGCCCTATATTCAAAGAACACTTTTGCTAGTAGGAGCATTACTGTGTGTGTACATGTGCATATGTTCATAATAGGTTTCTTGTATTTGCTAAAGAGAACAGGTCTTTTAAAGAGATAATAACTTCCAGATCATAATTTCATTTTTCTTTAAGGCTAAAACTCCATTGTATATATGTATCACCTGTTTATTATCCATTCCTCAGTTTATGGACATCTAGGCTGATTCTATTCCCTTGCTATTGTGAATAGAGCAGCAATAAATGTAGATGAGCAAACACCACTTTCATAAAGTATAGAATCCTTATGGTATATACCCAGGAATGCTATCTCTGGGTCATATGTTATATTTACTTTAAAGTTTTTGAGAAACATCCATTCTGATTTCCATAATGCCTATACCAGTTTACATGCCCACCAATGACCAAGGGCTCCTCATTCCAAACCGTCTTTACCAGCTTTTATTGTCATTACGCTTTTTTTGATGATAGCCTTTTTGACTGAAATGAGATGGAATGTTAAAGTAGTACTATTTTGCATTTTTCTGATGACTGAAAGATATTGAACATTTAAAAAATATTTACTATCCATTCATATTCCTTCTTTTGAGAACTCTCTATTTAGTTCTTGGCTATTTGAGTGAAATACCTCCATAGGTTCATGTATTTTGAATACTTGGTTCCATGCTGTTGGCAATTTGAGAAAGTCGTGAGGTCTTTGACCGGTGGAGCCTTGTGGGAGGAAGTATGTTGTTAGGGCCGGACATCAGGATGATATAGCCCAGCTGCAAGCCCAGTACTTAGCTCATTCTTTCTGCTTCCTCTCAGCTGATATGATACTCCAGCTCTCTGCTCATGCCATGCTTTCCCTGCATGATGAAACTTCCCCTTGAGACTGTAAGCTGAAATAAACCTTTTCCTACCATAAGCTACTCTGGTCTGATTTTTATTTTTAGAGAAAGCGCATGCCCACGAGGGTGGGGGGGAGGAGAATTGGTATGCCAGGGACTTAGTTGCTGCAATCAAACTTATTTGATCTTGTTCTTCCCTAACCTCTGTATGTCTTGCTTAAGTTGGATCTGGAGAGTTGAACGTGGGTCCTTAGATTTCGCAGGCAAGTTACCCAACCGCTAAGCCATCTCTCCAGCCTGGGTTGTTTATATTTACTCCTTTGAGTTCTCTATATATTCAAGATGTTAATATTTTTGTCCAATATATAGCTGGTGAATATGCTCTCTCCTGTAGGTTACCTCAAGTGCTACTTATACTAAGTAAGGTAAACGGGGTTCAGAAAGAAAATCACTACATCTTCCCTTTCATACACAGTTCCTAACTTTGAAGTTGAATATTTGTAGGGAAGTTCAAGTGAAATACAGCGAGGCCTGGGAGCTAGAAAGGAGTAATGTGTGTTGGAGGGGGTGGCGAGGAGTGAGGTAAAGCTTATGGGGAGCTAATATTGATATGTGAGTAAGGGAATGGAGGGGAGAGAGGTTTAATTAAAACTAAGAACATTACAAGAAAGCTACAAGGTAACCCACTTCTTTGTTAACTAATTAAAAGTTATAATTATGATTTAAAAGAAAAATTTAGGGAGAGACACAGAGAGAGAGAGGAGAGAGAGAAACACAAATCTCCTTGTTGACATGAACAATGCTGCTTTCTGAAGACATGGTTGTAGGAAAACCCCAGCTGCATGGTGGTATACCTTCCAGTTATTTGTTTGTCAGGGAGACTCTTGAGTTTCCCAAAATAATACAGGCTCTTGTGAAAGTTCTTTTTTTTTCCCACTAGAACTAGATGGCAAGACCCTGTTGTTGAAGACACCACATGCTTCAATAGTGGGACACAGAACAATCAAACTGGAACTGAGCTGGAAGCCTCCTTTCTTCTTGCAAACTGTCATAGTGTGGGAAAGTGCTATGAATGCTAATGCAGAAGAGTCAGAAATAGTCTTACCCAATGATGGATTATCTCCACTTGTTGTACAACTGATCAGACAGGCAAGGCATACCTCCTTGTTCAATAGTGGCATAACTGTTATGGGGTTAACCCCTCATCATTTGATTAGATCTGAGGTCTGCTCAATGAGAAGGAATCCATGCGTAGTATTATAAACTAAGTCAAAAGCCAAGGGCTAAGAATGTCATAGATCTTAGAGTGTGCAGGGAGCCACTACTGTGTTTGATTGAATGGATATAATATGGTCATCAAATTACCCCCTAAAACTCATTTTATATTAATTCTTACACCCTGTTGTTACTCTCATTGTTGACCAGAAAGGCAGGAGATACTGAGGAGACGCAAAACTCACCAAAGGGCTGAGAATAAATGGCTGTTGAGTGATCAGTGATAAATAACACATCTATATCATGCCCTACTAATATCTGAGAACATTGTAGAAGAGGGAGCAGAAAGCATATAAGAGTGAAAGTGTAAGAAGGGGTACTTTAGGACGGTGTCCTTTAGACATGTAGTGATCGTTGTATTCGTGACCTCATAGCAGCTATTGGCTTTCATTAACTCCATAAGACCTGCACAATGCTGAGCCCAGCAACATTTCTACAAAGATGATGGAGGAGTGCAAAAGAAGATATCACAATAGAAGAGGAACTAGTGGGAAAGAATAAGAGGTTCAGGGAATGGGGTAGAGGAGCAGGGGCAAAGGAAGATAATAGGAGGGGATTATGATCAAATTACAGTATGTTCATGTGTGAAAGTTCTCAATAAAAAGAAAAAAGTAGTATTTTCAAAAGTAAACTCTTATATAACTAAGCTTTCAAAGGTTTTTATGTGATATTCATGAATCTGTAATATGCTATAAAATTGCTCACAGTTAAAATGAAGCAAACGCATGGAATACATATTAGTACAGTAGTTGAGTGATTTACTTTCTTAAAATCCTCTAAGGTGAATACATCCATACAAAAGTATCAACTGGTAATAGCAGTTCCGTTTCTGAAAAAAAAAACATGGAAATTACTACTAATAATTGTACATTGCATCCTGGAGGGCAAGTTAAACAACCCCTTTAAAGTGCCTTGGAGATCCCTTTTGCACTACCTGGTTGTAAAAATTTACTCATTTAATATCCTTTCTTTGCTGAATGGTTTTAAAAAATTCATGTGTTTTTTCTATCTACAAAGCTTACTGCACTGAGTCTGCCATAAGATTTTATACATTATAATCTTTCAGAAATCCCATCATCTCTAAAATTGAAAATAATATCACTTTCCAGTAATACTGCCATTCTAAATAACACAGGGAGTTTTACACACTTAGACCATACTCAAAAGTAACTGGATATTAACTTGCTTATGTCAGAACATCTATGACTTCTAAACATTTTAAGTAAGTTCTCATAATATCCAAGTTTTTAGATAGAAGAGAAACAATTGATTCAAGGGACATAAGTTTAAGTTAGTACAACTGAAGATGATCCCAGAGTCTGTTTGAAGAGAGGTTTATGTAAGTATGATTGGGTTTAAATGCGAACAGCCATTTAAGAGGCTGCTTAAATCTTCAAATGACACATTGACATTTGCATAATTTGTACAAATACTTATTTAATACTACCTGGCAACTTTTTTGTGTGTTATAACTTGGGTCAGAAAAACATACTATAGTTACCAATGGAATCTGAACTAATGCTCTGCAAGTTAAACATATTGCTTCTATTTCAACAGGTATTTCCACCAAAACTCTGTGAATGATGCTGTTGGTTTGATAGAACACATACAAATTGATCCTCAGTAATGGACTAGGATGCTGATTTCCACACACTCACAATACAGTGTATTGTCTCATGTGAGACCTCACAAATTTCTGTAGTTATTAGTAGGTGCTCAGTACTGTTTTCAGGCTAAATTGACATATACACTTGATACAATTTGATACAGATAGGATAGGAACCTACTGAAATACGAACCCTAGGAATCTTTTATATATGTCACAAACAGAGATGACACAGGAATGTAGACTGCACTAATGTGTATAGATTGATGAGCAAAGAATATTATTTCAGTGCATGTGGTACTGACATAAGGTTTACCCTAAAAAGGCTCAGGCTTACTGTTTTTAAATTTTATTCATTAGTTTTATACTCAGTGAATACAGTCAAGTTGGTACCATTGTTAGGCTCATCCATGTCCTACCTCCTCCCCCTGGCCCCTCCTTATTGAGGTATATGGGTCATGCATTGTGGAGTTAGCCCACAATTATGGATAGGAGAAATGTCTCTATGTATCATGACCCAATGTGTAGCTCTGACATTCTTTCTGTCCCCTCTTCTGCAAAATTTCCCTGAGCCATGTTGTGTTCATTTTTGGTCTGCTTCAGTGATGAGGTGTTGGGAGCCTCTGTGTCTCTGGATATCTGATTTGGTAGGAGTTGATTGTTCTCTGTGCCAATATCCTTCACCCTTGTGCTGGTACCCAGTTCACCAAGAAAACAGCACCCTTGCTTGTTTTGCCGATTATTCTTAGTTTCAGCTGTGGCCCTTATGAGGTACAATGGGGTGGATCTCACCTTAGGATCTGCATCTATCTGAAAAAGAGAAGCAGATTCTCCAACAGCTTACTTTTTCATTATCTGAATTACTTTTATTCCAACAGAGCAACAAAAAGATGAAGGGTATGGGAACAGAAAGACCTTATTATACTTTCGATCAAACTAATTCATCAGGGCTGGAGAGATGGCTTAGTGGTTAAGGCACTTTCCTGCCAAGCCTAAGGACTCATGTTCAAGTCTTCAGCTACCACGTATGCCAGACACACAGTTATACAAGCATGCAAGGTTACAGATGTGAACAAGGGGGCACACATGTCTGGAGTTTGTACAGTGGCTGCATGCCCTGGTGTGCCAATTCTCTCTCTCTCTGTGTCTCTCTCATAAAAAGGCCAGTCTACTGAACTTGCTTCAAAAGATAAAACAAAAAGCTAATTCATCAAACAATAACAAATCCAGTTAGTATATAAATAAGCTCAGTTTTAGGGTGATTGAATTACATAATTGTCACAAATATTTAAATGAAGTACGTATACAATTTCCTTCCTATTTCAGGAAAGGTAAAGCATTCAAACTTTCATAGATCATTATTAGCTATTACAATTGTTCCATTATTTTTTCTTCATATGGTATATGATGTTGTACAGGATTTTATTTGGATGTCAGTCTGATTTGGTGGCATATCTGCTCCACATTTGCCAGTTTCCCATGGTGTAACCTTAAAGAGGAGTGGTTAAGCTGAATCCACCTTCATTTACATTACTTCAGCAGGTAGGGTAAATTGTGTGTTTTAAATTTCCTGTTTCATATAAGCAAAAATGATCTGGCAGGTGATATAGATTCATATTTCTCTGTGAATGTGTGTTGTGTTCACTGGGAGATAATTATATTTTCATCTGAACCCTTTCAGCATAGGTATTGTTATACTATAATATGCTATGCTTTTCTATTATTTATTTCATTGTAATTTAATATAAGTTCTGACTGTGCTTCAGTCTGGGAAGATTCCCAAATGTTTGGATTTCATATCTAGTGTAGTTACTGCTTAATATGGAAATGACTCAATTTTTATTCTCTTAAACATTTATATTCAAAATCTTCAACCAAACAGAAGCAGTAAACATTCAGTATTTCTTCCACAGTGTTTGAAAGTATTTATGGATGTATTTATTTAGTAAAAAATGTATCCTTTCATAACAATTTGGTACATGTTTAGAAAGCAAATAATGGCAAGTACATGTTTTATTTCTTTATTCTGGATGTGGTGTGGTGTGTGTGTGTGTATTTCTGGGCTCGTGTGTGTGGGCACACATATGTGCATATGTTTGTGGAGGCCAGAAGGCAATTTCAGATAGTGTTCTTCCCATATATTGTCCACACATTTTTTTTTTAAACAAAATCTCTCAACAAGTAGGCCAGAAAGCCCCAGCCATCCACTTATCTCCACCTTTCAAGCACTGGGCTATAATCATGAAGTCACCATAGCTATTTTTACTTAAACTTATTTTTATGTGGATTCTGGGGATCAAACCAAAGTCCTCATGCTTGCAAGGTAGGTACTTTACTGATTGATCCCTCTCCCCACCTTCTTTGACTCTTTTTGTAAAATCTCTTTATATCACTATTTTATAAATTCAAAACATAGAAGGGTAATGTTGAAATAATAGACAAAACCTACCTAAATGTTTTAAAGGGTAAAAATAAATCAAATTATTGCCATCACATTTGCACGAAAAAGGCAATAAAGATAGGAGTAGAGTTTAACATATCGTTGAAGTTACTTTTTGTTGCTGGACAAAAATCAGACCAGAATCAGCTTAAGGGAGGAAAGAGTTCATTTCAGGCTTACAGAACCCAGGAGAAACACACCATCAGTGGAGGAAGAAGCTGCCTAACTTCCATAGATCCATAGCAAGGAGAACACCAGAGCTCAAACTCAGCAACATTAAGTTAAATAAAACAGAAATTTGGTACCAGAGAAGTGAGGTCTTCACACTAGAAAGCAGACGGTATGGCCTTTTGGACGTGGGAGGAATGTGGAAGGATTTGAAACCTTAGCCTAAGAGATGCCCTGCAGTGTTAGAAACAGTTTTATGGAACATTCCAGTCAGGTTTAAAAGAACTAAATGCAGAAATAACTGTGCAAGTTTGGCTTATGAAGGGAAGAAAGAGTTTTGTCTCAGCTAGGATAGAAGGACTTTGTATATGAGGCTTTCTGGATTCTTCCTGTGTCATGAGAACATGAGCAGGGTTGAGCTTAGAAGAAACAGACTGGTGTGAGCAAAAGGATCTGGCACCATGGCAGTTTGAACATACGACCCACAATAGACTCATAGGTTTTATTAAAGCTTGTCTCCAGCTGCCTGGCTGAAGGAGGTGTCACTGGAGGGGGCTGCAGATCCTAGGGTCCAGCTCTAAGGTGTTACTTGGGGGAATCTGATTTCCAGGCAAAGGTATAAGAGAGCAGTCTGAGTTCTGCCTGTGTCCCTGATGCTTGCTGTGCTTGCTAGTCCCTTGCTGTTTTGGTGCCCCTTGGTGCTTGCTTGTGGTGCTGGATGTATGGTTGTGTCTCTGCTTGGATCTATGAAAGGGGGGCAATTTTTTCCACCATCAATGGAATATTCCCTGTATCTGTAAGCTTCAAATAAATCCCTTCCTCTCATAAAATGTGTCTGGTTTGGAAGTTAATCCCAGAAATGTGGTGCTGACTAAACAGAAATCAGTACCAGAGAGTTGGGGGTTATTGTTGCATGATGAATCTGACCATGTAGACTTAGGTTTTTTGGGAATTTTGTGCTGGAGTAATGGGACAGAACTTGGTACCTGCAACTAAAGACGCCTTCCAGAGAGGTAAGCAAAGTTTCATGGATAGTGAGAGTTTGAGGCTACTTGAGAGAATTGTATTTGGAGGCTTTGTTTATGTACTATCAAAGGAGAAGGAAAGACCACAGACAACTTTGTTCAGACTGGCCAGCTGGCATAAGGGCTGGTGATGTTCTTCTGCCCAAGCCCTAAGAGTGTGATCAAGGTTGAATTTGAAAACGTAATGGACTTATGTGCTTCATTGAAAATATAGAACTGTGATATATAAGATTTAAAGTTGGAAAAAATCAAACAAGTTTAAAATTACTGTCTCTGAGACTGGTTACTAAAACTTCTGTTGTTGAGGAGATATTACCATGACTAAGGATGGTCAAAATGCTTTACATTGAAACTATGGAAAGAATTCTAGAGGTGATTCCACACCAGAAAAGAATGAATAGTAGAAATGCAAACTCTTCTAAACTGAGATGGTTGAAAGGAAGGAACCTACTCTTCAAGGTCACAATTTGCACCATCCTTGGATTAAGAAAACAGTTGTGTCCTGCATACCTAGTATTGGATTCAGAAGCATGAAAAATGCACAGAATGGGTCATGATGTGCACATTGTTCCAGGAACTGCTGCTGAGACATGCATATGAGGCAGGGCATACAGTCTCTGGTAGAGAGGAGTGAGACCGTTGGAAGATGGACCGAGATTTGCAATGGAGACCTGAAGAGATTTTAGATATACCAGAAGTATAAAAAGTTACCATGGAACACTCTTGGCTTGGAATGGAAGTTTTGCCTGGCTCTTCAGTTCAGATGGAGGGGCAGAATTGGAAAATCTAGACTTGTCACTGGTTATGCATACCAGACGGAACTGAAGGTATTTGATGTTTACCTGAGGGTTATTGATTTTTGCATTGATAAGGTCTCTCCTTGTTATGACTTATAGCAAATGGAATGTTTACTCTCTATGCCGTTATATGTTCAAAGTGTGTAACTAGTTTGATTTTACAGGACTCACAGTTAAGGGACAGACTTAAATCTCAGATGGACTTGGGACTTTGGAATAATCTTAAATTGGTGAAAACTATGGGGAACTTTTAATTTGGACTGAATAGAATTTTGAATGTGAGATATTCATTAGTCTATTGGAGGACAGGGATGGGAATGTGGCAGTTTGAATCTATGTCTCCCAGTGGACTCACATGTTTTGTTAAAGCTTGTCTCCAGCTGCCTTGCTGGAGGAGATGTCACTCAGGGCAGATCTTGTGGTCCAGTCCTAAGGTGTTATGGATGGGGGGGGCAGAATCTTATTTATAGGCAAAGGTCTAACAGAGTAGTCTAAGTTCTGCCTGGGTCCCTGCTGCTTGCTAACACCCTGCCATTTTGCGGCTTGGATCTATGAGAGGGGAGCAGCTTCTTTCACCATCAATGGAACTTCATCTGGTTGTGTAAGCTTCAAATAAATCCCTTTCTCCCATAACCTGTATTGGGATTGGAGGTTCATCCCAGCATTGTGGATCTGACTATAATAGGCACAGAGGAAAAAAAAAAATGGAAGTTTTGGGCCCAAACTTTTGCCAGGGCAGCTGTAATTGTTTGAGAAATTACACTTATTGAGATTGGGCCAGCTGATCTGTAGTGGGACAGCAGGTCGAATGCTGACTCTTTTGAAAGACAGGGAACTGAATGCTGAAGCAGTGTGCTGCTCTTCAAAGTTGGATTTGTTTGTCCCTGGAATAACAGATTTGGTAGCCTAGATAATACTATGAGAATGTAAAATTCAGGAAAGAAAGAGTTATTGGTTATGCAATTTTGTTTTTGAAATGGCCACTGGACAAGGTGAGCCAGGGTTTTTGGTATCCATGCATGGCAGCCCAATGTAACCATGAGGAATGAACTGTGAATTATAGTAGAGACCCTATGATGTCTGGAAAAGCAAGGACTCTAACATAGCTGTCAAGTAGAGCTGTTGGCTTGTGATGGATTATTCCCAGGGCTGTGGACAGCCCAGCTGAAGAGGTGGAATTGGAACCTCAGAGACTTCATTGTGGATCTCAGGTAGAAACTCGCTGCAAGATTTGATTTTTGCCCTGTTTGTTTTAGGTTGTGATTTGCTTCAATCTTCTCTTGCAGTTCCATGTTTTGTAGTGTGAATGTTTACTCTGTGACATTATGTATTTTTACATAAGGTTTTATAAGCTCATAGTTAAGAGACCTTGGACTATAGGGATGTTTGAACAGTGCTTGTATTATTAAAACTATTGAGACTTTTAAACTTGGACCAAATGCATTGCTCCTCACATAATGATGGCCACCACTTTATGGGAGCCAGGAGTGGAAGGTGGTGTTTTGAATCAGATGTGCCCCATAACCTCATGTGTTCTGAGTGCTTTGTTCCAATGATGGTGGCAGTTTGTGAGGTGGAGCCATGCTGCAGGAGTGTGTTGTTGGGGTTAGGCTTTGGGGTTGGATAGTCAAGTCTCCATTGCCTGAGTTCAGCTCTTTATTCTTCTGCTACTTTCTTCCTATGGATGGCAAGGAGTGATGCCCTATCCTTGGCCCATGCCATGTTCTCCCCTGACATCAAGGAGCATCCCGTCAAGACTATAAGCCAAGATAAATACTTTTCTACCATCAGCTGCTTTTAGTTGGGTGTTCCGTCCCAGTAATGTGAGGGCAATTACAACATGGACATTAAAGTATTTGTTTCTTTAAAAAAATTTACTTATTTGCAAGTAGAGAGAGATAGAGAGGAGAGAGAGAGAGAGAGAGAGAGAGAGAGAGAGAGAGAGAGAGAGAGAGAGAGAGAATGGGAATGCCAGGGTCTCTAGCCACTGCAAATGACTTCCAGAAGCATGTGCCACTGTGCATATGGCTTAATATGGGTACTGGGGAATTGAACCCAGGTTATTAGTCTTTTCAGACAAGTGCCTTAACTACTGTGGATCTCTCCAGCACAATCAAGTATCTCTTAATCATTCAATATTCTTCTACTCTTCTAGATTTGAAAATATAATATATCATCTACTTTCAACAAGTAATAATGCTGTCTGCTACTCCTATATATTATAGCAATGATTGAAGTCTCTGTACCAATAAGTTATTTACGAGCTAGAGAGATGGCTCAGTGGTTGAGGAACTTGCCTTCAAAGGATATTGACCCAGACTTGATTCCCTAGTAGTCTTGTAAAGCCAGATGCACAAAGGGGCACATACATCTGGAGTTCATTTTCAGCAGCTGAAGGCTCTGGTGTGCCCATTTTCTGTCTGTTTCTCTCCTCTCTACCTCTTTCTGCTTACAAATAAACAAATAAATAAAAATTATTTTAAAATTGTTTGGCAAGGGGAGAGAGAGAGAGAGAGAGAGAGATTGAAAGAAAGCAAACATTGTGGTATGGTGTGTGATGCAATGCTTATGTGTGTGCAGATGTTGAGTGTCTGTGTGCATGCATGCAGAGGCCAGGAAAGAAAATTAAGAGTCCTCCTCTTTCTGCTTCCTGTTTCTTGAGGTGATATCTCAGTCTAGGACTGGCTTTTTTGCCATTTCTATATTGGTCAGGAAGCTCCAGTGATTCTCTGCACCTGACAGGACTATGTTTACATGTATGAATGGCCCTGCCAAACTGTTTGTAAAGGTGCAGCAGTGTCAAACTTGGGTGGTCTCAGTCCCTTCTAGAACCTCATGCTTGCATAGAGAGTGTCCTTAAATGCTGAGCTATCTCCCTAGTGTCCCTTAATCCACTTCTGATGAGGTATACATTCCAATGAAAATCACACTTTTCTGTTTGGTCCATATCCTTATTATACTAGTACGATTAAGTCTACTAAACAAAAGAAAGCAAAAAAAAAAAAAAAAGCCCTCCTGTACAGTTTAAAATGTAAAAGAGATGGGGAAGATTTTTCATAGATCCAGTCTATAACCTAAAACATGTATGTGAAAGCTCAGAGAAATTAGTGTTCTTAGGTATCTGATCTGATCTGCAAAATTGAGGAAACACACTCCAAATGTTACTATTCCCACTTTTTGTCACTTTAGAGCAGCCTTGAAAGCCTGTATTCCATCTTTGCTTCATGTTACTGTTCATGAATAATAAGGAGACACTGATACTTCAGTAAGACCAGGGGGACTGAAATGAATATTCATGACTATGGTATAAAACTTTTATTTTTTCTAATTCATTTTTTTACTTTGTTATCTCTGACCATTATTCCTTCTCTAGTATATTGGAAGATACCTTTTATTTTTTTCTTTATTAGTTATGTACATACTCAGTGTGTCAACAGCCATGTTGGTACCATTGTTAGCCTTCTCCCTGTCCTCCCCCCTCTGAAGGGACCCTCTTCATTGGGGATTGTGGGTCATGCATTGTGGGGTAGCAATCAGTTGTCAGGAAGAGGCAATGTCTCTCTCTGTGCATAATGTCCCAACTTGACAATGTTTCCGCCCCCTCTCCCATGAATTTCCCTGAGCCTTCTTGGGTTCGTTTTAGGTCTACTTCAGTGATGAGGTCTTGGGAACCTCTGTGTTTCTGGATATTTGGTTTGGTAGGAGTTGAGTGTTCTCTTTGTCTGTCTACTTCACCCTTCTGCTGGTAACCAGGTTCAGCAAAAAAGTAGCTTTTATTTTAATCTTATCATTGGTAATTTTTAAGTTATTTTAAGACATTTAAAAGATGTTATTGGTCATGTGATTAGTAAATGAAACACTACCTTAAGAATTGAAATCTATTCTACCACTCAAGGTCTAGTTTAGGGAATGGTAGCCCTGATAATTTGAGCAGGCAGAATTTAACACAGAGAATTATTACTTAATAACAATGGATGGCCTACTAAAAGGAAACGAGAACTTTGAAGATATCCCTAGGGCTGAAAGATCTTATCCAAGGAAATGTTGTCCAATGTGTGAGTGCTAGAGCTTGTTGTAGGTGGAGTAGCTCTGATCATCTGCATGGCAGAGAAACATGTCTAACTGGTCACAGCTAGTTCAGAGATGGTTCATATAAGACCAGGCTTGTTGTAGGGTGGGCTCCACTTGGAGGCTTGCTTTTATAGATCCATAAGTCAGTCTTTAAGAGTCCAAAAAGAAGAACAATCAGAAAGACGAGAAGAATAATCAGAAAAATTACCTCCTTCTTCCTTCAATGATCCTTCAATACTGTCCAGTGTCCAAGAGAAGAGCTGTCAGAAAGATGACTTTGTTCTTCCTTCACTGTTCCTCAACACTGTCCACTCTCAAAGAAAAGAGCAGTCAGAAAGGTGATTGACTGCCTTCGTCCTTCAGTGTTCCCTCAGCACTGTCTACTGTCAAAGCAGATGTGTTTTCAGCTGGTAAATGCAAATGTTTACAGCTTCCTGTGCCAATATCACAAAACAAAGCAATTAGGAAGTTCATTTGGAATCCCATCTTTTTGGTGTTTTCTTCCCACTGTTGCCATAACCGAGTCTGCATTAGGTGTTTTAGTATAAAGGAAAACTAGATAGTTCCACAGCTAGAAGCCTATGTATATTTTTATGTGAAATGAATTCCTTGATAAGCCAAAATATGATATGGAATGTCACGAATTATGCATTTGGATTCCATGTATGGTGGTGTTCACCAAGGCATTATGGACAAATAGCCAAAAAAAAAAAAAAAAAAAAGAAAGAAAAAGAAAAAGAAAAAACCAGAAGCAACAACAACAAAAAAAGTTGCGTATTAGAACATCTGTATTGCAGAGAGGGTAAACCTGCTTTTGTCATGATATTCAAGGTCCTTGCAAATATACTGAAATAAGATAAATGGCTATCGTGCCTGGGAAATCATATCCTTTCTTCTGGCTTTGACATGATAGGCAATGGCACTCAGTGGTGGTTATGCTTGCGTAAATGTAAATGAAGACAGATAAAAATAATTGAGAATCCCTAAACTCATGGGTGTTTCCAATTAGACACCACTCGTTGCATGTATCATAGGATAGCTATAAATGTGAGCTAACACAGTCAGATGACAATATCCTATTACAATGTCAAAACGCTGGACACTCCTGGAGTCCTTAATAATTAAAGTGAAGGAAGAGTAACAGGAAACCCAAAAGGCTGAGTGGTGGAAAGAAAATGAAAGAGCTGCGGTCTGCAAACTGAGACTCGTAGGATTGTTTTCACTAAAAAGGAAAAAAAGAATAATATGTGTTTTCTTACTAAATTCCCTTCCTAGATCTCATGTGGAATAGTGGACAAGGTCTCTACCTATTGCTACTGTTCTTGTGACGTGGCGGTCTGTGTGAGCAGGGGTAAAGGGACCCCAAGTACCTGGGAAGGAAGACATGGCTGAAAACCAAATGTAGCGGCCTGCAGCTGTTGCAGTGAAAACATCCATTACTCTCCAGCTTCATACAGACCTGGTTAGGAAAACATACAGTTTTTTGATTTGCAAACACTCTGACAATGACTACTTTCTTTGAATGTTTGTCTTGGTCTAACTGTACCCAACTAACTGATGCTGATGGAGGTGAAAAAGTCCAGGAAGGGAGATACACAAAAGGTACCTGAGGTAAATGCAGTCAGTGTCCTACATTTATGTCGAGAAAAGGTAGACAAGTAAACACAAAATAACTCATTGTTCATAATGTCAGTATGAGCTAGTTCTAGAAAAATGTGGAATAGCCTTTTAAGACATGTGTCACTCCTATTATATACCCATGGAGTGTATTTCCCTTATTGAGAGGACAGACCTGATGATATGCAAAAGGTGACTGGGAAGGTTATGTCTTTGATGGGCAGTTGCAGATTGGCTTGTCTATACAAATGTCGTCTTGGAGTGAAAGACCTGTGGCAGCTGCTCCTTCCTGCTCTGCCTTCTCCCCTTTAATGTCATTGGCTTTTCTTTCCTTCTTCCTTCTGTGTTTACCGATAAGATTTCATTTCTGCTCTTACATATTTAGAAACAAATGGTCACCTTTTTTAAAGTTGCTCTTTCCTAATACCTCTTCCTTGTGAAATTTCTGAGGCTGCTTTGATGATGAAATTGGTTATAAAGACCATAGCTAGATGTTTCTGGAGTTGGAGGTTCGGGTGCCTTCCTGATTTGGCTTCATCCATAACCAGCTGCCATGGTGTAGGAAGGAATTGCTGCTGCAGGTGTAATGGATGTGAGCACCACTTTACAAGAACTGCTGAGGACTGTCCTCATCCCAGATGGCCTAGCACCAGGAATTTGTGATACCATCAAAGCCTTGCAATTTTGTGTGTGAGAGGCAGAATGCGCGCACGCGCGCGCGCGAGAGAGAGGGATAGCAGGGAGGGAGGGAGAAAATAAAATAAAAGGGCACTCCAGGGCCCCCAGCCACTGCAAATGAACTCCAGATGCATGTACCACCATGTACATCTGGCTAATGTGGGTCCTGGGGAATCAACCCTGGGTCCTTTGGCTTTGCGGGCAAGCATGTTAGCCACTGAGCTAGCTCTCTAGCCCAAAATATTTCAGTTATTATGAGGCTAGAGTTAATAAACATTGTAACAGTAAATGTTATATAAGCCACTCCATACATATGCATTCAAAATGGTTCTTAGTTCATAGGACTATTGTGTGGAAGAATGACATTCATAAACATAAAATAGGATACATGCAACAAGACCTGGTTTATGAGTTATATAATTATATAAAAGAGATATAAGGATTTATTACATTAATTACTTAAATTAATAGGGTAGAGAATTTGCTATTGAGTACATAGCCTAATGAAACTGTTCATCAAAATAAGCTTTTAAATTATGTATTTCTAGATGAAGGACTATTCTGCTGACCACTTATCTCACTCATGCATATTTATGATCTGATAGATATTGTTTATTTATGCCTGCTACAGTTTTCCGTGTTCTTAACTATAGTTTTGCTACATAAAATATGATTGCAAGACCAAAGACACCAGCATCATGCAAATTAGATCCTGTCCCTCACCAATGACTCATAATATGAATTTCAAATTCCATGTCACTTTCTGCTTTTAAAAAAGTAAAGGAGTACAAGGTTAAAATAAACTCTATCTCATATTTATATTTTTTGTAATACTGTTTCTATTTGAAATATTAGGTAAAGGTAATTTAAAATTTATAGTCAATATACATTGACTATAGGAGTGGGTTTTTACATTTAATTTTTTAATATTTTTACAGTTAGTATAACAAATCAATAGATTTTCCTATTTTTAGTAGTCATAATTTAGAATCTTAGAACAGCTTTATGTTGTTTTTTTTTTCATGAAGTAGCCCAGGGGCAGATAAACTTACTTCCATATCCCTAAGTTTATGTGCAATTATATTAATTGGAATTGAAGACCACTGGAAGAATAGGCTTGTCCAAAGGTAAATGTGTGATCTTTTCAATGTCACATCCTGAGAGGAAAAGGTATGCAATATGTTAGTAGATCTGACAGAACACTTTCAGTTTCGACTCCGAGGTCAGTGGTCCCCACGGTGATGGACTCTCCTGGCTGCAGATTTGAAAGGAAGACAGTTTACATTATTTGTCTGTGAGAATCTACTAGAAATCTTAGGTTCTGGGCCTGTCAAGTCTCATATATGTGAACTCAGTCTATGAATTGATTAGGCACAAACACATGGCATATTATAATGATAGATGCCACCCACCTGTACACATACAACCCAAACTGCCCATAGCGTCTAGGGCACTATGTTCAGACTGCAATTGAGACATTTGAACCATTGCAATTTTGTTATATCACTGAGCATTTGAGGAAAAACTGTAAGATTCTCTAAGATAACCTGATAGTTCTGTTGGATTTAAAGATACTACAAACTTATTATGTTATTTATTTTCATTAAGAAGTTGAATTTAGAGAAACCTCATATTTTCTAAAAGATATCCTGTAAGGAACAAGGTGGTACATGCCTGTAATCCTAGCACATGGGAACGTGATAAGAGACCAAGGCTAGCCTCAGCTACATAGTGATTTGAGTCCAACCTGGGCTACATTTATATATATATGTGTGTGTGTGTGTGTGTGTATAACATTATATTATTTATTTGACAAAGGAAGAGGGAGAGAGAGAGAGAGAGAGAGAAGAATGGCACACCAGGTCCTCCAGCCACTGCAAATGAACTCCAGACGTGTGCGCCCCCTTGTGCATCTGGCTAACATGGATCCTGGGGAATTGAACCTGGGGGTCCTTTGGCTTTCAGGCAAATGCCTTAACCGCTATGTGTGTGTATGTGTGTAGTTAAAACATCTAAGAATATATCTATATGTAGATATAGATACATTTATCATGTTAAAGCATATAGATAGATTCATACATATATTCTTAGATGCTTTAACATGAACTGTTGCATAATATAATTAGCGTAGAGAGATTGTGCCACTCTTTCATTCTGTATGTTTTCCCTTCTTTGAAGAATTAGCAGCTATTTTTTTAGCACCCTCCCATTTTTTCATCCCATCTTGCTGTAAAAGAACACACCTATCCCAGGTATGCACCCATAGACTTACCAACTTCAAAATACAGAAAAGTTGGAAAAAGGGAGCAGAGAAACCAAGCATTTCTTACATTTTCTAGTAATGTTATAATACTCTTATTTATCCAATTCTCTCTGTAGATGTGTGTTCATGTGTGTGTGTGTGTGTGTGTGTGTGTGTGTGTGTGTGTGTTATATGTATGTTATACATGTGATAAATCTCTAAGGTAGAAAAAGGTGAACAATAAATAAGGCTAGTAAATGCACAAAGATTGGATTGACTTTAACCCTCATATGTTGTGCCTGTGAACATAAAACTCATGCTTTTCTGAGCATATATTTTTTAATTATTTTATTTATTTGTTTTAGAAAGAGCAGGAGGAGGAGGGAGGGAGGGAGGGAGGGAGGGAGGAGAGAGAGAGAGAGAGAGAGAGAGAGAGAATGGGCACACCAGGACTTCTAGCCACTGCAAACTTCAGATGCATGCACCACCTTATGCATCTGGCTTTGTGTGGGTACTATGGAATTGAACCAGGTCCTCAGGCTTTACAGGCAAGCTTCTTAATCACTGAGCCATTTCTTCAGCCCCTGAGCATTGATTTTATTGCTTTTTTGGGTACATTTTTATTTTATTTGTATGTGTATGTGTGTGTGAGAGACAGAAAGAGAGAGATGGAGGAGAGAGTGTTAATGAAGAAGGGTGCACTAGTGTCAATGCAAACTCTAGACTCATGAACTAATTTGTGCATCTGGCTTAATGTGGGTTTGGGGGATTTGAACCTGGGGCAACTGGCTTTGCAAGCAAGCACCTTTAACTGCTGAGCTATACCCCCAGCTCCCAAGTTTGTTATTTTTAAAGTAAAAATATATGAAATCTACTGAGTGTGTCTATTGCAGTGATGAAATTTGATCACACGTATGTAACTAGTCCCTGACATGCAGATATTGGTATTTTCTTAGGCAATTGTCTTTCTGAAAGCACTCTCAACCCTGTTACGACAGGTAAGGTGTGTCTTTCCTCATCTGATTTACATGGTGACTCAGAATATCTTCATTTTTGTCAGAGAGTAAAAATAGTGTTTATTCAGAGTCGATTGAGATGTGCAAACATGTTTCTGAAGGAATGTTATGAAGATAAGAAGTTTATTAGCATGATAGGGAATACCCCAACCTTCACAGCTCCAAGAAGTCATCGTTTCCCCTAATGCATTTGACTTAGCCAGGAAGCTAGGGGGTGAGAAGGATGTCCTTACCTCCACTGTAGTTAAAAGGCTCAAGGCTGAAGGGATGGCTTAGTGGTTATGGCATTTGCCTGCAAAGCTGAAGGACCCAGTTTCAATTCCCCAGGACCCATGTAAGCCAGATACACAAGGTGGCACATGTATCTGGAGTTTGTTTGCAGCAGCTGGAGGTCCTGGCATGCCTACTCTTTCTCTCTCTCTCCTTCTCTTTCTCTCTGTCAGATAAATAATAAATAAATAAAAATTTTAAAATGAATTTACTTTAAAAAGGCTCACTTTTGCATCTGATCTTATCCATTAGGTTTCTCTGTATTTCCCAGGTTTGCAGAATTCCCCTAGACCCAAGAAATCTTTCCTAAGAGGTCTCAGTTTATCTTTTGTGTTTGAGGGCGTAGTGCATATGTGAGGGGTCATGATCAGGTTTTCAGCCTGTTTGAGCTTGTATTACAGTCAAGGGTATAGTTTTCCAAGTGTGCAGAGCCTCTGCTGAGGAGAACTTTAATGATAGATGTGGCCATGAAGTTTTCCAAGTTAGGACAAGAGATAATTTCTAATTATAGCAGACACATCTTGCAATCTGACACAGTGTTTGTTGGGAACTGAAACAGTAGTTTTCCATGGGCTGCAATTATTGCATTAGAAGGAATTGTGGCTTTTCACCTCTCCTGATGGCATTTGCTGTGAGCGGATAGTAACAGAGGACACTTGCTTCTGTTCCATTACGGTGGTTTAAGTGAGAATTCCCCATAGGCTCAAGTGGTTTTTGAATACTTGGTACCACAGCTATTGCCAATTTTGGAACGTGGTGGAGCTTTCTGGAGCTGGATCTTTGCTGAGGAGATGTTTTATTGGGACCAGGCCTCGGACTTTCATAATCTAGCCCCCTTGCCAGTGCTTCACTCTGAATTGCTTTCACGCAGCTGATGTGACTAGATATGATATTTGGCATTGTTCTGCCACGTCTTTCCAGCCATGGTGAAACTTCGCCTTGAAACTGTAAGCTGAAATAAACAAACACTTTACTCCTGTAAGCTGCTTCCTGTTGAACATGTTGTCCCAGCAATGAGAAGGTAACTTCCACAATGATGCACTAAATGTAATGTGTTACATAGTAGGTATTTAATATGGTTTTTGGCATCCTTCATTTTGATATTTTGTCTTTCTACTACAATGAGTGATAGAAAGCTTCTCCAACTTAGACATTAGCATCTTATAAGAGCTGCAATCAACATTTAGCATGTAATTCTGGACATACTTTGATGGTCATAAAAATGCCCAAAAGTCATGTTTGGTCGCTGATGAAGAATGTGTACATACATCATCTGATTTAATATTTTTAACAACACTGAGGCATGTATTCCTTTCTATATTTTATAGGTGAGATTAAGAATCAGAAGGAAGTAGAAAAATTTTGAAGACAGATTTAAATACTTATGTTCATACAATTTTTACATAGTATAAATGTCTTCATATGTTTTCAAAATGAAGCAGTATATTTAAAATAAAAAATACATATATATGATGACTGTATACACACACACACACACACACACACACACACACACACACATGCACCCGTGCACAGAGTTATCAGATATAAGTCCCCATGATTTATCAGTGTTGAACTGATAGTTCAAATTGTCTCAACAGAAGAGGCAGGCTAAGTATATGAAAATCATTTGAATTTCAAAAATCTGTAGTTATATTTCTACAGTTATAAGGGGATTTTCATTTGGGTCATAGTTAAGCCTAATCTTTATTAACACTTCCAAAGTGTGGGAATAAAGTTGTAAGAATTTCTTAGTTGGAAAATTGTACTTAGTCAAATCCTAATGAAATATAGCTATATAGGAATGTTCTATACAGAAGCAGTAAAATAAAATTTCAAACATAAGAAAATATGCAGCCATATTTGAAAGAGGAAGGCCAATAACAGCATAGTAACTCATATCTATTATTAAATGTATAGCAGGAAAGAATATTTTTAAATTTATTGTTTTCTTTAATAAAAAAGATTGCACACATACCCTCTCTCCTGCCCCAATCCTGCTGAAATTGGGGATTATTGGTATTTATTGTGGGGACCAAGAGGCCTTACTCAGTCTCTTCAGGGATTGGGGAAACATGGAGTCTCAGGCTATTCTCACCCACCCTGGGGCTGTTACAATCTTTCTGCCCCCTCTTCTGCAATGCTCCCCACACCTTGATAAGGAAGATAAAGATCTGATTTAGTGTTGCTTTTTCTGTAGACTCTGCATCCCTATTTTTATGAAGTTTGAGTGACCACAGTGTCTGTCCACATTTCCCTAGAATGGGTTTTCAGGGTAGTCATGAGAGCCGTATGCGTGTCATAATTTCTCTTCACTTGTAACGACACCTAAGCCCAGGTAGATGAGGTAGAGGTGACCCAGCTCCTGGTATACAGTTGGCTTCCTCTTCTTGATGTATTGATATATCCTTGTTCTCCCCTGTATATTCCTCCATCTATAAAATAGAACAAATTCTCCAACCAAAAGTGAGAACCATTTGAATAAAAAGGAGGAGGCTTCTAGTCATTAGAAAGATACATTGATGTATATATCCACTCTTCTTAGTTGGAGAGAAGTGTGAGTTCTCTCTGGAACCTACTGGTTTCCTGTTCTTGGGAATCTGGCTTTGTTCCCCGTCCAGATAGGAGTTCATCTCCACAGAGCAAGTCTCATGGCCAATTTATGAGCAGTTGTTTACCTCCATTGGCTGTGTACCACTATTGCACAAGTATATACTTCTTGCTTAGCTGGTTGATTTTGTAACTGGCAGGATCTCCTGCTTAATCAATCAGTTGGCAACTGTTATTCTCCAGCCACTCCCATAGCACTTTCCAGCACTATGTGGGCTAGCTAGGAGGGAACTGGATTCCCCATGGTCACTTGATGCCCTGTGGCTGCAAGCTGTCGAGTCTTCAGAAATAGACACTTATATTTTAGCTCTTGCAGGTAACCAAGTATTTTGACAATAGCTTGTATAATTTTGGGGACCTCATGTCTCCTGGAGCAACAGCTCACTGTGTGGGAGAAACCCAATTCTGGTCCTGGGACTTACCAGCCATAGCTCATGGTTTCAGGGTAATGTTTTCTCCACCTTTTATGGAGCTCTTCTGTTCGGGTCACCCCCGCCCCCTTTATTGAGGGTCATGACTTGTATAGTGGTGTCCTGAAGAAGGTTTCGATGGGATTGATTCAGATTGCCAGAAGTTTTGTGTATTTCTCCCATGTCCCCTTTGTCCACCCCTAGGCCTGGCCTGGCCTGGCCTGTCCTTTCCTTTCCTTTCCTTTCCTTTCCTTTCCTTTCCTTTCCTTTCCTTTCCTTTCCTTTCCTTTCCTTTCCTTCTCTCTCTCTCTCTCTCTTTTCTTTCTTCTACCTCCCTTCTTTCTCTCTTTGTTTGTTTGTTTGTTTGTTTGTTTCTTTCTTTCTTTCTTTGTTTCGTTTCTTTCTTTGTTTCTTTGTTTCTTTCTTTCTTTCTTTCTTTCTTTCTTTCTTTCTTTCTTTCTTTCTTTCTTTCTTTCTTTCTTCTGATCATTAACTTGCTGTCCAGTAGTCCTTCCTCCCTTCCCTCTCTATGTCCCCCTTTTACTATCTTCATTCTAATGCCATGTCCACGTTGTAGATATTTATTATGGCTTAACTAATTCTGGACTAGGTTAGGAACTGTATATGAAAGGGGTCATGCAGAGTTTGTCTTTCTGAGCTGGTGTGACCTCACTCAGCATGAGTTTTTCTTTTCTTTTTTTTTCTTTTGCATAATCTTGTTTATATGTAGAATCCAGAAACGTTGAATTCATGGGAGCAAAGAATGGTTACAAAGATTGGGTGTAGGAGAATTTGGGTTGGGGAGCTGTTGGCTAAAGTACACAAAATTTTAATTAGACAAGGGGACTAAGTTCATATCTATTGCATCACACTATAAGTAGCAATGTATCATAAGCTTAAAATGACTTAGAAATTAAAATCTACTCACTTCTAAAAAGTATGTTATAGTAGATGTTAATTTTTTGATGTAATTATTCCAAAATATATGCATATATCAAAATATCATGTTGTACATCTTAAATATATACACACAATATATTTTATTTAAAATAAAATTCAGCACTAGGATGTAGCACAGTGATAGCATGCTTGTATTGCACCTGTGATGATTGGTTCAAACACAGCTGAAAAAATTTAAACTTTAAATAAAGATCAAAAATCATATTACATTTAAAAAGAAACATTTTGCTTTCAGAGGAGTGCTGCTCCTTAAATACTTTGAGTTGGAAAACCTTTTCTTTCATTCAGCACCATTAAGTATCATGCTCAATCTTCTGTTTCTTATTATTTTTCTTAATTTTTAAAGTTTATTTTTACTTTTTTATTTTCTTTTCTTTTTCTTTATTAGTTAGTTCTGTATTCAGCAAATACAGTCAGTTTGGTACCATTATTAGGCTCATCCATGACCTACCCCCTCCCCTTGGCCCCTCCTTGTTGAGGTATAGGGGTCATGCATTGTGGAGTTAGCCCACAGTTATGGGTAAGCTAAATGTCTCTGCATATCATGACCCAACATGTGGCTCTGACATTCTTTCTGCCCCCTCTTCTGCAAAATTTCCCTGAGCCATGTTGGGTTCATTTTTGGTCTGCTTCAGTGATAAGGTGTTGGGGGCCTCTGAGGCTCTGGCTCTCTGATTTGGTAGGAGTTGATTTTTCTCTGTGCTGATCTCCTTCCCCCTTGTGCTGGTATCCGGTTCATCAGGAAAACAGCACCCTTGCTTGTTTCGCCAACTTTTCCCTAAGTCCCTCCGTTTTCCTGAAATTTGTTTATTTTTCCTTATAGCTGAGTAGAATTCCATTGTGTGTATGTATTACATCTTCATTAACAATTTACTTATTGATGGGTCTCTGGGCTGCTTCCCGTTTCCTGGCTATTGTGAATAGAAATGCAATAAAAATGGGCGAACAAGTGTCTCTGTGATATTTAGTAAAGTATTTAGGGCATATGCTTTTGATTAGTCCCCAAAATGATTCCCACAGTGGCTGTACCAGTTTGCCCTCCCACCAGCAGTGGATGCAGGTTCCTCTTTCCTCACACTCCCACCAGCATGTGCTGTCATTTGATTTTTTTGGTGGTTGCTATTCTGACTGGAGTAAGATGAAATCTCATAGTCATTTTAATTTGCATTTCCTTGACGAGTAGAGATGTTGAACACTTCTTTAAATGTTTAGTGACCATTTGTACTTATTCCTTTGGGAACTCTCTGTTCAATTCCCTGCCCCATATTTTTGGAGTAGGGTGCTTGATTTCTTTACTGGTTAGGTTTTTGAGTTATTTGTGGATTCTAGATATTAAACCTTTGTCAGAAGTATTGCCAGTAAAGATTTTCTTCCATTTAGTTGGTTGTCTATTGAATCTGTTGATAGTTTGCTTAACCTGTGCAATAGCTTTCTATTTTCATGAGGTACCATTTGTTGAGAATTTGTCTAATTCCCTGGGCTACTGAAGCCTTGTTCATAAAATCTTTCCTGTGGCTATATCTTGTAGGGTGCTCCCAACCTTTTCTTCTAGTTAATTTAGAATCTTATACTGAAGCCCTTGATCAATTTGCAGTTGATTTTAGTGCAAAGTGAGAGAAGGGGGTCCAGATTCAATCTTCAACATGTGGCTACCAGTTTCTTTGGCACTGTTTGCTGAAGATGCTGTCTTTGTGCCAGTGAGCTCTTTTGGCCCCTTTGTAAAAGATCAGGTAGCTGGAGTTACTCAAGTTCATACCTAGATCATCAACTATATTCCACTGATCAATGTGCTTGTTTAATATATTTTAATGTATGTTAGAAAAAAGCAGAACCATTATTACAGCTTTACTGCAAGCAAAGCCCTTTGTGAGGTGTCCATATGCTTCATATGAGTAGAAACCAATATTTTGATGCATTATTTTTGTTTTTATTTGGATAAAGAAGTTGAAAATATAACTAAGTTTGACATGGAAAATGGAAAAGAAATTTAAAGAGAAATAGCTACAACAATTTACTTATGTAGGGTTGAGTTACAATATTTGATTTCTGAAATAAGTCAACATGCATTAGGCTAACTGCATACTAATTTATCCAGAGGCGGAAAATGGTAATCTCTGCTTTTTAAAACAATTGAATTGATATAATTGTAATCACCATGGTGCTAAATAATATACTGAGTAATACTTTAGTTGTAAATGTCATTGAGCTTTGACAAAATATTATTTAACTCTACTATAAAATTTGTATTTTAAGCATTTTGAAAATATTACAAAATCAATTAATAATCAATAATTCAATGGTTTTAAAAACTAATGTGCAATCTACTATACAGCTACTTAATGACTTTCCCTAATGAAAACCCTCCTCTAATTATTCACTTAGCTCTCTTAACTTATTTAAATCAATGATAGTCCACACTGAAGGGACTTTTACGACATTTACATTCATTTTGCAGTAACCCTCATTCTATAAAAGCTCATATGATAAGTGTTTTAGATTTCTCAGGTCACTGGGTCTCTTGTTACAGCAAGTCAACTTGATCCCCCTAGTGCAAAACTAATACATAAATGAATAAACCTGACTATGTTCTAATACATTTGATTTATCACTAAATTTGACTTTCAGGCCATAAATGCTGACCCCCAACCTAGACTATTGTTAGTTCTTAGCAATGAAAAAAAAATACAAAACCTCAAACATACAAAAAGTATTTTACATAGATAAATTTTTAATTTCATGGTGTAACAATAAAATAATTATCAATATTTAGTTTATAAAAGTCACACTACATTCATCTCTTGTATTTTGGTTTATGAGAAACATTCAAGTAAAACATTACCTATGTAAATGATAAATCTACATAATTGTTATGCTTGTTTTGTTTTTGTAAGTCATTACCGAAAGTAAACATGAAGTATTTTCCTTGGTCATGGTGAATTTTAGTTTGAGAACAGGGTTCAAAAATCGGTGACTAAGAAGATAATGGATAAACCTCTATGGTGTCTTGTCTAGTTGGGGAGATGGTGCCATCTGTATAGTGCTTGCCACATGAGCATGAGGACCACTTTCAATCTCTACCATCAATGAGAAAGCTGTGTGTGGTGGCCTGCCCCTGTAATCTTGGTGCTGGCAAGGTGGAAGCAGGAGAATCTCTGAGTCTTATTGGCCAGCTAGTCTAGGTTAATCAGTGAGCTCTAGGTTCATCAAGAAAATCTAAGACATGCAGCAATTGAGGAAGCTAGTTGCTTTTATCCTCTGGTATCCTCATGCACAAGCATACATGGGCATATTTGCTATCACACATAAGCATACACCATACACACATGATTGCTTAAAGAAGTGTCCCTGTCCCCCAACCCCATTGTGTATTTTAGTCATGTACTAAAATACTTTGCATGTCTTCGCCATCATTTATAATACTTTTATTCTTCAGTCTGACCATTAGAGTGAAAGTAATTATCAACATTTGGAAATTAGCATCTCTAGAACAAGTAACGTGAATTTGAACTTCCCATACACTATTTTTTCTTTGTGTAGTTTTGGCATTATTATTAATTATTACCATGTTATTTTTATTTTAAAGGTTATATTCTTTTATTCCCTGTCCCCACTCCACTGAGAGCCCTCCTCAGTGAGGTTACTGGTACTCACTTGGAGTAAAGAAGGCCTCAGTCAGTCTCCATGTGAAGATACTGTGCCTCAGGATATTTGTACCCACCCTTGGCTCTTATAATTTTTCTGCCTGACCATTTTCTGTGATGTTTCCTGGGCCTTGTTGGCTGTGTTAGATGTCCGATTTAGTGTTGAGTTCTCTGTAGCCTCTGGATTTCTGCTTTAATGAGTTCTGAGCAACTGCAGTGCCTGCTGCCATCTCCCTGATGCTGGTTTTCAGGCTAGCCATGAGAGCAGTACTCAATGTTAAAATCATTGCTTCCTCTGCAGTGTCTCCAGGGCCTTGGCAGAGGTGACACATCTCATGGTAGGCATGAGTTAGCTATCATTTCTTGTATTATTGATGGATCTTGGATCTCACCAGTATTCTCTGCCATCTTGGTTTTTTTTTTTTGGGAGAAATGTGTATTGTATTGTACCTTGCCTTCTTCCACACTGGATTATTTGGCGTGGCTCCCATTCTGTCATCTTAACCACATATCTCTCTGGGGTGGCTTGATTGAGGTGTCTTCCATAAACTTAGGTGTTCTGAATGTTAGGTTCCCAGCTGATGGAGAATTGGGAATTAATGCCTCCCAGAGGCAGTGTATTGTTGGGGACGGACTTATAGGTATTATAGCCAGTGTCCCTGTGGTGGTTTGAGTCAGGTCCCCCCCGCCCCCGCATAAACTTAGGTGTTCTGGATTCTAGGTTCCCAGCTGATGGAGATTTGGGAATTAATACCTCCTGGAGGCAGTGTATTATTGGGGCAGGTTTATGGGTATTATAGCCAGTTTCCCCTTGCCAGTGTTTGGTATACTCTCCTGTTGCTATTGTCAACCTGATGTTGGCCAGGGAGTGATGTCCACCCTCTGCTTATGCCATCATTTTCCCTTGCCATCATGGAGCCTCCCCTTGAGCCTGTAAGCCAAAATAAACCTTTTGTTTCCCCAAATTTACTATTGGTTGGGTGATTTCTGCCAGCAATGCAAACCTGACTATAACAGTAAAGTGGTACGAGGAGTGGGAGTGCTACTAGACACCTTGACTGTGTGGCTTTGGGTTTTTGGAGCTGATTTTCAAGAAGGATGTGGAAGGATTTAAAATCTTGACCTAAGAAATGCCTTGCAATGCTGTAAGTACAACCTGATGGACTATTTTGGTCAAAATTAAAATACCTGAATGCAGTAAGAACTATGGACTGTGAGGTTTGGCTTATGAGGGTGAGAAAGAGCTTTGCCTTGACTGGGCTATAAGCAGTTTCTGTGAGAGGCTTGCTGTTATAGGCAGGTCCTGAGAAGTTGTGCAGAGTTTCATTGCATGGGAATGGACTTGTGTGAGAAGGGGGATATGGCACAGAAATAAAATCTTTGGCTTGAAACTGTTGCCTGTTCAGCTGCAATTATATGAAATTACAACCTTTGAGATTAAGCTAGCCGACCTGCACTGGGGCAACTGGAAGAATGTAGACTTTGTTGAAGGGGCTGAGTGCTCAAGGAATGCCCTGTTCTTCAAGGTCGGCTTTATTCCCCCATGGATTAACAAATTGGCACCCTACCTGGTATCGTGGAGTATGAGAAGTGCAGGAAAGAGAGGGCCATTGAGTTTGCAACACGGTCTTGTGTTTTGGAAATGGCCATGGGCAGTGTGAAGCAGGTTTGCTGGATGCCTGCATGGAGACCCCATGGGACCATGAGGATGAACCGCGGGTTGCAGTGGAGACCTGATGGAGATGCCGAGACCATGAGATGACTGCCAAGGAGAGCTACCAGCCCCAGATGAAGTTTTCTAGGACTGTGAGTAGCCTAGCTAGAGGGGTGGAATTGGAATTCCAGACACTTGTTGCTAGTTAGAATTATCGAACTTGGAAATTTGTCACTGACTAGAGTTGTTGGACTTGGGAACTACAGAGTTTGATGCTTGCCCTGTTTAAATCTTGTATTGGTTGAACATTTCTTTGCTATGACCAATGCCATCTTTTGCAGTGTGAATGTTTATTCTGTGATATTATGGGTTTTATTTTTTTTGGGGGGGGGGATTTCTTGGTACTATGGTTCACTTAAAAGACCTTGGAGTATGGGGATGTTTGAACATCACTAGGATTGATTAAAAAAATACGGAGACTTTTAAAGTTGGACTGCATGCATTGCATTTTACATCATAGATCATTATCAGTTTATGGGGGCCTGGGGCGGAATGTGGTGGTTTTACTCAGGTGTCCCCCCTAAACTTAGGTGTTCTGAATGCTAAGTTCCCAGCTGATGGAGATTTGGGAATTAACACCTCCTGGAGGGAGTGTATTGTTGGGGGAAGCCTTATGGGTATTATACCCAGTTTCCCCTTGCCAGTGTTTGGCACACTTTCTTGTTGCTATTTTCCACCTGATGTTCGCCAGAGGGTGATATCCACCCTCTGCTCATTTTATCTTTTCCCCCTGCAACCTGGAACATCCCCTCAAGTTTGTAAACCAAACTAATCCCCCTTTTCCCCTATCCAAAGCTGCTCTTGACCAGGTGATTTCTGCCAGCAATGCGAAGCTGACTGCAACACCCTGTATTTTTAACTTAATTAATTTTAACAGACACATAAAAATATGTGCATTTATAAGTTAGGTTTTGATGTTCTGCTACATGTATGTTATTTAATACTTAGGTTAAATATATTTCTTCAGTTATCATTTATGTTTAAAACATTAAAATATATTTTATCTTTTGAAATACATGAAGCATTTTTCTTGTCACTAGAACTTGTTAGCCCTATCTGAATGTAATCTAACACCTATTAATCAACTCTCTAATTCTCCCTCATGTCTGTTAACCATCATTCTACTGTGAACTTCTATGAGATCAGTGTTTATGAATATACAGTATTTGGTTTTCTGCCTGGATTATTTGGCAGAGTAGAATTATCTGCAGTTGCACCCACATTTTCATTTGTGACATTGGATATGCTATTGAGTAAATGAATAGCCAAGTGACAGATTAGGAAAATAATCTATGTGTGGGTATTTACATGCATATAAACTTGGTTCCTGAATACACAAGGTAAATGAAGAAAAATCTCAATAGATGAAAGACTTAATAGACATTTCATTTATTAAGAGGCATGTAATATTCACTAGTTATACTATCAGAAAATTGCACATTGAAATATAATGCACCCCTACTTATACCAACTTAAGTGCCTCAAAACATAAATATTGAAAATACAAAATGATGAGATTATTGAAAAACTGAACTACTTATGTATTGCTGGTGGGAAGAAAAAGCATTACAATCATCTTAGGAAAACTCTTGGGCTATCCTGTTTTTCTTATTTTAAAGGTTTATTTATGCTTACAATTTTATTTTTATTTTCATTTTTTTAATTTAAGAGAGAGAAAGAGAGAGGGAAGGCATGCCAGAGTCTCCAGCTGCTGGAAACGAACTCCAGATGCATGTACCACCATGTGCATCTGGCTTACATGGTCCTGGGGAAATCTAACCTGGGTCCTTTGGCTTTGCAGGTAAGCACCTTACCTGCTACACCATTTCTCCAGCCCTCTTGGGCTATTTTCTTATGATGATAAATATGCATGCACATAATGACCAAACAACTCCACTCCTAGAGGAATAATCACATGTTTTTACACAAAATGTCTCTACAAGAATCTTTGTTGGGCTGAAGAGATGGCTCAGAGGTTAAAGGCACTTGCTTGCAAAGTCTGCTGTTGCCAGTTCAATTCCCCAAGTACCTGTATAAAGCCAGATGCACAAAGTTTTACATTCATCTGGAGTTCAGTTGCAACAGCAAGAGGCTCTGAAGTGCCCATATTCTCTCCTCTCACAAATAAATTAAAGTATTAAAAAAGGAAACCCATTAAAAAAAAGAATCCTTATTGCAGTCCTATTCATAAGAAATAAACCTACTGTCCACTACAGAAGAATGGGTCTACAATAGAATAATTACTCCATAACAAGCTAATCTTCAATCTCTTTCTATACTTGCATCAACCTGGATTGCATAATACTGAGTAAGGAAACAAGAAAAAAACATGTGTTATAGATAAATGTTGTATTAATCCATGTATGTAAAGTTTAAGAACAGGTATCATGGTCAACAAGGTGATGAAAATTATAGTCCTTACACTTGGTGATAGAATTTGTGGGCAGAGAACCTTATGGGATTTTCAGGACTAATGCTAATTGTCTACATGTAGTTTTGAAATGTATTAGCATAAGTATGTGTAATTAGTCAATCTTAATGGCTTTAGTACCTGTGTTTTGAATATTGTGTTATATGTTGTGGTGGTTTGAATGTGAATGTATGTCTGTCATACACTCAGGGATTGTTTTTTTTTTATTTTTATTTTATTTTTATTTGTATTTATTTATTTATTTATTTTTGAGGTAGGGTATTTGGCCATTTGCATTTGTTGCCTGTTGGTGGTGTCTCTCAATTATGGATCTATGGAAATGATCCAGCTTTGTCCACCTGATAATGCTTCCCCTGGATTCTGTAAAACTGAAACAAACCCTTTCCTCCCTGCAGTTGCTTCTGGACAGATGTTTATTCCAGCAATAAGAAAGTTACTGCTACACATGTAAGTTATATTTCAAATTGTATACCAATATGTAAAAACATGCAAAATAATTGAACAGACATTTGTCTTAAATAATATACAAATAACCAATATGCATATGATGAGATGATAGCAAAATAAGTCATTAGGGAAACACAAACCAAAATAATAATATTCTAGGGCTTGGGAGATGGCTGAGTAGCTAAGGCACTTGCTTGAAAAGCCAAAGGACCCAAGTTGGATTCCCCAGGACCCATGTATACCAGATTCATAAGGTGGAACTTGCATCTGGAGTTTGTTTGTAGTGGCTAAAAGTGCTAGTGTACCCATTCCTTCTCTCTCTCATCCCCACACTCTATATACATTTTTCTCTCTCTCAAATAAATAAATAAAACTGACATATTAAAAAACATAATATTTTACTTGATTAGTGCTAGAATAATTGTAAACAATAAGACAGACAATAAATGCTCATGAGGAAGTGGAGAAATAAGAACCCAAATAGAAATGCTGAATGGTACCTCCTCTTTGGAAAGAAAGGTGGCAGTTTCTCAAAATATTAAATATGTAGTGTTCATAGGTCCTCAACATACACATACTCAAAATGAATGTAACATGTAAGAGCCAAGAATTAGAGACTATCTACATGGTCACCAGCAGTGAATGGGAAAGTTGAATGGGGTATATACATACTATGTAATGTTAGTATTTAGTAATAAAGAGCATGCAGTACCACAAAAGGGCACAACATAAAATAATACCATCACATGATTTCATTTATATGAAATGTTTGAAATGGGCAAGTCCATGAAGACAGAAATTAGATGAGCAGTTCATACAAGTGATTTCTAAAGAGTGTGCAAATTATTTTTGGTATCATACAAATGAGTTAAAACTAAAAACCATATGTTGCAGTCAAGTTCTCATTGCTGGTAGAAATCACCCAACTAAGAGCAGCTCATGGGAAAAAGAAGAATTTTTTTTTTTTGGCCTACAGGTTCAAGGGGAAACTCCACAGTGACAGGGAAAATAATGGCATGAGCAGAGGGTGGACATCACTGTCTGGCCCACATAAGGTGGACAACAGGCACAGGAGAGTGTGCCAAACACTGGCATGGGGAAACTGGCTTTAACACCCATAAACCCGCCCTCAACAATACACTTCCTCCAGGAATCGTCAATTTCCAATTGCCATGAGCTGGGAAACCCAGCATCTAGAACACTTAAGTTTATGAGGGACACCTGAATCAAACCACCATATTCTGCCCCTGACTCCCATAAACTGATTTCCATACATGATATAAAATACAATGCACTCAGACCAACTTTAAAAGTCCCCATTGTTTTTACCAATTCTAATGATGTTCATACATCCCCATAGTCCAAGGTCTTTCAACTGAGCCACAATACCAAAAAATCCCCCCAAAACCCATAATGGCACAGAATAAAAATTCACACTGCAAAAGATGGCATTGGACATAGCAAAGAAATATTCAACCAATACAAGATTTAAAACAACCAGGGCAAACATCAAACTCGTAGCTTCAAGTCCAACAACTCTAGCCAGTGAAAAATCTCCAAGTCTGATAATTCTAACCAGCAACAAGTCTCTAACATACCAATTCCACCCCTCCAGCTAGGCCACTCAGAGTCCTGGAAAACTTCACTGGGGCGGCAGCTCCTTAGCAGCCATCTAGTGGTCCCGGCATCTCCACTGGGTCTCCACGGCAATCCATGGTTCATCCTCATGGCCCCATGGGTTCTCCATGCAGACATCCAGAAAACCCACTTCACACTGCCCATGGCCATCTCCACAACACGAGATCCTGTTGCAAACTCAATGACCCTCTCTTTCCTGCACTTCTCATACTCCACGATACCAGGTAGGGTGCCAATTTGTTAATCCAGGGGGGAATAAAGCAGACTTTGAAGAACAGGACACTCCTTGAGCACTCAGGCCCCTCCAAAAGAGTCTATATTCTTCCTGTTGCCACAGTGCAGGTCAGCTGGCTCAATCTCAAGGTTGTAATCTCTCAATTGCAGCTGAACGGGCAGCAGTTCACCCAAAGATTTTTCTTTTTGTGCCATATCCCTCTGCTCATACCACTTCATTTCTACGCAAAGCAACCCTGCACAACTTATCAGGACATGGGCATAACTGCAAGCTTCTCACACAAACTGCTAGTCCAGTCCAAGCAAAGCTCTTTCTCACCCTCATAAGCCAAACTTCACAGTCCATAGTTCTTACTGCATTCAGGTCTTTCAACTCTGACCAGAATAGTCCATCAAGCTGTACCACTGAAGCACTGCAAGGCATCTCTTAGGTCAAGGTTTCAACTCCTTCCACATTCCTCTTGAAAATCAGCTGCAAGAGGGCAAAGCCACACAGACAGGTGTCTAGCAGCAATTCCACTCCTCGGTATCACTTTACTGTTGCAGTCAGGTTCACATTGCTGGCAGAAATCATCCAACTAAGAGCAGGTGATGGGAAAAAGAGGTTTATTTTGGCTTGGAGGTTCAAGGGGAAACTCCACGATGGCAAGGAAAATGATGGCATGAGCAGAGGGTGAACATCATCCTCTGGCCCACATAAGGTGGACAACAGGAACAGAAGAGTGTGCCAAACACTGGCATGGGGTAACTGGCTTTAACACCCATAAGCCTGCCCCCAACAATACACTGCCTCCAGGAAGTGTCAATTTCCAATTGCCACCAGCTGGGGAAACTAGCGTCTAGAACACCTAAGCTTATGGAGGACACCTGAATCAAACCACCACACCATAAGTATTGAAAAACAAATCAATTGCATGCTTTAAAAGCGATAGTTGCATGTAAATTATCTTTAAATGAAGTTATTCCAACAACAAAACTATAGAAAGTCATCTTACCAGGTGATTTCACTTATAGCAAGTGTCTCCTTGCCCTTCTTTAAAGTATTTTTTTTCTATTTTCTATTTTATTTATACTTATTTATTTATTTGAGAAAGAGGTGGGGGGGAGAGAGAGAGAGAGAGAGAGCGAGCGAGCGAGCGCACATATGCACCAGTGCTTTCAGCTGCTGCAAATGAATTCCAGACTTATGTGCCAGCATATTTATCTAGCTTATGTGGGTTCCTGGGAATCGAATCTGGGGCCCTTGGCTTTGTGGGAAAGCACCTTAAGTGTTAAGCCCAATGTCCAGCCCTCCTTAGTTTTTATTTTTTCTTTTACTTCTTATCCTATTTTAGTTATCCTATTTCTCCTTTCTTCAGCAGTATTAGAGACAACTTAGATTTTAAATTGTTTCCTAAACCAAATATATCCATTACTATCATACATTATTCTGCATTATTTTGTGCATTTATCACTTGTGTCTATGGCTGTAATAGCAAAATTTGCCATTTTATCAGCCTTATGCATCTAAGTATAGATCTTTGCTCCTTAATCAGACACAGAGTAGCCTTAAAGTATCATCACAACTGCAAGTTGCAAAATTTTGGAAATGTTTACTGTTATTTTTGTATAAATATATTATAATAAATTTTAAAGCAGTTATTCCCAATCAGTTGACCTCCCAGTTCATTCATCTCAGGCATATAGCATAGTAATGTCATGTAATATGTACAGTGAATCAGCCTACCTAACAGTTCTTTTACTTCAGTAACAGCATAGTAACATCACATCATGTGACAGATCCCTTTTTATATATCAGAGATATCAAAAGGGACAAATTATAAAAAGTGATACACTTGCATGGCAATTAGTTTGTGGAAGCTCTGTTTGAAATGCAGGCATGGATTTTCTGTGTTCTACTATAGCTTTCATGTTCAGAAAAAAAGAAGAGTCAAGATAGGAAAAGTCAAATTTCTGTGTTTTCCCTTTCCCTAATCTGTCACAGCCCATTGACTGGGTTAATAGTCAGGAGGAAAAGCTATCTTGTCAAGGTAAACTGAACTTTCATCACAACTAACTTCCACCATCAATGACTTGCCATAAAGGAAAAGAAAATAAAATCTCGCAATGTTTCATCTTATTCTGTGGAGTTCCTGCTCCCTCAGAGGGTGCCACGCTGATTGACAGCAGGTAGTTTTCTGAGGATAAACAAAAGAAAAGGAAAGAAAAGAAAAGAAAACAAAACAAAACAAAGAAAGACATCTATTCTTCTCCCTGGGGTCCCTCCAGCCTCCATTGAGCCCTTGGCATGCGGTTGTTCTGAGGGAAAGTCAATAGTTCTCACTGTCAATACAAGGTGTCCCTGGGCATTTGTAAAGTCATTGCCTTCTTGAAGTATAGTTGTCAGGAGCCTCACTTTTAAATGGTTTTCAGCATCAATGTTAAGAAGTGGTCACATGGCCCAGCATCCCACTGGATGCTTTGGTAGGATACAGGCTGCGTACCCATTAGGCAACATCTTTAGAAATGAACAACTAGATGAAAAGGACACCATCATAGCTTCTTTCTTGTTGTTTGTTCATTAGCAACAGGCCATGCACACACAGAGATAGATTGAAATGTATTCTTGCCCTAGATAGTGAGTGTCTATATTATTGAATAAATGAAATAACAAGCTATGGGCTACACACAATATGTTCAATATTTCTAACACACTTGTATTATCACAGAGATAGAAGCATCAAGCAGTCAATTGTACAAATTATACAGTTTTCTTTTCCATTTAAGGTATTCAACTATTCAATCTATAAAATATAATTCCGTCAAATTCATGCATGGGTAGAAATTTTTGGAGGGAAGAAATAATCCTGCAGGTTTCTTTTTTATTCTACATAGCAGGTCATCTTAAGTTGACCTCATGTGCTGAATAGATAGATCAAATGAATTAAACAGGATTTGAGATGCTTTTTAGTATCAACCTTCTGTACCTCAATATTATTTTGTAAATTTACTGAGTGCATTGAGTTAGATGCACTTTTTCCTTCCTTTCTGCCACAGAATAATCTTTAGTACCTTATCCATGCATTGCTACATGCTGCTGACTTCATAGTATTGAGAGCGAAATTGCTCTAGTAAAAAGTATCTAATCACACAAAACTAAAGTGAATAAAAATTATAAGAAGAATACAATATCAGCAATTAAGAGGGACTTTTAAAAATAGAATGATAATCTTCTTGTTCTGAAAAAGATGTAGGGTTCATGTTAGGTCATAGAAACACATTTTTAAAAATTATTTGTTGTAGTTGAGCATAAATTATTACCTATATTTATATCATTTCATACACTCAGCACTTCAGTTCTGTTTCAGTTAACTCTCCAGATGGCATTGTTATTCTAGCATAGCATATTAACAAAAAGAAAATACTAGACATGATCTCAAGTAGAAAAATATCATGGACAAATCCAAATAATTGACAAAAATATTATACCTTTGCTTAGTTTTGATGTTATTTTAAAGAACAAGGGCATTTTGTAATCACACTATCATTTCAAATGCTTGTCAAAGAATCCTAGATTCACAGCTTGGATGTTGAGGAGGAACGGTCCCCTGGAAGACTTGACAGTTTCTTTAAGCATGAAAAGTGAGGACACAGAGGTGACTGCTCAATTAAATTTCCCCCACAGTGAAATTAAGGCAAGTTCATGCTTCAGCACAGAAATTTCAGTATACCCACAAATTAAATCAAGTTGATCACCTTCTTCCTCTCCTCCTTTTTACAAAATAGTAGGGTACAAGTTATTCATCTATTCCTTTTTACTTTATTTAGTTTTAGAGAGAGAGAGAGAGAGAGAGAGAGAGAGAGAGAGTGCTCCAGATGCAAGCTCTACCTTGTTCATCTGGCTTATGTGGGTCCTGGGAAATCGAACCAAGGTCCTTTGGCTTTGCAGGCAAACTCATTAACTGCTAAGCCATCTCTCCAGCCCTCATCTGTTCTCTATAGTTACTGGCTAAAAGCAAATGTTCAAAACAACATAGTTTGCTCTATCCTTTATTATTTTACTAAAATTTAATACCCATATTTATGGATTTTCAGGAGTATTTAATGAGACTTTTCTAAGCTGAGGGCATTGCAGTACTTTCCACAAAGGTTCCTATTATTGACTGGCAAGTTTGCTTGTTCCTAGGGTGATGCCAATGCTTCCAGTTAATTGCTGGCAACTACCACGGAAGAAGTGGGGAGCAAATCCTGGACCTTGGCAGATCTCAGATGCTCCACCAAAGACACTTGGTGAAATTTCAATGTTCTGAGGTGAGCAAAGTCTGCTTAGAACTTACATCATTAAATTAAAATTCCAAACCTTCCATGTGATGTAGAATTGGTGTGCATACGTGCCTTCCATACCTTCCATCAGAAGGGAAGAGGACTATTGAGCATGACTCATGTTTCCAGTCTGAATATTAATTTACTGATTTGTTATGAATTGGAGAGGGACATTTACATTGAAAGAAGTCATGTAGCTCTCCAATATGGAAAATGTAATAAGTAGGGAAAATGCACAGATTTTTGCTTCAAGTATTCACTTCAGGGTAGTAAAAGGTTTGATGTTAAAGATAGTAGACATTTTTCAATTTATGACTAAAAAACTCAAAAGATATCATCAAGGATTTTGGTTTGAAGCAAAATTTGAGGTATCAAGTAATAATTAAATACATTTAAAATATATTGTATTTATTTATTTACTTGAAAGAGAAAGAGAGAGAGAAAGAGAGACAGAGAGAGAGATAGAGAGAGAGAGAGAGAGATTGAGAATGGGCATGCCAGGGCCTCCAGCCACAGCAAACAAACTCCAGACACATGTGCCATCTTGTACATCTGGCTTATGTGGGTCCTGGAGAATCGAACTGGGATCTAAGGCAAATGCCTTAACTGCTAAACCATCTCTCCAGTCCCAAGAATTACATTTTACACATACTATTGCATTTGTAGTTGTTTATTTTCTGCATACACACACACACACACACACACACACATATATATATATATATACCTGCATTTTTTTCAGGAAACTGTAGTGTCCCAAATAGAAGTGCTACTTCAGGTATTACCATCCCTATGTATTTGAAATGCCTGAACCTATCTTTGGCTTGTGAAAAAGGTTAGTATTGATCTTTCTTTTGCTTGAGTATGTGTATTTGTGTATTTGTAACCCTAGGAACAGAGCTGGGAGAACCTATCTGGTTTACTTTAAAGGGTAAGCACCCAAGGGAGATACTCCATCTCTAGGAAAAACAAACAGGCAGATGAGTGATGGAGTGGTGCAACTGACATTGTCCTCCGGTCTTCTGCTGGTAAAAACACATGTGGCTATTGCATCAGCACATACATGTGCATACGCTGCACATGCCACACACACACACACTACATCACACATGCAATGCACATAAAAATGAAAGTAATTTTAAAGATAAGAGCATAAAATAAGTAATCAAGAGTTTAGTAATTCTACACATAAAAGGCATTTTGAAATATAAGAAGCTAGACATAAAGTATCTCTGTCAGTGTTTAATGGAAGACCAATATCCACGTAAAAATAAAAACAGAGTGAAGGAATTGGTGTTTTCTATACAACCACAACCTAAATGTGAATGAAACTATTTCCCCCAGTTGTTTACACTTACAAATGTGAGATCGGAGTGATCATATTTTTCTGTCACATTGTGAGTGCATTAGAAATACTGCAGCTTAATAACCTACAAATACTAACACTCAGTCATTTTCTGCCTCCTGGAGGCAGTGTATTGTTGCAGGTGGGTTGATGGGTATGAGAGTGTTTGAAACACTCTCCTGTTGCTATTGTCTGTCTGATGTTGGCCAGGAGGTAATGTCCACGCTCTGCTCATGTCATCGTTTGCCCCTGCCATCATGGATCTTCCCCTTGAGTCTGTAAGCCAAAATAAAACTTTTTTCTTTTTTTTCACAAGCTGCTCTTGTCTGGGTGTTTTCTGCCAGCAATGTGGACCTTACTGAAACATTAAAACTGGTACCAGAGAAGTGGTATAAGTGCTGTTAGAAACCTGACTACGTGATTTTTGGCCTTTGGAACTGCTTTTCAGGAGGAATGTGGAAAAATTTGAAATCTTGGTCTAAGAGATGCTTTGCAGTCTGTAAGTACAGCTTGATGGACCATTCTGATCAGAGTTGAAAGACCTGAATGCATTAAGAACTATGGACTATGAGGTTTGGCTTATGAGAGTGAGAAAGAGCTGTGCCTGGGCTTGACTTGAAGCAGTTTGTATGAGAGGCTTGCTGTTATACCTGTGTCCTGAGTACTTGTGCTGGGTTGCATTGTGTAGAAATGGACTCGCATGAGCAGATGGATATGGCACAGAAAAATGAAATCTTTTGGCCAAAATTGCTACCTGTTCAGCTACAATTGTATGACAGATTACAATCATTAAGCCTGGGCTAGCTTATCTGCATAGGGACAACAGAAAGAATGCAGAGTCTTTTGAATGGGCAGGAATGGTGGAGTGTTCTGGTCTTCAATGTCTGCTTTATTCCCCCGTGGATTAACAAATTGGCAGCCCACCTGGTATTTTGGAGCATAAGAAATGCAGGAAAGAGAGGGTCATTGAGTTTGCAGCATGGTGGTGTATTTTGGAAATGGCCATGGGCAGTGTGAAGCAGGTTTGTTGGATTACCTGCATGAGGATGAACTGTTGGGGGCAGTGGAGACCTAATGGAGATGTGAGGGCTATGAATTGGCTGCCAAGGAGAGCTGCTGGCACTGGATGAAGTTTTTTGGGACTGTGAGTGGCCAAGCTGGAGGGGTGGAATTGGAACTCCAGAGACTTGTCATTGGTTAATCTTATCAGACTTAGAGATTTGTCACTGACTAGATTTGTTGGACTTGGAGGTACAGAGTTTGATGTTTTCCTTGTTTAAATATTTTATTGGTTGAATATTTGTTATGCCCAATACCATCTTTTGCAGTGTTAGTGTTTATTCTATGCCATTATGGGTTATTTTTATTTTTATTTTTGGCATTATGGCTCAGTTAAGAAATCTTAGACTATGGGGATGTTTGAAGATCTTTGGGGTTGATAAAAAAAAACTATGGGGACTTCTAAAGTTGGACTGAATGCATTGAATTTTATATTATGTATATCAGTTTATGGGGGTAAGGGGCAGAGTGTGCTGGTTTGAGTCAGGTGTCCCTCATAAACTTAGGTGTTCTGAATGCTAGGTCCCCAGCAGATGGCAATTTGGGATTTAAAGCCTCTTGGAGGCAGTGTACTATTGGTGGAAGGTTTATGGGTGTTATAGCCAGCTTCCTCTTGCCAGTTGCAGTTGTCCATCTGATGTTGGCCAGGAGGTGATGTCCATCCTCTGCTTATGCCATCATTTCCCCCTGTCATCATGGAGCTTGCCCTCAAGTCTGTAAGCCAAAATAACCACTGTTTTCCTCCACAGTTTTCTCTTGGTCTGGTATTTTCTGCCAGCAATGGAAACCTGATTGCATCAGTAACTTTACCTCCTTTTGTAACCAGATATGAGTATATAACTAGTTCTTGTCAAAGTATGATGAATGAAACACACTTGCAGTTGTGAGATGGGACTTGTAGGAAGGGAGTTGTGCTTCTCTGTGCACTTTCTCTTTCTCATGAATGACTTCTAGTTCCTGGGCTATTAATTCTGTATTGCTGAATCATGTAATGGTCTTCCATTAACTATTTCTCAACAATAGAAATACTGAATGTTGGACTGTTATATTAATAAGAAATAAATGTCTTGTTATTGAAGGTACTTGAACCTTGGAGTTTGCTGTTTATAGGAGCTTTTGTGATACTAAACAATGCAGACCATGCTTATTTACATGAGGACTAATACTTCCATCCATAGTTAAATTAGGTAGATTAAATCCTACCTCATTTTTAGTTAAAATAGGGCATGTAAAATATTTAACAATTTATATCAGAAAAAAGGTCATTTCTTAGTTATAAGGCAACAAGTTTCATGATGAAGCTGAACACAAAGGATCTGCTTCCCTCATCTGCCCATAATGTGGAGGTCATGGATGGATTAGTACATTTAGGAAGGATGGTTGTGTCTTCTCTGATGTGAGTAAAGTAAAACATTATAAGAACCATGAAGACATGATAAAAAGGAAGCACTAACCATAACAATGTTTTAGGGCTGGAGAGGTGGCTCTGCAGTTAAAGCACTTGTCTGCAGGGCCTAACAACCTGAGTTTAATTCCTCAGACCCATGTAAAGCCAGATGCACAGGGTGGTGCATGCATCTGGGGTTTGTTTGCAGTGGCTAGTGGTCCTGGCATGCCTCTTGTCTCTTTAAATTCTCTCTCTTGCTCCCCTCTCTCCCTCTTCTCTCTTTCTCTCTGCATATATATGTGCATGCATATATATAAATGTTATAGGTCATGAGCTATTTGACAAAACAAAGGCTTGAGAACTAACTAATAAGTTTGAGCTTGATAATTGGTTTTTCTCTAACACTTTGGGTATCTTGGATGATGCTCTTATTCTTCATGTGTATATTTTTCCTCATCTTTAGAACAACATCATCTTAATTTTTATTTTGTAATTATTGTTGTTGGTGGTAGTGGCACAGGGGTGATGGTAGATGTAGTGGTGGTACCAGGTGGGAGGAGGGAGAGAGAAAATACAAGATATCATGTAAGATGTTGATATAGTGGAGCTTAGAATTATAGTAAGCCCTCTTATGGAACAAGAAAAAAAATCCCCCTAGTTGATAGTTTAAATGGCCTCAAATAGATGTTTGGCTATCACACCTGACAGTGAGCAACTGAGAAAATTAAAATCATTTCTTATCTTTGTATAGTAAAGTTTGATAGTGTGGAAATCAGTGCTTTGCGGAGCCAGAAATATATAACTGGGCAACCTGAATTCCACTGAAGATAGCTGCATTAAATATTTCCATCTGGTTATAAAATGACAATAATTATGATCAAAGGATAAGTGGCATATAAGATTACAGAGCAGGGATCAAGCAATTCTGCTTTGTGAAGTTCATGGAAAGAGATGCATGAAATTCACTAGATGAAAATCAGAGCAAGAGCATGCCATTTGGATGGAATCACATGCATGCAGCATGGAAGCTTCAATGCATCCAAGGGGCCAAGGGGTGAGGGACTGAAATGATTCCATGACCACAGTAGAAAGTAATTAGATACCAACAGTATGAAAATAGTGGCTAGAGTAGCACCAAAGAAACTATGAAAGGAGTTCAGATGAAGATAAATAACGAAGAGAATCAGAACCCAGCAATCCACACTGTTCCCTTCACCAAGGAAAGTAAATGTCATTTTCCCACCTCCGTCCTATTCTAGTTATTGTTTGAGGTTGCCCTTCTCAGAAACTCATTCTTGACCATGCAGGCTTTTTGTAACCCTCATCTAGGTTTATATGGCCAGTGGGCTTCTGTAATAGCACTTATCCTATGCATGGAGTATTAGGTTGAGTATTTTTTTTCTCACCTGAACATCAAATACAACGTCTTTTGGCTTGAAAGTAGACACTGGCTCAGGTAGAAAGTTTAGAATCTTAAGAGGAAATGAAACTAAATTGAAAAACCAAAAGGGAAAATAATTTGGGTTAAAACTGATGAGCTAAGGAATTTAGGCTAGTAGGAATAGAGCAGGGAAACATGGGTACTGGAAAACACAGCAGAATGGCATATTTCTTAGCTTAGTTAAATTATCAGGAAATGAAGGTGCCATAATGGAAATACATATGAGGGAATAAGATTGATGTCCTATCACTTAGAATTTTGGAATAAGACTTTAGATATATATTCCAAAAAATCTAATATTTTTTTTTCAAAATATGAATGGCAGTTCTATCATTCTAAAAATGAACTTGGAATTGATGGATAGGAAAGGAGTTTCCTGCAAAAACAGCTCTCACTGGAAAATTCTCTATGAGGCAAAATAGGTTATTAGCACTACTAAACTAAGGTTAGAATAAACATTTCTCATTTTGGAAGGTGGTGATGAGGCATTTATAATTCTTATATGATTTAGCAAATCAGTTTGTTTAGATGAATCAATGAAGCATGGAAGTGTGTCTCTGAGATATGACCTGTTGGGTTCCTTCAGAGTCTTGTCATCTGCCATTTAAAGGCAAAGTTGGCTTTTGCCAAATACATACACTGGTCAGATTCTGTCACGACCTTATTGCTATGGAGAATGTTCTCTGGAATTCAGGTAAAATTATGAAGATAGGCAATGCTTAAAACCAAAATGTATAGAAATTCCCAGCCCCTTGATATTTTGATCTGTTCCTAGGTATTCTCAGCTCAAAATACATAATTGTAAAAAAGAGTAGAGGTGTCCCTTTTTCCAAGGTCAATACAACTAACATTTTTTTTTAAATGTTCACTAAGATTAAGTCAGAAAGTCCACAATGGCAAATCAGGGTGGCAATTATTTGGATCTTACATTTTTGGATTATAATTAAGCAATAAGAAATAAGCCAAGGGTGTGCTACTTCCAGATAACACACTTCTTGGAAAGTGCTGTGAGGCATAAGGGGCGAATTAGAGCCTCCAATGAGCTGGGAAATGTGTTATCTCTCTGCAGCACAGCTCTCCGAGTGTATTAATACCATATACATTGTAGTAGATGCTCTAGTTGTGTATAGATTGATTGTACCATGTAAAACATATGTCTAAAACATGTTTGCTGGTGTGAGCTGACAGCAGTTGCTGATTTGAAAACCTCAGGCTTGACATTCATTATCAACTGACAGGTGAATGGCTGTGACTTCAACAATGGAACCCAGTGAGCCCTATGGGAGGTGTGTGTGGGAAAGCAGCCCGCCCTCACAAACCTTGCATTTTAGTTGAGCTGTTCTAGAGATTTCTTCCACTTGTACTTCTATATTTATGTAAATGAATGGAGTGAGGTAGCTTCAAACTAAATTTTTAATGCAGATCTTTTTTTTTTCCTTCTATATCATTTTGCGTAATTCTCATAACTAGGCTTCTAGTTCCTGTTTTGCATTTGACTGACAGAAAGTGATATCTAGTTCAGCCAACATTAAACACATTGGCATTTCATCCTGGAAAGATGCTTCCTTCCTTAGTTAAAGAGACTATGTGTACAAAGACTCTTTTAAAGATGCCTCTTTCTTTCTCCTAGGGAGTACCACAGTGAGATGTACCAGGAAGAAAGAAAACTCCATGTTTAATCTGTGCTGCTGAGGGAGATCAAAGAGAGTAAATTAAAACCAAGAGTAGCTTCTTATGCTCGTTGGAGAGCCCCTTTTCTCTGCTCTATTTGATACAATAAATAAGATCATCAAAGTAAGTCAAGCACAGGTTCGGGACCCGCTGGTCCTTGACCTAGGCCACCTCCCTGCCTGCAAGGCCTCCCCTGGAATCTCTTGTGATGTCAAATCACAAAGCTACATGAAGTGCTCACACCCCAGGAGCAGTAAGGGGATTTTATTTTTAGATTCCTTTGCTGTGACTGTAGTAAAATAATATGAAGTTCTTTTATGGCTCTATCTCAGAGATTTGATAAATATGCTATATTTCAAAGCATGAAAGTGGTGATAACAAAAAAATTTGGTCCAGACCGCCTCTAGCCATCAGGTCATCTTAAGAATATCTGTAGCATCCCACAGGCATGGTGCCAACTGGTGCTCACTGCTGGAAACTATTGAGGATTTCACTCCACCCAGTAGACACCTCTCTCCAGATGTACTGCATAAAGCATTTCATGCAACAGGCCTTTTTCCTTATAAAATTATATGCATTATAATTTGAGAAACTTACAGCTTCTAGGAGAATTGGAAAAATAACTTTGTTCACATATTTTTTAAAATTAATAGTATTTTTAAAACACTCTGCTCACCCATTTAATTTAAAAATGAAATATATGGATGATACCAATATCAACACCATTATCAATAGTAGTAGTAATATTGACAAATGGTCCACGTTGGCAAGGTTTTTCTTTTTAACCTAAGTGGTCTCATTCTCTCTAGTTTTTTTGTTTGTTTGTTTGTTTGTTTTTTTTTGTTTTCATTTTTTAAGGCTGGGTTTCACTCTAGTCCAGGCTGACCTGGAATTCACTATGAAATCTCAGGGTAGCCTTGAATTCATGGTGATCCTCCTACCTCTGTCTCCCGAGTGTTGGGAATTCTATTTTTTTTAAAAAAAATTGTTTTATTTATTTATTTGCAAGGACAGGGAGACAGAGTGTGCCAGGGCCTCCTGCCACTGCAAATGAACTCCAGATGCATGTGCTATTTTGTGAATTTAGCTTTATGTGAGTACTGGGGAATTGAATCCAACTGTCAGGCTTTACAAACAAGTGCTTTTAACTGCTGAGTTATCTCTCTAGCACCCTCTTTTTTATGCCATGTTCTCTGTTCAGAAAAAAGTCTTTTTATTTTTTGTTTAGTATTTTGAGGTAGGGTCTCACTATAGCCCAGGCTGACCAGGAATTCACTATTTAGTCTCAGAGTAGTCTTGAACTCATGGCTATCCTCCTACCTCTGCCTCCTGAGGGCTGGGATTAGGCATGCACCACCACACCTGGCTAGAAAATGGCTTTCTTATATGGCTACCATTTTCTAAAACTCAGGGCCAGAATTATATTTGAAAAACAAGAAGCAAATTATACTTGACATTCACAAAATTGATACCAGGAACTAAGGTATTTTTTTGAAGGGGGAGGCAGTTTCAAGGTAGGGTCTCACTCTAGTCCAGGCTGATCTGACACTCTCTTTGTAGACCCAGGCTAATCATATTGCCATTCACTCATTCAGTCAGTGAGTCAATACATTTGAGTTGTGTGCTTATGCAAATCAGATGCTCTTCTGGGCAGGAATAGTGATGAGTTTCAAAATGAGTTGTTTATACTTTCATATAAATCTTTGTTTACATAAAATGTACATTTTATGCAAATGCTTATAATCATTTTAAGTAATTAGAATTAATCAAAACTTAAAATGCTTATTTAAAGAGACCCAATATATTTTTACTGTGTGTTATTTAGTAGGTTTTGGGCTAGAAACTGCAGAGAACATCAATACTTAGCATGCCTTTCTGCTCTCCAAAACCATAGACTTAAACAGAAGAATAAATTAATTACTTCAATGTGGATAACACAATGAACAATATGTTTGAAATGAAAGTAATGTTGAGTACAAGGAAACTTCAGAGAGGGCCTGTTGGATCCAAAGAAACAGAGGCTTTGCCCAACGTATAAGCGACAGAGAGGAGCGCTGCAGAGGAACAGGCAGAGAAAACCAGGAGAGCGAACATTTACAAGACCTGCTTTGTTGAAAGCAAGAGATGTGATGCATGATAATGAGAAATGAACTTTGAAAGACTCCTATTACAAAATGACACAAATGCCTGACTAATCAGTTTATCTTAGTGCTCTTACGAGCTGGCCAGTAGTAGAAGCTTTCTGAGTAAGGTAGTATCTGCATCAAAGTGCCGTTTAATAAAATACAACTAGAAGATTTTAATGTTATAATAGAAGGTAATAAGGGCAGAACGACTTTCTTAAGACATTCCTGTGATTATAATGCTCAAGCCTCACGTCAGAGTAGTCATCAGTTCAGATTGTGGGGAGAGGGAAATGAGCGACTGTCACACTCTGAATGGCTCCATACACGAACAGCAGTGTCAGTGAGGGCTGCTGTGGGAAAGCTGCGTAATTTCTTCTTTGTGATTGTGTGTGCACAGTGTCCATGCATGTATGTATCACAGTGCATGTGTGCATAGGAGTGAAGGTGCACTATGTTTTTGTGTGAGTTGTGTATGTGTAAGCTAGAGGCCAATCTCTAGTATAATCTTCAGGAACAATGCCCACTTCTTTTAAAGACAGAATCTCTCTGTGGCCTTGAGCTCACGAATTCACCTAGAACAGCTAGCCAGTGGACCTGAGGATATTCCTGTCTCTGCCTCCTCAGCACAGAGCTCACAAGGTATACAGCCACACCTGGGACTTTCTGCAGGTCCTGGGGACCAAACTCAGGTCCTTGTGCTTGCATGACAAGCACTTTTCCCACTGAGCTGTGTCCTCAGCAGCCTCTATGTCACTTCTTTAGAGAGAAAAGCAGCAAAATGGAGTGGGGGAGGAACTAAAGCATAGACGAATAGAATTGTTATCAGAGTGATGAGTGAGCGAGGAAAAGAACAACGGAAACCAGTGAAGATGATGAGTGAGGAAAGGCTTCTGAACTTGGCAATATCTCAGCAGTCAACACCTGCTACCACGCCCTTCTTCAGACATCCCTGTTGTGAATTTCATCTCTTTCACCATCTGTATCTCCTAACATTCCTCCCTGCCACCTCTTTCAATACCCTTGCTTGATGAATGCTCCATCTCAGCATTTTATATTAGAATACTTTTGTGTTCAGAAAAGCAGTGGTATAAAATCACAAATATAAATTGCTTACTTTATTTACAATACTATGTGTTTTGTACTGAGCTCTACTTCACAGGCATTGTTCAAGCCAGTGGATTGTCTTCCACTATTTATATTTGCTTATTAATAAGCAGAGAGGAAAAGGGACAATATCTTAAACCTGGTAGGTTTCATCTCAATTTGGTTTTTCGTTTGGTTTATGTAATCATGTATAGTGATAGCAACTTGTGTCCTAACACAATATTTCAATGACTCTTGAGCCCCATTCATAATCATTTTCCATTTCAAAAAGAGAAACTCAACCCCCTTGTAACTGCTAATGGGCCTCTACCAAAATAGGGCTACATAAGTCAACTCCAGCAACAACAGCAACAGTGACTCTTCAGTATTTTCATCTACACATGGATTTTTCCTTTCTGGAGAGATACTGTAATTCTTTGCATCATTGTATTTCACTCTCAGTGATGAATTCAGATTGAACTGTTTTTACCGGCAAAATTGTACAGTTCAGACAAAGCCAAATTTCAAAGTGGCATTTCAAGAAGCTGAGCTCACCATTTTAATAGATCAGGGCACTGGAGTCATAACTCTCATGTTTAAGAATGAGAGACACTCTTCAGTATGACTGCTCTTCCTTTTAATTTGTGCCTTTGAGAAACACAAGGTCATTTCAAATTAGGATAAGACATTTTTTCATTATTTTCAATTCATCATAGGCAATTGTTGATAATAACATAGCTTGCTTAAAGCTGCAAATCCTCCAAATGATGGGGTTGATTTCCAGCCTACTGAGAAGGAAATTAGATATAGAACTTCTATCTGTTGTTAATGTTAATGGGAGCTAAGTAGCCTAAGAAGCCCAGAATAAATGTATGCCTATAAGTCAGCATTTTGGAGTTTTCTGGGCCTTTACCTGTTAAAAAGTGTCATTAGTCTGATACTAGCCAGTCCCTATGGTTATTTCAAACCAAGTCCTACCTACTGAAGTTAGAAACTGGGATTTTAGCTCTTACAAATAGCCACAGCTCTCCTCAAATGTGAATGCTCCCATATATTTGCCACCCTTGTCCATTTGGAGTAAGATTTAAACACACAAACTGTTCACTTTTCACATTTTTACTATTTAGGTTAATCCCCCCAAATATATGTTAAAGTAGTATTAATATTTGTACAAAAATCAGTTCAAAATGGATTGAAGGCCTCAATGTAAGACCTGAAACTTTGGAACAACTGGAGGAAAACAGTTCAAACAAGAGGTATACATAAGGACTTTCTGAAAAGGACTGTAATAGTTCAGGAAATAATAACAAGAAATGACCAATGGGACAGCATGAAATGTAAAAGCTTCTGCACAGCAAAGGAAACAAGTGATAGAGCGATAAGACAGTCTACAGGATGGCATAAAAATGTTTTCCAATTATATATTATACATGAGATTAATGTCTAACTGATATAAAAACTCAAAAATTAAATAGCACAGAAAAACAGCCAGTAAACTGGCAAATGAATTGAAGAGGTCTCAAAAGAAATATACATGATCAATACATATATGAAAAATAAATGCTCATCTTCTTTAACCATCAGGGAAATTCAAATCAAAACTACATGGAGATGCTATCTCACCCTAGTGAGAATGGCTATCACCAAAAATGCAAACAATAGCCAATGCTCTAATGAGGACTTTGTGTGTTATACACTGTTGGTAGAAATGTAAATTGATGCAGTAAGTATAGAAATTATTGTGAGGGTTCCTCACAAAACAAAAAATAGAGCTACTATCTGATTCAACTATATCACATCTGGGTATATAACCAAGTAAGGTTAACTCAGCATTCCATAGAGACACCTGCACATTCATGTTCATTGCAGTACTACTCACAATAGTCAAGATGGGGAATCGCCCTTGATATCCATGAACACATGAATGGATACATAAGGAAAATGGGGTACATATACATTGTGGAGTTTTATACAGTCATAAACAGCAACTAGATTTTTCCCAGTTTCCAGGAAATGGAACTGAAGGTAATCATGATGTTGAACAAAAAAGAAATCAAGACTCTGAAAAGTAAGTTGTTGATGATTTCTCTTATATGCAGAATCTGATTGTATATATGTATGACATGAACACAGAAGGTGCCCATTAGGGACAAAGATGAGGGGGTTAATCAGGGGATGAATATGATATGCAAGTGTGAAAGTGCAATATGGAACCTATTATTTTGTATGTTCTCTAAAAATGTACTCTTTTTTTTTTTTTTATTTTTCAAGGTAGGGTCTCGCTCTAGCCCAGGATGACCTGAAATTCACTATGTAGTCTCAGGGTGGCCTCAAATTCAAGGTGATCCTCCTACTTCTGCCTCCCGAGTGCTGGGACTAAAGGCGTGTACCACCACACCCGTCATACTTATTTCTATTTCAATCTTAGGAAATGCATTAACTTTCTATGACCTCATACAATTCTGTGTTCTGTATTTTTGTTGATAAAGTAGTTGTTCTAGTAATATGATGATATTCAATTTGGAATAATCAACTATAGTATAAAAGTATTTTATATCCTCAATTGTGCTGTGCCTTTTTGTAGAAGCATGATGATGTCAATAAGATTGTTTTTTAAAATGTATTTATTTTATTATTTGCAAGGAAAGAGAGAGAGAGAGAGAGAGAGAGAGAGATCTACAGACGGGAGTCAGACAGAGAGAATGGGCACCCTAGGGCCTCTAGCCACTGCAAACAAACTCTAGATGCTTATGCCACTTTGTGCAACTGGTTTTTGTGAGTACTGGGGAATTGAACCTAGGTCATTAGTCTTTGCAGGCAAGCACCTTAACCATGGATCCATTTCTTCAGCCCTCAATGAGATTTTTTAATAAGAAATTTTAAGAATACCTATATCATACTTTATTATTTTTATTATCCAATATTTTATCTTGTTTTCTTAATGGAAATTTGGAGAAAATTTTTTTTTCCAAAAAGCTAATGATGTGGGAATTTTGTGGAGTATTAGTGTATCACCACAAGCCAAGTGTTCCTTATAAACTTCTATCTCAAAGTATAACCCAATGTAATATTGTGATAAATTCAGAATACCATCCTTGCCGTGGGCCTTCTAGATCTGCATATTATCAGTTTCCACAGATGAGATTTTTCTGTACATAGAGTGTGAGAAACACTGTTCTATAATAAATAATCTTTATTTAATCACTCTGACTTAAGATGTTTTGATGCTAGGATTTTATTTCATAACATTCAATCTTCTGTCAAAATCTGTGATCTTTCTTTAAACTATAGAAATCTAGTTTACCTACTACCTTACATAGAGCATATCTACTTTCCATAGAGCATACACAATCTATTCTTAATATTGTAGAGTTCTTATAACAGCATGGTTTGGGAACCATAGTTGTCTCACTAGATAATAATTTATTTATTAAAGGTATTCTCAGATTGAAGTGGAAAAAAATCCTAAACTACGAAATTTATAAACTGTGCAGTCTTGATTCTAGTCCCTAGATACTTCTGTTATATGATTCTGGATTGACATGCATGAATCTATATTTTAAAATTACCCCAGATGATGTGAGATTTCCCTTGACAACACTTTGGGAAAAGTGATCGAATGCCCAGCTCATACGCCAAGTTTATCCTTTTCATTCCTGAGCTGCGTGGCCAAGGTCCAAAGTCACCACAAGTTTGCATTACATATTTCAAGCAAGCGTATGGGAAACTGGTTAGAAATAATATCATAGGATCGTGAAACTTTTAATTTACCTATTGAGAAAATTATCAATATTTCTATTTATATGATGTGGAACTAATTATACAATTTCAAAAAGTTTTCCTAAAGTTTTCTCACCAATAATAACTTACAGTTCAGCATAGATCATCACTTTGCCATTTTGCCTAGGGTTGCACACTTTGAATATTGAAGAAATCATTGTGCCTGCTTTTAAAAATGTTTTCCATCAAAGTAAGGATTAAAATTGAATTTGAATATTTGAATTGTTGAATAAATAATAGCTCAACAACTAAAATGTTATGTTGTCAGCCTGTCTTTGTCTAGTTTTTTTTTTCAATCATCTCTGAGGTGAATATTTAAAGATTTATTCCTTCAGAAATATTTATTGGAGCTATGGAAATGAGGAAAGAGCTTAGGACAGGTATACAGATTGACAAGAGCATGCCAAGGACCAAACTTTTCAAACATAGAGTACATGATAATCAAGAGATGAAGTAAGTTCAGTATGCATTTGATAATAAATGATAGGAGAAATAGGAAGAGAACACACACATTTGAAATTAAATTAGATTTTAGCTATGAAAATAAGAAGTTATTGTTCTCATATATTTGAAAAACTTTGAAGCATCCTTGCATTTAACTGTACCTCTACAGATACCACAAGGTTGAAAATAAGGACTATTTACTACAAAATTTTAGAAAATATAGAAAGTTTTAGACACTGGCAATGTATTAAGAGTGTTAGCTAGTAAAAACTAACCTATAACCTCAAAACATAAAAGCAATAATAGAAAAAAAAGCTTAGTGTGTTAAATTCAAGAGACCAGAAATAAGAATGAGAAATGAAAATTAATAAAAAACAACTAGAATATCATATGGATTTATAGATCCCTATTGACTACTAATATATTAAATGTTGATATGTAAACATTTACTTCTCTTACAAAGTATACTGAACAATGAAAATATTGCCAAAATTAATCAAGTCCATATTTTAAAACCATAAAGAAACTTAAGACAATATTATTTTCATACAAGTCAAAGGAAATTGCTATGACAGGACAAAAGTAAAGTCAGGGGCTGGCTTGTAGGTAAGTAAGTAATTAGGTATGTCTTGTCTATCACGCAAAGGCCCTGGGTTCAAGCAACAGCATCAAAATGTCATGAAGGAAAGGGAGCGAGGAAGGCATGTAAGGAGGTTAGTTTGGAGACAGTAGAGTTTAGGAATTTGGGAGGGCAGAGGAGATAATAATACTGCTATGGTTTAGGAATAAATTTGTAAGGAACTGAAGATACTAAGAGGGTGATCACCCACAAATGGCCTGCAGGAGCATGAAAGAAAAGCTTTGCTCATTTGTGCTTTAGATGGATCATTCGTGATGCAGACAAAGGGGTAGCTGATGGGGCAATGTCCTGCATCATGTAGGAAGGTGTGAAAACAGAACCACCCAGAGATTTCTGTGAGAGAGGAAGCAAGAAGGAAAGGATATGCACGGGTATATTGCTCTATATGGGATTTTCTGCTTGTCTGATGGCTTCTACTTGCTTTTGAGCCAGAAAGTAAAACCACATGTTAAGTAGAGATGCTCATGGCATTTGGGCTTTGAGTAAAACGACTTACAATAATTATCCTAGAAAGTACAAAGGTGAGTGGATCAGAGGAAGACCATAGGAAAACGAGGATTGTGTTTGGAGAGTAGGAAGCTAAGCCCCAATCTGACACACAGTAAAATTCTTTTTCTATATCTACCCAGCAAGCTAGGTGAGGTTGTAGGTTTCTACGAAAGTCTCACAAGGAAAAAAATGAATTCAAGAGATGAAAGAATGGTTGACTCTGATGGACTAGTGGATCCAAGTTGCATGATGAAGGTCAACTTACACAGAGGATGTTAACAGCTAGAGAGGTATGGTAAAATCCAGAAGACTGAGCAGCTAGAAAAGGTACAGACTGGAGGATCATATACACTGACCTCCCAGACTATAAATAGTGCATGGTGATAGGGGGATTTGGGGTGAGGAAATTTAAGGTCCAAGTTCAAGAAGCTAGTACCTGAAGGGCTTTAAGAGAGGTCAAGCCCAGCTGTAGGAGGAAAGGACTGAGAAGTGACAGGATGGAGGAATGTGAATCAATCCATCTCAGTGCAGATGGAAGCATGCGCTGGTGTCACCCACTTGAAGTGTAAGGTGTCTTGAGCTTAAGTTTTCTGTGGTTGAGAATGTGGACTTACATCAGGATTTACTTCAGGCTGGGAGAGTGATTTCCAGGAGAAAGTAGAAAGTAGGTAGTTAGCTAGCCAGAGAGTAGGAAGGTAGAGAAAAGGGGAGGAAAGATCAACAGAGGAGTTGATTGGAAAGAAAGAGTGGAGAGTGATAGCAGTGAGAAGAGATTCCCAGGGAGGTTTGACTCATTCCCAGTGAACAGTGGATGGAGAGGCATGAGGTAGGACTGGTCAGGAATTCCATGATGTGGCCAAAGATGTAGCATGGGAGAAGCAAAGGCCTAGAGAGAACAGAGATTTCTGAGGCATAGGATGCCATAACATAGGAGCCTGCATTTCTAGTTTTTTTAATAGTTTATTTTTTTTTATTTATAAGCAGAGAGGGGAGTGTGGGGAGAATGGGTATGTTAGGGCCTGTAGCCACTGCCAATGAACTCCAGATGCATGTAACACTTTGTGCATCTGGTTTTATATGGGTACTGGGGACTCATACCTTGGTCATTAGGCATTGCTGGCAAGCACCTTAACTGCTGAGCCATCTCTCCAGCCCATGGAACTTGCATTTCTTATGGACATTTAAGCCTTTTCACATGGTTACTTTACTGATTTGAAATCTGTTTATTTTTCATGTGTGCTAATTATCTTTTGTGTTATAAATTGGGTTAAAGAATTGATGTATACTTTTTTCTATCATATAGAAAATCTAGATTTAAACATATGTGCATGTGTTTGTATGTATTTATGTGAGAATATCTGTAGGTAAATAAAGTCAGAAAGAGGAACATGAAAAGGAAGGAAGAGAACTTAAAGAAGATTGGAAAAAGGGGCTAGTGAGATATATGTAATAAACAGAAGGGAGTATTACTAGGGAAGGAGGAACCATGAAGAAAAGGATCAAATAACACAAAATATAGTAATACTGATGCATGAAATGAAGATGTCATGGTGAAATGCTTCACCTTGTATACCAATCAAAAAAATCAATTTAAAGAACAGTTGATGTGTGTTTATTGATTGGGAGAGCACTAAGGCAAAATGAGGACTTAGCAGAGGAATAAGATGTTAGAGGACTACTCTTTCATATTACCTTGGACACAGATTTAACTCACTAGAAGACAGACATCATTTCCAATCGGAGAAGAAGGAAAGGAAATTATTGAGAATATTCAGCAAATGACTGTGTTAGGACAATGAAGTGTGTGTGTGTGTGTGTGTGTGTGTGTGTGTGTGTACATATTGGTTAATGATTCCTTACCTACAGACATACTAGGAGACAGGAAATTTCCACATATACTCAAAATATAGAAACACACACATATACATACATGCACATATATATATACACACATATATATACTCTACATACACACGCAAAAGAAAATAAGGTGAACCTTGAAGCAAAACATGCATTTTAAGAAAGCACAAATTTACTGAATCTTATAGCATTTTCATAGCACCTAGTAAATTTCATTGATGAGAATGATCTGTTCCAGGTTCAACCATTTTTCCTCAAATTTCATTGTGTCATTTTTTCTTACTGCTGTATAGAATTCCACTGTGTAGATATACCACATCTTAGTTAGCCATTCTTCTAGTGATGGACATCTGGGTTGATTCCAACTCTTAGCTATTATGAATTGAGCTGCTACAAACATGGTTGAGCAAATCTGTCTGGCCTGTGGTTTGAAGGTTTTAGGGTAGATGCCCAGTAAGGGAATAACTGGATCTGTTGGTGTCTCTATAGTCAGCTTTTTTAGGAGTCTCCATATTGCTTTCCACAGTGGTTGTACCATCTTCCTCCAGACATAAATTGGTATGGATATCCATGACCTTGCAGTGCCTTACACTACCTAGACAAGACCATCATAATAGGAGGAAAAGGTGATGACATCAAAAAAGAGACTAATTGAGAAGGGGAAGGGGTATGATGGAGTGTGGAGTTTCAAAGGGGAAAGTGGGGGGAGGGAGAGAATTACCTATGGGTTATTGTCTACAATTATGGAAGTTGTCAATAAAAATTAAATTATAAACAAATAAAATAAAATAGAAAATAAAGTCTTTCTCTATAGCTGTAAAAAAATTCATTGATGACACTTGTTTCAATTGCTCAATGAAGTCATATGCTTTCCTGCCCTAAGTTCTTTGCACACACTATTTCTTTCTACAGGAATGTTTTTGAGTTTGTTATCTCAGAAACTCCCATCATTAGGATACTCTCAGTTTCAATGTCATTACCAGTCATCCTTACAATTGATCATCCTTATAGTAAGGTGTGATGATAGTGTGATTTTTTCCTTATAGAAATTTGGTTAATGTAGTAATTATTTAGCTTTATCACATATGCAACCTTCTTCCTACTCATCTGTAAGCTCCATATGGGCAAGAAACAGGAAGATTAATTTTGTTTCCTTTTTACTTAAAAATGTCTAGCATTAAGAGAGTGCCTGACACAAAACACTGGATAATGTGAACGAATCAACACAAAATGTCAAGTTTTTAAATGTGGCAAATGAAAACTTACAATACTGTAAGCTCATAGAAATTTAGCATGAATTGTTTATTCTTCAACAAGTATTTCTAATAAGTATGTAAAGAAATGAAAAAAATAACTTTCTCAGATAAATGTTCCATCCATTATATTCAGCAAACTTACTACATGGCCCGAACAGTGATATGAGAGTTACTGTGCTCACAATAGAGAATGAAATAACTTCTGTGTGCTCCTAAGATTTGTACCACGCATGATATCACTGCAGGACTATGGCTCACAGAGTTTTCCTCAGCTTAGGTGGAACAGTGCTTCTTCCCAGTGGATGGGGAGAGAATCACCCATTTCATAGACTATTGCAAAGGAGTCAGACACTCAATCTAGTATGTAAAGGAAGATGAGAGATGATGGTTTAGAGTCAAATAGGTGTCATTAAAAACTCCTTGAGAAGTTGGACAAACAGGGCCAATAAAAGATCAAATATGAGAAACAGGCCACACAAAGAAGCCATGCCTTGGATAAGATGGAGTTATTCAATAAAGCATTAGAAAAATATCTTGTGAAGGTCTTTGGTTTACTGTGGAGGTGAGAACAATGCATTTATATATTAGGAATTGGTTCTAGCAATTAGAGATGATTTTTTTTTCTCAAAACATAAGCACAAACAAAATACAAAAAAAACTGTAAAAATAAGAATGCATAAGACTTCAAGAAATTTAAATTTGGGTAGGAACTGAGATGACTAAATAAATCCATTCTCTACTTTAGGCAAGGGACTTTGGACAAGAATGGGGGAATACTCAGAAAAGTCCTGTCCTGAATATCTGAATAGGTAAAAAATGGTAGAAAAAAAAAATCAGAACAATTCTATTTATCCTATTTTTTTTCAAGGTAGGGTCTCACTCTAGCCAAGGCTGACCTGGAACCCACTGTGTTGTCCCAGGCTGGCCTAGTACTCACAGTGATTTTTCTACCTCGGCCTCCCAAGTGCTAGATTTAAAGGTATGTGCCACCACACCTATTTTTTTTTTTTGTTGTTGTTTTTTTTTGTTCTCTTTTAAAAAGGATTTCCTGGGCAGAGATAAGTCTTAAAACCAGGCTCATCATAGCCTTTGAGGACAGATTATTAGCAAACATGGGTGCATTATTGGATTGCTAAGAATGGTTTTAGGATGTACTTAAGTGTTTTTAAAGTAACATTTATTGGTTTCTGGTTACAGCATCATGTATAGTTATTATCAAAGAGAAGAGAACAAAGAAGAAAATGGAAACCACGTGTGATAAAACAGTTTCATTCCATATGTAGATACCTAATGTGCATTCAAAGCCATGATTTTGAAACGTAGGTACCTGACATAGTTCAGAGAAGAGGGAATAAGGCAGAGGGGCCCCATCTAAATTTGAGGTGACATAGCAAAGGTGGGGGTGTTATATTTCCTATATGACTCAGTACGGAGTGGAAAGTCAGCCAATTCTTTCCTGATTCCTACTACATTTGCAAGCAAGTGGGAGGGTAGCTAGAAAGGATAAATATAACAAGAATGGACTAATAAATCTGAAAGTACTGTATGTAAAATGAAGCACAGACAAACCAGTCAATTCTTTTATAATATAGTAATAAGATATATAATTGTTTATGTCATGAATTTGTAACATATACTTTTAAAATTTAATAACTTTAGGCAAGAATAAAGGAGACTCCAAATGCAAAATGGTGTGGTCGAGAAAACAAACAGAACCAATCCTGTAAAGGACAAAGCACAGTGATTGTGAAAGACTGCTTGGCTGCTTTCCCGCTAGCCTTGCATCTGCTTCTGCACTGTTCTTTGAAGAGAAGCCTGTTGTCCGCATGCTATCAGGACAGGATAGTTTATGTCACTAGCTCTAGATTTTGACATGTGATCTAAAATAATGAATAATTTCAATGTACCCGAACTTCCACCTTGATTTTGACATGCGATGTGAAATAATAAATAATTTCAACCTACCTAAACTTCTACCTCAGCTCTAATAATTACTTCTGAAATCAGGCATGGGAATCAATATAGCCTGATAGAAATTAGGCCAAATTTTAGCCAGAGTTGGGCAATAATGATGCTTTCTCTAAAACTTGAACCATGTGGAAAACAATCTGGAATTCTTAGGAACCACCATGAAAACAAAGTATCCTACTGAAAGTGAAGCAAGCTTACTTCAAAATAGAGCTCAGCTCCTTGATCTTAACTTTCTTGTGCCTGACACGGTCATGTCATAATTACACAAACCCAGATTTCTATCTCCTCCCCTAAAGCTATTGAAAGTAACTTTCTAGTTAATTTCAATCAAATAGGCTCTGACGATCTTTTTGCCTATACAATGTTTATGATAATACATTTTCAAATGTCACCTGTAAGCAACACAAGTTATCAACATTGAGTTATGAAAATGTGAAAAGATGGAAAGAGACACACATTACCTTTGCAAGTATGGGTCCAGAATACAAGTTTTGATTCTAACAGAAGATTGAAAACTATGGCAAATGCTAGCTACTTATAATGGGAGCAAATTTATTGATACATATAAGCCCAGCTCGACACAAAACTCACATAATATCACCAGACCCACACTGTGTCTCTTCACTAGCCCTGTCTGAGGTGGCTATTAGGTTCAGCTTCAGAGTGTGACAGTACCGAATTCGGTAGAAATTAAAACTTGGGTAGATTTCACTCAAGCTCTAGCCATCTTCTGACTTGTCTTGCACAGTGTCCTCTCTCTCCTCAGTGAAAGAGTAGAGAAGACTGAAGGTTTTATATTCAAGAATAAAGCTGCTGCACCCACTTAGATTTTCAGCAAAGGGACACTGATTTTTGATAGATATAGTTATTTTATTTATTTAGTTAGTTAGTTATGAGGAGAGAGAGAGAGAGAGGGAGTGAGAGAGAGAGAGAGAATGGACACACTAGGGCCTCTAGCCACTGCAAATGAACCAGATGCATATGCACCTTTGTGTATCTGGCTTTATGCGGGTACTAGGGAATTGAACCCAGGTTGTTAGTCTTTGCAGGCAAGCACTGAGCCATCTCTCCAGTCTGATGGACTAATTTAACAAGACCACATTTTTCAGAATCTCTTACCTTACAAGCAGGTGAATACAGGTGACTCGATGTTAGATATAGCATGTTGTGACTTTGGCATTTTTTTTTAAAATATTTATTTGTTTGAGAGCGACAGACAGAGAGAGAGAGAGAGAGAGAGAGAGAGAGAGAGAGAGAGAGAATGGGCACGCCAGGGCCTCCAGCCACTGCAAACGAACTCCAGACGTGTGCGCCCCCTTGTACATCTGGCTTCTGTGGGTCCTAGGGAATCGAGCCTTGAACCAGGGTCCTTAGGCTTCACAGGCAAGTGCTTAACCACTAGGCAATCTCCCCAGCCTGACTTTGGCATTTTTAGAAGGAGCAAGCACCCTTTTTGCTCTTATTTCCCTCCCTCAGGCTGAAGTGCACGTGCAGGGACTTGGTTCAAGCAGCTCCTTTTGACAGTGATGGATGTAGATAACTTGATCAAAGGAAACAGAACCACTTGATGATTATGAAACCTTCATAGACTAGCTTAGCTTATAGAAGAGGCTTAAGCTTATGTTTTAGGTTGTGGTTATTTTCACTTTTTTAGTACTCTGTAAATCAAATTTTACTAATATTTACTTTTTATAAATGGTTTGATCTTACCTATATTCTGCTGTGTATTATTTCCCTGGTTTTCTTTTGCTTTATTTTTTGTTACGTTAAGGGCCTCATGTGTGACAAGCACTAGTTCATTAAAGTTACTTAGTATTGCATAGGTTAAATTCTTTTAGGTTTTCTTTAATAAGTAAGTTATATAATTTGAGAAGGATCAGCTTATCTAACCCTACATATATGAATGCTCTAATGTTTAGTACCAGTGTTTTTGCCATTATTAAACCTATAAAGATTCTTATGTGGACATGAGGTTTCATTAATTCTATGGCTTCTTGGATATTACATTCATGCATCATGATAAATTATGCATGTAATAAAGATATGGTCAAATGTAAGTTTGTAAAGAAGGTTCTTGGTATATGTTTGTGTAGTATGTTTATCGTGTGGTTGTGTGAACATGTGGTATGTGTGGGAAGTATGTGTTTCAGATGTGCATGTGTGTGCAGGCCAGAGGAGAACTGAGAGTATATCCCTCTATCACTCTTGGGTTTTGTTTCTTCAAGTAGGATCTTCTCACTGGACTTAGAACTCACATTGTATTTTGGTTACTGGCTGAGTAGCAAACCACAGAAATTCTTCTGTTTCTTCCAGCACTCAGGGCTGAGGCTACTGCTATGTGTTTTCACACCCAGCTTTTTAAGTAGATGCTGGGAATTTAACACAGTTCCTCATGCTTGCAAGCCCTCTTACCTACTGAGCCATCTTTCCAACCCATAAAATTTTACCATGAAGTAAGTAATATGAAGGAGAATATAGATCCAACTATACAAGTGATCAGACCAAGGGAAATAACTTTTGTCTTCGACTTAGAGAAGAATTCAGGAATAAAGCAAGATTAAAGCAGTTGTTTCAGCAAGCTGATGTTAAACAAACTTAGAGAAGATGCCTTTATCAGGAAGGAAAAGATAGACCAGGAGTGCTGCATAGAGCAGGAGAGGAATTAAACCTAAGTGCATGGAGCAGTTTATGGTCAAAGTGTCCTGCGCTGCCATAGAAAATAATTGATTTAGGGAAGCTGAGGCCTCAAAGCAAAAACAATCATGCTGAATAAAAGAATTGAATCTGGAAGAGGCTGCCACAGGTGCACTGATAACTATAACAGCGTATGGAAGTAAAAAGGAGATAGGAAAGCGATTGAGAGCTACTTAACAGAACATTTGATAGCAGTATAGAGCTATGCATAACAGTGCAGGGTAAAGGTCTCATTGGTGTGATCTACTAAGAAGAACCAAGCCTATGGGAAGGGGGAGTTTAGAAGAAAAAGATGTAAAAGAGAAAGGGGTAGTTTTGTCTTCATCAGATCCGTAATGAGCTAGTTTCAAACGCCCTGCGTGCAGTTAAAAAGGGATGCTCAGAGAGGGATATACAGGCTGGAGTGAATACACCTTTTTGAGAGTAATAGGGTCTCACAGAATTGAAATGTTATGGAAACTTCCATCAAGCTTCTGTCTTCTGGCCTAGGGATGTACAAGAGACAGGTATAGTTAGATTATAGCATTCTTCCCTTTTGGAATCCAACGCTGAGGACATTCCTCAATGCCAAAGGTAAGGGTGGGACAGGCTCATTCAGACACCCACCCAAATAGTCTCTGGTCTTCCATCAAAACAAATGACTTCCACTGTAGTCACAGAGGAGTAACTCAAGTGTCTATCAAGAAATAAATGAAAAAAAAAGTAATATATTAAACAAAATGGAAATTTTATTGTATATTTATTTTGAGGTAGGGTCTTACTGTAGCCCAACCTGATCTGGAATTTGCTATGTAGCCTCAGGCTGGCCTCGAATTCACAGCTATCCTCCCACTTCTCTGCCTGCTGGGACTAAAGGCATGTGCGATTACACCAGCTACAATGGAATATTTTAAACAAACCAATCGAATACTTAGATGATGGTGGAAAATGTACATTGTGATCATATAACTTCAAACTACTTATTAACAGTTACTTTAAAAATGTTTTATTTATTTATTTGAAAGAGAAGTAAGGAGGGAGGGAAAGAGAGAGAGAGAGAGAGAGAGAGAGACAGAGAGAGAGAGAGAGAGAGAGCGAATAGGCACATCAGGGCCTCAAGCCACTGAAAATGAACTCCAGATGCTTGTGCCACCTTGTGCATCTGGCTTTTTGTGGGTATTGGAGGATCAAACCTGGGTCCTTTGGCTTTTTAGTCAAGTGCCTTGAACACTGAGAATTCTCTCCACCTCAACAGTTACTTTCGGTGACAGCAAGTGAAATACTATTGGATAAGTCAGTCTCTTCTTAAACTTTTCTTGTCACCAGGACATGGGTCCTAATCTTAATTTGTGTGACATTGAGAAAAATACAGGTTCTTTATGTACTGCCATGTTGAGGAAAGTTTCAAACTATACATTCATGGGAAGGATGGTTTAATATGAAAAGCATGATATAAAATTAGACTTAGCTGGGTCAATAAGCACTTTCATACCAACACGTAACAAGGTCACACGGTTGTGCTTTGCCAGTGTGTCCGACATCAATGGGAACACCCTGTGCCAAGTGGCTCACAGCTACTAACCAAGGCAATGCGTTCCAGCAATGTCACGGAGGGAAAACTTAGTACTTACTTACAAAAATATTATTTTGTGGTCCATATGAATTCTGTGAGGCTCCCTGATATGAGCAGGCATTAGTGGTATGTGCACTTTTTCCAGGTGGTAGTTTTATTTCAATTCTGGCATGAGCCAGGTGTTTCTTATGCGTGCCTGTGCACACACATGAAAGGTCAGTGAACCTGGGCATATATTAGAGTGGAAATATTTTTGAGTTATTACTTTGAATTATATTTTCAAATGTTTTATATTAAGAAGAATGTGAAGTATGATTTTTAATACGCTTGTATTTTATACTCATGTGGATATTTTATGGCAAATTTAATTGGATTTATATTAGAATGTGTGTGTGTGTGTGTGTATGTGGGTGAGTGTAAAATTACAGCTGTTTAGTAGTTGAAAAGCCTTTGGAATATTTTTAAGAAAGGAATTAAAAAGTAAGAACTTCATGCTTACTTTTAAAAAGTAACTTTAATTTATGAAGGCCAAGTTCCTATTGTAGCTATGCCACCCAGACTTTGGGAAATTAAGCTCATTTCTTTCCATGTATGCTTTAAGGATTGGAAACCAGAAACATTCCTGTGGTTTGTTAATATTGATCCTATTTGGGTTCGGGAAAATGAGATAATGAATTCACTGAAGAATTGTGTACTATGTCATAATGAACTAAGCATTTTAGTAGCATAGGGTGTGTAAAGCACTTTTATATACACTACCATGTTTGAATTCTTTTGAATGTCATACAGTTCTTCTCAAACTTGTTCTCTGGTTAAAATTAGTATACACACACATATCTGATACTAATAGACAGTTTGTTATTTTGTCTTCATTTCTCTTTTCCTTTTCTGTGTTAGTTTATATATTTTATCCTTTTATGAAATCATTTATTTTTTCTAATTAAGTTTCCTTAAAAATTTCCTGAGTAAAATGAGTTACCATCAAAATGTTAAAATAGAAAAGAAAAACCAATACCATTTTATGATTCAGAAAACTGTTATATTTAAAGTAATTAAGTCTGCTTGTTATGCGACGAGGAGGCTCTAATACCAGACAACGTGGCTTTGTACCAAACTTTTTCCAGGGGATAGTTCTTTGTGTTCCGCGTGATTTTTGTTATGGTGCACACAAAACAACACAATCTGCAAGTCTAATTTAGAGAGTGAAACATGTCTACAGGGAAACTTTATAACATGGGCTGCAGGTTACCAGTCTGGTGTCTCAGCAACCTGGCCACTCCAGAGCCCCAAGTCCATTGCCACACAATAAAACAATGCAAAAGAATGACAGTCATAAGTCCAACAACCAAATATGTCTCATCAGTGCCCCTCTTGATTCATATTTTCTGCTCTGAAGTTACAGGGCTCCAGAGTACTTTTGAGGCCTTAGTCCTTTTCCCTTCTCTCTGGGTTCTTCCCAATGTCTGCCTCTACCCTACAAATTAAAACCCTGTTTTATCATTTATACCTGTTAAGTTTTAAGACAATACTGAAGTGTGAAATGTTTTTGAAATGTATTAACTTTTGTACTTTCTTGCATTTAGGCAAAAGCTTTTTCTGGTATCGCTGAAATTTATTTCTTATTTTGTAGGGGGGAGAAAGGGGTTGGTAGCCCCTAAATTCATCATCCTCCAGATTTATAGCACCTTGGTATGGTAAATCAAAGGTTCACCCAACAGTAACTTCTACAAATTATTTCCAAAATAAAGGACCACAGCCATTGCTTGTCACAGGGGGAGGCCATACCTCCTTAAGATACATACTAGGAATTCAAGGACCTAATGCTAGTAGCTCATATTTTTGAGTGTTGTTGAACAATAATTTATATGCCTGCTTTTTAGTACTGTAACATCTCCATTTTATGGAGGAGATACCTGTTTTGAAATATTGAGAGAACATTGTCACTTTAGATTATATCTATAGTTATATTTATTTTCTACCTAAATATGTTCATAGAAATAGATATTCTTACACATTTTTTAGGTAACAATAGAATTTGTTTTTATGTGTCTTTGACAGAAATATACTTTTCTTACTATTTCTCAAGTTTAATTTAGTAAAATGCATAGCACTGTTTGAAACTTTCTAAAGAAACAGACAAGTCAAATGTTGTGAATCTTTAACCAATTTCACTATGTTCAAATATTTATAAGGTGGCAAAGGAAGTTCTGAGAAAGCAAGATACATATATTTGAGTAATGACTGGGGAGTTTGCTTTCTGAGGCTGTTGAAGTTACTGAAAGACTGTAGCTGGGTTCCCTCTATTTTACAGAAATCCAAGAGTACAGAGAGAATTTAAAGGCCTTGAACTTGAAAGTGAAAGTAATCGAAGGAAAGTGGGGTGGGAGAGGTGAAGGTGAAATGGGAACTTGCTCAGGACCAGCCTGTGGGTTACAAAGAAAGACAGAACAGAATTCCTGATGATTTCTCTCCAGTTAGTAATTCACAATGTATTTATAATTCTTCCTGAACCCACCTACCTAGAAAATGTGCCATTTGCCTTTATAAAGGACAAAATTCTTCACTGGAGGAAGAGAAAAGGTAAGAAAAGTAAGATAATTATTTCTGATGCTTTTTTGTCAATTGTGGGCATTAGCTCAAATTCTTATGTAAGTGCTACTATAATAACTCAGAGTTAGAAAAATAAGGGGAAGGAATCTTTAATGTTCCAATATTCAAGCAGTCAGTGAAAACAACAAAATAAAATCATTTACTTCAAGCATAATATATTAGTGATGCAATCCCTGAACTGTAGAAGCAAGGTGGGATCTGGTGAAAAATCAGGATGTTTGAGACCCACTCTCCCAGGCACCCTAAATAATAAGCTCTGGGTTTTGCCTTCACTGTGTTTCAACAAGCACTCCGGGTGATCAGATGCATTTGTTGTGACAACCAGAGTGTTCAGGCCACATCACCTTCTGTTGCAGGCAGAGCCCTCTTGCCCCAGTCTCAAGAACTCAAGTCAATGATAGGTCATTTCTATGTGTAAGACATCCAGTGGAATGTTGCTCTTGGGAGAGGATGTTCTCCTAGGAGTCTCTGCCATCTCCAAAATGTAGCTGTCCCCGAAGGCAGAGGAAACCAGTGTGATCAACTGATTTTGCTAGCCATATGCTTGTATATCTTTATGATTGTTTGAGCTTCAGTTTTTCTATTGAACTATACATTTTTCAAATTTATACCTTCTTTTATTTGAAACATATGTACATGGCCTCTTTAAAATTTTAATAGTAATGTATCTTAAATAGTATAGACTCAACTACTTTACAGATAGAGCTAAAGGTTAAGAATATGCTATTTATTATTTAAAAATTTTTCCAGCTCCCCTTTTTAATATAAAATATCATGTTCATTCAGGCTATATGCTGGCCACATACATTTACACAAGATTTATCAGTGGAAATTTTTGTTTCTTTGGAAATAAAAAAATATTTTATACCAGTGACAAATAATAATGGGCTACCTACACTTTCTAATACAAGCTAGAAAAATTTTGTTAAAGCTGATCTTATCATGAAAGGTAGGAAGAAACTCCGAGTTCAAACATCTTACCAATTGCACTGGCAAGTCCTGAAATAAATGTCTGTTCCCTTTTTCTTTAGTTTGGATTTGTGCCCAAGGATAAAGAGCTTGAGTTATTCACCTTGGTCTTTGGAGGTACACAACTGAACTGGCAAGTAATTGAATAATCCTGCTCGACCTCTTTGTCATATTGATTTATTTATTTACTTGTAGTAGGGGAATGTATACACTGGAATGTCCTATTGAATGAAGTTATGGAGTCATTCTAGGAATGTGTGTGTGTGTGTGTGTGTGTGTGTGTGTGTGTGTGCATATTTCTATGAAGTAGACATTGGACTAAACCAAATACCATATTCAAGATCTGTGAGGCACTATGAAAAGAGACTTTATTCTATAACATTATACACTGCTCACTTGAAAATATCAAACAATAATGTCTACATTAAATCATGAAAGCAATTGATATTGTGAAATACAAAAATATGTTATTAATATTAGTGAACCAAAAATAATGCCTTACATCTCTTTGGTTGTCTTGGCATCTTTGTCATACATTTTTGACTGACATTTCTTTCTTGAAAACATGAGTATTTTCAACTTGTGTCTGGACTGATCACATATTATTTTAAGAATTTAATTCATTGGTTTGTTCTGCATATGTGTGTGTATATACATGTTTGTCTGTGTGGGATTGTACTTGTGTATGTGAGTTCATGTGTATGTGTTGTTGCATAGTCTTAGTTGTAGATGTTTAATTTAAAATTAATATTAATATTGTTGCTGTGTTTATAAACATAAAATATCATACCAAACTGTTATAGGGAATTTTGAAATTGGCTCTTCATACATTCACATGTTATTTCATCACACATTACTACTTTATTGAAAATTCAAGAACTGAAAAACTGCTATATTACTCAGAACAAGAAGGAAATTTTTCAAGTGATATAATACTAGTAAAATCACCATAGATTTATTGAATAAAGAATTTTTATCCCAACAATCATGTTAAGTATCATGGCTTAGATACAATTTTGCTGATAGGGAATATAAATGCTTAAAGTTAAAGTATGAAATAAATACAAGGGAGAGAATGTATAAGAGTATAGAATTTAAAAATAAAATTTAATTTAACTATCTATATGACATATTCAAGGTAGATTTGACAATGAATGAATTAATCTGTGATCCAAAAGAACAATGTATGTATGTGTGAAACATATTATTCCATCTTATATCTTGATTTTTAAGAGTATGTCTTCCTATTTTCCTCTCATTTTAACTAATCAGGGAACAAGACTTAGAATTTTGAATTCTGCTAATCATATTATTTATGTATTTTATCAATCATAGCAAAGAACTCTAGTGAAAACTGTATTTGAAAGTAACTTGTTGATACCATAATGATTTACTCCTTGGTTTCCTTATGGTAGGTAGTTATTATGCAAAACAAATTGCAGTTTACCATTGGAGTTTTATATTTTTTGTGTAAAGAATATCATATTTCATTTTTAAAAGTTTCCTTGATACAAGGTTTCATGGTTTAGCTCAGAGTGGCCACAAAGTGACTAGGAAGCTAAAGCTGCTCTCAAACTGGCAATCCTTCTGCCGCCACCTGCTGAGCACTGACATCACAGGAATGTGCCCTGATGCCATATTCTACTGTCAGAACCATCTCCAGTAGCTTTTGTTTCATTATATTGCATACAACTTAAATAATGCCATACCCAAATGAAGCTTGCAACCATACACTTGTCTCCTTTATGAATGCCACTTTCCATTTTTCCACAATGATGTTGGCTCAAAATAAATGACAAAATGCTTTAGAGCTTAGAAATTCAAAATGATACACTACTTAAGATAATGACAAACATCCCATGTAGCACATACTCATGTTATTCAATGTTTAGTAAAATAATACCCCCGTCTTTTGAGACTTTTTCATATGAAAATATTGAAGATCAGGTATACAAGTAATAGGTTCAAGAAAAGCACAGCTCATGGAGTTTAGGAAATGAAAATCCAAAATTACAAGGCCAGGGTCTCTGGTTAGGTCATGTGTCTTCTTACTTTGGTTACATCTGACCTTTTATTTATCATTGTCATTTATTTATTGGTTTTTTGAAGTAGGGTCTTGCTCTAGTCCAGGCTAACCTGAATTTCACTACATTGTCTCAGGCTGGCCTTGAATGCACAGCAATCCTACCTTTGCCTCCTGAATGATGGAATTAAGGACATTCACCACCATTCCTGGCTAATTTCCCATTATCTTTAAACTAAAATCTGTGGTGATTTTGGGGGCTAGGGACCTGGATCAGTAGGTAAAGTGCTTGTCATACAAACATAAGGATATGAGTTCAGATCTAGCATGCAAGTAAGAGGCTAGGCAAGGTGGCACACCTGTCATCCCAGAGCTTGAGATGCAGAGACAAGTTTCCAGGGGTTCACTGGCTAGCTGATTCCTATGGCTTGAATGTGAAATTTCCACCATTGGCTCATATGTTTGGATACATGCTCTTTGATTGCTATAATATTTGGGAAGTTTATATAACCTTTAGGAGGTGGATACTTTCTGGAAGGAGTGGGTGACTAGAGATATGTTCATGATTTAAAGTTCCCAATAAAAATAGCTATAAATAAAAAAGAAGAAAGGGTTCAGTGAGAGAGGTATGAGGACAAAAGAAAGTAATTGGAGGGGATTATGTTCAAAAGACATTATGCACATGAATTGAAATTGTCAATAAAAAGGCTTGAAAAATGGAGAGTGATTAAGCCATTCAGTGTTAATCTGTAGTCTCCACATGCATGTGCACATAAACACACACACACACACACACACACACACAAATTCACATACATGTGCACCTACATGCATATGAACAAACATGCACATGCAGAAATAATTATTGTGAATTTTTACTCTTCAAGTTACTCAACATTTTTAAGTTTCAAAAGACAAGGAACTTGATTTAAAGAGGAAAATGAGAACAATATTCTTGGCTTTGACCATGAGAAGCTTCTCAGTAATAAAAGCTATTCCATCCATAAAGTATGCTACTCAGAGTATATTTGGAGAGGAGGGCCTGAGCTGTATATGTGAGTGCAAAGGATACATAATTTCCCAACATTTCTGTGGTATTGTTTAGGACAGACCGTTAAACAGCTGAAGCAAAGTTTTCAGTACCCCTCAGAGCTTATGGTATTGAGAAATACTTAAATTTCAGTCACAAGCTATTTTTACTGACTTGTTTTTAGCTTCTTATAAATTCAGCCACAGCCACTAGATGTAATTTTGGAAACTTAAAGATTCATTCTTACTGAATTTATGGGTTTCAAGTCTTGACCAACACATATTTGAGACTTTCATATTACACTTTATAGAGTGAATATCATTTAAATGAAAATTAGTTTGCTTTCATACTAGTCTAGGGAATATATGCGAAGTTAGGATTTTAGTATTTTAAAATAACAAAAAATGCAAAATTTATTGGATGATTCTCATTTGTAAATATCTACTGTCTTTTGACTGTGTGTATTTGTAAGAAATTGAGTTTCTTTTCTTTATTATTTTTTTTATGAGAGAGAAAGAGAAAATCAGTAAGCCAGGGCCTCCAGTCACAGCAATAGAACTTCAGATGCATACACCATCTTGTGCACATGAAAGACCTTGCACATGCATCACCTTGTGTGTCTGGCTTATGTGGGATCTGGGGAGTTGAACATGGGTCCTTTAGCTTTTCAAGCAAGTGCTTTAAACACTGAGCCATCTCTCCAGGCCTATTTTCTTTCTTTCTTCCTTCCTTCTTTCCGTCCTTCCTTTCTTCTTTCCTTCCTTCCTTCTTTCTTTTTTTTTTTATTTTTGTTTGGTTTTTGGCGAAGGGTCTTGATCAGGCTGACCTGGAATTCACTATGTACTCTTAGGCTGGCCTTAAACTCACAGTGACCTCCTACCTTGGCCTCTTGAGTGCTGGCATTAGAGGCATGTGCCACCATGCCCGTCCCTATTTTCTTTTTTAATTCGTGTGCATTTATGTGTGCATGTACAACTTATATGTATGGGTATCTGCATGACACAGTGCATGAGTGGAAGTCAGAGGATAAACTTGGGATGGTGGCCCTATCCTTTCACCTTGTTTGAGAGAGGGTAGCTCTTGTTGTTTGCCACTGAGAAGTTCAAATTAGCTAGCCTTTGAGTTCCAGTATTCTCCTGACTCTACTGCCCATTGCTGTAGATGCAATTTGATTAAAGACATGTGAGCCACTTTTGTATGTGGTTTTATGGGGGTGCTGGGGATACAAACTCAGGCTGGTAAGCTTGCATAGCAAACACCTTTAACCACTGAGCCTTTTCCCCAGCCCTGAAATTGAGTTTATTTATTATTTTTTTGCATTCAATGTAAATTTGGAATAATCAACATTATGATAGCAAGTTGAAATGCTAGCTCAGTTATGGGACGAACTTGAAAATTTCACCATTTTATAATAATCTGATTATGCATCATTATGCCTGAAACTGAAAAGCATATGTCTGGTATTGAGGCCAATACAGATAACTTTTCACTGTGGTTATGTTCAATTAGTTACTGTGAAACAAAAATAACCAATGAATGATGATTTTTGATGTGACAATGCTTCATTGCCTTAAGTTATTGTTTCAATATTTTTCTCTCATTTAAAAAAAACATAAAAATACATTAATTTCAAAATAGGTAAGTATACCACTCCATTTCCTCAGCTTAGCAGTCCTGCTAGAAGCAGACACTGTAGTCAGCCTCCTTTCCATGAGTAGCGATCTGTATTGTAATTGTCTGACAACTAGTCAAATACCTAGATTTTTTTTTTTTTTTATGCACAGAGAGACAGGGAGAAGTGAGACAGAAAATGGGTAAGCTAGGGTCTCTAGCTACTGCAAAGAACTCCAGAGGCATGCACCAATTTGTGCGTCTGGATTTATATGGGTACTGGGGTTAAATTAAACCCAGGTCATTAAGCTTCACAGGCGAATGTTTTAACCATTGAGCCATTTCTCCACCCCATCTCTAGTTAATTAAGTCTTTCATCAATTCTTATTTGTTTTACTCTCTGTCTAACCCAACTCTCAGAATACTTTTAAGTTATGATAATTCAAACTTTCAAACAAAGTCATTTTATGAGCCAGAAGGTTAAAAACTAACTAAACTGAGTAAAAAATGGACACTATTACTTGTGATGACACCACCTAGGTCTCAATATTAAGAAGAAAGCAGGTAGCATATAGATTTTTGAGCACAGGATGAAACTCCACATATTTATACCACATGGGCATATGTGATAGAAACCGTGAAGTTGTGTACACTTGCGTCACTGAAACGTTTTGATTTGCTAGAATCAGTTACAGGCATATTCAAGTAGACATACACAAAATCATTTTAGGGCCACATAGAAATAGAAATGGCCCATTTATCTCTCTCCATCTATAAAGTATTGTAAACACACACACAGAAACACGCACGATCTTTTTGCCAGAAAATGGACTTATGGTAAGACATAAATACTCTAATCATGTCTTAAGAGATAGGGCATCACTAAAGGTGAATGGTAAGACCCTACTGCCAAAAACAACACATGCTGTTGGTACGGAACTTGGAGTGACCTGGCTGGAATCTGGAAGAGAGTCAGTCCCCAGACAGTTAGCTTGTCTAGTATCAGAAGGTGCTACATGAGCAACTGGGGGAAAATTACCAACATATGTCTGAGCAACTTGTGGTCTAAGCTACTCAGCAGCAAACAACCTGACATGATGCTCACACAAGTGCAATAGTGGCACACAGCCATAGTGGGAAACAACTGTTCTTGGTTTGGCTAACTGATTCATTCAGTGGAATGGAACCCATAGCTGGTTCTGGTAAACAAGTCAGAACCATATCCAAACAATGGGTTAACTCTCCATTATTAAGCTCCCACCAGTTGTGGGCTACAAGAGGACCTACACCTATTAAATTCTCTTTCAAATAATAATGGTTATCTCATTTATCTGGTGCTGACTTCACTCTCTATTGGAGAATTTGCTTCTCTTTTTCAGATGGACACAGAACCTGAGGAGAGAATCAGCCCATTGCACCTCAACAGGGCCCCAGCTGAAACCATAGAGTAATTGGGGAAATGAGCAAGAGTGCTGCCTTCTTGGTGAACCTGGTACCAGCACAAGGCCAAAGGAGATAGACACAGAGAACACTCAACTCCTAGTGAACAAGAGATCCAGAGACACAGAGGCTCCCAAGACCTTATCACTGAGGCAGACCTAACATGAACCCAACATGGCTCAGAGAAATTGGTGGAAGAGGGGGTGGAAAAATTGTTAGAGCCACATGTTGGGACATTACGCACAGAGACATTACCTCTTACCCATAACTGATGGCTAACCCCACAATGCACGACCCACATTCCCCGAGGAAGAGGTTCCCTGCAGAGGGGGGATGACAGGGAGGAGGCTAACGGTGCCAACATGGCTGTATACACATTGTGTATATAACTAATAATAATAATAAGATTATAAAACATTCTCTTTGTAGCATTATATAAAATATGGGTATTTGGGGGTTACTTTATTTGTTCAAGTGTTTTTTGCCAGTTTGAAGTTAGACTTGGTGTCCAAATTTACTTGTTACTTAAGTTCTGTATGTTGCATGGAAGCCATTTTTTAAGGATGAATATATTTTACTACCCAAATTTCTTTAATATTTTGTTTGTAAAGGATGAAGTTACATATGCTTACATGTGTAAATACTAATTTAAAACCAAGACCACAAAATGATAATGAATAAAAAATGCAATAATTTTTATTAAAAAAAGAGATAGGGCTTGTTGTTTAGTCTTTTTATTGAGATATTCAAACCCTTGTTTATATGAGGCTACTTGTGTATTTGAAACACTAATTAGTAAGATTCTTCATAGATTTTTAACATCAAGATGTTTTGGGGTTTGGACAGTCATAGCTAGCTCATTCTTTCTGGAGTAATTCATATGGATTGATGTGTACAACAAGGCTTGGGTTAATAATTCAGTAATAGCCCAATGACATGAGAAGATAATTAAATCATTTGAAATGATTAACTTTTTTTTCTCTCCTGAGAACATTTTGTATGTATTGCATTTCAGGATTTATAAAATCTTTCCTCAGATTCATATTAAGGAAGATGAGACAGGAGGTAAGCCAGTTGTGTTGGCAGGACATTACAGCCCTATCAATGACACACAAAGTTAAAAGAGTGTTTAGTCACTTTCATATGGGTTTCTGCATATATTATTTTGTCACTAATTAAATTTAAGAAGGAAGGATTTGCTTCTCTTAAAAGTAATAGAAAGCGCTCATCAATTTCACTAAGTAACACAGATCTAGAATGTTCACAGGCATCTCTGGAGTCGTAGGCAGTGAAGGAAGGATGGCTGCCAAGTAGTTGGCTTTTTGATAGTCTCTAATTTTTATATTACATAATTCAAAGCTACTTGTGGCCAAGCATGATATTCAGGATAGAGACAGAACAACTTACCAAGTGTTTTCTTATTCTCTAAACATTTTACAAAGTCTTCATCTCTTTGCTATTATAATTTTGTGTACATTAGATTATATTGACAGTTCTAAATAAATTAGCTTCTGAAATTAAACAAAATTTTATGACATTTGAATGTATTTTCTTGTTGCTAAAGCAATACGGTTCACTGACACAAATCTGACTGTAACATATGGTTGCAGCCTCAGGCCAGGGTGTTCCATTTGAATTCTTCCAGGCTTTTCCTTATAGCACTGTGCTTCAAACATGAATCCAATTACCAACTGCAGTCAGGCAATTGAAAGGCTGTAGGAGAAATACTCTAATAGATGGGGAGGGGGGCAAAGGACTATGATTTGTGTGGTAATCAGCAAGAGAAGGTCAATTGTAATAGAATAGACTGGTTTCCAAGACTGAGCTAATGTAGGATCCCTTCCATTCCATGGAAGGGTACTATCAATAGATTTGTTGTTTTCATTACCAAGAATGTCACTTACTGACAAGATGAATAAAGGAAGTGTGAGAAGGCCTGTGGATGGATCAGGTGATTAAAACCTAGGTTGTGGTGAGCAATTAGTAAACCTATGATCTACTGGAGGACTGGGAATATGAGGTTAAAAGAAAGATGCTGTGCAATTATTTACCTGAAAAGAATCGTTTTATTCTCTTCGAGATTTATGGTTGAACTCCAGGATTTTTAATAGGAAGGCTTAGTAATATGCATTGTCTCCAAGCTGCAACATATCTTTTATTTATTGAATGTCTTTTCTGGATAGAAAGAAATAAGGGAATATCTATACAACATACACAATATTTTGTAACTATCCAATTCCTTAAAATGGTGTAGACATAGAAGTCTGTAAACTCTAGTAACAAGGCAGTACATTTCATTTCTGAGGTCTTTATTTTGCTCTGAGCCTGTATCAAGTCACTTACATAGCCAAATGAGACTTATGAGTTATAATAAAAGCAAAAACAAATGGTACTGTGAATTTAATAAGCCAAAATGCTTTTACCAGAACTATGAAACATCTTTTTTTATAAGATAAATCATAGAATTACAGAATGATATATTCAAGGCTAAGCTTATTCTTTCTCCTTCCTCATCTTCTTGGATTCTTGGTGCAAACCTATTAGAGTGTAATGGTGCACTTCCTTTTCAAAGCTTGCACAAGGGTTCTATTCCTCCTATCCCTTAAACAATAAAAATAGAAGGTTCTATTTTGCTACAGCTGTTATGTTGTCAACAGGTTACTCTCAAATGGTATGTATAAATTGCCATAGAAAGGCATATAGAAAACATAAAGTCTTACCATTTAACTAATTCATGTTGTGGCTTATAAAACTTAGTTTATTAGAAATTAAACAATAAAGAAAACACACGCGCGCGCGCACACACACACACACACACACACACACACACACCATTCCCCTTGTATAACATATCACTGAGGTTTTCTGACTTCAGAGTCCTTCAAACACTAAAGGACTAAAATATATACGTTTTATTAACAACATACTTTGTATGGATGCACCATGTGTTGGTACCACTTTTTCCTTCCTCCTTGCCCCTCATTCTGCTGAGGGACCTCATCAGTGGGGCTTCTGGTATTCCTTGTCTAGTGCTGGAAGCCTATATGAGCTCCAGGGGGAAAGTGGCTAACAAAGATGTGAGCAAGCAGGGGTCTAAGATACTCTGAAGCAACCAGCCTGACAAGATGCACACACCAATGCAATGGTGACACACAGCCTTGATGGGTAACCAAAGGCCTTTTGATTGGCTAAAGTCATTCCCACTCAGTGGAAAGGAACCCATTGCCAGAACTGGGATCCGGGTCAGAATCTTATGAAGACCAATACTATGGGTTCCAGTGAAAATACTTTAAAAATAACAATATCTTCACGAAATGAAGTTTGCTTTCTTCATTGCAAGTTCTCATTTGCCTTTAATAACCCACTGAAACTGAGTAGTAAGTAAATTAGTGAGTGTGCTTTTGATATTCAGCCAGTTTTAACACCCTTTTCTTGGGAAGACTCATTGATAATTGTATAAAATATGCTCATGTAAGCTCTTTTTAAAATCAAAAGCATTTGACTTATATATAAATAATTGCATCAATAGAACCATCATGTTCTCTTGGAAGATTCTACATGGAGGGTATCTTCGATAAAAGCCACAGTGTACATCAGCCATCTGCCTACCATACTTAATGGCTGTTCATTCTATAAGCCTCTCTGCTCCCAGCACTTAGGAGCGATTAGAAGTTACAGGGGATCTTGATGCTGCACTTTCACTGGGAATTAGCCAAGGAGAGAGCCTTGAAAGCCTAGAGGGAAAGATTTGCTCTGTTAGCTTCCCCGGAGACAAGCTTTGAAGTACGAAAACCATCTAAGTAGGACTTTAGGAAATAGTGGAAGATTCAGACTTATGTCAGAGGAAGAAAACACAATTTCTAGCACAATCTTTCCTACTGAATTTTCTGTAACTTAAAGAAATTCAGTTCCACTTTTTTTTTTTCTGGGGTAGAACATTTCATGGTGAGCAAAAGGACAGTTTTTAATCATCGTTGTTACATGCTTCCCTCAGCAACTTTTCTTACCAGCTGCTAGTAACTGGCTTTTATTGGTTATTTGGTGAGCATAGCCCCTGGCTCCAGTGAAGATTTTAAATTTAAATCCTGGGATGTTGATGGTGCTTCTTCTGTTGCTGGAGAAGAGATACCCTCTGGAATTTTTTGACTCTCCAGAGAATTTTTTATTTCCTGTTATAAATTTAAGGATATGTTCCTATGACAGAATTTGAATAGATTGTACTTTAGACTTTAATACTCATTTTTTTCCTTCCTACACAATAAGTTACAGGGACAAAGCTTATCTATCACATCCTTTCCTTTTCTTTGATTTTTTTTTCTTAAAATAACACACAGGCTTTGTGAACTGTGGTAAACTATTAACAAAAAAAGTGTTTTTCTAAAAAATGTGAAATTCTGTTTATTTTCCTTATACTAAATGTGATCTTAAGGAGTGCTCAGCAAGATAACGTTTTCTATACATCAATCTTAAGTCAAGTAAATAATGAATTGAACTGTATATGAACTGAACTTTTCTATAAGCAACTATTAATCTACTACATGCCAAGAGAAAATTTAGTGTACTAATCAAAACGATCAATTACTATATAAGTAAAAGTAGTTAATATGTAAAAGATGTATCACTTATAGAAGTCATATGCTATTGGTCTCAGGTTTCCCCTAGGCTTTTAATACACTGGAATTACTTTTAATTCATTTTATTTTTCTTGAGTAATCAAACTGGAGAAGGCGTGTGAGATTTAATTGGTATTTTAACTGAATAACAGATATGAGCAAGAATAGCTCATCGTATAGAAGCAAGGTCTCCAAAAAGGAAGAGTTATTGCCACCTGACATCAATAATGACTACCTCTGTTTATCATAGGAAACCGGGATCTGCAGTTGGAACTCTCAGAAAGATGAGTCCTAATCAATGGTGTACAGTAGAAGCCAAAAGAAGAAGCATTATATAAGAATCTTCAAATACTATCCATTAGAATTTTGGAAATAAGGTTTGGGCCAGTAAACAAGAAGTAGTGTAAAGTTGAAAAGTCTTAAAATAGGAAACATCTAGTTGGGAAGAAATGTTTTATATATGGGAATCAGATATGAACAAAATTATCATGGTATAAATTTTACTCTGCATTGATTTTAACATTAAGATTATCCCCTTACTTCCTTGATTATAGTTGTACAATAGTTTAACTTTTCCTCCAAAAATTAAAGTTTAGACTAGTTTTGGCACATTTTGTATTACTTGAAGCTAAATGAAATATCAACCATTAACTGAAAATAACAAAAGCTATGTAGGAAATTTTTATTACTACAATAACAATTAAAGAGGTTTTTCTCATCTATTGTGAAAGTAGAGCTCTTGAATCCAGGTCAGAGAGTTCCTGTTCTCTAATGAAGTTTCTTCTAGAAAAGAGAAAGACAAACTAAGCCCTGGGTATTGATTACACATTGTAGGGAAAGGACTAACTGGATTAAAATTCTAAAAGTGAGGACTTAAATTTTGAAAAAGGAAGTCATCATTATGATGTTTATTCAGGGAAATAAGAAGTCAGAGGCCAAAATTCCCAGGAGATGGAAGGCAGTTCTTCAAATAACAGTATTTGAGAAGGCTGGCATGTAATACTAGGCATATGAACAGCTTCTCAGAAAATTCCTGAAGCAGGGTAGGAGGACACTAATGTGAACAACTGGCTTCCCAAATTACCAGCTGTCACACAGGTGCTGATGTAGTTTGTATGTGTTCAAGCTAGTTTTTTTTTATTTTGTGTCATAAACTCTAAATACCCTATGTGGCTGAACATTGGTGAAACAAGATGACATAAGCTTGATTCTTGATTTCTTGATTTCTTGATTCTTGATTTCTGTCTGGTTGTATGCCCCCCCCCCAGAAAAACACTAAAATAAAAAATGACAAGAAATAACTACCAAAGCAAATTCTAGAAAGTAGCACAAAGTCAGGTTATAGCAATCACTTCAGAAAATGTAATCTGCCAATATATTTTCTTTCAAAGGAGACCCTCCTAAACCTCGACTGGCTATCCTTTTTTATTGATTATAAATGATCTTTTTTTTAATTACAAAACAGAATGTTTTCTTATAAGGTCAAGGCTAAATGTTAACCACACATGATGTTTATAGGTTCTACAGTAAAATATAAATTAGCAAATAAGTGAGTAAAAACCAGCTTTTATTTGATTCGGTGACTAGTTATGGCCTATTTCAAACTTTGGTTTGGTGGGTTTGTGTCCTTTCTCCACCAGAGGCCAGAGATCATCTGTGCTGCTAAAACACTGTGCTGAGTTATTTGTTCAGTTGTGGCATAATAGTCCTTGGTAGTTAAAGGATCTGAATAAATACAAAGTCTTACCCTACATACTGTTACCATTTGTTAGTGAGAAATTGAAGTCTGGAGATCAATATTAAACAAGTTCTTAAAATCCACTTACTCTATGCTGAGGACTCCAACTTGACCTCTGATCAAGTTGTATGAGAAGGACTTTATTCTTGTTCCTAATTAAAAAATAATGTGTATTTGCTTTATTTTTCTTTAGGGTAAAGTTATGACATAAGTCTTTCCAAAGAACTAAACACAAAGAGTCAAGTTCTCATTTTAAGCAGGAAGAATATATTCTGCTTATTAATGTCTTGACATTTAACCTCTACTATGCTAAAGTTTATAATGATTAATAAGCTAGCATATTGCATGCCAAAATTTCTCCATTGATAGTTGAGCAGAGAAAAAATGAAAGCTGAATTAGAATGAGAACTTTTCACATGTTATTGGCTGCCTATTCTTCCTAAGGCAATATACCTAAGATTATCCAACAGTAAGAGCATCCCATCAAAGCAGCTTTCTGTTCTGGAATGGAGTGTAAATATACAATGACAAACATATTGAAGGATGTGGTATAGTCAACAACCTTGAGAACATTGTTTGGATAAACTTTCCTGTTCATCATACGAAGTACATCTGCTACTTTTGCCCTATCCTTTCTTATACATACATTATTAAGTGCCATCCTATGCAAATATATTCAACCATTGAATGCAAAAGGATGATTACCATAATGATTCCGAAAATGTTCTCATTTCAGAAAGGAAGTTCTATATCTCGAGGGCACATAGTTTTGCCCCTTAATATATGTTTTTGAATTTCCAATATAAATACATTCATCTCTTTCTCCCCAGAAATTATTAATGACACTTTTGCAAAGCTAAGCTATATTTGCTTCTCATAAAAAGTTTTAATAATTTTCTTTGTAACCTCACAGCTGTAGAGTAACCATAGCAACCAACTTATGTAACAAATATAGTTATTTCTATGTGTCTTCCATGTCTAGAATGTACGAATAGGATAAATATTATTAAACTATATTCAAAAGGTATTCTCTCAGTTTTACAAGCACATATATATTGGTTTTTTCAGGTAGTGTCTCACTCTAGCTCAGGCTGATCTGGAATTCACTATGTAGTCTCACAGTGGCCTCGAACTCATGGTGATCCTCCTACCTCTGCCTCCCAAGTGCTGGGATTAAAGGCGTGTGACACCATGCCCAGCTACAAATACATTTTTGAGCAATGTCCTTGAAGATATTTTGCTTGAATAAGTCATTAAAGTTAAAATTAAGTTTTTCAATATATGTCTCTACTGAATCATTCTGAAGAAATATAGATAAAAATATTATTTCAACTCACAGATATGATCAAAGGTGGTCTAGTTTTGTGTCCATTGTCATTACTTGTGAAATCCAAATGCTTTGGGTCATCTTTCAAGGAAGGAAAGATGTTTTTTGGGACATCCTTGCTATTGTTTTTCTGGTTTACAAATATACCACAGTAATATAAGAAGAAACTGCAGGAAATCAAAACTGGAAAACTGTTCTGTCATTGAAATTTTTCTTTAAATCTGAAATTCATCTTTTTTTTTAATTTGAAGAATTGCTCTCTATGGAATGTGCCTATTCAACAGAAAACTAGAAAAGGGGATATGACAAACTGCAGTTTAGGAAAATCTTGGTCTATGATGTCTTTAGGTCTCGAAGTCCCAGAAACCATCTCTATAAAGACACTGTTTTACCCATTGCATAACCAAGTCGTTTCTTGTAAGCCAGTAGATACTCAAAGTAAAGTAAAATTTCTGCCTGTAGATGGAATGCCTACTTCTCCCTTTGGATTCTCTTCTAAGCCATTTATTTATTTATCCTGTTAATTATTTCTATATGTATGGATTCATTCATCTTACAGTCTAATCCTGGGCTATTTCATTGTTCAGTGTGCTCCACTTCTGTACCATGGGCTCTTTCAGAGTGACCCTGTGTGTCTTTGACCTGACCTCTTCCTTTTGACTTCTGAGCACCGCAATGGCTGTAGGCTCACCTTGTATTTCAGCTGCCTTTGCTCTATAATACCCATGCTTCCAAGAGCTATCTTTTGTTGGAACATGGTGTTTAGATACCAGAATTTGCGTGCTAGTTGACCCTAGCCTGTTTCAGTTTAAACTGGTTTCTGATGCAGCAAAACTCTCTTTTCTTTTAACAAATAGTATGTTTGTAGTTGCTTTATATAAAGGAAAGCCAAGTACTCAAAATCCAAGTTCTTCTCCTATTTACCTCAATGCAAAGTACGTAACTGGAAAGGTTTACATTGGAATCACTGGAAAACTCATAACTCCATCCAAAATAGAAAAGAATTGTTTATAATGATTGATAAAATATTTATGAGGAAACCATTTTACTAGCTTTTACTTCTGGATGAAAATTGGTGTTACTGTCATAGTGCAAGTAATAAAGAACCAGTTACATTTGACAGCTGGGCAATACAAAGGATGTACTGGCTCTGAGGTAAATTCTTTGGCTAGTTCTCATGTTCACAAAACGTCTTAGGCAGATTTAAGTCACATATCCTCAAATCATGACATGAAGAAAAATGCACTTTTTCTTGAACAGTTTCTTCTTTATTGAGAAAAAGGACAATTTCCCATGAGTTTCCAGGATATTTCTCCTTGTAATGTACTAGGCATAATGGTGTTCACTAGTCCAAGAGCCATCAATGACAAAGGGCAATGAGTTAACACTACTGACATTGTCACCAGTTGTTTTATTATGTGTTTCAGGGAGGAGGTCAATTTCCTTACACCTTTGACAACCCACCCATATCCAAATAAAACCAGACTATGTGAGCAAAGACCAAATGGTGGATATTTGCTGGTCATCATGTCATAACATTATAATGGCACAATGTAAATGTTAAATACTTATTATGGATAACTGTATTTTTATTAGAGTATTTGTTATCATCCCGACTAATGGAGAAATGATACAGAATTGTATATCCTGAATTCGTGATTCTTTTGGCCTCCTTTAGTTCAGGTGATTGGGGAGGTGTCAACCTGTGCTGGAAATGCAGTTACATTAATCAAGATATGTGCTAAGAGGTAAGGAAGGTGCTGACAATAAGAGGAAGGTAAATGAGTCACAGGAAGGATAGTAGAGTGGTGCTTTATTGACATAGTCTTTCAAAACCAGTAACATTAGTGGAGAAACTTGTTCTTAATTACTTTTTCTTCAGAGTACATAAGGATTTCCAGTTTGCAGTACTCTGAAGAGTTTTGCTCACATTTGAGAGTACAGATGCTTGTGCTCCTCTGTGTACTATGGGACACTGCTCTGCAGTTTCATTCTTCTCTCCACACAATGGCTGAAGTCATAGACTTTCTTGGTAAATCCATTATCATTGAAAAAAATCATTAGATGTGCACAAATAACCAAGAATAAGAAAAGGTTTACTGGTGAGATTAATATGAGAATGATTATTAAGAAATAGTTGTCATTTACATCCAATTCTCAAGAAAAGATATTATTAAACTTGCCATCTTCACTGATATCTAAGGAATGAGATAAAGATCTCCAAGTAATTGTTCTACTTGCATTACACGTTCAGGAACTAAAGCAAGAGAATCTTCATTCCTGACGTCTGCTTTGTAACTATGCAGTTTTCTTTATGGTGAATGTTTATCTTTATTTTTCAAGTGCTGCCTAGAACAAAAATGCATTACTTTAATGGCAGAAAATCTGAACTTAAAAGGCTTGCATTCATAAATGTGAATCTTACCCTGGCTAGCCAAATGACCTCCACATAGTTATCCGCTTGTTTCATGGGCAGAAAAGTGTAAGTCTACTTCTGTATGACTCTCAGTAAACATGTATGAACAAATGCTGGCATTAGTTCCTGGCATAATATATGAGTCCTAGTAATTGTTTTTACAGTTATAATGAGCTCTTTGAGAATTCTAAAATGCATCTTAATAAAATTGTCATTGCATGAAAGTATATAACAAATTGTATGGCATAAACAAAGAAAAAATAAAAAACACTATTCATTTGTCTTAATGTAAGATGAAAAATTCTTCTCTATTTCACAGAAAATCATTTCATTGTTCACATGTAAGTAAATCTCTTTTGAACTGAGACAAGGTTGATTTTCCACCATAGAAGACTGGAAATTTAGGCTGAGGTTATGTGGAGAGTAATTGACCATGACAATGAAGGGACTATAATAGTGGCAATAGTAAGAGTAGAAAGACCAATATAGTAGCTATTTTTCTTACTGCTCTAATCAAATACCTGTCAAGAAGTAACTTCAGGGAGAATTTACTGGGTCTTACAGCTTAAGGAAATATGGTTCATCGTGATGGGAAAGGAATATGGCAGGAGGGGGAGGTGGTGGGTTATGTGTTTGCGGTATGTAAGCAGGACTGAGCTAAGAGACTTCAAGTCTTACACCCAACAAGCTGCTTCCTCCAGCTAAGCTCTTCCTCATTGTCCTCTCTCAGCTGAGGATCAAGTGTTCAAACATGACTTTGTGGGGGATGTTTCGTATTCAAGACACAACACCAAACTTGGAATTCTAGAGATATCTCTAGGGAAAGACTACAAAGTTAAGCACCTTTAGTCAATGACTTGGATTTTTCTTTTACAAATTCATGAAAATGAAAGAACAACATTGGGTTATTGTGATAGCGGTGCTTAATTTTTGAGCTACTGCTGTTTTAGGCTCCATTGTCACTAATAAAGTTCTCAAATAATAAAAATTTGGAATTAAAAAATAACTTGCAAGATAATATTTTAATTTAGAGAAAATATTACAGGACTAATTGACTCCTCTTCTTCCCCAAGAGGTCATTCTTAAAAAAAAAATAGTAAGTTTGTATTAATGTGTTATGTACTCAGTTCTGAAGATATTCCCATAAAATTTGATGTTTTCTTTATTAAAATTTTTATTCATTAAATATATGATTATGTATATTCACATATACACATATATATACTTTTATATAAGCACATGTTCAAAGGGATATGTCAGAATTTTTATGGCATGTTCATGTTGGTCTTAGATTATAAACAACACAAGTGCTAATCAACACATGAAAGCAGAAATAAACTTTGATGTATTCATACAACTAGGTAAGTTTTAAAAGCATAATATGACAGAATATCATAAATACTTTGTTATATGATTTAACTCAGATATAAAGGAGTTCATAATCTGATTTTATTTAATCAAATTTTATGAAAAGTATTGATAACTAATTTTAGGGTGAAGAAAATTAGTAGCTACCTCAGTGGACAAAAGAGTGTACTTTTACAAGCAGTGCCAGGAGCTTCATTGGATTAAGGGTGCTATTCTACATCTTGATTTGCCTACTGGTACATAGGTATATACATAACACTGAATGTTTAAATTTAATGATGCTTGTACACCTTACTGTATGATGCCTGTGTGTTTGTGTGTTTCTTATGGCTATGAAACTTTAAAGATTACTCATGATGGTTTTGAATTTATAGTGAAATATTGGAATATGGTTCTGTACCACAAGCCATTAACCATATCCTAGATTGTCAACCTAGAATAGGTTGTAGGTGAAATACAGAACTCATAATTAATCCTGAAATTCAGATAAAACAAAAATATAATACCCCTCCAACATTTATTATTTATCTTATATTAAAATTTGACTTGGCATTCTGTGTTTTATTTTCTATGTCTGAGATAAGTCTGTGGCCATATAATACTTTGTGTGTATTATATTGACATCATCATTTGCAGACAAATCCAAAAGGGCTGACTTCTTAAGAACTAAGTAAAAGTTTACTTCCTAATGTTAAATATGAAAAGGCTTTCTTTCGTAGTACTTAATTCATTCAATCTAGGCTTTATATCCTATAGAACTGGGAAAGAGCACAAACTTGGGATAGGGAAATCTATTCACAAAGGCTGTGATACAGTGCTACCCATTGAGGAGGGCAGCATGGCTGTCAGTGCTGTCTCTGAGCCCCGCGGGAGAACTGGCAGTTCCAACAGATGGCCACCCTCTTTTCAGGATTGAGCTTGCCTTTCTGGCACCAGGGTTCTACTTCAGTTTTGCCAAAAATGGTCAGCATGGCATGTGTTAATTGCTGGCAGGGGCCACCCAATGTCTTTATAACCCAGCTCACAGTGGGCTCCTGATTGAGGAAAGCAAGCAGCTCTCAGCTCCAGCCTGACTGCCTTCAACAAAGCCATGAGACAGGACACCTTTAGTATTACATGCATGGTAGGTGGCAAACAAGAGTTATTTTTGGCTTTGTGCCTGTAACTATAAAGCTTGCATTGAGTGGCTTTTAAGCAGCCACTTTTCCATCGTGCAAAGGAAATTAAAGCGGGGAGAGGATAGATAATGGGATGTTAGCGTGCACTAAATCCAGTTATTTTTTCCCCCCAGTTTTGGGCTATAAGAGGAGGAAGGCACACGCATTACGGGACAACAAGCATCATTGACTTCTCAGCAGGAGTGATCTGAGATCAGGTCCTGCAAGATGAAGGTCCCTCAGGATAGCATTAGGCATGTTTTATAAGTGGAGCTTAACAGGTTGTTTAAAAGTACTCAAGTAGCTAGCATTTTTATATGAGAATTTGTGAAAAACACATGAAGAGAATTAGGTAACTTATCTTCTTAAACTGTCACCAGATAGCCACCCAATGGCTGGTCCCAAGAATGTTTATTCTATAGCCACTTTAAACAGCTCTCGAAAGCAATTAATTTTATGATGTCATGGTATACAGAGGAACACTAAACAGAAGATCTGTTGTACCTTGATTTAACTTAACTATATTCTACACAGCCAGCTCACACAAGTGATGATACACCATTAAAAATACTTCATAAACACTGAAGTTTGGAATGAATATTTAGGAAGGACTACATAATTAAACAAATTCAGGCTTTTCAAGCAATTACATTAGTTTTATTTTCCTGAATATAGCATTTATAAACTGACAATGGAATATTTGGAAAAGATAGGTAAGATACAGACAAAATTAAATGTCACCTTATCAAACTATTCACAAGTAACTACAGTTGATGAATTTTCTTACATTAAATGTTTATGTAAATGATTTATACTAGATTTATATGATTCTACTCTGTCTTTATCAGTAGTATTTCAAAATATTGACAGCACTTCATTAAATGAAGTGTTACATTAGGAACTTAATATTATTGTTGAAATTCAAGTTCTTTTTCATTTTTGTATTTTTTAGTAGCAAAGAGACATCTAAGCCTTAGAAAAGTATTACTTCATACATACACTGTTTATGTATATTTAAATTTTGTAATTTCTGAGATATATATTAATTTATAAACTAAAAATACAAGGCCTTAATCATTATCTATTAAACAGAATCTATGTTTCTACAAGCCCTAGTTTTTTCCACTTTTTCAATAACTATGAGTATCTACTCACCAAAGGAAACCAGGTTTATTTCTTTAATACTTTTCTTTCTCATTCACCACAATTTCTCCCAATAAAGTTGATTCTGTCCTCTGAATAGATCCCCTGCTACTCTTTGGCATTATGTATGTATGGACTTTGACAACTCTCACCTGGAATTGTCACATTGGTAAAACAATTGCTTTGAGCCTGGAAAGGTGAATCACTTCTGCAATACTATCACTTGGGAGGCAGGAGGCTGAAGCAGAAAGACTGATATGAGTTTCAGGCCAGGCTGAGTTATAGTATAAGATCTAGTCATATGCACGTGCATACACACACGTGCGTGCACACACACACACAGAAACACACATGATCTCTTCTCCTTATATACATTTCATGTGAAAGTCTCCTCCTAAATCAGATGCTAGTCCTCTATGTTGCCTACTGTGAGGTATTTCCAGACTTCACTGAGACACTCAAGATCCTGCCTTACTTGGCACAGCCTCATTGGCTTCTCTGGTTGACTGCCTCTGGGCCTCCTCTGACCTTCCTTCATCTTGAGATGGTCCTTCACTGTGGCAATTTATTTCCACTTTGTTTTACCACCCAATTCAAGTGTTATATTGGTGCAAAGCTTCCTTGATTTATAAATTATTATTAATCAGGTAACAACCTTGATTTTTTTAAAAATATTTTTTATATTTTGTTTTATTAATTTATTTATTTGTGTGTGTGTGTGTGAGAGAGAGATAGAGAGAGAGAGAGAGAGAGAAACACAGAAAGAGAGAAAGAGAGAGAATGGGCATGCCAGGGCCTCTAGCTACTGCAAACAACCTACAGATGTATGAGCTACCTTGTGCACCTGGGTAATTTGGGTTCTGGGGAATCCAACCTGGGTCCTTTGACTTTGTAGTCAAGCACCTTAGCCACTAAACCATCTTTCCAGCCCAACATCTTTGATTTTTATCCTCACTGAGAATTCAATCTCATTGAAGTGTTGATATTTTGTTCATGATTGAAAATTGTAAAATATACATTCATTTTCTTATAACCAGAAAGAAGAAGATGTAATAGACTAGGTAGTTGAAAGTATAACAAAATATTACTGTTATAACATTTGTTAAACAATGTTTAATAAGGAATTATTTCCGGTATTGAAGTTCACTGGGTACTTGGATTAATTTTACTACTGAAAGCAACTAAGCATGATAGATAGAATATTTTTAAAATAATCAACCTACATGCATGCATAAGCAATATGGTTATTTAAATAGAAAAGGATGAAATTAAGCTTTTACCTCAGGCCACACACATAAATCAATCTAGGCAGAATAAAGATATAAATGTGACATGCACACTTAAAACTTTCACAAGACATGTTTAAGGGTGTTTTCATATTCAGGGTATAAAAGTATTTCTTAGGCAAATCCAAAAAGCATGGCCCAATAGAAAAGTCATGAGAAATTTGGAGTATATTAAAATGATCTATTCTCTTAAAAGAGAACTTCTAATGGAAAAGTGACAAGAAAAGCCTAGCATATTTTTTCTAGTTGTGCAATTCAAAAGCTAATGCCTATCTCATTGAATAAATAAGCCATAGCAATAGAAAAATATAATTGATCCAACACTAAAATTGACAAGAAATATGAAATGGGAATTTATAGAAAAGGAAACATCTGGATGGCTTATCAATCACACACACACACACACATACACACTCATATATCTAGATCAAATAGCTGGTCAACATTTAAATGTATAATATATATGGTCTATGATATTTAGGAATTAGATGTTGTTGAATGATGAGGAAGACAAAGTTAATTAATACAACCACTTTGGATTAGCCTCATGTAACTATTGATTCAGAAATATAAGCATGCCCCCAAGAAACTCTTGTACCAGAAAGGAGATATATATCAAGATGTTCACAAAAACTACTTTTATAAATATCACCCTGTCCACTATACAGTACTGAAAGTTAATGAACTGATATTATTTGTATTGTCTTCAAATATAAAACTGAATGAAAAGAACAAGATGCAAGAAGAAATAGAATGATATAATTGCATATTATTTAAGGCACATGAAATAATACTACATATTATTTGAGACAAGCTATTAAGAAAATACTTCGAAATTGATAAAAATATATATTATTAGTATGTACTGAGGTTTTATCTGAGGGAATTTAGATGACCTATTAGTGGAGAAATACACAATCTTTGAAATGATTTTTGTTAGTTTTTACACTCATAACAGTTGTTTATATTATTGTTGTATCTCCTTTTGTACATCTGAATTGTTTTATAGGAAAACTCAAGGCATGTGGATTTTTTTAAGACTCCTATAGGTGAATCTGCTGGGTCATCAAATTCTAACATAAAACAGCATTTGGGAGATACCTCACTGTATATTGTCTACTTTTCTAATGATCATTGTATTCTAGGAATTAATTAAAATAAACATGTTCAAGATCTTTTTCATTTTTACTCATTTTTCTAAAGGACACATTGCTCATATGCTCTTTGCCAAGTAATTAGCTGAACGAATCAATTTAATTTCTTTCCATGTATGTTTCCTCTGCGACAATGGCCTCATATGAAGGACTTGCAGAAGTCCAAGGAGAATGTCAGTCATAGGCTGATTAGCATGAGCATCTTCGAGTGATGCATAATCTTTGACAACCATGGTAGGAACTTATTCTTTCAAGAGTTTCCAGAGGACAGGCACCTATGCTGTCATCTGCCACCTCTAATTTATTAGCTGGCTTATAACCTGCTTTCATAGGCATTTGTTATATTCCTTAACCTTGACCTTCTTTTCTACAACTTGATACTGTCATTTCAATAAAATGCCCTTGCACACCCTCACTAGAAGTAATCAATAAAAAATAATTTTTAGTGTCAGAGAAACTTAAGAAGTGCTGAGAACACCATAGCATCAGAGCACAAGGGTCACAGGGGAACATTTGTTTAAATAGTTTCAATATCTGTGCATGTGTCATTAGTTACTTGATATTTTGGTAAAAAAAATGCCATTTTATAATATTCAAGTCTGCCTGGATTATCTCATAAAGCTGTTACCACATGACCTCATGGAATATTAATGCTGTTCAGACACTATGTAACTAAAAGAGACTTTTTCAGGAACCCTGGCTCTATTAAGTGATTGGCATTCATAAAGTATAGGAAAAAAAAAAGTTTTGTAGCCCAAGAGGTAAACAAGAGTGTATAAGGTATTTAGGTTTTTGAAACACAACCATTTGCAAGTGCAACAAGCATTCTTTGTGAACCAATATTAAAAAAAAAAAGTTGGAGGCAAAGTTGGCTCTATCCATTTTTATGGTAATGCAGTCACATTTCAAGTTCATTTTCTAGTGTTTATTAAGAATAACTACATGCCCACAGGTCTCAAGAGTACCTGCTGCGTAGCTATACACAGTGAAGATGTGTCCCTTGGCTTCACTAGGTCTACTTGATGTTCTCAGCAAACCCCAATAGTTGGGAAACGCTAATATATGGCACATCCAAATATAGCCATGGTACCTCCACATACCCACCAAGGATTCCATCTCGGCCTCCTCACATTTGTTCTTGCTTCCTTCTCATCTGCAGTCAAAAGTTGTGAGCACATTGCACAAGTGAGTCATGTTTTAGAATAACCAAAAGCATAATATACGACTACAATTCACATGGAAATGTCAAAAACTTGAAATGATCAAATCAAATGGCAATTAGTGATCAGCTGGATGACAGAGCGGCAGGTGTCGGAGGGCTTGACTGAGCTGCATCAACTTCAGCTCGGGCTCCTCCAAGGGCATGCAGGCGGGCTGCTGTGTTTTACAGGAACAATAACCAAAGCTTATTTTTTTTTATTGTTTTCAAGTTAGACATTAAAACAGCTTTCATGAGAATATCTTTTCTCTGGGTTACTCACAAGTCTAACTGAGTTTTGGAGAAATTATATCATTGTTTATATATAGGATAAATATGACGCTTTACAAAATGAGTTTGTCATTTAAAAAAATTGTTTATTTTTAGTTATTTATTTGAAAGTGACAGACAGAGAAACAAAGAGAGAGAGAGAGAGAAAGAGAGAGAGAGAGAGAGAGAGACAGAGACAGAAAGAGAGAGAGCATGCCAAGATCTCCAGCCACTGCAAATAAATAAAAACAAAATAAAAAGAACAAAAAAAACAAAAGTCAGTTAGTTCAGCTAGTCACAGTGAACATTTAATTTTATTTTTAATATATTTTATTTGTTATTTATTAGTAAGGACACAGAGAAAAAGAGAGGGGGGGGGTGAGAATGGTTGCACCAGGGCCTTCTGCCACTGAAAACCACTTTGTGCATCTGGCTTTAAGTGGGTACTGGGGAATTGAACTCAAGCCAACAGAATTTGTCAGCAAACACATTTAGCCATTTCTGCAACACCCTCACAGTGAACATTTTATAAACTGTCTGCAACAGGAAGGTGAAGGGGAGCAGTAGAGATCAGGCAGTCTAGAGAATGAACGTGATGATATTCTTGAGAACAATTCTTGGAAAAGCTGTATCCCTTGCTTGCTTGATAGATTTAATTACATTAAGAAGTCAAGTGTAATACTGAGTGATCTAGGAGCTATGAAAGGCAGAAAATAAAGTGAATAGACAGATAATTCAAAGGTATGAAATTCTAATTATCAGTGTATAGGAAAACAATATCAATTTCATTAATTAAAAGGTAATTTAAATTGGAATGCCAATGCAGTCTATTTTCTGTCCTGTGTATTGATAAGAGTTGGCATAATTAATAGCATCTTGGACTGGGAAATAGGTGTAAAAATGAATATCACCAATTTACAATTTTATAAATTACAGATTTGTTTTGGAAAGTTAATCTGTTAGCATTCATCCTTTGAACTGCTTGTACTCTTTTTTTTTTTTTTTTTTTTTTTTTTAAATCAGGTAGTGTTTCTTTGTAGCTAGTGGGCCAAAAAGTTGTTTACCTAGGTGGATGAACTCTCATAAGAAATATTAGATCATGAGATAAAAAGAATATGTGTTTTAGGTTCAGTTAGATCCAGAACCAAACAAGGCCAATGTGATCAACTTACTCTGTCTTTCTTTCTTACTATTTTCACTTTCTAATTTGATTTAATTTATAGAATAATGTAGTATTTATTAGCTTACATTAAAACTTTCATAATTATAAGAAATAAATCTAGCATCTGGTCTCAAAAGTTACAGTAAATGTATCATACTGACATAATCACATCTTGGCTACATTTAATGACTAGAGCAACAACATATTTCCATAAAATTCTTAAACTGCAACTCTGTCCAATATATACAAAATTAGCACCATCCAAACCACATGAACTCTGCAACATATGGCTCCCCAGAAGAAAGCTAAGGTATGTTTTTTAAAAGTCAGAATGATAATTTTGTTAAAAAGAAATCTCTGCCTGATATAATCATACATTCCAATTCCATTTTATACTGTTTGAATATTAATGGCATAAAACATGAACAAGAATGGTTATTATAATATCATGACAGATATTTTGAAAAAGAAGGAGAATTCTAAGAGATAAATAGTTGATAACATTTTGACCATGAACTCTAAGAAATGATAAGCTAAAACAAGCTATGACTGTCCTAAAATGTACTGTTAAGTGAGAAAAGGTAAAATATAGTACCATGTGGGGCATTTGATCCATTTTTTCCAACAAAAAGAAAATATATAGTCTTTGTATGAGAATTAGTATTTATATGCTTCCAAGAACAAGGAGTGGTCTCTAGATTGATATGATGGAGAGTAGAGGAGAATAATAACAGATACATCTTTTGATTTATTTAGAATTTATTTAACCAATGACAGCCAAGCTATTTCAAGCTGGTTAATTCCTCAAAGTAAAGGTATGTACTGTAAATTTTGGAGGTCTTAGGTACAGCTTTATCCAAACACAAATGACTACTGGACATAATCCACATCCTGGTCTCTTTGTGAAATACCAGATTTTACACTGATTTCATGTTGACATATGAAGCCATTCCCTTATTTATATCATAGCAGATTTACACTTTGTAGAGGAAAGTCAAATTTAAAAAAATTTTTTTGTTGTTGTTCATTTTATTTATTTATTTGAGAGTGACAGACAGCGAGAAAGAGGCAGAGAGAGAGAGAGAGACTGATAATGGGCGTGCCGGGGCCTCCAGCCACTGCAAACAAACTCCAGATGCATGCGCCCCCTTGTGCATCTGGCTAACATGGGTCCTGGGGAGTTGAGCCTCGAACCGGGGTCCTTAGGCTTCACAGGCAAGCGCTTAACCACTAAGCCATCTCTCCAGCACTCAAAGATAATTTTTAATCTTTTATAATTTAGATGGCCCTTTAAATATTACTATTTTGATAAATGGTATTTTAGACACTATGAAAATTATAAGTACAAAATTAAAATACATGAAACCAAACTAATGGTCCAAGAACAAATGCATCGTTGTGGTGGTTTGAATAGAATAGATGGCCCCCAATATATTTCAGTTGCTTATTTGTAGTTTGCATCTCTAGCCACCTGGCTGGAGGCAATACCATTGTGTGGATCTTAAGGTGTGGTGGTGGGTTTCAGATTACAATCTAAAGATATGCAAAGTGTGTCTAGCAGGAATTCCTGAAGTGTGCTCTGGCTTTTGACCTTTAGGCTTGTACTTCTCTCTGCTTGGTCCTGTGAAGGCAGGCCAGCTTCTTCTGCCATTATGGAACGTCCCCTGGATCTGTAAGCTCCAATAAATCCCTTCCTCCATAACTGCGCCTGGTCTGAAAGTTCATCTCAGCGAACCTGAAGCTGACTGCTACAATCATCATTGACTGATTGTCACTCTCACAACTCACAACCCACAGTGAATACCAGCAATTCCACAGAGGAGGGCCTTCAATGAAATGGGGGCAAGAAAGAGGGAAATAATTCTACCAACCCATGATGTGTCCATATGAAGTTTCTACTTAATTTGAAAAAAGAGAATGCATTATAATTTCCTTCTGCTTGGGTAAATATAGGTGAGATATTCACCAAATAGACATTCCTATATAGTTAAGTGGAGAAAATTGTCATAATCAGTGCTAGGTTCATCCATAGGATACCTAAGTCTAGTAGGGAAAATACAGCTATGGACCCAAGACAGCCAAATGTTTTCTATCAAATAAGACGCCCTCTGTTATATGTGGCTACTTCAGCCTTCACATGGTTACCTCTCTGCCAACTACTGCATAGCTGACGTAAAGAAATAGGTAACACTGCTTCAGTGAGAACTTAAAACCTTACAGAACCTGGAAATACTGAGGAGTTGAGATGGAGTAGGAATTGTCACATTAGGCAGCTTGTTTCTGATCAATACAGCCACCACGAATTAAGAGGAGTACTCCGTTCAGAAGGGGGTTTACCATTACCTTTTCATGTGTTAGGCATGGGGGCTCACTAGCTTCAGTTTGCTCATTGTTCAAGAGAATTTTCTACTTAGCAATGATTGCTTCTCAGCTCTAAATTCACCCTTCTTGCCCACTTTCTGATCATGGAGTGGAGCTTTACCAACATTTTCTTTTCTGCTTGGAGCAGAGTGAGGCAGCTATAGGAGAAGACAGTACCAGAAGACAAGATCAGAGGAAAGGCTTCATTTCCTATTACTTAAAAAACAAAACAAAAACACCTTTTTATTGATAACATCCACACATATATAGTGTCCTCCCACCACCCTCTGCTTTCCCCCTCTGGTGTGCCCCCTCCACTGAATCCTTTCCTTTCAGCTACTCTCTTCTAAATTTTTGACAATTTAAAAACTGTATTTTGAGCGAGGCATGGTAGTGCATGCCTGTAATCCCAGCCCTCGGGAGGCAGAGGTAGGAGGATTGCTGTGAGTTCAAGGCTACACTGACACTACAGAGTGAATTGCAGGTCAGCCTGGACTAGAGTGAAACTCTACCTTGAAAAAAAAAATTTTTTTTTGACCATGGGGCATGGTGGTACACACTTTTAATCCTAGTACTCAGGAGGCAGAGGTAGGAGGATTGCTGAGTTCAAGGCCACCCTGAGACTACATAGTGAATTCCACGTCAGCCTTTACTAGAGTAAGAGCCTGCCTTAAAAAACCAAAAAAAAAAATTTTTTTTTTTTATTATAGTCGCCACACCTCTGTCCTTTGCCTACCCAGACTACTTCTTCCTCTGCCTTACTTCCTCCAGTGCACTAGTCCCTCTACTATTTTCTTAATATTTTATTTTAATTTACTTATTTGACAGAGAAAGAGGGAGAGAGAAAGAATGAATGGGGGTGTCAGGGCCTCCAGCCACTGAAAACAAACACCAGACTCCTGGGCCCCCTGTGCATCTGGCTAACGTGGGTTCTGGGAATTGAACCTGGGTCCTCTGGCTTTGCAGGCAAATGCCTTAACTGCTAAGCCCCCCTCCAGTCCCCCTTTACTAGTTTTAGTTGATTAAACATCTTACTGAATGACCATATTGGGTCCTATTTCTTTTATCTTTCTTTTTTCTTTCTCAGCACTTCCTGTCCTGTGTGGAAGCCCATGTGACACCAAACTCCTAGGACTTTTGTGCAACAGTTTCTGCTCTCCAAAAACCTGCTAGTGGAATGTCAGATTACTGGTCTTTGCTAGCTTGTTTCAGAGCAACTGGAATGCAGGGTATCATGGAGAGCATCTTACCAAGGGCTGCAGCATACCCTCCCCAGAGCTGCCTGGGTCTCAGTTCCAGGGGTCCTTTCCGTATGTGATCACTCAAGGTTGGGTTTATAGGAAGTGGCTCTTTACCATCTTCTACACTTGTGTTCATTAACCTTCTCTGTTACCATATGTCATGACCAGCCATGTCTTTCCAATGCATAGTTCTTCATATAGTCACATTTCTATTTTGAATTATCATTATTTTCATCTTCTGGTGGTTCCTGGCATATAAAAATCTCTCTGCCACGCATGAGGGACACATTGAGAGGTTTAAATAAAATAATATGTGAAGTGCTCAATAAATAAATTACAATGACATGGTCATTATTATTAATAGTTAATTTAATTATATGGCATAATAATTATTATTGCATGGTTTTTCATTAAGAATAAAGGGTTTTCTTAAGATGTTAGAGCATGTGTCTTATTTATAATGATCTCTTATTCCTTTCTCAGTGATCTCAATTTAGAAAATGTGGCAGGATAAGGTGTAAGTGTGCAGCTGTCTACCTCCTCACTGATAATCTGACACAGATGGGCAAGGCCACAACTAAGGCCCAAATCACACGGGACCATCCACATTGTCTTCATTTGCCTTTGACTCAATTATTATTTAATATAACCAGAATGTTTGAATTTTTTTCTTTTGCTTAAGAAGCACTTTCAAAATATCAAACATTTTTACCAGAGATTTTTTTCTTTTCTGTTTTCTCTCTCTCTCTCTCTCACTCTCTCTTTCATGCACACGTGTGTGTGTGTATGTGTGTGTGTGTGTGTTTGTACATGTATGTGTCCTTGAGCTAGTACATGCCCTATCCTTTGGCAGGGTGAGATCACTTGCAGAGCTTAGAGCAGAATGTCGTGTGTTCTGCTCCATTGCTTTTCGTCCCATTCTTTTTTGAGCCAGAGTCTTGCACTGATGCTGAGGAGGTGCTTCAGAGATTCTCAGGTCTCTTCTCTCCTACAGGACTGGGGTTAAGATAGATGTTCATGTGTGTCCTGGGATTGAACTGGAGTGGGCTCTTGGACTTCTTCAGGCCCTCACTCACAGGAAAAGCTCTTTGCCACTGAAACATCTCTTCTGTGTAGAAACTGGTCTCCTGTTTTAAGTATTTTAAGACAAGTGAGGAAAAATAGAAGAGGTGGTTGATGCTTAGAAATTGGGAAATTTTACTTTAATTCATTATAGTTAAATGGAATTATTCACCTTTACTCTGATTAAATTTCTGCATATTCTTTTGTGTAAGCCCAATAGAAATTCACTCATTCAAAACACACAATGCTAACTTTGATTTCAGTTACTTGGAATATGATGCCATATTCAGAATGCTATTTCAGTGACTGACTTTGTCATTTCCCTAAAAGAAAAAATATTTTATTTTAACTTCATGTTGTATGCCTATACATATAATTAGAGGAAATTTAATAATCTACAAATAACACTAAAAAGTAGCCTGGGAATTTATATACTGGTAATTGGAAATGCTTTTCACCTGTACATTGCTCACTTGGTGACCATTTTATTCACACACCTTTTGGTAATGCATTACAAAACAATACTTCTTGTGGTTCAATTTATTATTTTTTGATGCATAACAGTTTTGATTAAAATATAGGAAATTAGGGGCTGGGGAAATGGCTTAGTGGTTAAGGCATTTGCCTGTGAAGCCTAAGGACCCCAGTTTGATTCCCCAGGACCCATGTAAGCCAGTTGCACAAGGGGGTACATGTGTCTGGAGTTCATTTGCAGTGGTTCAAGACCCTGGCATGTCCATTCTGTCTTTCTCTCTTCCTCTTCTTCTTCTCATTCTCTTTCAAATGAATAAATAAATAAAATATTTTTTAAATAGGAAATTGATGGAGAAAGCTTAAAGTTATGACCCCTGGGAGTCATCAAACCATATATCAAAACAAAAAGAAAATACGTATTAGTAAGAGAGATTTATTTATTAGGTAGAATTGAATCTGGGAGTAAAGAATAAAAATATAATCAAGAAAGGAAAACAAGAGAATAACTGATTTGTATAAGCTATGTTCTTGGCAGGAAACAGATGACAAATAAAAACTAGTACCTGACTCTTGAGGACCATTTACAAAGCGGGATGCAGGGAGCCACACAGGATGGGACTCAAGAGACCCTTTTCAGCAAATCTGTTCTCACTTCTAAGTAGTGTCAGGGTGGTTATAGGAATGCACCAAGTAAAGGGAATGAGAGGAAGAGAAGTGTCTGGAGTGAGCATCCTCCAGGATTGCATGAGGTGAGGGAAGGAACCAGAACAGGTGACTGCAGAAATATGCCTGGGGACATAAAGCACATGATATCCTCCTCTCACTCTCTGACTACTCAAAGAATCTCCCCTTGGTGGAAATCAGTCTAGGAGAGGGTACAGGTGGTGTATGTCAACCAGCCTTGTGGAGAAAGAGCACAGTGAGGGGTCATGAATAGAACGAGACAATATCTAAAAGTCAGCTTTATCCAGGAAAATAAAGCTTTAACCACCTTTTGTTTTACATCATCAGAGTAACGAAATAAAAAGGTATTACATATGAAAGCAAATATAGAGTACCATAAACCAATTGTTAACATTGCTTAATCATTGAAATCTGAAAACATTCTTCATTATCAAACGATGTGTAGTATATATGGAATGTAAAGTGGGTGGGCAGGAGAAGATGGAATCAACAACAAATTTGTTGAACAGTAAAAATATTGATTGTAAATATTTCTCTCTTGTTTGGAAAAAGTATGTATTAGTACAAACTTATATGCATGTATTAAAATAATAAATATTTTTTCAAAGCATTTTAAATGTGAAAAAACTTATGATGCAGACATAAAAGCTCTCTTAACATTAGGAAAAGCCTAATTTAAGTGTATTTGAAGTGACCATGTGTCACAAATTTTCCTTTTTAAGGATTAGATAATATGGAATGAACTTTCCATTTTGTTTCTAATGCACATTTGAGGTTAGAAACACTAGTCACATGCAAATGACACTGAAGTTCATCATCCTCCTTATAGTGTGTTATGATATACAACTTTTAGGTTGAGTATTTTCTACTGATTATAACCACACACCTTATGAAAGTATTTATAATCTCCTGTTAAAATTTTTATTGGGGGATATTTTGTGCTCTGGGTTTTTAAATCATTATTTGGAAGGTGGCCAGTTTACCCTTCAAACAATATTTAGAAAGTACTAATGTTAACATAGCTGAGAGGTAATATCCCAGATGCAGACAGGGACCATGAGGGATTAAAAGGCCTTTCTGCAAAAAAAAAAAAAAATTATATAGTGTAAAATGGGTTTCCAGATAACTGAGAGTTAATGGCCTTTCTGTTTACTCAATGTAGGCGCAGCAGAGGAAAATCAAAGAAAGTCTCTGGGGGCACTACTGGGTTCCACAAAGCTATGGAAACTTGCAGATTTACACGAGGGATTTTGGAGGTAGAGTGTTTGGGAAAGTGGTTTTCTCAGCATGTTCTGGGGTGATAAGGGTTTTAAAGCAGATGGATATAATGGGAATATAATTAAACCCTTTTCAGATAATAGTATAATATGATGTTCTCTAAGGAAGGCAGAACAGGAGCTCTGAGTACAATTCATCCATTTGTACCTATGTGTTCTGTTCTATTCCTGGATTTCATCAGGAATAATTTCCCTGAATATCAGTCCCAAGTCCTCTCATTATTGTGATGTCACCAGTGCTTTGAATAAAGAGCTATAGGATAGAGTAGCAAAGGACAGGAAAGCAAGAGAATGGAAGGACATTGAGCCAAATAAATGAAAAAGGAATTCTTAAACAATAGTTTATAATATGTACATCTAATTATAAATAATAAAATATTAAAAGTATCAAATTATTTGAAGTCATAAGAATTTTGGACAAAAGGACTTTAAATATTGATGAAACCCAAATTTTTACTTTTATCTCTCACCATTTTCTGGTTAATATTCCCCCACAGAATTTAGCCAATTTCTTTTTTCACTTGTCTGTGAATAGTCTAAATATTGAATAGTGTATTTAAAAATGTAGTATCTAGAAAACTGTTTGTGCTGATGTTCATCTTCTTTAGTTGAAAACAAACAACACAATAAATGTAATTCAGACTAATTTAAAATCAAAATTTTAAGGAACTTGCCATATGAAATAAGGGACTTACTGGATAAAAGTGAACAAAAAAAATCATTCATTTCTAGTACTGACTGAAGATCTCACGAATAAAATAGAGATTAGTCTCTGCAAGACAAAAAGAGAGGTTTCATTACTGGTAGTATAAAATGGCAAAGCATATGTTATATCTGTTTATTTGTGGTTTTATTTCTGTTTTTATGGAGTACATAATCCCAGGTGAACATAAAAATGTAAGCCCATCTGAGGAATAATTATGACAAGTTCTTTTTTAAACAGTTTATTCCTAAACTCCTTTCAAGGCTTTCTTCATATAATAAGATTTCAGCACTTATTTGGTAAATAAAAGTGCAAAGTAAAATAAATAGCTTATAGATTATACATTTATATATGTTACATATTTAAAAGAAAATCTAATAAATATGCTTAATTTAGGGATAGAAGTTTAAGAAATGATCAGAAGCTCTTATTTAGTGATCATATTATTACTGTATTCAAATTCCTTTATTTGTACACAAAAAAGGTACATGCCACTGGAAATAAGCTTAGCATAACAGAAAAATAAACCACTTGAAGGATAAGAAATCTTGGCTCAACCTTACCCATTTAGTCATAAATAAAGCACACATCAGAGCTGAAACTCATTTTCCTAACTAGAAAATTAAAGGTTAGACTATATAATTTCATTTCCTTCTAGATCTTACATCTGATGATTCTTAATGTAAATTTAAAATTGTTTATTCTTCTAGGGAGACATGTAGTCTGAGAAAGAGCTTTAGGATGCTCACTATTGCTTTTAGTGACAGATTCACAGACCCAGAGTACAATTAATTAGACTTCCTAGTGCACACACTAGTGGTATGTGAACCACAGCCAACAAGGTCCTGTAGGAAACACACATGCACATATGCACAGCCAGTCTCAAGCATATTGTTTCTGAAGCCTTTGGCTTTCTGTGTAGAGGCTAGTGCATGACCACATGTAAATACTGTATTTTTATACAAGTCAGTATGTAGGATTAAGTCTAATAATAGATGATAGGGGACTACCACTTTATTCTGAAAGAATCATCTTATTTAATGAATACAATCTATTTTAAATGCTGAATAATATTGGAAAATTAGAAAGAAATCAACCAATGACTACACATTTTGTGAAATGTTTAAAACACTGAGATGAATACGATTGAATGGACATGAGAAAACAATGTGCATTATCACTAAGATTTTTCTGGAAGGTAGAAATGCCTTTTTGGGTGTCTACTGGTCAAAGGCAAAGGTGCAATTGTGATTATTTTGGGAATTATATTGAGAACAGTCTGCCTTATAACTTTTCTCTCCTCCTTCTAAAACCCACTTGTCCACACAGGAAGCACGGATTCCAAACTGAAGGTGGGAGTGGGAAGAATTAGAATTATTAAGGAAGGGGAGGCTCCTCCATCCTTAATTATTAAAATTTAATGGGAAAATTAAACCTTGGAAGATATTTTTATCCAGAAACACTTAATGGAACCAATTTTTAATTTTATTTTAATAAATATAAGTTCATAAACATACCTTCCATTCAGGAATGTATATGGATATATCACAAATGATATATACCATATGTAGAAAAAACAGTAGAATTTTTTTTTAGGTAGTGTCCTACTATTGCCTAGGCTAACCTAGGGTTCAGTATGTAGACTCAGGGTGGCCTCAAACTCATGGCTACCCTCCTACCTCTGCCTCCTGAGTGCTGGGATTAAAGGTGTGTGTTACCACACCTGGCAAACTTTGATAATAATTAGATATTTCTTTAACATAAGGTGTTTGATGAATACTTGCAAAAAACATGTCTATTATTAAAACATACTAAAATATTCTAATTGATATTTTAGTATTATATTTAGTAGTAAAGTCTATTTCTTTTAAAATCTTAATACAATTGAAATATTTTAACACAATTTTGACCAAAAAGAAAATTCAGTAAATTAGAAAATGTCCATAATTTTATGGAGCATATATTATAGTTAAATTAGCAGAGAGGCAGGGCCATTGGACTACTCAGTGTTAAAATTTTGATTCAATAAGATAATGGAGTAATATTTTTAAATTGTGAGGGTGAACAAAACCTTCACACTTCAGTGTTTATATTTTTAATTTAAATATGAAGGTAAAATGAATAAAATTCTTGATCATGCAAGGTCTCCTGCTCTGCCATATAAATAGCTTCTTGAGTTCACTATGACATGAAGTATATCAGAGAAGAGGAAAATAAAATCAGGAAAGTGGTAAAAATATGGGGAAAGTGCGAACAAGTAAATTACTTTAAAATTGTGTCTGTACATATATGCACCTGAACAAATATATTTTTATTTATTTCTTTTTCATCACAATATTCTTTTTTTTTCTTTATTAGTTAGTTTTGTATTCAGCAAATACAGTCAGTTTGGTACCATTATTAGGCTCATCCGTGACCTACCCCCTCCACTTGGCCCCTCCTTGTTGAGGTATACGGGTCATGTATTGTGGAGTTAGCCCACAGTTATGGGTAAGCTAAATGTCTCTGCATATCATGACCCAACATGTGGCTCTGACATTCTTTCCGCCCCCTCTTCCACAAAATTTCCCTGAGCCATGTTGGGTTCGTTTTAGGTCTGCTTCAGTGATGAGGTGTTGGGGGCCTCTGAGGCTCTGGCTCTCTGATTTGGTAGGAGTTGATTTTTCTCTGTGCTGATCTCCTTCCCCCTTGTGCTGGTATCCGGTTCATCAGGAAAGCAGCCCCCTTGCTTGTTTCTCCAATTTTTCTTAGTTTCAGCCGGGGCCCTTTTGAGGTATGATGGGGTGACTCTCTCCTTAGGGTCTACATCTATCTGAAAAAGAGAAGCAGATTCTCCAATGGAGAGTAAGTTAGCATCAGGACAAATGAGATAACCCTTTTATTTTTATAGAGAATTTAATAGGTGTAGGCCCTCTTGTAGCCCACAATTGATGGTAGCTTGATATTGGAGAGTGGGCTTATGTTTGGATATGGTTCTGACTTGTTTCCCAGATCCAGCTATGGGTCCCATACCAGTGAGGGGATCAGTTAGCCGATTTGAGGGCAGTTGGTTCCCCACCATGGCTGTGTGCCACCACTGCACTTGTGTGGGCATCACGACAAGTTATTTGCTGCTAAGTAGGTTAGACCATGCGTTGCTTCGACAGATATTGGTCATTTTCCCTCAGTCGCCCATGTAGCACCTTCTGGCACTAGACACACTGACTGTCTGGGGACTGACTGTCTTCCAACTTCCAGCCATGCCATTCTAATTTGCATGTCAATCATCACAATATTCTAACAAAATATTATCAAGGATTCACATAAGCAGAACAAAGAATGGAGATGAGAAATAGCTAACATCTTGGGGCTGGGGTGGCTTAGTCGATAAAGTGATCGTCATACAAGTGTGAGGATCAGAGTTTGCATTCACAGCACCCACATAAATGCTAGGAAGGTGTGGCAGCCATCCCATAAACCCAGCACTCTGGAGGCATAGACAGGGTTTCCCTTTGGCAAGCTAGCGAGCTCACCTACTTGAATCAGAAATAGCTGGGTTCAATCAAGATATTTTGCTTCAAATAATGAGCCAGAGAGTTATTGAGAATAAAACACCTGACATCAAACTTTGACCTCCATGCACACATTTGCATGCACCTCCTACAATACAAACTTGCATGTACACATACTACACACATACATACATACACTCCTACACATAAAAACAAAGAAATATTTGAGATCTTAAGGAATCTGTAGGGAAACACAGAATTACTTTACTAAATTCAATCATATTTTAATAATTTTTATTGTGCCTACCTTCTATCTGCCAGGCACTAGTTGAAGATGTAAGCACACAAAAATAAGCCAAAAATTATAACCCATAGGAATAAAATACAGTAAAGAACTAATGAGTGAATGGATATATGAAGTTAAAATATTAATAAATGCTGTGAAGAATAATTTTGGGTAAATGAAGTCCTCTGTCAGCGTGGCACTGATACACAGAAGAACTTTATGGAGTGGAAAATGCAGCCAAGAGAAAGCAACATTTCAGGCAGAGGCTACAACATGGTTAGAAGCCATAGCCTGCTAACATATGTGGAATGCTTAAATGGCAAATTAACTCAGTTCACTGTGGCAGTTGTGGAGTGAACCAGATGGAACAGGGAGAAATGAATTAATACTGAACCTGATTTGTAATACAGAGGCTAACAGGTCATAGTGAAAATTCTTTCCTTTTCTTTGTGAAACCTTTTCAGCAGATTATTGATGTAACCAATATTACATTATTTTAGTTTTTATCACACATATATGTGTGTGCATGTGCATGTATTGGTATGTGTGCCTCAGTGCATGTGTAGAGATAAAAAGGTATCATTGGATTATTATCCTATTTTTCTGCCTTCTTTTTGAGACAGATTTCCCTTTTTTTTTTTTTCTGTGTGTAGTGAGTGGGAAGGAGAACATACACTTGAATCAGACTAGCTGGCTTGCAAACTTCTGGACTCTCCCAGCTCTGCTTCCTATGTTGGGATAACAGAGGTATGTACCACTTTGTGTCTTGCTTAATGTGGATGCTTGGGAAATGAATTCAGATGACAGTCTTACATGTAAGCACCTTCAACTACTGAACCATCTCCCCAACCCAAATATATGTTTTAAAAGAATCATTTGATTTAATATTCCTGATCCAAATCAGATGGCTCAGACAAAATATATATCTTCTTTCCACTAAACCCCATAACAATTTTTTTTTTCTGTCTCTGCCTGTAACTCTCAGTACCCAAGATCGGTTGCTACCCCCATTGAGCTGTTGATCAGAGAGACCTATGAGGTCCCCAAATCGACAGCTTTCTGTCAAAGCACTTGATTACCTACCTGCCTGAACAAAAAGCTAAGACCCTATTACTGAAGACACCATATGCTGCTGACACAGAACATGGAGAGACCTGGATGGAATTCAGAAGTCAGTCCCCAGAGCCTGTCTAGTGCTGGAAAGCACTATATGAGCTATTGGGAGAAAATGCCCAACAATGGTCTGAACAACTAGAGTTCTAAGCTACTCAGAAGCAATAGTGCAATAGTGGTACACAGCCTCGGTGGGTAAGCAATAGCTTTCTGATTGGCCAAGAGATCCATTCAGTGTAAAAGAACCCATATCTGTAGTTGGGAACCAGATCAGAATCATATGGAGACAAAGATTATGCTCTCCAATGTCAAGCTCTCACTAGTCTTTGGCTAAAAGATCAAATTCTCCCTAAATTAATAATGCTTATCCCATTTAAATGACTTCACTTTCTGTTGGAAAATCTGTTCATCTTTTGCAGAAGTTACCGAGACCTGAGGAGATAAACTACCCCTCGCACTTTAGCCAAGCCACAGCTGAAACCATATAGGAACTGGAGAGATGAGCAAGAGTGCTGCTTCCATGCTGAACCTGATAATCAGCACCAGGTGAAGGAGACAGACCCTGAGGATACTCAACACTTACCAAAGCAGAGATCCAGAGGCTCATACTTGCTCATCACTGAAGTAGAATTAAAACTCATCTACCATGGCTCAGGGAATTTTGCAGAAGTGGGAGTGGAAAGAATTTAAGAGCTACAGGTTGAGACATCGTGCCAGAAGCACTCACTCCCCTGCCCCTCCCCCCCTGCCCCACCATCTAAATAACTGACTGCTGCTCCCACAGCCGCATAAACCATAACCTCCTAGGGAATACCTGCAACTTGACAGAGGAGCGTCCCCTATGGAATGGGGGCAATGATGAGAGAAAAGAGGGTAACAGCACATGATGTTTCCGTACAAAATATGTTGTTAATAATAATTAATAGTAATAATAATAATAATGTGAAAAAAGAAATGGTAAAGAGATACCCATGTGAAAACTCTGAAAGGTGTAATGGTTAGTCTTGGTTGTCAGTTTGATGGGATTTAGAATCATCATGGAGGTAAACCTCTGAGCACATCTGTGAAAGTTTCCAGATCAGGTTAATAGAGACGAGAAGACTCACCTTACATGTGGCCAGTACCATTCCATTGGCTTGTGTTCTGGGCTGAATAACAAGGAGTAAAAGAGCTGAGCACTAGCATTCATCTCTTTCTGACATAAAGCAGGATGTGGTCAGCTGCTTATGCACCATCACCATGATGTGACTGTGTAGACTGTGTCCTCTTGAACTGTAAGCTGAAACAAATCTTTCCCTTCTTAAGTTACTTTTGACAGGTTTTGTTTCTTTGTTTGTTTCAGCAATGAAAATAAGTAAATAATATAGGTAACAAGAGGAAGGTGAGTTGGTGTGCAAACCCAAGACAAAATGAATGATATGGCTGCTGATATCTTGTTTCTCTCCAGCTAGGAGGAGAAAGTGAGCTACATTCTGTACTTTCAGATTTCTGACAACAGAATGAATGCAGGTAGGCTAAGCCTCTGATTACAGAAGGGTATTGCACTTGTGTCAGCTGAATCCTATGCTATGCCTGCAAGAAGTATCCAAGCTGGGTGTGGTGGCACACGCCTTTAATCCCAGCACTCAGGAGACAGAGGTAGGAGGATCACCGTGAGTTCGAGCCCACCCTGAGACCACAGAGTGAATTCCAGGTCAGCCTGAGCTAGAGTGAGACCCTACCTCAAAAAAAAAAAAAAAAAAAAAAAAAAAAGAATCCATTGAAAGACTTTTTATATCTCAGTGGACAGTGAAAACACTTTGTTTCAACAAGTCTGAGAGGCTTCCTTTTTAGAAGAGACACTGTGGGGCAAGACAGAACCTATAAAAGAGACCAGTCATGGCCTGTGGGCCAGTCTGTGAAGACTTCTTCAGGGATCTGACACTCTCCTTTCCTCTCCAGGAGCACTCAGAAGGCAGAATCAGGAGGAATGCAATGATTTGGAGGCCATTCCTGACTTATAGCAAGCTCTGGGCAAGCCAGGAATATATAGTTAAACTTTGTCTCAAACAAGACAAAACAAAACAAGTGTTTCTAGGATTAAACCCTAGGGTGTTTCAGTTTTATGTAGTATGAGAGATTATGAAACAACACAGCAAAGTAAAGTAGTAGAGAGAGGGAAAAGGGAGGTAGGAAGATGACTTCGTGGGTTAAGTGTTTCCCCCATAAACATGAGGGGTGGAGTTTGGATCTTCTATGTCCACATATGTCCTATGTCTGTAAGGCAACCCCAAAAATGGCAAAAAAAATAGGGAGTCCTTGGGGCCCACTAGCTAGTTTGTCTAGGAGCTCTAAGTTCATTGAGAGATACTGTCTCAAAGACTAAGGTGGGGAGAGTGCCTGACGACAACACTTGATAGCAACCCCTGGCCTCCACATTCAGGTACATATACATGCATGCACACCCATACACAATGTGTGTCCACACACATATGAATATGCGTACACACAGGCATACCACACATACACAGAGATACAAACAAAGAGTTGAAGAGGAAGAGTAGTAAAGATGAGAAATTTATTTCACTATTGAGAATATACTTTATATTTCTATCTCAAATTAGCCCAAAGACTTATAAGAGTATTGTTTTAGGTAAAGTCAACTTTGCACTTCTAAAGTACATGGAACTTGTTGACAATAGTTTTTTATACATTGCCTAATACATAGCATTGTTACATCAAAGTTTGCCAGACTAGAGATATGCTGAACTAACATTTTGCCTAATTTTTAATCTCCAATAAAATCCAGGGGCTGGCAAGATGGCTTAGCAGTTTAAAGGTGCTAGCTTGCAAAGCTTTATAGATTGGATTTGCTTCTTTAGTACCCGTGTTAGTTAGATGTATGAAGTGGTGCTTGAGTGTGGGGTTTACTTCCAGAGGCAGGAGGCTCTGGTGTGCCCATACTTACTCTCTATGTACTTCTCCCTCTCTCAAATAAATAAATAAATAAATAGCAACAAATACATAGATAAGGTGGATAGCACCTATGTGGAATGTATGATTTTTTAAAACTACTTGTCCAGTGGATGTGTTTTTAATATATAAAATCACTGTAATATCAGAATTTAATTCAAGTGTTATTGTCAAAAGAACAAAAAAAATCATGGAAGAGAAAAGTAATGCTATAAATAGACTTGTGTGTATGATAGAATCATTCAGTGTGTAATATGAAGAGCAACAACTTATTCTATGAAAATATTAATTTTCCTTTTATGTGTTGCCTAAGATTGTTTTAAAATGCAAACAAGGAAGGTGTATTTAGTAACACAAAACATGGCATGCAGGGAAATGTTATTATTATTTTTCTAACGGAAGGGCAGAATGGCACTTAAGCAATAATCCAAAGTAAAATATGTAACATTTCAAAGTAGCCTGACTAAAGTAAAGTTGAGACATTTTTAGTTTCACTGAAGGACATCAGCAAAAAATTAACTGATAGAATGAAAATGTATGTATATAATTTATAAAACTTATGAACACTTATAAAAATATTATCTAGGCTACAGAAGAAAATACTAGTGAGTGATAAGCAAAAGGTTATACCCCAATTAAAAATATTATGAAGACAAGTTTAGTTATTCAATTATGAGGGAAAATTCAGATTATTAAATGAGAAGTAAGAGGTCCTCATATTCACTTGGAATCACAAAAACAAGCTAAAACAATGAACCCATGTCCTCTTCCTATTAGAAGGTGAAAAAGTATTGCCAAGAAGAATTAAAAAAATAATGTGAGAGTTGCTATTGCAGCATAAGGGATTATGGCCTTCTGGAGAGAAATTTGGCAGTGCTTAGTAAAATTAATTATGTGTATATACTGTGACACCACAGCTCTGTGCCTGTGGATACATCCCTAAAATGCTCGCTTGTTGGTCCACAAGGGAGTATGTGCAAAGCTCTTCATTATAGCACGTTTGAAAGCACAGCACTTGGAGAAGCATAGGTAGTTAATGGCTAAGTAACAAGTGGTGGCTGCTTCGCCTTGCAGACCATGCAGAAATTAGAAGCAGTCCACTAGATGGGTGTGCACATAACAAACAGGGCAGATCTTAAAACTTAAGTAGTTGGTAATGCTGGGAGCAAATTCACTCTGTAACATCCATTCTTATGTAATTTAATCAAATCTCTGTAAGCAACATTTTTTTTTTTTACATAGGTACTTACAAATCTAAAGACACATACTCAAATACATTTATTTGAGGGTGGAAGGAGACTAGGTAGAAGTGAAATAGGAGCGTTGATGGACAAGGTAGTGGAAAGGTGACAGTGAACAAAGCAAAATAGTAAAAGGGGCCTTATCTAGAGCTATGGTATAGTATGTGCCAACCAGCTAGAGGTACTCATCTCTTCAGAATGAGGTAATAATAACTGTGAAATGATGTAGTGATTCAATAATGAATGGTATATAATCTGTCTGAATACCATATAATAGCAAAGCCATTCATCTTCATCTCCTTGAGGTACTAGTCCTTTACTCAGATAGGGGAGAAGTGTCCTTACTTCACTTTGTTCACAGAAGAGAAAATGAGATTTAATTAAATATTCAGTGAATGGCATGTTGTTATGTAAACTGAGATGCATACAAAACCTATAATACTATGTAGCAATGAAAAGAGCAATGTTGATCCACAAGTGGTGATAGGGATATACAATTAGCATGTAATTAATTGTTAAAGTAGCCAATCAGCAAAACATGCATACTGTATGATACTAATTATGTTAAACAATTAATCTAGCGCAAAACTCTTTGTGTGCATGCATATGTAAAGCATGGCAGCATATAAATGAATATTCATCAACTTGAAATTAGGAGCTCTGTGTAAAAGGTCAAAAGGACTTTAATTATAAATCCCCACTGTGGCTTTAATTCATGTATTCATGTATATTTTCATGTAGCTTAGAGATATTATTTATCATCTACAGATGGTACTAAATGTCATGTCTTAAATTTTGTTACACATAATCTCCAGAAGGGTTTCTTCAAATTAATAAATTTAAAAATGTATTTAAAGTAATTCTTTCTTTTGGAAATTCAAAAAAAAATACTAACATGTCACAATATGAGATATATTCCAGCCAAACAATATTTTTGGTATTGTCCAGCTGGTGTTTACTTAACTAACATCCTTTTCTTCTGTAATGAATATCTAAATACGCAATAATATAATATAAAACCATTAGAGTACATTTACATAAGACTACCAGAAAATAAAAGATGTAGGTCGAACAAAAATAGGTGAAGTTACGTACCACATGGTCTAAGTTCCTGCTAGTCACGAGTGAAAAGAACTTTGTGATATTAGTGCCTCCTTATTCCTGATACAGAGAGGGAAATAGTTCTGAATAAAAAGATTGCCTTTACTCTAAATTCTGAATTAAATGTCAAATTTAGGGGGCTGGGACAATAGTTCAGTTGGTAAAGTAGTTGCCTTGAAAGCATAAGGACCTGCGTGTGATCCTCAGAACTCCCATAAAATTTCTAGGCATACCAGTTCATCCTAGGCCTAAATTGGTGGTAACAGGAAGATCTCTGGTGCCCACTGGCCAGCCAGTCCAACTTAATTGGTGAGCTGAGATCCTATCTCAAAAGAAATGAATGGAGTACCATATGGAACAATACCCAAGGATGTCTGTGGCCTAAACATGCTTACACACACATATGCACATGCAAACATGTATGCCCACACACATATAAACATGCATATAAACAATGTTCATACCAGAAACATACGTAAAAATGTTAAAATTTGGGGAATTATGTAGCTGTCAGTGGGGCTCATATTTATGAACATCTTCAACATTTACTCATTTTTAATGCATAATTGTTAGGTCACAATTGATTTAAATGTATTAATCTAAAGGATCAAGGCTAGTTCTTTAAATTTTAAAGAGAAAATGATGGATATAATGCCTACAGGAATGAACAAATATCACCCATTTTATACTTTCTCAACTTTCAGACAGGCTTATGATTCACTTGTCTGCTTACTCTATAATTAATCCCAAAAGACCACATTTTTTTCAATCTATCAGGCAGTGTGTTACAAAGGTTTGGAGTGCTTCTTTTTTGGATAGTGGTTTTGTGGCAGTTTGAATCAGATGTTCTCCATACTATCACATACTTTCAATGTTTGACCCTCAGATGATGACAATTTGGGAAGTGGAGACTTGCTGGATACCATATGCTGTTGAGGCAGGCTTAAGGGTGTTATAATCAGCTCCCATTGCCAGACTTTGGCTCACTCTCTTGTTGCTATTTTCTACCTGCTGTGGCAGAGGTGATGCCCAGCCTCTGCTCATGCCATGCTTTCTTTTGTCATCATAAAGCTTCCTCTTAAGAGTTAAAAAAAAAAAAAAAAAAACTTTTCTCCCCTCAGCTGCCTTTGCTTGGGTGCTTTATGCCAGCAATGGGAAGGTAACTACAACAGTGGTATTATATTTTTGAGATAGAATTGCTCTATGTGGTTATTTAGGCTGCCATGAAACTCCCTATGTAGCTTAAACTGGCTTCAAAGTCATAGCAATCCTCCTGTCTCAGCCTCTTGAGTGCTTGAATTAGAAGCCTGACAATCTGAACCAGGAAGAAGCTGATGCTTGACTTCAAACTGCTCCCAGTCTATGTGTCTCTCTTAATGTAAACACTGGTTTCCAGAAACTAGACAGAAACATTAGGGGGCCCCAAACTGACTAAAGGAAATTCATTCAAAGTCAGTCAACTCTGGAAGTTATTACTGAACATAACACACAATAACTTAAAAGCTCCAATTCTTTTCTCTTTGAAGAAGAAACAACAAAAAAGGATTACATTTAGAGTTTACAGGATGATTTCCATTGTTAAAAGAATCTCTTCCTGACAGCCTTACCTTTTAAAATATGGAACTTGGCAGTGCTGTCTGGTTTGTTAATCATGTTGTACATTATTACTCATAAGCACTACTAATATTCCAAGCTTTCAATGGGCTAGACAGTTCATATGTGCTTTGTCTTCCCTCTGAAGGAGTTTCTCTCTCCATGTGACAGTGAACAAAAGATATGCTCTGAGAGATGGGGAAGGTGACCAAGCAAGCCATAGAAACGGAGGAGAACTGATTCTAAAGTTCAAGCTTTTATTTTACTATTGCCCTTAAACTGTCCTTTTAAAATAAATGTAAGACAATTTCACCTTTAGGAGTCCACTGTTAGAAATAGCATTCCCAAAGTCAACATCAGACAAAACTGCATTAACTCATATTCATTTGTGGTGAGTGAGGTCACATGTGAGGAGATGCTCCTGAGTTTTGGACAATCTTGGAAGATGTCTTTGCTGTTGCAATCTTGATGTTACTTCAAGGTCACTCTGACCCTTTCTGGATCCTGTAGCTTAATTTTCTCTGGCTTTCAGGGAATGAAGCCATGTTCTTGTTTTCTCCACCTGGGATCGGCCTCACTTTCTCTCCTCATTTGTTCCAGCTAGTAAGATATCCTGGAAGGTCATGCCCAATTTAAGCTCTAATTTTAGACTTTGGAGGTCACAGTGTCTCAAATGTGGTATTTACTATTTTTCTGTACTCCGTAATTTTCTCATAGACTCCTGGGAATTGAGTCTATCCTGTCATCTGGCATTGCCCTAGGAAATGATAAACTATTTTTCCCCTAACCATTAAGGCAACAGGAAAATATTTGTTGGCTCCTTCTTTTGAACACAGCTATAGAAATGTAAATGAGAATTCAAAACAATGTCACCATCAACAAAACTACCTTAGGCTAAAAGAATTACAAAGGTTTATTTATATTGTTTTTTTCCCCCTTTTCCTTTTTTTCTGGTGAACAGTTGTTAACCACAAGAAACTACATCTATCTTAAGTGTTTTATTTTCAAATATCCATCTGGTTCAGTTGTTTTATGTAGTTACTTTTCCCCTTGGGGCACTCTCTCTGTAACAATGCATGGATAATTGTATCCATGAAGACTCCTGCAGTGCTGTAATAACTGTACAAACTAGACGATGGTTTGTCAGTAGAATAAAGCCAGCCAGTCTTAAGGATCACAGAAGACCTCTATGATCAATATTGTATAATTTTTGAATGGGGCACTGAAATGAGAGAAAAACTCTTGTCAAAAATGAGACACATGAAAGGCTGTTTTGTTCTCCCTGAGGTAGAAAGGCTTTCTGCAATGACAGAGGTAAGAATGCTGTTTAAGTTTCTGGGCTATGCTCTGATTACTTGATATTTTATGTTCAGAAAAGTGCTTGGCACATAGGATAAAGTCTAATCAGTGTTGTTACTTTGGATTGATTCTCTACCCAGTAAATACATATGACTAGAAGTAAATAAAGCAATATGTCTACATTAGTTATTATTTGTATCGTCCCATATATTTCATAAGTGTTCTACCATAACATAAAACTTTTTCTTTAAGAAGTATACAGATTCTTCAAAGAATGAATAAAAGTTCATCCCATTATTTTCTACTTTCTAATTCCTACTCAAAATTAAGTGCTAGTAACACCACCTAAAAATACACATTTACTGATTCTTCACCACTAACCAAGCTAGGTGTTTCCACTTCTGTAACTCCTAAGTTCTTATGAAAGTAATCAGCAGTGAACTTTGTCATAACTTTGTTTTGTTCACTTCCTCATACTTCACAAGTCCATTAACAACCAGATCATGTTTTATTCATGATTAGTTTCTTTGCTGTTCTTTGTGTGGCACACTGTTATGTAGTAAGGGCAAGAGAAAGATGTCTGAGTAAAGCAGGTCATCACCTGAGTAATGACAGTGCACTGTGTTGTCGTGGAAGTCTGTGTTCTCAAATTTTGGCATTATTTGAATTTATTATCTCTTTCTGGAAAACTCTCTTCAGTAGCCAGTGAGATCTTTATGGTTCTTTAATTGTCAAGTAACCAGCACATAGAGAGATTTTCTACTGTCAGATGGCAATTCATCATGTTAAGGCACCAAATTTCAAAGTAAAGGTGAGAGGTTTTGCTTTTTTCACATGTGCATGTGGTATGTGTATGCATGTTCACAAGTGTGGGTATGTGTGCACATGCATGTGGAGGCCAGAGCCTGACTTTATTTGTCTCCCTCAACGGCTCACACTTTATTTGCCGAGGCAGAGTCTTTCATCTGGTTCGTCTTGGATTCCCTGCCTCTGCTTCGTGAGTGCTAGGAATTCGGGCAGGCCTTGGCACTGACGTCTACACAGGTGCTACTGCTCTGAACCCTAGTCCGCACACTTTCATTGTAAGTGCCTTACAATATGAGCCATCTTTAGGCCAAATTTAGGGTTTTTCAAAGTGATAGAAGCATCATCCAGTACTCTGTAAACTTAAGTTCTAAATGTCACTTATTTGAGTATTTTCTACAGCCGACTTTTCTCCATTTCCCAGAAATAAACATTAAACTTTCATAAGGTCACTACTAAAATGTGATTATATATCCAGCCTTAACTTTTTCAGGCTCTTTTTAGTGGATCAGTGTGTCTGTGTGTGTGTGTGTGTGTGTGTGTGTGTGTGTGTGCAGTATGTGTGGTTTGATGTGATATGATATCAGTGAAGCATATACGCATGTGTGTGCAAATGTATGCACCTGTACTTATGTATGTTGAGACTAGAGAATGTCTTTCTCCTTTCCCTCACCTACCTGTTTCCTTGAGACAGAATCTTTCACTTAACCCAGAGCTGCCTCTGACCTCACCTCCCCTCTTAGGGCAGGAGATATAGACTTGTGTTGTTATGTCCAGATGTTTAGGGCTCTGCTGGGGAATTGAACTCTGGCAATCTCAGGCCCTCGTGAGTGGTCAGTAAGCACTCTTGCTCAGTGAGCCGTCACTTCAGCCACTTGTAAGGCACTTGTGAAAATAGTTCTTTTCTTTTGGCTATGACATCACCGCTCATAGCAAGGCCACATTTAACCAGTATAATTTTGTTCAAAATAGGTCATTGGTTACAACCATAGGAGTTTCCCTTTATCTGTGGGAGATGTACCCATAACCTCTATTGGAAATAGTATCAAACTGTATATTTGTTATATTCTCATATACAATGTTTTCTTTCTGTCTACATAGATTAAAAAATTAATGCCTTTTTCATCTTATACAGCTGTAACTTTTGCGTTTTGAAGTGTGACAACAATCCTGGCACAAGCTTCCTTCTTCACAATTTCCCAGGTGGAAGAGTTGCTCTTGCTGTTCTTAGCAATCTCAGCATACTGAGATTCATACTGAGGCAAAGCTTTACATTTAAGGGAAGTGATCTTCTCTAGCATATCTAAATTCCCAAAATTGCTACACTTGAATTTGGCGGCATTATTAAGTGAAGTAATTGTAAATTAGACACTAGTAAAGTTATATCCTGAAAATTGATCTGATAATCCAGAGATCCACTAAATGACTCATGGGTGGGAAGCATATGGCATATACTGTGTGGGTAGCCTGGGCAAGTATGTGATTCAGGCCAATGGGGGAAGGGGCATAACAGTGCAAGATTTCATCATGCTGTCCCAAACAGTGGAAATGTACAGCTTGTGGATTGTTTGCTTTCATATCTTTAGAAATGAGGGCCATATTCTTTTCCCACTATAGCCCTCTTCGCTTGTGTTCAGAGGCCATCACTGCATGAAGACTGATTTCTGTTGGATGTTCCATGGAGTTTATGGCTGCTGGGGAAGGACCTACCTAGTAGTTTCCCTAAAGAACTGATTTATTTGCATGAATACATATGACCTTGGAATTCTGTGAGGGAAGCATCAAGGTTGGGATTATTGTTGTCCATTCTTATTACAGATATAACTTCTTCCAACCACCACTGACAGCAGTCCATTCTATGGTTCATAGTAATCTTGCAACAGTTCTGGCAATATGACCAAGACATGGAGAACCTCATCAAATCTCATTTCCATTCTTAGTTAGTTCCTAGTGATTCCTGCTGATTGTCTTAGCTTCTATATCTATATTACCTTAGTCTTTCACATATATGTTTTCAGAAACCACACTAGTTATATCAAACTTTCATCTCTACCCCAGGCATAAAATGTAACACTTATTTTAATAACAAGGCTCACGAGAGACTGCAACTACTTCAGACAGCAGGACCCAGAGCAAAATCTTTGCCTGCAATTTTCTCTGCCTCCTTGAGGCATCCAAACCTTTTCACCACCTTAAGAGCAGAAAAAGCTATGTTCCACAGTAGTAGATAATCAATACTAGTTGGACATGTAATGCCATCTCAAAATAAGCTGTTAATATACACTTTGTCTCCCTTAGGAGTAAGCAGGCTTTCTCTTCCTTGCATTTAGGTATAATACTATTTGCACTCTAGCTAGAGCCATCTGTTCCTTTAGATGACCCAAGAAACAAGAGTAGGGGACATATCACATTATCTGGATAGGTTTCTTACAGTTTCTTAGGCTTATAAAATATAGATTGCCTTCAACTAATAAATTTTTTAAACGACAGTAAGCTGTACTTCAATCACATCACCACTAGAATTTTTCTTATATATTTAGCTGTTTTCATATTGAAGTTTTTCAGTTGATCCACAAATATTTCAATGGCAATCTTATTAATTTTGTAGTCTCTAAACCTGTGTAATCTTTCCCTCACTTTTATAATTTTTTAATTTTGATTTATTTGTGAGAAAGAAAGGGAGGAGAGGGAGAGAAGGAGAGAGAGGGGAATGAGAGAGGATAGGTGTGCCAGGGCCTCTAGCCACTGCAAATGAATTCCAGATGTAGAGACCACTTTGTGCATCTGGCTTATGTGGGTACTGGGCAATCAAACCTGTCTTTGGCTTTGCAAGCAAGCAGCTCAACTGCTAAGGAACCTCTCTAGCCCTCTCTTTTTTATATAATTTATTTATATTTATTTACTTGAAGGAAAGACTTTCCATCATTTCCAAGAGAAGATAGAAGTTTTAAGCAATGTTCAATTAGTTTCTACCTGTTATGGGAAGGATTATGCTTAATCAGTTCTCTTAGGGATCAGTGGGTAGCCAAACAAATACTAAGCCATTTGTTAAATAGATATATGTATGTTTTAGGCAGTTCACTGTTTGGGTAACGTAGCAACATCCTGGTTCAATGAAAGGGTCTGCAGGTTTCATATTTGTTACAGACCTTGGGAAGCAACTTCCCAAAGGCAACTCAGGAAACCAAAGAGCCTCTCATCAGCAAGAATATCTTCAAGAACTAGAAGCTCAAAAGCCTTCCACGCCCAAAATTATAGAGTCAAGTGATTGCTCCCCACTTCCTCCCAGTTTTCCACTAACGATGTAGGAGGAAGGTAGGGCAGCATGTTTTCTAGAACACAGGTATCCATGGGGTAGTAAGTGCTTTGGAGATAGCATATAGTCAGCTGATCCTCAACTTATAAGTACACATGTGCGCGCGCGCACACACACACACACACACACACACACACACACACACACACAGAGAGAGAGAGAGAGAGAAAGTGAGAGAGAGGCAGAGAGAGACTGCTCTGAAGTTCTATAATATGTTCATTATTTCTGCTCAATTTTCAAATAAAAAAGAGAAGAAATTGAAGTAAATATGAAAACAATGATTGCAAAATGAATTCAAAAGTGAATTCAAAAAGAGCAATATTTATGACCAGGATAGGAAAAAGGAGAAGGGCCTTCATGAGCAGTGTAAATGGCTACTCTCAACTCTATAGTAAGTATTGGACATTAAGTGGGAGTCAATACCACAGGTGAAAATATGGACAGGAATGATTTCTCTATAATTGTCATAGTAGAAAAAATTTTAAACTGAGGTGGTCCTCATCTATAGGGATATAGTATGAGGTATAACATTGAATAGACAAAATCAATGAAGTCTCTATATACAACATTTGTAGATTACAAAAATACCAAAATGTGAGCAGTTAAAAAGAAAATTGAATTTATAACTATGCAGTTTTATTAAATAAAGTATATACTTTGGAAGGTAGTTTATAATACAAAAGTGTACAATTTTTAAATGAAAATAATACACAATTTAGTTAAGCATCAGAGAGAGGGGGGCAAATTAGAACCACACATGTGTAAGAGCACGTTCAACAAAATGGTAAGATGAGAAAAGACAGAAAATCCCAGCTGGTACCAAATGCATGATCAAAACCACAGTTTTGTTAAACAGTTTCTTAGAGTGTGAAATGACCTAGCAATTTTAGCAACATGTTTCACAGCACATATGAGGCAGACTGCAAGTGCTTTGTGTTACAGTAATTCCTGTTCCAATGAGGTACTCGATAAAGGCACATACATGCATGTGTCTCCCAAAAGCCAGGTGCCACAGTGCTCCGCACAGCAGTGTTCATCAACATCCATGCTTAGAAATGACCCAGATGTTTTTCATGTTTCTCAAGAGTAGGACAATATGCAAAACACTGTCAGTTCTTTGACCAGAGACCTTGAATAACACACTGCACTGCACAGCGGACTGAGTCCCAACTGGTAGCATCTGTGTTTCATTGCCTGTGTTCTTTGTCTAGTGTTGGATTTACTCAACCACCCGCACAGCAGGCAGTAAGTGCCAGAGAGTTAGTGAATTCTGGGAACAGCCCTGAACCAGGACTGTTGGCAGTGTTAGCTTTGTTCCTCTGCTGGGTTAACTATGTAGAATACGCTCTATACTGGCTTCCAGCATTCTCTCTTGGAATCAGGTCCTAGTTACCAGCAGGGATAACTGGATTAATTCTCTCTTACTCCCTCTCTCCCAGTCAGCCTCCCTTCCCCATTTTTCTACTAATGTCTCTTATCTATACTCATACTAATGCTGTTCCTAAATAAGATAGTTCCATGAGAGCCATGGGAAATATAAGGAAGGAGGGAGTGATTGGCTATTTCAAATGCCTTTGATGCACTGAGGGAAGGGATGAGAAGAGTGAGTCAGAAACTCCCCATTCAGGGCAGCATGGAAGCCAGAGGGTCTGGATGGCAGGAGGTAGAGTAGCTTTGTCTCCAGCAAGTTCTGCGGAAAGTGAATCTTGGGGAAAAAATTGTGGAGTAAAAGTTTCAGAGACGGCTGGCTTTCTGAACGTGGCAACTATCATGCTATACACAGGCCAGGGAAAAAGCCAAGCTGTAATAGGATTTGGGAACTCCTAGTTTGACTCACTACTGAACCTAGAAACCCCAAGTTTCTCTGAGTCTCCTGAAAATCCAGTTACCCACTCCTCTTAGTTAAGTGATAGGCTCTGGTAAAGTATATTTTATGCAGAGACTTCATCACAAGACAACCTTTCCCTGCTCAGTCTGCCTCCATCTCTTCTTACTGTGTTTGGGGCAATAAAAAGTCAGCAGTGAGCATTGGCTCAAATATTGGGTCTCAACCTCACCACTGCCATGTACTTCTTACTAACCATCACTCCTTAGCAGATTTATTGTGAATACTTCATAACTGATTTCTTCTTATTCTTCACTCTCTACCATCTTTACTTAACACACACACACACACACACACACACACACAAATACCACTGCTGTGAATGTTCTTAAATTATTTTGGTGGTATTCTACCTCACTCAAAATGCAACTAATACTAATAATGCTGATGCTAGACTCAAGAAAATACCCTTACTTTGATGAGCCCATCCTATACCTATGATTGTCTACTCTTTCCATTCCCTCAGTCCATTTCATCCTCAATGACCTTCTTGCTTTTTCTCAAATAATTAGTCATGATCCCAGCACTGGGACACTTAGAATAGTTGTATTCTCAGCATAGTATCACTTACCTTTTACAAGTATTCTTCGAACTAGGAAGTTTCTAGTGAAATCTTCTCAGACCACCTTGTAATTGCACATTCTTTCTTTCTCCAGGAATCATAGTCTACTTGCTTCTATTATTTTACTCTGAAACCTTTCTAACTTTCTGATACATAATCCAATTCATAATTTTGTTTATATGTTGTCATTTTTTCTCTAGAAGTAAAATTTATATAGACAAGGATTCTGTCTTTCAATCATTCATCCTTCCTTAACACTTATGTAATACCTGATATAATGTAGATGCTTAACTGACAAATGTTAGAAATCTTGGTTCATGAAGAATAAAAGAAAGGTGGGCTGGACAGATGGCTTAGCAGTTAAAGGTGCTTGCTTGCAAATCACGATGGCCCAGGAGTCAATTCTCCAGTACCAACATGAAATCAGATGCACAAAGCGGCACATGAGACTGGGGTTTGTTTGCAGTGGCAAAAGGCCCTGGTGCACCTATTCTCTCTCTATCCCTCTCTGGAAAAATAAACAAAAAATTAAAAATAATAAAAGAAAAGAAGTTTCTGTCAAAGCACTTGATTACCCACCTGAGGTAAAATGTAAAAAGATCCTATTGCTAAAGACAGCACACGCTGCCAACACAGAACATTAAGAGATCCAGTGGGAATCTGGACGAAAGCCAGTTCCCAGATGGTTAGCATGTACTGTGCTGGAAAGCACTCCATGACCTTCTGGGGGAAAATGACCAACAAGATAGTCAGTAAGCATGGGACACTGCTCTACAAAAGCAGCCAGCCTGAGAAGATGCACACACCTGTGCAATAGTGGCACCTAGCCTTAGTAGTAACCAATGGCTCTCTGATTACCTGAGAGATCTGCTGAGTGGAAAGGAACCCATAGCTGGACCTGGGAACCAAGCCAGAATTCTGAGGAGTCTCGGTTCATAGATTCTAATGAGAAGCTCCTACAACTCTGCCAAAAGAGAGGCTATATCAATCAAAATCTCTCTAAATTCATTATGCTTATCCCCTTTAACCTGTGCTGATCTTCCTTGGAGAATCTGTTTGTCTTTTATAGAAGGCAGCTAGAACCAGTGACAACCAAAATCCATCAACAAGACAAGAAACATAGCTGAATCCCTATCAGGAGATGAGCCACCCCTCATGCATCACCCAAGGCCCAGGTGAAACCACAGAGGAATTGGTGAGATGAGCAACAGTGCTGCTACCATGGTGAGCCTGACAACCTGCACCAGGGTGATGGTGATAGACACTGAGGATACTCAAAATGTACCAAAGCAGAAATTCAGAAGCTGCTGAGAGCTCAGCACTACAGTAGACTTAAAACACACTCACTAAGGCTCAGGGAATTTGTGGAAGATGGGGTGGAAAGACTCTAAGAGCTGCATGGTGGGATGGAGTATCTGGAGGCATTGCCCCTCCCACGTTGACTGACTGCTGCTTTCACAACTTATAACCCACAAACCCACAGCAGCAATCCGGCTGAGGAGGGCCCTCAGTGGAATGGGGGCAGGGAGGAGGGAAATGAAGGTACCAACACATGATGTGTCCATACAAAGTTTCTACCTAGTAAAACATTCTAATTAATAAAGAACTAATTTTCCTGACCCTTAAAAATTAAGTTTATAGACCTAATGTTGCTTCTTTCTTAATTTATAATTTTTCAAATACTTTTAAGCAAATCAAGTAAATGGACAATTTTTGAAAATATTACATGTGTGAAAACCTTTGAAATATTAATAATATTGATTTCATACTTACTGTGAAAACCAGCATTTAATTACATAACCTGTGACCTACCTACTTATTTCTAATAACGGCATATTCTTCCATTCTGTGTAAGAATGCTTATAAATGCATTCTGTTAGATCTATTGATTTTTAATTTTACAGCATAAAAATTGAACCCAGGGCCTTATACAAGGTAAACAATTCTCTACACATGAGCTATATATGCCCTACATTGTGTTTTTATTGTTTATATTTGAATAAAACATACTTAAGCTTGCAAAATAATAATAATTAAAAATAATAACAATGACAACTAAAAGTCTGATAGGTGTCTACAATAAAACATTTAGAATAATCCTGCAGTACCATTTCACAGTAAAAATGTAAACATCTAGTAAAACCAACAAAAAATTTGTGAACATAGAATAAGTAGAAAAGAATGAGACTATAAGTCACATCTTTCTAACTTACATCTCAATGGCATTTCTGTATCTCAACATTTCCTTCACAAACAATATTCCAGTGACAATTCATTCTGTTTAATGATTTGTTATTTCAAATGTGACCTATAGAAGCATGTCTATAAGGAGTATGTAAGTCTACCTGATTTCAGCAATAGGTTCTGAGCACAGATTCTGGTTTTGCAGTGCAAAGGTATGCACCCTGGCTCTAAGTACTGGTTAAGTCATCTTGGCATACTTGTTGCCCTTTCTGAGGCTCAGTTTTCACATTCATATAAAGCAGATAATAATTATTTCAACGTTGTCACTTTTATGACAAGAATGAAATAAGCTAGCACAAAAAAGAACAGAGTACTGAGCAACATTAAGAACAAATTTTATATTCACTTATATGACACAGCATCTTCAAGTTTTATTGCACTTTCACATTGTTTTTAATATTTATAGCAATGTTGGTGACACAGATAAGGGGAATATCTATCCTTGTGCTAATCTTTGATTTGGCACTTAGTTATCATTTAGTGTTTGACTTACCTAAGCTTTAAGCCTAAAGAGATAAATAAAACAATTCCTGTCCCCCAAAATACACAGATTAAACAAAAAGAGCAGAGAATCGGTAAAGGATGCCTGAGGCTACTGAGGAAACATGTCCAAGATCAACCAAATATTAAACCTCAAAACTCCACATCACATGTTTCTCCAGGGGGGAAAAAACTAGAAGAAATTGTTAACAAAATGAACATGTAAGGTATGAGGCTTGGAAACAGGAATTTTTTGGCTTTTAAAGAAAAGTCCCAATTGATCTTTGCCTCACATCAAAAGATTAACTTCATCCTTTTTTCTCTCACCTGGTGCCAAAGTTGTTAAGCAGGGTCTGATTATCAGTAAATCATAAGTAATAATTTTTTTTTAATTCTTGTTGAAGCACTGTGGTGGTATAAGTAGATAAAGTAATCTTGAATTCTTATCTGATAGATTATAGTAAAGTCAATACTTCACTACACTGGGGATCATGAGACCTGAATATGATCTTGGGTAATATATCACACCTCTCTACCTTGGTAATGCTGAGTACCACTGGCCTTTATGGTCTCTCTGAGAACATAGGGGGGAATTCCTTTCTGTGAATTTCTTGCTATCTTTCTCATCAGCTTGAATTTTGCTGGCTTCTTAAGGCTGGTGCCTAACTCACTGCTTTGTACAGAGAACAAATTCAGAAATATTTTCTCAATGAATGAACAGTCATCCACACAAAAAAAGCATATTAGTAACTCGGCGTTTAGAAAGCTACATCTATACATCTTTAGCTCTCGCTAATCAGACATAGTCTCATCTTTTAGACTCGATTCCTGACACCTGCAAGTCCTTTGCTGCTCTGTGTTTCTCTGCAAGGCGGCTTCCCTGCAGAAAGACCATTCCGCCACAGCTGCACCAATTAGTCTCCCTGCCCAAGAAGAGTGACAATTGTGATTTTTTTACTAGATGAATGATAGACCTACTGAAGAGTCCACAAATCAAAATGTCAATTTTCTTTTCTTATTCAGTTTCTTTTGTGTTGCCTGTTTGTATATAATTTCTTCTATAGAAAACCTTTTGGATAGAGAAAAAAATCTGTTTTATTTTTCAAGTTCAACTAAATAATGAAGCAGATTTGTGACAGATTTTGAGACGTTTTGGCATGCATTCCTTGAAAAGAATGATTTAAAAGTGCCAGCACTACCTAGAAAGAAGGCAGCCTAGTGACCTGGTAAAGATAAAGCATGGTTTTAATAATTGCATGAAACAGAAAATGTGCACTTCCCCACTAGAAAGGCCTCAGCTCAAAATATTTTTGTTCTAATTATAATACTATAATGTCTTTGTAGTTTTGTCAAAGCCTAAATATTTTATCATTTTTTAGATTTCTACTAAATGTCGAAAGAAATGCATATAGCCTGCATCTCTAACATGTTGAAAACCAATAATAAGGATAATTATATTAATTCTTTTACTTTCTCTTAAAATATTTTCTTAATTTACTAAGTTTTCTTGTCTTCCTTTTTTTAATGGGCTATTTACAGAAAAGGTTTCACATTAGGAAGCAAAATAAAAAGGGCAAAAAAGAAGATGGAAAACATTTCTATCAACAGAAATTTAAGAAAATACAAGACACATGTATGAAAAAAAACATAAATTCTGGGATGGAGAGATGGCTTCGTGCTTGCGTGTGAAGCATTAGGACTCAGGTTTGATTCTCCAGTACCCATGGAATCCAGATGCACATAGTGGTGCATGCATCTGGAGTTTGCAGTGGCTAGAAGCCCTGGCATGCCCATTGTCTCTCTCTCTCTCTCCCCCCTCTCTAAAATAAATTATTTAAATTAAAGTCTTTAAAAAACAAAAATTCATAATCATAAATCATGAGATCCAGATGAGTTTCAAATAAAATGAATGACTTATGATTTGAGAAAAAATTTACTTTACTGTGAAATTCAACGCTATTTTCAGTGGATTTGGGGATCATCCATTATCACCTTCTTTGGGAAAATTCCCTAAGTCAAAATTCCTAGGTTGCTTTCTGACCCAGACCACTTTTGTTCCCATATTTTCTTCTGGAAATTTATCCATTTCTTCATGGAAAATGTGTGGAAATGCAACAGTGTGTGTATGGCATTATTCTCATGCTGCTCGGGTAGAGAGCTGCACACTGCGCTGGCACTCATGGAAGTCACCCTGTAATGGGAAAGACAACACGTGCCTGTAATAAGAGAAACAGAAACATAAAGTAAGGCATGATATTGTCCTCTTAGAAACTGGGAGAGGATGGGAGAAATACAAATATTCTTATACAGGAGACATTTGAGCTGGGTCACAAGTGATAGGAACTCTTTGGTTATGAGACAGTAAAGAAGTTAGGTACAGAAGGTGTATACAGAATCAAGCCAAGTTTAGAGCCTTATACAAGGTATGCTCTACAATCCAGTTTAATTGAAGAAGTAGAGGGAAGATAGATTGTAAACATAAATGAGGATACAATTGCAGAGACCTGAAAGGAACCCTTGATTGGTCTAGTCTGTGAAGAGGCTGTAGAAATATTATATAAAATGTGAATTTATGTTGCTACTTTCAAGTCTACTGAATTCTGACATATATACGGAAGGTGGTGGCAATAATAACTTTATCAAGATGAATGATTATTATTGAAAAATATGTCCTAAATGAGTGCATTTTGAAAAGATCAATATAATGCTGTTGATGAATTATGAGATACTGTAGAATTCTGAGTCTTGGAGAGGAAGAAATTCACCTTCTTTTTAAGTTTTCTTGTGAAAGGAATAATATCTAGATATTTTATATATCTACTTCTTTCATCTGTGAAGAAATTAGCAAATAGCAACACAAGTAAGTTTGTAAAATGTATTGTCACTTTCTCTTTTATGGAAGGTAAATAAAAAGCATTTATAAAACACTACAGGGAATACTTGCTTACCTATCTATCATCTATTCATTCAAGAACCTCAGCAGTGTACTATTGATTTTATGTTTGAAACATAAAACATAATATTGAGAAATATCTGGCTAAATGTATATACTATGCTCTTCAAACTTAATACAAAACTGATAATTACTAACAAAATAATATAATTTTCCTATGATTATTGTGTAATAAGTAATTAAGTATAGACTGCATGAGAATAGAATATTCTCTTAAATTGTACCATATTGTTTAACAATTTTCATTGGGCCAATTACAGTTTCTACATGAAAGTAAATTGAGATAAATCTTGGCAATAGAAGGATATGACTTTTATTGGAAATACTATGCCAGGTTCTGTTATAATGTAGTGTATTCTTAAAATTGGGTTTCTTATTCAGACATTGTAAAATTCATGTAATAGGATGGAGTATCTACATGGGAAAGAATGTGCCCATGGAATTAAGTAATACAAAGGAAATAAGTAGCATTTTGGCAATGATATAAAGTAGATTCAGTCTAATGCAATGTAAAAATGTGTGGATAACAGATTGGTTTTTCATAGATTGGAGCCTGTTGACGCCAACTTCTAACTCTGTAAACCTGGGAGTGCTTCATAGTATTCCTATGCTTTAATTTTTTCATTTGGAATGCTACAGGTAGAGCTATAGAAAGAGTTGAATGAAACAATACTTGTAAATTGTCCAACACAGTTCTCAACAAGAGGTGAATATTTTTTTCTTTTCTTTTTTTATTTATTAGTTAGTTTTGTATTCAGCAAATACAGTCAGTTTGGTACCATTGTTAGGCTCATCCGTGACCTACCCCCTCCACTTGGCCCCTCCTTGTTGAGGTATATGGGTCATGCATTGTGGAGTTAGCCCATATGGGTAAGATAAATGTCTCTGCATATCATGACCCAACATGTGGCTCTGACATTCTTTCTGCCCCCTCTTCCACAAAATTTCCCTGAGCCATGTTGGGTTCATTTTTGGTCTGCTTCAGTGATGAGGTGTTGGGGGCCTCTGAGGCTAAGAGGTGAATATTTAATATTTTATCAATGGTTGTAAAATAATTCATTTATTATTACTGTTAAAGAAACTTGTAGTTCCTTAAATACATAAAACAAATTCTTCTGTTCACTTTAGTATGAAATGGCTTGTGGGTCAAAAATGTTGTAAGTGGGGGGAATTTAAGTAGCTAAAATCATGAATGCCATAGTAACTTATATATTGCATGTTTGAAACACTAAAGGGCATTTTGAGAGTCTGTACCACAAGGGAAATGAGAGAGTGTCAAATACAATGATTCCTTTCATCTTACCAGTCTTCCAATTGGAAAGAACAAGCAAAGCTTATCTGTAGTACATTTCAGCAAAGGTCATTGAGCAGCTTTTTGTCTTCTTTGCATTTTCCTTGTGGTAAAAGTGTGTTTCAGATACATGCCCATTATTTCTCTTTCTTTTTCCCCTGCTCTCTTTCACAAGACTTAGAAATAATAATAATAAAAAAGAAAACCTCATTTTTCACTGGGTTATGTTTCTATGAAGCCTCCCCTGTCCCCTTTACCATTTTCTGTTTCTTTATATCCTGAGGACATATTTTTGCTATGTGAGTTTTTAGTTGTCGTTGTCCATTTGGAAAGAGGTTAATATCATTGCCTGACCCTGTGAAATAGGGGTGAGATAAAAAGCGGTGTGTCTTGATATGAGATCCAGGAAGCCAACTGGAGGATGACAAAGAAATCAAATCTTAGATATTTGCACATACATCAGCCTGTAAACAACTCATCACATTATAAATTATTTACATGTATAGATTTCTACTGTAATTTATTTACATGAAAGCTAAGCAGAATCCTTTTCTGTCCTAGATACAATTCTGCAACATACAGATTTTAAAAAAAATTCTATAATAATTGAGGGAATTTAGAAGTCAATATTATTTTTAAGTATTTAATGATGTACATTTTATGAGAAGAAATTATGTATGTGTACTTTTTGTTTTTTTTGTTTTTGTTTTTTTTGAGATAGGGTCTCCGTCTAGCCCACTCTGACCTGGAATTCAATATATAGTCTCAGGCTGTCCTTAAACTCACAATGATCTCCTACCTCTATCTCCCAAGTGCTGGGATTACAGGAATGTGCTACAATGCCTAGCAGAAAGAGAAAGGGAGAATGGAAGCTCCAAACTCGTGTGCCATCCTGTGCATCTGGCTTTATGTGGGTTCTGGGGAATTGAAGAATTGAACTCTGGTCATTAGGCTGTGCAGGCAAGCATCTTAACCACTGAACCATCTCTCTAGTCCTGCATGTATACTTAAAAAAATAGTTTGATTTACAATATGAAACTGAAAAGCAAATAAAAAATTTCTAACAAGATCCTACTCAAACCTTTTAAAAACAAAATGATATTACCAAAATATCATAATTCCACAGTTACAAATTAGGGTTTTAAAAATATCTTCTACTTATTTATCTTTTTATTGCAAGGAACATTTATTTTTAAATTCCCAAACCCTACCTTAATTTATGATTAGGCTTATAAATTTAATTCTGATATATTTGTAGACATTAAAGCCAATATTAATATATATGTGTTATGTGGTATATTAGGCAAGGTTTTCTAAAGAAATAGAACAAGTATAATGTACGTATATATTGATATGCAAGTATTTATACATATATGTACATACAAACATATATATACATACATACACACACACATATATATATATATGGTATTATATATATGTAAGTAGAAGAGCAGATTAATAGGGGTGAAAAGGTCTGAATGAGGTTAGGGGAAGAGATTGAGTAAAGGAAAAGTGGAGGGAGGGCTAATCAAAATCTAAGGGTATATAAATAAATCACATGGAAACCTAATTTTTTGGACAATGGAACACTTAGGAGCCAAAGATTGCTGCTTGAATTTTTCAGTGCCAGAGATGGGATACCTTCCAGTGAGCTATTGGCCAGGAAGGTCCATGGTACCCCCAAAATATTATAGGCCATTGCCAAGGCCCTTGGCTTCCCCCCAGGAATAGATGGTAAGACCCTATTGTTACAGACTCCACATACTTGGGCTGCAAGACCACTGAGAAGTCCTGCTGGAACTGAGCTGATAACCTCCTCTATGTAGACCAGCTGACAGAAATCTGGAAGAAGTTATTCTGCATGTAGTTCAATGGGAGAGAGAGAAGTCACCAGTGAAGATACTCAACAGTGGACATTGCAAGCCTTATATTTTGCCAGCGAGGCCAAATGAGCCAACAGGTGCAATAGTGGCATGTCTGTCATGGTGGAAATCAACTGCCCTCTAATTGGACTGGAGGCTCACTCCATGGGAGGGAATACATCCCTGATACTGAAAACCTAAAGCAGGGGTAGTCATGAGCTGTAGGGGTGTAATGTCTGCTGTTGTCTGGCTAAATGTATATATTATGTTCATCAAAGTGCCCAGTAAGCACTTTTCTTAATGTTCATACCCATATATTAATGCTACTGTCACTTTTGGTAGAGAACCTTCTCTTTTCATATGGCATTGACCTTGGGATGACTCAGAAAGGATAATGGTGCTAGAAAGAAGTGACAGAGGAGTGCTCAGCACTGCAATATCTCTATCACACCTTCCATGGCTCAGGGTCCATTGTGGAAGTGGTGGCAGAAAGAATGTAAGAGCCAAAGGAAGGGTAGGACTCCTTACAACATGGTTCTCCAGACACAAAATGGCCTGGATATCCATGACCTCACAGTGCCTGACGCTACCTACACAAGACCATCATAATAGGAGGAAAAGATGATGACATCTAAAGAAAACAGAGACTGAGAGGGGGAGGTGATATGAAGGAGAGTGGAGTTTAAAAGAGGAAAATGGGGAGAGGGAGGGCATTACCATGGGATCTTGTTTACAATCATGGAAGTTGTTAATACAAATAAGTAAATAAATAAGGTGTTTATTTCAATGGTTTACATATACATGGGGAAGGATATTCCAACAATGGCTGCTTGCAAGTTTCAGAGCCTAAGAATCCAGTAGTTGCTCCATCCACAAGGCTGGATTCTCAGGTGCAATTTGATGCTGAAGGCCTTGAAGATTCATGGAAAAATCAATGGTTTCAACCCATATTGAGGGCTGAAGAAGCTGGAGTCTGATATCTGCGCATAGAGGTGATAGCTGCAACTGCAACAGGGATTGATGCATCTGCGAGCAAAAAACAAGAGCATGCTTTCAAGCAAGCAAGAGTGCTTTTTTCCTCAGACTTCTTTCTATCTGGAACATCTGTCCAAAGGCACTGCCACTCTGTGTGAGGCTCTTCTGCCCTCCATTAATCCTCTCTGGAATTACCTTGACAGACTAACCTCATGGCATGTCTCTTATCTTATTCCAGATATCATCAAGTTAACAATTAGGTTTCACCATCATACATGGTTTAATTAGACATATTTATAGATATTTAAGTTATTAATAATCATTATTATTTTGTTATTTTTATTTATTTATTTTTGATTTTGCAGGTAGTCTCTTGCTCTAGTCCACGCTGATCTGGATTTCAGTATGTAATCTCAGAGTAGCTTCAAATTCTCAGTTCAGCCTCCCTAACTCAGCCTCCCAAGTGCTAGGATTAAAAGCATGAGCCACCACAAAGCCACAATAGCTACAAAGCCTGGCCATTATTATTTTAGAGAGATATTTAAGTAGAAATTATTACAGAAGCTTATTTTCACATAGAGGAGTTTCCTTTGAATAGAAAGAATTAAAGTATTTGGCAGAAGGAAATGAAATATTGTTTCAAAAAAGCAAGATTGATAGTATTTGGGCATGAATAAGAGCTTGAGGACTGAAGAGATAGGTTAGCGGTTAAGGCAATTGCCTACAAAGCCAAAGGATCCAGGTTTGATTCCTCAGGAGTTTGTTTGCAATAGCAGGAGGCCCTGGTGCTCTCTATCTGTCCATATATATCTGCCTCTCTGTCTCTCTCAAATAAGTAAGTAAAAATAAAATACAAAAAATAACTTAAGTGTCCAGTGACAAAACCAGAAATTTCCAGTTGTAGTGAACAACAGCCACTGAATATTTCATTCAACACCATTGCCCTGGGGTGCTGTTGCAGTCAGGTTTGCATTGCTGGTAGAAATCACCCAACCAAGACCAGATTGTGGGGAAAAAGAGGTTTATTTTGGCTTACAGTCTTGACGGGGAAGCTCCACGAAGGCAGGGGAAAAGGATGGCATGAGTGGTGGGCATCACCCCCTGGTCAACATAAGTTGGACCATAGCAACAGGAGGGTATGCCAAACAGTGGCAAAGGGAAACTGGCTATAACACCCATAAGCCTGCTCCCAACAATCCACCACCTCCAGGAGACTTTAATTTTCAATTGCCTTCAGCTAGGGACCTAGCATCGAGAACACCTAAGTTTATGGGGGACACCTGATTCATACCACCACATTCCTACAAAGCCAAAGGGCCCAGGTTTGATTCCTCAGGAGTTTGTTTGAAATGGTTGGAGACCCTGGTGCTCACTTTTGCTCTTTCTCTCTTTGTCTCTCTCTCCCCTTATATATCTGCCCTTCTGTCTCTCTCAAATAAGTAAATAAAAATAAAATACAAAAATAACTTGAGTGTCCAGTGACAAAACCAGAAAATATCAATTGTAATGAACAATAGCCATTGAATATTGCATTCAACACTGTTCCCCTGGGGTGCCAAAATGCTACCACTAATTTGGTAGAAAAAGGGTTCTTACCCGGGAATTGGAAAATCACCTCTACTCTTGTAAATGATAGCCTATAGTTAGGGATGCCTCCACTAACTCCGCTGTTCTGAAAGAACAAAGCATAGATCAGAGAAAGGATGAGAGAGCTTTTCATAAAGTAAGTAGATACACACATGTTGGATCATCAAGGTGGGCACACCAAAGAGAACACAAGCCTGGCCACCCTTTGTCTTGGGACATGGGGGATATCATTAAGATGTGCAGGAAAACTGCATTCTGCTCAGGATACCATGAATGTTCAGTATGAAAACTTTACCTTCAACCAACAGAGGAAGATAAAATTTAACTTCATTCTATTACTATTTTTTTTAATTTTAAAACAATTGAAGTTTCCTTCATGTGGACCACAATTCAAGATGGGTATTTGAGATAGGAGAGCTAGCTGTACTTGTTACAGTGAGTTTTAGTTTGGGGCCAGGGAGGGGAGCCAGTTGTATTTACAGTCACCAGCTTACTCTTCAGCTGCGAGTTCAGTTTATGGGCTCCAGCTGTTCTTTTGGTTTGCTTTGAATTAGTCAATGACAAGCAGTCTGAGGGTTGCTGGCTGAAACGTTAGCACTTGGAAGTTTCATTAAGCCCTTTTGAGAATCTGCCGCTTCTCCCAGCTTCCTAACCCCATGTACACCAACAGGGTGCTGTGGAATATAACCTCTCCGATTGTCCTCAATGAAACCAGGAAGGGGGCAGTTTCACAGGTGTTTTTATACAGGAGACAACCTATGTTCTATTAGGTGCTTTTGAAGGAGAGCAAAAGTCACTGATCTAGCTCCATCTTGCCTCTCTGGCTCTGTTTCCCAACTGAATCTTGGTTCTTGAGCAACCTTGAACTTTAGGAACAAGATATCTGATTGATAGACATCTTTTTGATATGGAACTCAAACTATTGCCCCAGAAACAAGTGAGCCATATGAAAAATGATGTTCTTATGCATGCACTGATTATAATTTGTAGGTTGGGCTGGACAGTAGCAATCATCTCACAGGGTCCAGGTTGTTCTCAAGCGAAGATAACTTTTAACGGTTCTTTAGGACTACCTTATAGACCCAGAAATTCATCCGGACCAGGACTTCTGCATTATGCATACCTCTTTCCCCCTGCCCTAATTTATTTATCTTAAAGGTCAGATCAGTACCCCAAAGATGGACTTGGGGGTCTCCAAACACATATGTTGTTCTCCACAATGTGGCCATATTAAAAAAAAAATTCTCTGCCTTTTAACCATGACTTGTCTTCTCAGTGGTAGTATTGGAGTCAGTGGCTGAATATAGCCTGTGGGGGCTGTCAGCTCTTCAACTTTGGCCCTAAATACACTACTTACCCTTTGGGGGAAAAGATGAATGCAGTTTTGGGGTCACCTCTTTTTTGTCTGTTATGAGTTCTGGTATGGAATCTTCTGTTTAACTCTGACCAGGACTTATGGGAGACAGTTAATCAATACAATACAACACAATACAATACAATACAATACAATACAATACAATACAATACAATACAATACAATACAATACAACACAACACAACACAACACAATGCAATACATAAAAATGCAAGGGACCTATTGTATCATTCCTTAACAATCAAGGTTCTCAGGTAGTACACACTCTGTTTCATATATTTAAGTCTCCCTACACTTGCTGCCCTGTCATGTCTGGGTGGAATGGATGGATCTACTTATTTGTGCTTCAAATGGAGGCACACATTATTCCTCTTTGTTATATTCATCCTATGGTGGATATTTCCCATCTCATAACTCCTTCAGAAATGCAGAATTTTAATCTAACTTCTTTGTGTGTGCAAATGTTTCCTAAATACATCTCTGAGAATTGTAGATAATGTACAAAACATTATCCATAGCTGGATATTCACATACTCTTTTCTCCTGTGGTTAGTTATTTTCACCAGTATGCTGTAAAAATTCAGAAAACAAGCAATGTGACCAATGACATCTACTTTAACAATGACTGCACCTGGATTTTAAAGTACACCTGTGAGATTCTGAAATTTATTTATTTTGCTCCTTTGTAGTTAATCCTGATTCTTAGCAGAGTAACTGCTTTTTGTTTCTTTTGCTGCTTGATCATGAGTTCTTTATGGAAGAGTAGGTCTTAATCAATCTTTTCATGTCTGGTGCTTAACACATACTTTGGATTTAACAGAATTTAATAAAGCAATTCCTTAAGCAGGTTCCATTTTGATCTCCCTTAAAAAAGAAAAGAAAGTTCAGGAAGAGATCAAAGAGTTCATTGGAAAAATAAAAATTAATGGGAAATAATTCATTGCATAAAGACTTTTTTCTATGCAAAAGGGAAGGGGAACTTAGAAACCCATTATGAAGAAAAGGTAAAATATTTGAACTAAATGTAAAATAAGGACAATATAAGCTGAGACTGGAACGTGAATGGAATAATTTAAAAGTTTTCTCTTAGCTTCATTTGAGGGAACCATCCATTACCTATGCCAGATGTAGAGTGTGTGATGGATAATACTTACTGGATCTAAACCAAGAACCAAAGGTACACTTATGATTTATGAGAAACATTTATCATGTGTTTTTTATGATAAAGGGAAAATATTCCTAGATACGTCCAGATTGTCAAAAGCCTTGTTTTGCACATAAACAAATATACCTGGAGACAAAGGAAGATGTGATAGTTCAGGATAGCTTTGCTTCCCTTTTGGGCCATGAAAGGAACATGAATGCTCCTGAGTCTCTTTAAACTGCAACAAAGGAAGAAATGGTGTGAACTTAATCTTCTCTGACTTTTCCCTAGAGTGAGAGGAAAAAAAAGAATTAAAGCAGTCTTTAAATGCAGTTTCACTAAAATGTGAATTTATGAAACAGAAGAGAAAGACATCATAAATATTAGCTCTGAAAAGAATACTGCATACTTGACATATCTAGGTAACAATTTTCTTCTAGAAAATTCAGTTATGAGTAGTATAGGTAACATATTACATAAACGAGGTAACCAAGAGCTAATGGTTAATAATCTTCAGAATTATTTTATAAAAATTAAATTTCCCTGAAATTATATTAATAAATTTTACTTTTTTTGTTGTTTCTGGTTTTTTGAGGTAGGGTCTCACTGTAGCCAAGGCTGACCTGGAATTCACTCTGTTTACTCAGGGTGGCCTCAAACTCACAGAGGTCCTCCTACCTCTGCCTCCCAAGTTCTGGGATTAAAGGCATGCACCACCACACTTAGATAATTTTAGTTTTTTATTAACTGGATATTTCAGTATTTAGTTTCATATTTGTACTGTGCATATTCATCTCTTACAACAATGTGTCTGAATATTGAAACTATTTTTACTTGTACAGAGTCATTGGGTATCTTAGATAGAGAGTATGTTAGTACATAGGGAATATTATCTATTTAGGATAGTGTGGAAATTGATAGCACCCCTTTTACAACCAGTTAATTCATTGATCCAACCATTCATTTATGTGGAGCCTAAGACACTCAGGAGATAGGCTAGCTAGTCTGAAGGAACTGAGTATCTGAGGTTCAGGAGAAGGAAAGAGTCAAGGGGGACAGGTGTCTGGGCAGAAATAGATACATCTTCATGGTGAAAGGAGAAAATAGTGGCCATATTGCTCAAATGTGGTACACACAGTCTGAAAATTTTGATGGGAATGTAATTAATACCCCACTACAGTAGATTCTTTTTTTTAATTATTCATTTTTATTTATTTATTTGAGAGTGACAGATCGAGAGAAAGAGGCAGAGAGAGAGAGAGAGAGAGAGAGAGAGAGAGAGAGAGAATGGGTGCGCCAGGGCCTCCAGCACTGCAAACGAACTCCAGACGCGTGCGCCCCCTTTGTGCATCTGGCTAACGTGGGTCCTGGGGAATCGAGCCTCCAACCGGGGTCCTTAGGCTTCACAGGCAAGTGCTTAACTGCTAAGCCATCTCTCCAGCCCTACAGTAGATTCTTGAACATTATAAACCATAGCTCTTCTGGCTCAAAGCATGCTTAACAAAGAGTCACATGTGACTCAGCTTACTGATTTTATTCTCTTACCTTTCTTTTTGTCTTTTTGATGAAAGAGATTAGGAATATATTTGAAGAGCTATCTGGACATAGTTTTCAAAGAGTGTTCTAATAGTTTATTAACTTATTCACTTCACCAGAATAATAAAAAAATAGGCATTACATATTTGCAAGATTTTAAAAACAATAGGACGATTTTTGAGTTGTAGGTGAATATCGAAGCTTATTGTTTTGCTTTTATTTGAATTTTCTCAAATCTAACTTCTGTTAAGTTAATATGCCACAGAATTAAGATTGTCTGCCAATGTAGTCATATTTACCATTATTCAAATTTTTCCACAGTAATATTTATACCCAAGATATTTTAAAATGTCTAAATTATTAAACTTTACATTTCAAGAAATGGTGTTTCCTAAAACAGTACATTTGTAACCATTAAATTTATCATAGACCAAACTTATAAAATTTAAAATCAAAATATATTTTTCTAGAAATGATTATAGTGATCCTTTAGATTTATATTAATTACCCCTTTTCTGTAGAATACAGTAAAATGCCATATATTTTAATTCTTCTATATGTTTCAGATTTGGAAAACATTTACATTTTCACATATTATACAAAATGAAATGTTAGTCTTCATAAAAGTTATGTGATTCATTGAAATATGGCCTGGGGTTTGCGAAACTGCACTTCTTTCAAAAGCATAGGTGAGTCTGTGACAACTTACAGTGACAAGAGTTACATATACATTTATTGCTAATTTAATTAAGCAGAATGTTTGAGTAAACAAAGGCTGTGTGATTTGATGTAGTTGGCTTATGAAATTGATGCTGAAAATATGTGGAAATCAGATATATTTCAGTAACTAGTTTGTGCGCTGTAGTGAATTATGCATAGAACAGACTATGAGTGTTCCTTCTGACATGGATATCTTTTGATAAAATAAAAGAGAGTGAGAAAATAAAAAAATATATAGGAGTATGAGTGGAGTGGCCATCTACTGAACCAAAAAAAAAAAAAAAAAAAAAAAAACTCTGAAGAACAACTGAGCAAATCTATTCACTCATAGTGCTCAGGCGCAGAAGGCTGCTGGCATCTAGCATGTGTGGTTGATGAATGAATTGATACTGTATGCTCGTGTTTATACCAGAATGAGGGATGATTTTTAAAAGCTCAAGTACATGTCAAATATTTAGCACTATAAAGATATCTGATATTGCATTATGTGACAGAGGGATTTGTTCCTTAAATTTGTTTACTATAACACAGCTACAGTCTGTTAAGTTATAGAGGCTCGACTCTTAGACATATAGAGACTAATATATAGGTGAATTGAATTCCTATGATTATTCTCCTAGTGTACAGCTAGCAACTGCTTTTATCAAGGAGATAGGTAAGAATGTTTTTGATTTAATATCAGCTACAGGAGATGTATTTCATCTGATTGGAGGAACTAAAATAAAGATGGAAAAATGTTGAAAAGTGAACAATTATATTGTCTCTTAAGTTATTTGAAGCACTAAAATTCCAGTTTTTTGATAATCCACCTGGGCTCTACAGGCCAGGTTTTTGACATTGTAGTTATCCTTATCATTATTCATGTCCTGTCAAAATCTTAAGGCTCAGATAATGTAATATATAACAGGTTTGGCAGACAAAGTGAGATAGAGTGAATCTCTTCATTCCTTTATTCACTGAGATCATTTTAGAATATACAATTGTTTGGCAAGGCAAAAGTGATAAAAACCAGACATGTGGGTAGATCTATTGGTATGGATAAATTTTATCTTGTTTTCCTCTAAACTTGGCAGACACTTTTGACATCTCTCAAGCTAATCCATCAGGGTTAAAGAAAAAATCATGGCATATTCAAGCACTAAATTTTAATTGACTGGGAATAGCATTGGTTCCCATGTCCTTTGGAATAAACTACACCACACAGAGATAGTTCCTGTGGTGTTTTGCTTTATTTCACACAGCAGTCAGAAGAGTTGTTTATCTGTTCCAAACTAGAAATCAGAAAACACATTTTTATCTTTCTTTTTAATCTTAGAGAGATTTAGTGTTTTCAAAGATAAGGAAATGAACAAGGGATTATATTTTATGCAGCACAATGAACTAATCTAATAATAGAACTAAGTGAGCCAATGATACAAAACCAGACATAACAAAAGGATTTATCACAGGGGAGTAGTTTAGTCATTATAAAGCCCCAAAGAGTTCCTCTCCCAAAACTTAAAAAGGAAGGAAATAAGAAGAGAAGCCATATAGCAACTATCAGTAAAATTAAGTTTCTCTGGGTATAAAAGTGAGAGCATCTCTCTTAGGAAGAGCTGAACCCTGGTGGGATATGGTAGTTTGAGTCATATCTGCTAGCAGCTTCTTGACCATTTCCAAATAGAAGCACAGATAGGAAATATGTATTATTATATGCATACCAATATCTCATTGGAAACTGAGAGAAGGGAATAAAGTCCAATTTCAAGCTGCCCAAGATTTCACAGTATCTCTAAATTAGGCACAATTTTGGCATAGAGCTGTGCATTCTGCTCTTTTATAAGTTAAATTTATCAGTGTGATTTTATGGTAACTCTGCATGTTCTATTTCAGAAATTCTCAACAGTTCATGGAAATTATATATTCTTTAAATTTATGTTTTGGCCTTGAGTGAAAACTGGAGTAAATAAATATGTGGAAAATATTGCTTTGGGAGTCTAGGTTTGATTGAAAGTAAAAGAACTGTTCTCTTTCTTTTCTTAGTTTAATGGGAAAAAAAACTTGAAAATCTTAGTTCAACTAATTTTACCACTAGTTTCAACACTACATATACCCATAAAACCACTATTGTTACAAGTAAACTCTATGTGCACACATGTATGTTATATTTATTTATATAGACATATATGCATAACCAAATACAAGGATACATATAAAGTTTATTTGACATAGTTTTGCTGCATAGCACTTCACTAATTCTCTGGAGATTATGAGGAGAGTATTTAAGTGCCAATAAAACAAACAAATTTATAGCATTCTGAATTTCAAGCCATAATTCTTGGATCAAACATCAGCCTTGCTCTCTGTAGTGTCACTCCTAATAAAGCTTCCAATGGTTTGCCTTTGTTCTCAAGTTCATCCTAAGTCCTCATTAAGAGTACCCCTCCAAGGTTACCAAACATGGCAGTGACCTCCGGCAAGTGTCAGTTGAGCTCACCCTGAGTGTTCAGCAATTTCTTCACAATGGTGCATTCGAACCTGAAAATGTAAACTATATGATTACCTCTGCTAAAATTCCAGTTACTGATGAATTTAAAACCTGGGATATTACAGTTAAAGATTTACTCTACGTGTTTGAACAAACCTCTTCAAGAAAGATATAATTTAAATCAAATCATTTCAAAACATGATTGAAACCACTAGTCAGGAAGATTTGTAATCAATGCTTATGTGAAAAAGCCAACATGGTTTGCCTGAAACAATTTTAGTACATTTTCTCATAGTTTAGATGTAGATGTTTTATATTACAAAATAGAGTATGTGAAATCATGGTGTATTTTTGAAGTATATCTATTACATTAGAAAAGTATTTGACAGAAATAGCCACACCCATGGACTCCTCATTCACCTCTTGTTTTTGCTGCAATACAAACATACTGTTTTACTTAATGACCACATTGTACTCATTATTGTCTTTCACAGAATGTAAGAAAATAAAGTAAGACACTATGCTGTCCTTAAACCTCTAATACAGATATTGCACTATAAATATTTGTGACTGAGGTCAATCTTTTCATTTCTCTGCCTTACCAGCCATGTGTCACAGAAACAATTTTCACATCTCAAATATTCAAGTGACTGGTTTTGATTTTTTAAAAAATGTCTGTTTTCCTCTAAAACCATATATTAGATAACACAGCAATTGTTATCTTTGCTCTGTGGCATGTGTCTAACTTCAGTCTAGAAGCCAAGAAGTGCTCACCATACAGTAGTTATAACTTCAGTGTTTAATTAATAAGTTGCATGAACACATTCATTCACTACTTCCTTATAGCTTCTTGTCTATAAAAATGCTATTAACATATCTCACTGTATTAATGAAGCACATTTTTGATTCAAGTATCTGATAATCTACAATCCCTGCAAAGAAATCTGGAAACAGTCACTTAATAAGATGTATTCATTTGTCTTTCTTCTATTAGTATGAATATGAATGTTCCATGATAACAGGGTTTTCCTCCCTCTCCTATATCATCCAGGATCTGGGTCTTATTATTAGTTTCATTGATGATCTTTTATGGAGATAAAACATTATTTCACAATATGGTCTGCAGACATTCTATTTGTTAGTGGGTACTGCCTTAATGACATTGGTTCTGCAATGTTTTTAACTTAACTTTTGTCTCAAGACTTTTATAGAAATATTAAGAAAGAGATATATAATGCCTATATATTGGTATTTATATTGAATTACACATACATACAACATAAGTGTAGTCCATGCACATGTGTGCACCAATAAGCACATGTGTAAGGGTCAGAGAAGGATCTCTATCACATTTTTCCTTTATTTTCTTGAAAAAAGTCTCTCTCTGAATCTGGAACTCACCATTTTGTCTCAGTTTGATCAGTGATCCTCAGTGATCCTTCTGTGTCTGTCCCCTTAAGGGCTGAAGCTACAGATGGGTCAGGACCAGCTTTTTATGTGGGTGCTGGTATTGAATTCAGGTCCATACAATTACATAGTAAGTCCTAATACCCACTGAGACTTCTCCCTGGCAAAAATTTATTTGTAAATAAAAAGCTTCACAGTGAAACAAACTTCCCTTTGTATTCAAAGATAAACAAACAATATGAATAGGTATCAGTATCTTCACACTTTATTTTTTATGTTTTAATGTTTTTAATATGAATGCAACTTGTATACAAATCTAATTTTCAGTAGTGTACTGTGGATTGAGTTTAGGGATGTCTATCTTTTAAACACAATAAATTTAGTTAGTAGGTGAATTTTAAAACTTTATATTACTGATTATCAAAAAATATTTGGAGAAAAAATTTTCATGCATTAGTTCTTTATGCTAATACATATTTTAATCATTTGTGTCTGAACAAAATCAGTATTTGTCAAGGGCCAATCCTCAATGTTTTTAACATTGAAAATCTACCTCCATAATTTCACAAGGTATGCATGTAGTCAAATATCACAGTTTATAAAAGAAATCTGTAAGCTTATTGCAACGAAAATCATGCCTATATATAGGTATTTGACATTTTTAAAAAGAGTGTCTCACAACTAATGAAAACCAAAATGTTTTACAATATAAACTGATAATTACCATCAATAATATTTTTTAAAAGGCAGCTAAAATGTCTTTCAGGAAACTATGATGTAACTAATATTTTTAAAGACAGAAAATAAAGTACGTTATGAACTCTAAGCTTTTTAATCTCCAAAAAACCTGACAAAAGTATGAAACATGTTGTGGAATTATTTGAAAAGAATTAAAAGTTAAATCCAACTATAGGCAAATGCACCACTTAAATACCCACAATATAGAGTGTATCCCCAGCTTCATTCTGAAAGGAACTATGCAAAGTTCAATTTCATCTACAAGGGAATCAGTTTAATCAAGCTTGACTTTTTGTTTATTCACCATGGCTTTCAAAATAATCCTCCATGAAATTCCAAAATACTGCATTCATATTTGACCCAACTTTAATCTTAGCAATCAGCACAAAAGTTTGTCTTCTTTAAAAGGTTTTTCAAAAAATTGTCTTGTGTCACATGGAGGGACATGGAGAGAGGAAGAGACATAGGTGATAGATAGATAATAATGATGATAGATAGATACAGATGATAGACAGATAGATAGATATTGAGAATGATAATGAGTTTGGAGTCACATGCTGGGATTGTAGCTCTCAAAAGAATAGAATGTCTGCAAAGACATATTGGTCTCTCTGTTGAAAACACAGCATGAATGAGGCACCTGCAAATCAGGAAGTGTGACTTAATGGGATGCCATATCTTCTTCTGCCTCTTTGATCTTGAGCTTCCCAAGAACTCATAACTGTGAGAAATGAATGTCTGTTACTCAGGCTTCTATGATATTCCATTACCATAGCTCAGATAGTCTAGGGTACTATTGTGAAAATTTGCCAAGAAATTGCAAAACTCAACATATTTAAAAAATTGAAACTATACAGCATATTTGTTGTGACCACATCTAAAGTCAATGTTAATTAATTCATAGAAAGATATCTGGATAGACAGAATCTTTAGAAATTATGCATTACATGTGTCAATAGCCTCTGGGTTAAACCACAAGTAACATTGGAAATTAGGAAATACGTTGAACTAAGTGTAAGTGAAGAGACAACTTATTAGACTTCATTACATGAAGATAAAGTAATATTTACAGGAAATTGATAATATTAAATGTTCATATTAAAAGATTATTTACAAAGCAGTGATCTAATCTAGTATAACAGGTAGTCTTGTAGAACAAAGTAAAATATAGATAAAGCACGATTAAGGTAGTACTAAACATAAGAGCTAAGAGCAGAAAGTAAGAATGTAGAAGAAAATCAGGAAAAAAAAAACAAAGAGCCATCAAGATGGTGTGTCCACCTAATCACACTCCCCCCCCCCCCCAGGGAAGGAAAGGCAAGACCTTTAGGGTTCATTGGAGTTTTCAGGGGTTTGCAGATCCTAGTAGACCTACAGTGAGAGGGCACAGAGGAGCAAAGTAGGTAATCTGTTGATTCCCATGCTCTAGAGTAGCCCACCAGTCCCCCAACCCCCTCAAGCAGACATCCTGGCTGCAGTCCCTGCAGCAGTTTCCTTCTGCACTAACCTCAGGCTAAGTGGACCCAGGCTAGCAGGCTAGCATAGCTCCAAACACAAATACCATTCCACTAGCTGCCATTCCCTACTTCCTGGACCCAGGCCAGCAGGCTAGTGACCCCTTTTCCTTCCCTTCCCTTACCCTATCCTAGGCATTCCAGCCACCTTGGAGCTATACCTAGAACTCCATCCCACTAGCCACCTCCAGTGTGCTGACCCAGGTTAGCAGGCTGGCATTCCCTCCCCCTCCCCCACCCTAGGTGTTCCCACCACCACAGAGCTCCACAAGCCAACTCTGGCCCTCTCCCCGCCTCTGCAACCCCCCCCCCCCCCACACCTTGTACACAGACCCAGACCAGCATGCAACATTCCCCCAAGCCCTAGGCTTTCCTGCCACAGGGGACCTCCATGCATGAATGCCCTGCCATCCCACCCCCCACCCCTGTGCATGGACCCAGGCCATCAGGCTAGCATTCCCCACTCCCTAGGCTTTCCCACTTTTCCCCTCCCTAGGATTTCCTGCCACAGGGGTCCTCCACTCCCTCCCCCACATGTCACCTGACCCATAACAGTCTGCACCCTGCATTGTCACAGGAACCTATATTCCCATCCACCCCCTAATACAGAGTCCCAATTGAACCTCTATACCATATCCTCATCCCTCAGCAGGTACCACCACAGATCTCCACACTCCCCCTCTCTGCAGTCCAGCCATAACACCAGTCTGCTTTGTCCCATTCATCCCTACCTCTGTCTCTTTGGGCCACCTGACCACACAGTCCCATACCCCAAACCACCCAAAAACAAGCTCCCAAGCCCCTTCATCAGGTCCATGTTCCCCCACCAGAGCCTCAAGGGCTCCTTACCTCTGAACAGGCAGGCCCCATTGCCATCAGAAGCCTAGTCAAAGCAAACATAACAGGGAATAATCACTGAAGATGCTTCAAGGGAAGACTACAGCTTCTTCCTAAATTAAATAATATTCCTAAACTATGGCGGGCAGACGGCAGTACAAACAGAATAACACGAAAAGTCAAATGCAAGTACATACAACAAGGTTTCCCAGTCCCACATGGATGTCTGTAATCAAAAAATAGAAGAGAAAATAGGATCAGAACCCCAAGATGAAGATACAAGCTATATAACCCCGACCAAGCAGATAGTAGAACTTGCAGAAAATCAACAAAAGGCCAATAATTGTATGAATGCTGTCTTTGCTAGATTAGACCTAATAGAAAAGAACCAAGAAGAGTCCAAAGACAGTTCAATGATCTAAAGGAGATGGGGAAAAAAAGAGGACTTCAGTAATCAGCTAGCTAAGCTCAATAAACACATAAGTAAATGCAAAGATGAATTCCAAGAAGCATTAAGAAAACGAGAAGATGACATGAAAAGGGAACTCTACAGAGGGATGGAAACTATACAAAAAAAAAAAAAAAAAGCAGTAGAAAATACAAACCAAATTGAACAAGCTCAAAACTATAGAAGTTCTCAAGAACTGAGTCAGCCATGTGGAGTATAGAGACTCAGAACTGGAAGACAACACAGAAGAAACAGTTCATGAGTCCAAAAGTTTCAATAATTTAAAAACTTTTTGTGAACAGAACATGAGGGAACTGTGGGATACCCTTAAATATCCCAACATTCAGATCATGGGAATACCAGAAGAGAAGAAATTCATACCAAAGGCATGGAGAATTTATTCAACAAAATTTTTGAAGAAAACTTTCTCATTCTCTCAAAAGAAAGTCCCATCAAGTTAAGAGAGACAACATAACTCCAAACAGACTGACCAAAGGAGAAATTCTCCAAGACATATTATCCTTAAGACCCTTGACATTAATAACAAAGAGAAAGTCCTAAAAGCAGCTAGGGAGAAACAACACATTACTTATGAAGGTAACCCCTGTGAGAATGACTTCAGATTTCTCAATGGAAACCCTGAAAGCCAGAAGAGCCTGGAATGGAACATTGCAAAATTTAAGACCTTATGGCTTCCAACCCAAACTATTTTACCCAACAAAAGTATCCCTCATAATAGATGGTGAAAGAAAACCTTCCCAACATGAAACTCAGCTTTACAACTATATGAATACAAAGCCAAAGCTCATAGAGAGTACTCCAGGGAATTTTCCACACAGAAGACTCAAACAACCAACCTCACGTGCCTATAAGCAGCACAGCACAATAACCAAACTCACAGAGAATGCACACAATTACAAAGTCCAAGAAAACACCAAACCACATAAACTACCACCATATGGCAGGGATTAAATCAAATCTCATAGTTATTACCCTAAATATTAATGGTCTTAATTCACCCATCAAGAGACAAGCTAACAGGGTGGATCAGAAAATTAGACCTCTCAATCTGATGTCTTCAAGAAACCCACCTCACCACTAAAGACAGATACCTCCTCAGGGTGAAAGTGTGAAAAATTATATTCCAAGCAAACAGAAATAAGAAACAAGCAGGCATAGCTACACTAATGTTAGATAAATAGACTTCAAACTAAAAGTAATCAAAAAAGAAAGAGAAGGACACTTCTTACTTATCAAGGGAATGATCCAATAAGAGGATATGACAATCATCAATCTTTATGCAGCAAACATAGGTGCATAATTCATAAAATAAAACCTACTTGACAACAAAACAGAAATAACCACCAATACCATCATAGCTGGGGACTTCAATATTCCACTATAACAAGCAGATAGATCATCCGAACAGAAAATTAACAGGGAAATAAGAGAGCTCAAGAAACCATAGATTAATGAGACCTAATGGGCATCTATAGAACGTTCTACCCAAAATCCACAGATTAGACATTCTTCTCAGCAGCCCATGGAACCTTCTCTAAAATAGATCATATACTGGATCATAAAGCCTGCCTTTATATATTGAGGAAGATCGGCATAATTTCCTGCATAATATCAGATCACAATGCTGTATTGCTAGAAATTAACAACAAAATTGTGTCAAGAAACCCACCAGCTCCTAGAAACCGAACAACACACTTTTAAACTATGAATCACTAGTGGACAAAATAAAAAATTAAATTGAAAAATTTCTAGAATTGAATAACAATGAGAACACAACATACCAAAACTTATGGGACACAATGAAGGTGGTCCTCAGGGGGAAATTCATAGTACTAAATGCCTTCATAACAAAGGCAGAGAGATCCCAAATCAATAACCTAACCATCCACCTAAAGGCACCAGCAAGACAAGAAGAATCCAACCCAAAAAGATCCAGACAGAAATAAGTAATTAAGATCAGAGCAAAAATTAATGTACTGGAAACTAAGAAAACAATTAGGAAAACTGATGAAATGAAGATCTGGTTCTTTGTAAAAATAAACAAGATTAACAAACCCCTGGCCAATTTGATCAAGCAAAAAAAAAAAAAAATAAAATAAAAAAAGAGAGACACTTAAAATTAATAAAATTAGAAATGAAGAAAACAAGATCACAACAGATAGAAATGAAATTGGGAGAATCATCAGGACTTATTTCAAAAACCTCTACTCCACAAAACTGGATAATATGGGGAAATGGATGAATTCCTGGACACATACCACTACCAAAACTAAACTCAGAGCAGATTAATCTCCTAAACAAACATACCTACCTGCCAAGATTGAAAATGTAAGCAAAAACCTCCCCAAAAAGAAGAGTCCAGGACCAGATGCTTCTCAGCTGGATTCTATGAAACCTTCATGGAAGAACTGAAAGCAATTTTTCTCAAACTTTGTCACACAATCAGAGAACAGGAAAAGCTCCCCAACTCCTTCTATGAAGCTAGTATCACCCTAATACCAAAACCAGGCAAAGATGCCACAAGAAAAGAAAACTGTAGGCTTCTTCCCCTGATGAACTTAGACCCACAGATCTTTAGCAAACCGAATCCAACAACATATCAAAAACATTATCCATCTTGACCAAGTAGGCTTCATCCCAGGAATGCAGGGGTGGTTCAACACACAGAAATCTGTTAATGTAATATACCACATAAATAAGCTTAAATGCAAAAAACATTTCATCATTTCAATAGATGCACAAAAGGCCTTTGACAAAATACAACATCACTTCATGATCAAACACTGAAGAGAATAGGCATGCATCATTTATATCTCAATATAATAAAGGCTATATATAAAGCTCCTAAAGCCCAAATACTTAATGGGGAGACTGAAGGAATTGCCATTGAGATTAAGAACAAGACAGGGATGCCCACTCTATCCTCTGCTCTTCAACATAGTACTAGAAGCCCTAGCTCAAGGAATAAAACATGAGAAAGAAATAAAAGGGATACAAATTGGAAAGGAAGAAGTTACATTAGCCCTATTTGAGGATGACATGATTCTACACATAACTGGCCCACAAACATCCATCTCAAAACATTTAAAGGAGACTGACTCCTTCAGCAAAGTAATGGGATACAAAATCAATGCACAAAATTCAGTAGCCTTTTTATATGCAAAAGACAAAGTTTCAGAGAAAGAAATAAGTGACATTGTCTCATTTTCAATAGCAACAAGAAGTAATAAAGTACTTTGGAATAACATTAACCAAAGATGTGAAAGACCTATACAATGAAAACATAAAAACACTCAAGAAAGAAATTGAGGAGAACTTGAGAAAATGGAAAGACCTCCAATGCTCTGGGATAGGCAGAATTAGCTGTTAAAATGGCAATCTTACCAAAGGCAATATACATGTTTAATGCAATACCAATAAAAATCCCAATATTTTTCTTCGCAGATATAGAAAAAATGATCTCAAAATTCATATGGAATGGCATAAGGCCTCAGATATCAAAGCATATCCTCAGCAAAAGAAACACCTCTGGAGGCATCACCATACCTGATCTAAAGCTATATTACAAAGCAATAGTAATAAAAAGAACATGGTATTGATATAAAAACAGGATTATAGACCAATGAAACAAAATCTAGGACCTGGACTTTGGGTCAATTAACGGCAGCTACTTGATATTTGACAAAGGTCCTAACAATGTAGGCTGGAAAAAAAGACAGCATTTTCAACAAATGATGCTAGAGAAACTGGCAGGAAAATGAAACTCCATCAAAACATCTCACCATGCACAAATATCAAGTCCAAACAGATCAAAGACCTTGATAAAAGACCTGAAACTCTGCTTCTATTGGAAAAAAAGCCAGGCAGAACTTTCCATGATATAGGAGTGGGAAAAGACTTCCTGAACAAAACCCAGTAGATAAGGAACTTAAATAGTCACTCAACCATTGGGATTTCATGAAGCTGAAAAGTTTTTTCATAGACAAACATACAATAAGCAGAGCCCAATAGATTACCCACAGAATGGGAGAAAATTTTTGCCAGCTATAAAACTGACAGAGGCCTAATTTCTAGAATCTACAAAGAACTCAAAAGCCTAAACAATAAAATGCCAAACAACCCACTCACAAAATGGGGCAGAGAGGTGGACAGGAAGTTCACAGAGGAAGAAATACAAAGCACACACACACACACACACACACACACACACACACTTAAAAAAATGTTCATCATCCCTAATTATCAGGGAAATGCAAATTAAAACAACTATGAGATTCCACCTTACCCCAGTAAGGATAGCACACATTAAAAAATATAATGAAAACAAATGTTGGTGAGGCTATGGAGAAAGAGGAACACTCATTCACTGTTGATGGGAATGTAAGATGGTACAACCACTATGGAAAGCAATATGGAGACTCCTGAAAAGGTGGACTATAGAGTTACCAACAGACCCAATAATTCCCTTACTGTGCATTTACCCTAATAGCCCTGTGCCTCAGTTCAGAGAGATTTGATCAACCATGTTTATAGCTGCTCAATTCATAACAGCTAAGAGCTGGAATCAACCCAGATGTCCATCATTAGATAAATAAATAATTAAGATGTGGTATAGCTACATGATGGAATTCTACACAGAAGTAAGGAAAAATGACACAATGAAATTTGTAGAAAAATGGTTGAACTTGGAACATATCATTCTCAGCAAACTCATCCAATCACAGAAAGATAATCATTACATGGTCTCATTCATCTGTGGCTCCTAACATGAATCTGCCCAAGACGCTGACATACCTAATAAGCATCTCCAGGACCATACAACAGCGAGGGTGGAGTGGGAGGGGAGGGTAAGAGTGGGGCGGGGCAAAAACTGGTCCCAAATGGCAATGGTACCATAAAATTCTATATCCTGAAAGACAGACTAAAAGGTTGACCCTTCATCAGGTCCTTAGAGAGAACACCTGAATTACAGGGCCCTGAAGAGGGTATGATGAAGAGTAACCTTAATGTTCTCCTACTTCTCTCTCTCTCTCTCTCTCTCTCTCTCTTTTCCTCTTCTCTCATTCTCTTTCATATTACCTTTCTTTTTCTTCCTTCTTTCCCATGGTGCTGGTCTGTAACGCCCAGTATCATCATGCATCTAATATCCACAATGAGGTCTTGATCAGAGACACCTACTTCTATTTCCCAAAAGAAGGCAGATTTCTGTCAGAGTACTTAATGACCCACCAAAGGTTAATGGTAAAACCCTACTGCCAAAGACACCATATGCTGTTATTATGGAACATGGGGTGATCTGGCTAGAATCTGGAAGAGAGTCCCCAAACTGTTAGCTCATATAGTACCAGAAGGTACTACATGAGCAACTGGGGGAAAATGATTAACATCTGTCCAAGCAACTCATGGTCTAAGCTAGTCAGCAGCAAACAACCTATGATGCTCACACATGTGCAACAGTAGCACACAGCCATGGTGGGAACCCAACTAACCAATTGCTCTTGATTTGGCCAGTGGATCTGCTCAGTGGAAAGTACCCATAGCTTCAACTGGAAAACAAGTTAGAACCATATCCAAAACTGAACCTGCTCTCCAATATCAAACTCTCACCAATTGTGGGCTACAAGAGGGCCTACACCTATTAAATTCTCTCTAAAATAATAATGGTTATCCCATTTATCTTGTGCTGAATTCACTTTCTGTTGGAGAATTTGCTCCTCTTTTTCAGATGGATGCAGGACCTGAGGAAAGAAACAGCCCATTGCACCTCACCAGGGTCCCAGCTGAAACCATAGAGTAATTTGGGAAATGAGCAAGAGTGCTGCTTTCTTGGTGAACCTGATGCCAGCGCAAGGGTGAAGGAGATAGACACAGAGAACACTCAACTATACCAAACCAGAGATCTAGAGACACAGAGGCTCCCAAGACCTGAAATAGACCTAAAACAAATCCACCATGGCTTAGGGAAGTTTTCAGAAGAGGAGGTGGAATGATTGTTAGAGCCACAAGTTGGGACATTATGTGCAGAAACATTGCCTTTTACCCATAACTTATGGCTGACCCCACAATGCATGACCCACATTCCCCAACAAGGAGGGTCCCTTTGGAGAGGGGAGGAGAAGGAGGAGACTAACTATGGTACCAACATGGCTGTATACAACCTGTCTACATAACTAATTAAAAAATGAAAATGAGGAAATCTTTTCCATTCCAACATTATAATTAATCTTATACATATTACATATGTATACAGTTATCTATAAAATAAAGTTATTGTAAACATATACTACTAAAATTAATCTCAGAATAGGGAAATTATGATAAATGCCTGTATTATCTGCTAAAAAACAAAGAACTCAAAGTTGATTTTTTTTGTCAAAAATCAAACAAAAAGATAAACCCCAGACAGTTTTTCCAGGATGAAAGATAGGTAGAAAGTTAGTGTTTTACATAAGCAATACAAAGAATGAGTGTTGATAAAAATGAGCAACCTTATTTTAAAAGAGTAGCAAAAATTATATTACAACAAGTTATTTGCTGCTAAGTAGGTTAGACCATGCGTTGCTTGGACAGATATTGGTCATTTTCCCCCAGTCGCCCATGTAGCACCTTCTGGCACTAGACGCACTGACTGTCTGGGGACTGACTCTCTTCCAACTTCCAGCCATGCCATTCTATTTTGCACGTCAACCACATAAGGTGTCTTCAGCAGTAGGATCTTACCACTAGCCTTTGGTGGGTCATCAAGTACTCTGACAGAAATCTGTCTGTTTTTGCAGTAGTGGCACACAGCCATGGTGGGGAACCAACTGCTCTCAATTTGGCTAACTGATCCCCTCAGTGGTATGGGACCCATAGCTGGAGCTGGGAAACAAGTTAGAACCATATCCAAACATAAGCCCACTCTCCAATATCAAGCTACCATCAATTGTGGGCTACAAGAGGGCCTACACCTGTTAAATTCTCTATTAAAAAAGTAAGGGTTATCTCATTTGTCCTGGTGCTAACTTACTCTCTGTTGGAGAATCTGCTTCTCTTTTTCAGATAGATGTAGATCCTAAGGAAAGAGCCACCCCATCATACCTCAAAAGGGCCCCAGCTGCAACTAAGAAAAATTGGCGAAACAAGCAAGGGTGCTGTTTTCCCGATGAACTGGATACCAGCACAAGAGGGAAGGAGATCAACACAGAGAAAAATCAACTCCTACCAAATCAGAGAGCCAGAGCCTCAGAGGCCCCCAACACCACATCACTGAAGCAGACCAAAGATGAACCCAACATGGCTCAGGGAAATTTGGTGGAAGAGGGGGCGGAAAGAATGTCAGAGCCACATGTTGGGTCATGATATGTAGAGACATTTATCTTACCAACAACTGTGGGCTAACTCCACAATGCATGACCCATATACCTCAACAAGGAGGGGCCAAGGGGAGGGGGTAGGTCACGGATGATCCTAATAATGGTACCAAACTGACTGTATTTGCTGAATACAAAAGTAACTAATAAAGAAAAAAAGGGAAAAAAATTATATTACAAGCAGTTCCATTTCAATAATATGGATAGTTCAGATCTAACTGAAATATTCCTGGAAATAAATAATCTGGAGTAGAGAGATAAATAAGAATATTGTGAGAAGTATTCTTATGGCTATTTCCCAAGTTATTTATGTGGTCACTCGCTCTATTTGTGATAGAAAAGATATACGTGTTCACTTTGTAGAGGATCAATCAAGAGAGATATATTGTTAATATAGACATTAATAATATTGACAAATACAACCAAGTTTAAAGTGATAATATGTAAAAAAGAATAAGTACATTTATACCTAGGACTACTAATCTCAGAAATGTAAGTGTGATTCTACAGTCAACAACCAAACCTCAGTATACTCACATGTAGTTGACCATCTATAAAAATACTTGACTAAACATGTATCATTTCAATAAATTGAAGAAAACTTGACAAAACTGATAATCTATGCGCTGCAAACAATTTCAGCAAACAAGGAATTTAGGGAGTTTCTTCAGCCTAAAATAACAGTGGCCATAATTGCATGATGAAGCTTACATCATGTGTCATTGGAATAGACAGAATGACTGCTCCACCTTGGATTACAGGAAGCTATGATGTTTGATCATAGATTTTTAATTCACATCATAGAACACAACAACAAAAGGAAGAAAAAGTATACACATTGGATAAGGAGAAAGAAAGAATCTCTATTTATAAATGACATAACTGTCTACGTAGAAATTTTCAAAGTTTCTATCAATTAGCATAACATGAGAAAAACTAAGGTTGGGGATGTGGCTCACTGATAGAGTGCTTGCTAAGCATGCAGGAGACCCTGGGTTTGATCTCCAGTATAGAAAAAATAAAGGAAGAAAAAAAAAGCAAAATAGAAAATAAAAGAAAAAAGATAAAGATCCAAAATCTATATTATGTGTGTGATGGCTCAAGCTTGTAATCTCAGCATTTAGGAAGAAGGTAGAGTCAGGAGAGTCAGGATTTCAAGGTCATCCTCAGCCACATAGCTAGTAGGAAGCCAGCCTGTGCTTCAAGAGACCTTGTTTTAAAAGATCAACACACACACACACATACATACACAATGGAAAGATATGCATAATGTGTAAGATAAAATATGTAGAATTCTTATGAATGCAATTAATAAAGATGAAATTAATATAGACATACATCCTTCATTCATATTACAGTATTTAGTATTATTAAAATATCAGCTAACTCCAGATAAATCTATGCAATTTGCCCACTTTTATGACATAGTTGGCCAGTTGATTCTATAATGTACAAGTCAAAGGAAAGAAAGCAGAATTTTCAAAAATTTTGATAATATAATGGAATGTTCATAATAGTTGTTTTCAAGAATTACTGTTAACTTACAATAACTCAGATGAGCATCATCTCTGTAAGACAAATCTGTCTGTCTATCTATCATCTATCTATCTATCTATCTATCTATCTATCTATCTATCATCTATCTATCTATCTATGTCTATCATGTATCTATCTCAAATAGCTGTTAAATTTATTTACCAAAATCACAATTAACACTGTATACAGTACATAATTAAAAATTCAAGTATTAGGACTAGTTCATTCATTTTACCTCTTCCTCCTTTCTCTCTCTCTCTTTTTACTCTGTTTTCCTCCTCAATCCTCTCTCTCCTCTTTTGTCTTTTTTTCTTCTTTCCTCTCCCACAGTTTTTGAGTTCTATAACACTCCACATTGTGGTTTGAAATTACATTAGAAAGGCATAACTTTGTTGTTGGATTGCTGTACGTGATGGTTAGATTCTGTTGTCAAACTGATCTTAGGAACTGTTGTCAAACTGAGATTAGGAATCCACAGATACTCCTTTTGGGGGGAGGGTCTCTGAGGTTGCTTCCAGGAAGGATTGAATAAAGGATAAAGTCCTTCCTCAGAATGAGTTCTTTCTCCAGAGTGGGGATATATGTAAGGAAGCTCTGAAAGAAAACAGTCTTTTTTTTTTTTTTTTGTTTCTGTATGGCTGCCTGTGCTACATGCTGGTGAATGCCTTCACTGGTACATGCACTCACTGCATCTATCCTGGTCAGCTATCTTTCCTTGGCATTGGAACCAAGTTTCCTCAGCCTTCCGTAAAAGACTGAAGACCAGAGTCTGCAGGAAGCCTTCAGGCCATCAGTGCTGGACTGGGACTGCTGAGGCATCCAGCCGTATGGAGTGAGCAGCTGCCCTGTTCCTTGACTCTCAAGCCTGCAGACAGCTTACCCAGCATATCCCTTCTTCAATATCACTTAATTCTATTGGTTCTGTTCCCCTATAGAACCCTGTCTAATCTACTGTATTTTGATATTTTTCTTTGCAAGTCATGTATGCCTTTAAAACTTCAGTTTTCTCATTCATAAATTGGAGGTACCAGGGTAATCATGTGAGTTCTGTGCATACATATGATGAAAGAAAGAATTCAACACTACTATTTTTATTTTAAAAGTGACATTTAAATTATTTTTATCATGATCATCTATGTTCATACTCTATAAAGGCAAAATTAAATGAAAATTAAACTGAAACAAATATTGATTGAAGCTAACTGTATATTAAAGTAAAATGGTAGTGTCATCAGTTCACATTTAGAAAAATAACATTCCCTCCATCCCAAACATCTTACTTTGACTGATCAGTAGAAATCTTCTAGAAAGCTCTAATTTCTTATAATAAGGTACCCCTAAAAGAAGTGAGATACTTTTTTGCACTGGTACATAGCTGAGACTTTGACACTAAACTTACCAGTGATGTGAGGGATACAGTCATTGTACTACCTCCATACATATTTTAGGCTTTTATTAAAGATTCGTTAGCTAGTGCTTCTAAAACTCTTTATTAGCTACATTAACATGAGTTGCCTTTGAGTAACACAAATTTCTTAGTATGACTATGTGATGTTTTTACCATGATACTTAGTTTAATATTAAAGTTTAAATAGCAGTTATCACCAAGCACTCATTACTTGTTTCCCCATAGCTGAACAACTTGAACTGATTCAAACATTTTTTCCCAGTTAACAAAGCATATATTTAATGACATATCTTTTCATTGTACTCACAGGTCGGGGCGTTATGCTAACTTTGGAAAGCTTTGCTCCTGATATCAAGTAGAAAGTTCACACTGAAGTTCTTATTCTAACTTAAAATTTACTTTTTTTTTACTGTGAAGTCTTAGTAAACAATTTTTATATTTCTGTTTTGCAAACTTTTTAGTTTTGGGGGGAGTATTACTGCTTTGTCACTTTGGTTTGTTTATAAACTCCTGATGAATAGAATTGAATTTTTTATGCTGTTTTGCTTTTTCCAAAGTTTTAAGTACTTAGCATAAAATAGGTATCCAATAAATCTTAAGAGGCACTGATAAATTGGATCCAGGTTTCAATCACTAGGAAAGCCATGATCCTGCTTCAGTAAACATTTGTAGGGAGCATTTATTCATCCATCATACTTATATTTCTCTTTGTATAGCAAACTATTCATGTTTCTCTACTATTAGCATACAAACCTGCACAGTATCTCTCCTGAGTTTCCTTTGCTCCTGTCTTTTCTCCAAATCTGTCATGATGCTCACATTGTGCATTTTAATGCATAATGGAAAACCTATGTGCATGGCAAACAGTGGCATAATGAATTCTTCAGGGTGACAAGTTATGTTTCACATAATGACAGTTTCTTGCTCTGAATTTACTCTGTTCTCAGTAGATGTGTTTCAAATTAATAGAGCATTAGTTCCTAATCAAGAAAGTATTTAGGAGTACATTTTTAATTAAAATGAACTATGGGGAGGGATAAGTAATGCTAGACTTCTGTGTTAATTTGGCATAATACATCACTCATATGTCTCTGTGCATTATTAAAGATTACACCACTGGCATTTCTGTAAACCCAATATAAAATTAAGGCAAATAGAAAGAATCAGGTTTACTAAAATAAATGGAAAGCTTATTATCATAGTGCCTTGATGCAAACAAAATCTTTTGGAGAGATCAGTGATGATGGATTCAAGCCAACCATTTCTTTGAAAACAGTGGGCACTACAGGGCATATGCACCACCCACTTTTTTTTTTTTTTTTTTTTTTTTTGGTTTTTCGAGGTAGGGTCTCACTCTAGCCCAGGCTGACCTGGAATTCACTATGGAGTCTCAGGGTGGCCTTGAACTCACAGCGATCCTCCTACCTCTGCCTCCCAGTGCTGGGATTAAAGGCGTGCGCCACCACGCCCAGCCTACACCACCCACTTTTACATAGAAGATATGTGGTCTTCTTTTATAGCTGTATCATCTTTGCTGCAAAGTTCTTTCACAATATCTGCTTTAATCAATACTGTCTGTTTTAAGCTCTTTGTCAAAATGTATTCATCCTATTTGTAGAATTCTATGAGTGAATTCTGCTCCCTATTCATATATGTATATGTATACATATATGTATGTATACATATACATATATAAAATTAACTCAAAATGAATCAAAGACCTATATGTAACACCCAATACTATGACTTATATGAAAGCATATGAAAGCATAGGGTACAAGTTTTAAGATGTTAGATGTTTTCTAGGATATGACACTAAAGGCAAAAGAAACTCATAGATTATATATGAAAATAATATTTATGGCAATATTCATTACATTTAAAAAATTTTTTTGTTTATTTATTTATTTGAGTGTGACAGAGAGAAGGAGGGAGAGAGAGAGAGACAGACAGAGAGAGAGAGAGAGAGAGAGAGAGAGAATGGGCGCGCCAGAGCTTCCAGCCTCTGTAAACGAACTCCAGATGCGTGCGCCCCCTTGTGCATCTGGCTAATGTGGGTCCTGGGGAATTGAGCCTCAAACCGGGGTCCTTAGGCTTCATAGGCAAGCACTTAACCGCTAAGCCATCTCTCCAGACCCATTTTTTATTTTTGCAACTCAACAAGAAACAAGTGAATTCAAAAGTAGACAAAGCACTTGAATAAACATGGGTCCATATAAATTATCAAATAACCAGTAAGCACTTGAAAAGATGCTGAGTGTCACTCCTCACTAGGGAAGTATAAATCACAAGTATAATGAGTTTTCATCCACACTCATTAGGTAGTTACTATGAAAAGAAATGAATAATATGGAGAATATTAGACACTATATCCTGCTGTTGACAATGTAAGTTTCACATCTGTTGTGTAGAATAGCATGGATAGCCTTTTAAAAAAACAGAATTCCAAATGATCCAGTATGTCCACTATGGGTATATAGATACATATTTTGAGTAAATCAAAAGAAAGTTCTTAAGGAGACATTAATATATCTTTGCAAATGGAAGCCTTAACCCAATAGCAAAAAGGTGGATGCAACCCAAGATCTCATGTGCTGAGCAGCAGTTAAACCAACTGTGGTGCCATGTTGACCTCAGTGCCATGCTCAAGCAGAAACATGAAGGGGGTTTCTGACCTACTCTACAACACGCATGAAGCATGAGGAAACTTCTGAGTGAAGAAAGCTAGTAATTAAGAGACATATACTTGATTATTCAGCTTATATGAGGTACTCAGACTAGTCAAGATCATAGAAACAGCATAAACTGTGGTAAAGAGGTATAAGGGGTGGAAGATTGAGAATTATTACTCAAAGAGCATGGAGTTTAGGTTTACCAGATGAAAAATATTCTGGAGATGGAGAAATGGCTCAGTTGATAAAGTGCTTTCATTCCAAGCATAAGCACTTGAGTTCAATCCCCAGAATCCAATTTAACAAAAAAGTGCTACTTACAAAGAAAACAATTTCTGAGAAGTTGATCAAATGGCAGGCTTTGCAAGGTAGGGCCTTTTACCACTGAACAGCCGCACCAGTCTGAGAGTTTCTTATGTAAACATTCTTTCTCTCCCTGCTATTGTTTGTTTGTTTTCTAAACTTTCTTTTTATTCCTGTTTCCACTACCCTGGGATTTTCACTTGATATAGACCTTTATGGATGTCTCAGGGACCCACCTTACTTGTTTTTGTAGTAAGGAACAGAAGACAAATTAGTTTCTCTTCCTCATGGCTATCACCCACATCCACAGAGATAGAACAAGTCCCAAGGGACTGCAACCTTCACCCCAGGCAGAGTTTGGGAAGGATCAATGCACAGGTGTAGAGATCCAATATACTGCTATCACAGGGAGGGTGTGGTCATCTTTATGTCCTGCCTAAGGCTAACATATGTATACAGCCTTTTGACAGTGTGGCACAACATCAACAGCTGCAAATTCAGGCTCAAAAAGTTCTATATTTAGTTACCAAAATGTATTTTTAAAAGCTCATGGTTTAAGTTAATTTAAGCTTTTTTAAAATATCTTTTATTTATTTGCAGCAGAGAAAGATACAGACAGACAGAGAAAGTAGGTGTGCCAGGGCCTCCAGCCACTGCTGATGAACTCCAGATTCATGCACCACTTTGTGCATCTGGCTTTATATGGGTACTGGGGGATTGAACCTAGGTCCTTTGGCTTTGTTGGCAAGAGTCTTGAATGCTAAGCCATCTCTCCAGCCCTAAGTTAGGATTTGAATTGAGATTCATTCATAGCTCTGGAGAAGAAGTTAATTCTCATACAAACCGGCACTGGAGATGAAAGTGTTGTAGTCAGCACCACATTACTGAGATGAACATCCAAACCAGACACAGTTTATGGGAGGAAGTGATTTTTATCAAGTTTACATATCCAGGGGAAGTTCCATCAAATGGCAGAAGAAGCTGGCTCCCATTTATAAATCGAAGCAGAGATACATCACATCACTGAATAGCCAGAATCACAAGCAAGCACAGCCAGAGCTCAAAACCTCTCTGCATATCTTTAGGCTGAATTCAGATGCACTCTCAGTGACAAGCCCCCTGTAGCAGGAGTCTCTCTGTCAGGAGCTGAAGCTGCAAATTCAATTTTAATGAAATACCTCAGTCTATGGGGGACATACATTCAACTTCTGACTCTCTATTTGAGAAAATTCAAATTATATCAGCTATTTCAAAATTTAACTTAATATTGTATTTTAGTTATTAGAGAAGACTAAGAATTGTAGTGGGTGAGTAAAAGAAAAATATACATTTCAGTGTTAGAAAAGTATCTTAGGGTTAAAGTAATGTAAGAATTTCTGAGGGCTAGAGAGATGACTTTGTGGTTAACATACTTACTTGGCAGCAAAGACAAAGGACCCAGGATCAGTTCTTCAGTTCCCATGTGAAGCAAGATGCACAAGGTGGCATAAGTGCCTGGAGTTTGTTTGCAGTGGCTGGGAGGCCCTCGTATGCCCTTTCTCTCTCTTACTTTCTATATGTTTCTGTGTTTCTTTCTCTCTCAAATAAATAAATAAAATATTAAAAGGAGAATCTCTGAAAAATTATCTCCTACAAACAGAAAATTATATTAGCAAATGCTTTCCCCATTACATGGAAGAAGCAGACATGTCTGTATACTTGAATTGTTCAAAACTTTACACATTATTATATCTGTATAGCTAGATTACTTTAATATAACTTAAGAGAAACATTGACTTTTATACACTTTTGTTCAAATTACTTTAGCATCATTAGATACATACTATTAAAGGTATTTATAATTTAAATGAGAAAACTATGTTAGTATGTTCAAATGTTTTTTAAATATTTTTATATTTTTTAATTTTTATTTATTTGAGAGAGAAAGAGAGAGAGAGAGAGAGAGAGAATGGGCAGGCCAGGTCCTCCACCCACTACAAACAAATTCCAGAACCATGTGACCCCTTGTGCATCTGGCTTAAGTGGGTCCTGGTAAATTGAGTCGGGATCCTTTGGTTTTGTAGGGAAACACCTTAACTGCTAAGCCATCTCTCCAGCCCCCTGTTCAAATGTTTTTGATCCAATAAGGCTATATGTCAATTTAAATAAAAATATCTTTGTTATCATCTGTCAAAATATTTCCAAAGAACATGTAAACATAGTTGAGTACCATGCAGTTTTACCACGATGTTGAATGTATCTAAGTTTCAGAGGCATCTATCTATGTAAAAGATAAAAATCACTTAGTACATTGATGTAAATTCTTCAATAATAATTTTAAGGTCTTCAACAAGAATGTAAATTCTTTAGCCTGACATGAAAGCACTTGAATCTTCACAGTCTGCAGACCTCTGGACTGAGCACTTCCACGTTGGCTGTTTGGGTGCTGTTTTCACTATTGTTTGCTTTCCCACAGATTAATGTTGTCATTCTCTTAGGCAATGCTTAAATGTTGCATCTTTACATGTGCTGTAAACGTCATTAGATATTCCTTCTACAAAGAAATGAAAACAAAAGCAAAAAGCTGTGAGAGTGAAAAGGCACAATGAATCCTAGCAGTATAGTGAGGAAGAACCTGGAACAGGTGTCGGGTACACGCCTTACTGTCTTGGCGTTGCAAACATTTTGTCTGTGACTTCCAAAATGCCACTTACCTTTTTCACTTTGATTGATTGAACTGACCACATTATTTCTATGTTGGATTCTAATTTTATGTCTATCTCATGGTACAGAGTTAATGCTGAGAAATAAGGAAGGAAAATAAAGAAAAAATGGGCGAGCAGACAGTCTCAGACTTTCCTTTCATAAACAACCAGACATGAAGAGAAAATGTAAAGGTATGTGCATAGTAAAGCAAAAAAAAAAAAAGACCAAAATAGTCAAGGAACTAGAAATTGTCTAACAAGAGAAATCCATTCTCTCATTACAAAAAAAATGTATGAAGATATAGTAGCGTACAGTGAATGGTCCTGTCAGTGGGGTACTCAATATGTTAAGAGGACCCCAACCCCAAAACACTGAACAGAGCTATTATGAGTTTACTTAACGAATATTTTCTGAGAATTCACCAAATAGTTTTTTTCTCCTGACGCTGTGGCTAAAATAGTAAAGGGAGATAAAGGCAAACTGTCCTATCGCCCTCACAGAGCAATAGTGAAGCCGTAGCCTCTGTCACGTCGTACAGCATGACTTTCTGAAATTACTCTTTGCTTCAGCAGCTGCCTATTGGAAAGGAAGAGACAGTTGGTGGTTTGCAAGTATCTGGTAAGAAGACAGAGCTCAGAGATGAGGCATCATTAAGAGACTATGGATTTTATTTAACGTTCAGTCCTGGTTTACTGGGAAGATAAAGTAAGTCTGAATATCAGAAGTGAGAGACTAAGGTCAAGAGGGCAAAAAACAGGTATCTTCAAGTTACCCTATGCAATTACAGATTCACATTTGCGATTTTAAGCAAGCTAAGCATAACAAAAATACATAACACACAAGGCAAGAAGCCAGTATTCAGAAAGCAATGATATAATGATGAACTGAAAATGATTAATTCCAGTTGTATAGCTGATTGCCCCCGAGCAGTTTCAATTGATTTGAGTTTGACTCACATGTGAAGAAATATGAGACTTTATTCTGTATTTTTGGCCCCGTTAGTACTCCTCTCACATTGAAGTGCAAGTCTAAGAATCTGAGCTGTTACTCTATAATTACACAGAATTACAAAAGGTAGTTTGCTGAGAAAAGAAAGAAAATTTCTGAATAAAATAGAAATACGGTAACTAAAAATATTTTAAAGAAGGTATGTCTTTAATCCTTCAATCTCTTGACCATTGGTAGGAAATCGGATCTTTTCATATTACTTTATGAAAAAGTAAACTCCGTAGAGCCCCCAGGGTTATCAATGCATTTGAAAGCACGCATAGAGTGGGCTGAGGGAATGGTTCATGGCACGACGTGCTGGCCCTGCAAGTGTGAGAGCCGAACCTACGCAAAGATGCTGAAGCTGTCGTGCAAGTCTCTAATGCCCGTGTGCCCAAAGCCAGTAGGAATAGAGTAACCTTCTAGAAACTCACAGGCCAGGTAGGCTGGTGAAAGTGTTAGTGAAAAAGCCCTCCTTCAAACAAGGTGAAAACCAATACGGGAAGTTATCCTCTGACCTCTTCCACCAGAGTGCCCTGTCACATGTGGGCACCCTGTTCCCCACCATAGAATAGCATGCATGGGAAACAATGTACCAGTTACTTACTGGATTTGATCCAGAGCAGTGGCTATTATCTCGTCACCTAAAACAGATAGGCTTTGCTAGGAATGAAGACAGACAAAAGTGTATGTTACACTTGATTCATGTTTGTTTTTTTTTCCCCCCCAAAGGAAATTACTTTGAGCAATGCACGGTTCAAATGGACTACAGAATAATCATACAAATGATGCATCTCATTTTTACTTTCTTAAAAATTAATTTACAGTATATTTGCGATGCTTTTAAGTTCTTAAAATTCTCATGCTTCCTGTATTATTTAGAAGTGACAGTGGATGTCAAGTAGACGTATTATATTATTTGGCAATTGTTAAAAGGAAGTAATTAACTTTTTTTTTGAAACGATGGCAGTTTTTCTGGACACTGGGCAATGCTCTCAGGATGCTCTGTCATGTACATACACATTTGCTTTGGGAGAAATGGGAAAATGGAATCAGTGCCTAATTAATCATGACAAGAATAACTAGTACCCATGACTTGGCATCCATGCCTGTGTTAAGAGTGTGGACTTAGAGTGAGCTGGATGGTGTGCACAGGTTTTCTTGGTGTCAGTGGAGCTTGCTGGAACAAACACTATGCCACTGAATACTGTGACATGAATTTGGAAGTCATGCAAGGAGGTTTCTTGGAGATATTTTGCTAGTAAATTCATTTGTATTCTCAAAGCAACTAAAGGTAAAAGACAAGAAATATGCAAGGATTGTGGGCTTACCTTTGCGCACATCATCTATTATTAATACCTGGTCTTGGCTCAGTTGTTAAAATTGACTGTGATGGTGGGATGTTTAAGGAACCTCCACGAACCTGGCTGTGCTTTGTGTCCCGGCCTGGCAGTGAGGAGGCGTGGATGCAGAGCAGCTGCAGATTCATCCCTGGGTGGATTTTTCTGCTTCACTTCCTCTTTTGTAGGTGCCAAAAATAATTGCTGACTGTGCCAAGTTGTGTCTTTATCACCTGTCAAAGATCTTGGTACACTGTCATATGGCACTGAAGGTAAGTATGCCTCCTCTTTCTTTGTCTTTACTTTTCTCCCTATCATCTGTTAAAAAAAAAAAATCCTTTCATTGGCCTATTTTATCTGTCATATGAAATGAGCTTGAAGTCCAGGGAATATTGCTATTTTTATTTGCTATTTCAAACTTTTTGACTGTTAAGAGCAATATAACATCTTGCCAAACCAGCCTCCTTTAAAAAAAAAACTGTAATTCATCCACCTTTGGTTTTTGAACTCATCAGTCCACAATGAACAACAAAGATGAGATAAAAGAAGATTTCTAGATGGGCTCCAGAGTGTTTTGCCAAAGCCCTAAGGAACAAGGCTGCACACTATTGTTATTTATAACTGGAGGGAGTGTGATTCATAAAATTGAAAAAAAATTCAATGTGGGTTGGAGTTTAGCTCTCATTCCAACATTACCTATTAGTAATTTTGAGTGGTTTGTTTGTATATAAATATCCAAATAAATAAAACAGCCCTGTATGTAAGGATGAAAACAGTAACCTTAGTGTTCCTTGCATCTTACACCCCAGTTCCACTCCCTGCTAGTTTCCCCTCCCCTCCCCTCCCCTCCCCTCCCCTCCCTTCCCCCCCTCCTCTCCGCCTAGCCGGGACCCCTCCTCGCCTCGCCTCGCCTCGCCTCGCCTCGCCTCGCCTCGCCTCGCCTCGCCTCGCCTCGCCTCGCCTCCGCCTCCGCCTCGCCTCCGCCTCCGCCTCGCCTCGCCTCCGCCTCGCCTCGCCTCCGCCTCGCCTCGCCTCCGCCTCGCCTCGCCTCCGCCTCGCCTCGCCTCCGCCTCGCCTCGCCTCCGCCTCGCCTCGCCTCCGCCTCGCCTCGCCTCCTCCTCGCCTCGCCTCCTCCTCGCCTCGCCTCTCCTGCTCCTCGCCTCGCCTCTCCTGCTCCTCGCCTCCTCCTCGCCTGCTCCTCGCCTCTCCTGCTCCTCGCCTCTCCTGCTCCTCGCCTCTCCTGCTCCTCGCCTCTCCTGCTCCTCGCCTCTCCTGCTCCTCGCCTCTCCTGCTCCTCGCCTCTCCTGCTCCTCGCCTCTCCTGCTCCTCGCCTCTCCTGCTCCTCGCCTCTCCTGCTCCTCGCCTCTCCTGCTCCTCGCCTCTCCTGCTCCTCGCCTCTCCTGCTCCTCGCCTCTCCTGCTCCTCGCCTCTCCTGCTCCTCGCCTCTCCTGCTCCTCGCCTCTCCTGCTCCTCGCCTCTCCTGCTCCTCGCCTCTCCTGCTCCTCGCCTCTCCTGCTCCTCGCCTCGCCTCGCCTCGCCTCGCCTCGCCTCGCCTCGCCTCGCCTCGCCTCGCCTCTCCTGCTCCTCTCCTCTCCTCTCCTCTCCTCTCCTCGCCTCTCCTGCTCTCTCCTCTCTCTCCTCTCCTCTCCTCTCCTCGGAGTGTGATTCATAAAATTGAAAAAAAATTCAATGTGGTTGGAGTTTAGCTCTCATCCAACACTACCTATTAGTAATTTTGAGTGGTTTGTTTGTATATAAATATCCAAAAAAAAAACAGCCTTAGTAAGGATGAAAACAGTACCTTAGTGTGCCTTGCATCTTACCCCCCAGTTCCACTCCCTGCTAGTTTCCCCTCCCCCCTTCCCCTCCCCTCCCCTCCCATCCCCTCCCCTCCCCTCCCTCCTTCCCTTTTCCCCCCCTCCTCTCCCCTCCCCCCCCCCCCTCCTCTCCTCTCCTCTCCTCTCCTCTCCTCTCCTCGCCTCTCCTGCTCCTCTCATTTCCTCTCCTCCCCTCCCCTCCTCTTTCTCCTCTCCCTTTTCTCCTTTTCTCTTCTCTCCTACCTCCTTTCTTCCCTCCCTCCTCTGTCATTCTTCCTCTTTTTTCCTCTTTCTTTCTTACCTATCTTCCTTCCTTCCTCTTTCTTTCTTTCTTTCTTTCTTCTTTCTTTCTTTCTTTCTTTCTTTCTCTTTCTGTCTGTCTGTCTGTCTGTCTGTCTTTTTCTTTCTTCTCTCTTTGCCTTTAATGGCACCCCAGATTTCTTCATGATAGGCAAGGATTCTCCTAAGCTATATCTCTAGTCACACTTTGTGCCTTTTCTCTTTATGAAAGATTTAATGAGATTTTTGTTTGCATTTATATTCAAATGGAATGAAAATATATAAATGTTTTTAATAATGACATGTTATAGAAATGCATTGCTAGGGAGATGGCTCAGAAGTTAAAGATACTTGGCTGCAAAGCCTGATGGTCTAGGTTTAATTTTCTAGTACCCACATAAGATCATATACAAAGTGGTGCATACATCTGGAGGTCCTCTGCAGCCGCTTGAGGCCACAACACTCTCATCTTCCCTCTCTCTTGCTTTCATCTCTCCCTCTTTCTCTTTCTCCCTCTCCCTTTCTGCTTACAAGTAAATAATATTTTTTAATTTTTTTTTTTCTAGATAGGGTCTCACTCTAGCTCAGGCTGACCTGGAAAAACACTCTGAGATCTTAGACTGGCCTTAAACTCACAATGTTCCTCCTACCTCAGCCTCTTGAGTGCTGGGACTAAAAGCGTGGCCACCACTCCCACCTGCCTCAAAAACACATTTTTTTAAGAAGTCAGTAGGTAAGGTGAGATATAACTTCCTTTCTACATTAGAGAGGAGGATTTTCTTCTCCCCATTATGTATAAGAAAGCAAAATGCTGACATCTATTCCTATTGTCAAACATACTACATTGAGACATTTTATTTTGAAGATTTTACTTAAAACGTTGTAACTATATTCACAAAACTCAGCTCTCACTTGGAAGGCGAATATCAGGGCTGGAGAGATGGCTTAGCATTTAAGGCACTTGCCTGCAAAGCTTATGGACCCGGATTTCATTTTCCAGGTGGCATGTAACCCAGATTCACAAGGCAGTGCATGCCTCCAGAGTTCACTTGTGGTGGCTAGAGGCCCTGGCATGCCCATTTTTTCTCTGTCTCTTTCAAATAAAAATAAATTTAAAAAAAGATTGAGTATCAGATTAACTTAGCAAACTTCTGGCTTTGGAAACTCAAGTTATTACTAGTTTTCAATTTTTTATCTACTACTTATCCTCCAACCATCATTTTATTCAAAATATTCAGTGTATATTGCGATAAAAAGGCAGTCCATCATTCCCAAAGGTCATCTCTGTAATGTTTTGTCAGAGAAAGCCAAGAATAGCATTCGATCTGTTTATTCTTACAAAATGAAAGGACTATTCACTTAATCTCACTCTATATATCCCAGGTAGTGCGTGGTTTTGCCAGGGTTGAGCATGGTAGAGAAGAAGCTGCTGTGAAAACCTGCTGTATTGTTTCCTTACCAGCTCCTGCCTGTTAATTCATGCTGTGAGTTATGGTAGGTAAAGCTGGTTGATATAAATTGAGCCTTCATATTCCAGTGAATCAAAGAGGTAGACAAATATGACTGTCAAACATACACATCCTGGCAGGAAGGAAGCTCAGGGCTCGCCTCTCCTGCTCCTCTCCTCGCCTCTCTGCTCCTCTCCTCTCCTCTCCTCGCCTCTCCTGCTCCTCTCCTCTCCTCCGCCTCTCCTGCTCCTCGCCTCTCCTCTCCTCGCCTCTCCTGCTCCTCTCCTCTCCTCTCCTCTCCTCGCCTCTCCTCTCCTCGCCTCTCTGCTCCTCTCCTCTCCTCTCCTCTCCTCTCCTCTCCTCTCCTCGCCTCTCCTGCTCCTCTCCTCTCCTCGCCTCTCATTTCCTCTCCTCCCCTCCCCTCCTCTCCCCTCCCCTCCCCTCCCCTCCCCTCCCCTCCCCCCCCTCCTCTCCTCTCCTCTCCTCGCCTCTCCTGCTCCTCGCCTCTCTGCTCCTCTCCTCTCCTCTCCTCTCCTCTCCTCTCCTCTCCTCTCCTCTCCTCTCCTCTCCTCTCCTCTCCTCTCCTCTCCTCTCCTCTCCTCTCCTCTCTTCTCCTCTCCTCTCCTCTCCTCTCCTCTCCTCTCCTCTCCTCTCCTCTCCTCTCCTCTCTCTCCTCGCCTCTCCTCTCCTCTCCTCTCCTCTCTCTCCTCGCCTCTCCTCTCCTCTCCTCTCTCTCCTCGCCTCTCTGCTCCTCTCCTCTCCTCTCTCTCCTCGCCTCTCCTGCTCCTCTCCTCTCCTCTCCTCGCCTCTCCTCTCCTCGCCTCTCCTCTCCTCGCCTCTCTGCTCCTCTCCTCTCCTCGCCTCTCCTGCTCCTCTCCTCTCCTCTCTCTCCTCGCCTCTCCTGCTCCTCGCCTCTCCTGCTCCTCGCCTCTCCTGCTCCTCGCCTCTCCTGCTCCTCGCCTCTCCTGCTCCTCGCCTCTCCTCTCCTCGCCTCTCCTGCTCCTCTCCTCTCCTCGCCTCTCCTGCTCCTCGCCTCTCCTGCTCCTCGCCTCTCCTCTCCTCTCCTCTCCTCTCTCTCCTCGCCTCTCCTCTCCTCTCCTCTCCTCTCTCTCCTCGCCTCTCCTCTCCTCGCCTCTCCTCTCCTCTCCTCTCCTCTCCTCTCCTCTCCTCTCCTCGCCTCTCCTGCTCCTCGCCTCTCCTCTCCTCGCCTCTCCTCTCCTCGCCTCTCCTGCTCCTCGCCTCTCCTGCTCCTCGCCTCTCCTCTCCTCTCCTCGCCTCTCCTCTCCTCTCCTCGCCTTTTTCCTTTTTCTCTCCTGGGTTTTTCCCCTCCTTTTCCTCTCCCCTCCTTTTCCTCCCTCTTTGCTTTTCCCTTTTCCTGCTTCCCCGCCTCTCCTTCCTCGCCTTTTTCCCCTCCTCCCTCTCCCGCTCCTTTTTTCCTCTCCTTTTCCTCGCCTCTCCTTTTCCTCCCTTTTCCTCTTTTTCCCCTTTTTTCTTCCCCGCCTCTTCCCCTCCTCTCCTTCCTTTTCCTGCCTCTCCTTGCTTCCCCGGTCTTCCCCGCTCCTGCCTCTTTTCCCCCTTTCCCCCCTCTCCTTCTCCTTTTCCCTTTTTCCTTTTTTTTTCCCCGCCCCTCCTTTTCCTTTGCCCCTTCCCCCAGGTGTTTTTTTCCTTTTTTTCTCTTTGTTTCTCATGGTAACTTAGTGTCTTAGGCTTCTTCCGTTTCCTGGAGTCCCAATCTTTTCTGGATCTTTTGTCTTGGCCAACTAATATGAATGTAAGTAAAGATTACATACGGGAACTTATAATAACCAAGGACTAAAGATGACACACATTTAAAAATTTTGTCCATTTTTGCTGTTGAAGATGCAGGCATATATATCTACAGGGGAAAATAAATAGATTTTATGTATAAATCTCTAATGCAGCTAACATCCAAACTTTATTTCCTTTTTAAATTATTTATTTAGTATTTTGAGATAAGGTCTCCCAGTGTAGCTTATGCTGACCTCTAATTTGAGGTCCTTCTGTTCTGGTCTTCCCAGTAATTGGAATCCAGGAATATGCCCCCATACTTAGTTCTCATTTTCTTAAGTAATGTTTAAGTTAAAAGTTCTCTACTTTATCATGGATTTGTAGAAATTATTATTTGTTATGAAAGCAAAATATTTCCTTGTCTATGATTTACTTTTCCATGAGGATACTTTTTTAATAATTTTAAACAACAGTTGAAAAATTTCACCTCATGGATGATTTGCTGCTTGTTTTTATAGGAAAAGTTATTGGAGCATGGTTGTTTCCACTTTTTGCATATTGACTTTGGCTGCTGTCAAATTGTAAAAGCAATGTTGATTAATTCCAACAGATACCTTATTTTAAGAAAAGCTTTTTGACCCCTGATTTACAGACTCTTATACTAGCTTTGTCTATGTCAGCTGAAGACAGTGAGTAAAAAGTAAAGGCTATAATATTTTTTTTCATAATCTCTTTGTTCATCTCAATTCCACTTCAATAATATTTTAGTTAAGGAAGAGAATGATGATTTACTTTCTTTTTAACTTGGCAACATCATTTTCAACACCCGAGCATTAAAGTATTAAATGCTTCATGTAGGAAAGAGCCTTTAATTATAAAATCAATGTGAATTTGGCAACCTCCCAGGTACAGACTAACTATCTATATGTTTTTCATCTGATCACAATACATTAAACAGGGATGTTTCTAAAATGTACATTGCCAAATGTCAAAAGAGAAATGATGCAAATATTTGCACAATAAAAATTGTACAATATTTGGTCTGAGAGATGGATTAGTGGTTAAATGCTTGCATGTGAAGCCTAAGGACCTTGGTTTGAGGCTCGATTCCCCAGGACCCACGTTAGCCAGATGCCCAAGGGGGTACATAAGTCTGGAGTTCGTTTGCAGTGGCTGGAGGCCCTGACATGCCCCTTCTCTCTCTCTCTTTTTTAATTTTTATTTATTTATTTGAGAGTGACAGAGAGAGAGAGAGAAAAAGAGGGAGAGAGAGAGAGAATGGGCACCCCAGGGCCTCCAGCCACTGCAAAGGAACTCCAGACGCATGTGGCCCCTTGTGCATCTGGCTAACATGGGTCTTGGGGAACTGAGCCTCGAACCAGGGTCCATAGGCTTCACAGACAAGTGCTTAACCACTATCTCTCCAGACCTCTCTCTCTCTTTATCTGACTCTTTCTCTCTCTGTCTGTCACTTTCAAATAAATAAATAAAAATGAACAGAAAAAATTGTACAATATTTGAAATATCATGGAATGTCAAAGAAATAAGGAATTAAATTTTAGACATATTTAATTACACCATCATGTTTACACAGATTTTTTTTCATTGTCAAAATCATAATGTGTATATGTCATCTCTAGTTGCAATGCTGAACATCGGCAGGAAGATTTTAGTATATAGGCAAACTGTTAAATGAGACTTGGGACAAGGCATTTGATATCACATCCATTACAGTTTCTCCCATGATGCAGCTAGTTTCAGATTAATGGATGTATAGGTTTTCAGTTAATTTCCTATTCAACTCAACTCAGCATAATATACTATTGTCCTATCTTTTGATAAATGAAAACTCTGCCTTCACAGTGAGCAAGCATTTTACATACCTTATCTCATTTGCCCTGACTATATTTACACTGTACATTCTTATCCTTACTGTCTTACCCAGAAATATCCTCAGAGAAGCTAATTCACCTGAATATGCACAAGAAAGAAATTGGGTTTATTCTTTGCATTAGCTAGCCTTTTTTTTTTGTGTGTGTGTGTGTGTGTTTTTTTTTGCAACAAATGTTTTGAGGAAATAAAAAAAAACAGTGGAAGGTGTTATAACTAGTTAGGTAAGTAGGTAGAGTACGAGGGGGATTTCACATATAATGACCAAATATAGAAAACCTTCCAAAAAAGGTGATATATTTTTAAATTTATTTATTTATTTATTTGAGAGAGAGAGAGAGAGAGCAAGGGAGAGAGAGAGAATGGGTGCACCAGGACCTCCAGCCACTACAAATGAACCCCAGATGCTTGCTCCCTCTTGTGTATCTGGCTTACATGGGTCCTGGGGAATCGAACTGGGGTCCTTTGGCTTTGCAGGAAAATGCCTTAACCCCTAAGCCATCTCTCCAGCCAAGGTGATATTGTTTAGTGAGACCCAAACTAACTTGTCATTTGTTGAGTGAGAAACCCAACAAATTCTTTCACAACAAACAGGCACAATAACAAGCACAGTAACTTTCAAAAGGAAATAAATGATGTTTTCTACTCTATTAAGCAATAGTCCAGTCACTCTGTCTTCTGTAGACCACATCTATTAAATTGTCAATTGAAGAAATTTTGCTTTCTGGCACAAAAATATTAGTTCCAAATTCAGAAGTAAAATTCCTGGTAAGGTATTCTAGCCTGGCCTCTATTTCTTCATGGGTTTTCATCATATTAATCAAAATTGTATTCAAGTTTGCTTCTGATAATCCCAAATCCCAAATCCCAAATATGTGTGTGTGTGTGTGTGTGTGTGTTGGGGAAGGCTGTGTACATGCCACAGTGAACATGTGCATGTCAGAGGACAATGTAGGCTATCGATCCATCTGATGTTGGTGAGGAGGTGATGTCCACCACTGCCTGCTCATGTTATCATTTTCTCCTGCCATCATGGAGCTTCCCTTCTAGTCTGTAAGCTACAATAAAATGGTACCAGTGGAGTGGGATTGCTGCTGCTAGAAATTTGACTCTGTGGCTTTGGCCTTTTAGAGGTGATTTTCAAGAGGAATATAGCAGTATTTGAAACCTTGGCCTAAAAGATGCCTTGCAGCGATGTACGTACAGCTTGATGGAGCACTCTGGTTAGAGGTGAAATAACTGAATGCAATAAGAACTATGGACTGTGAGGATTGGCTTACGAGGGTGAGAAAGAACTTTGCATGAACTGGGCTAGAATCAGTTTGTGTGAGAGCTTGCTGTTATGCTTGTATCCTGAGAAATTGTGTAGGGTGGCATTTTGTAGAAATAGACTTGTATGAGCCGAAGGATATAGCATATAAATGAAATCTTTGGTCAGAAACTGCTGCCCATTAAACTGCAATTGTATGAGAAATTATAACCTTTGAGATTGGGCTAGCTGACTTGCATTGGGACAATGGAAGTCATTGAAGGAGCTTGAATGCTGAAGGAGTGCCCAGTTCTTCAAAGTCTGCTTTATTCCCCACCCTTGATTAACAAGTTGGTAGCCTACCTGGTATCATGGAGTATAACAAATAGAGGGTCGTTGAATTTGCAACATGGATTTGTAGTTTTGAAATGGTCACAGGCATTGTGAAGCAGGCTTGTTGTATTACGTGGGGGGAGACATGATGGAGGTGTGAGGATGAACCATGGGTTGCAGTGGAGACCCAGTGGAGATGCTAGGACTATTAGATGGCTGCCAAGGAGAGCTGCTGGTACTGGATGAAATGTTCTGTGACTGTGAGCAGCCTAGCTAGAGGGGTGGAACTGGAACTCCAGGGACTTGTGATGGGTTAGCATTTTCAGACTTGGAGACTTATCATTGGCTAAAGTTAGTGGACTTTGAGTTACAGAGTTTGATATCTTCCCTGTTTGTTTTGAAAACTTGAATTGGTTGAATGTTTCTTTGCGATGCCAAATGCCATCTTTTGCAATGTGAGTGTTTGTTCTGTGCCATTATGTTTTTTTTTTTTTCCTTCTTTTTCTGGCATTATAGCTCAGTCAAAAGTCTTTGGAATATCTGGATATTTGAACATCACTGGAATTGATAAAACCTATGGAGACTTTTAAAGTAAAGTTGGATGAATGCATTGCATTTTAGATCATGGATGCTTACCATTTTATGGGGGCTGGGGTGGAATGTAGTAGTTTGATTCAGGTGTCCCCCATAAACTTCTCTCTTCTGAATGCCAGGTCCTCAGTTGGTGGCATTTTGGGAACTGGATACTCCGGGAGGCAGTGTATTGTCAGAGGCTGGATTATGGGTGTTACAGCCAGTTTCCTTTTGCCAGTGTTTGGCATGCTTTTCTGTTGCTATTGTCCATCTGACGTTGGCCAGGAGGTGATGTCCACTGTCTGCTCTTGTCATCATTTCCCCCCTACCATCATGGAGCTTCCCTTCAAGTCTGTAAGCCAAAATAAACCCTTTTTTCCCCCTCAAGCTTCTCTGTGTCAGGTGTTTTCTGCCAGCAGTGTGAACCTGACTACAACAATTCTCTATCATAATAAATATGATTTAATAGACATATTAAAAAAACTTTTGATGTTGATGCTGATTTTTTTTTGCCATGATGAGGGTAACTGTACTTTATGGGAGTGTTATGATGATATAAATAGCTTTCTATACCTACCCCAGAAAAGCATCTCACATATAGTAAGTAAAAAGCATTGCTCCATCCCAATTTCTTCTTTGTTTTATTCAAAGGTCATATTTTTGACTGTTCATTGATCCACATTTATCACATCAGTGACATTTTCATGATGTATGTAAGATTTGAACAATGGAAGATAGAAATAATCTTCAGAAAGTATAGCATGCATGGATATATCTCAAGAAGTCCATTCCATCTGAGAAGATGGTACTTTCTAGCATATTAGTTGTGAATTTTTATTACAGTTTCTTCTTATTATGCACTTATGATGATTAAAATTTTATAAAACTAGAAAAACATATTAAAAGCATATATGATAAAATGATATAATCTTTCTAAGATATTCAACACTTGAGAAAATATGTACTGAATGGATTTACACACGCTGACATTGATATTAGGCGTAGAGTTAATATAAAATAGATTTTGTGGGAAACATATATATTCTAAATTCATTTTAAATACTCTTCCTTGTTACATATTTCACAATATTTTTAATACATTTGCCTTCTGAATGAAAATTGATATGTAGTCATACTCATCTTTGTAGTGAGTTCTTTATTTTATTTATTGTTCTGCAAATTTGCTTTAAAGGTAGAAATCTATAACAATTGACAATTATTTCTTCACTTGTTATTTTTCTGTGGGACTGCAATGCATTCTAAAGGTAGCTGATTATTTTGTCACTCCACATTTGCAGGGCTAGCAATTCATTAGGTCAGTGAGAAACTCATTGCCTTGAAACAGATAAGGTGATAGATTTGTCAAAACCATTTGCTCCAGTCACAAAACATGTAAAATTAACAGATTGTTCTTAAAGTTCCCTCCAAAACTTGAACAATGTAATCCTTGTGTACTTGACTTTCTTTTGAGAAAATTTAAATTAAGTATAAATAAAAAAATAACTCGGTGAATAGAACTTCATTGAGTCTTAAAATCACATTTAAAAAAATCCTCCAGTTCAGATGCAGGTCAAAAGTTTGCCTTTCCTACTCTTAGGAATTAAAGTGATAGCTGGGATGGATCAAATCAGACCATTCACTTATAGCTGAGTTTTTTTACACAGGCATACTTGCACACAGCCCCAGGTTGTCATTGCTGACAATTCAGTGTAACATGGAAGAGCATGGTCTGACATACACACACAAACACAGGAAATAAAACTCATAGCAGCAGTTTTTAAACTTTGTATTTTCTGAGCCAATAAAACTTTAAGAACAACAAAACTTTATTTTGGCAAGAAAGGCAACTTTGTTATAAGAAAAGAAAAGAAAAGAAAAATCATAGTCATGATTTATTTTTGAAAAGTAGAAAGACATTTTTTACAAGAAGAATAAAAATGTATCCTTAAAAATTGAAATAGAGCGCTCCCTGGTCCAGGTTCCCTGCACTGAATGGTGTGCTTGTGGGCTGGTAGGTATGGAATTCTGCTTCCCTTTCTCAGATGGGAGCCGGACCTGAGGAGATAAGTGACCCAGCGCACTTCACCCCAGTCCCAGGTGAAACCACAGAGGAATTGGGGAAATGGGCAAGAGTGCGGTTTTCTAAGTGGACCTGATATCAGTGCAAGGGTGAAGGAGATAGACACTGAGGACCCTCAACATCTACCAAACCAGGTATCTAGAGGCTCCTAAGATTCCATCACTGAGGTAGACTTAAATTGCACACAACATGGCTCAGGGAATTTGGTGGAAGAGGGGGTGGAAAGATTTTTAGAGCCACAAATTGGGACATTATGCACAGAGACATCGCGTCTCCCTCATAACTGCCTGATGACCCCATAATGCATGACGCATAATCCCCATGGGGTTGACCTGCATCCACAACGAGGGCCTTTTCAGAAAAGAGGCAGGGATGAGGAAAAGGATGGTACCAACATGTATTGTTTACATACTAAGCATGTCCGTATCTAATTAAAAAAGGGGGGGCTGGGTAAAGAGGGCTGGGGATATAGTTCAGTGGTAGAATGTTTGGCACATATGTACCTGACCCTGGGTTCTATTCCCAGCACTGAAAACAGAGTTCCTGTCATAATGTTTGGCCAGATTTCAACAAGTTCTCATGCAAAAATTAAAAAAAATGACTTAGGCAGTTGGGTATGGTGGCACACACCATTAATCCCAGCACTTGGGAAGCAGAGGTAGGAGGATTGCCGTGAGATCATGGCCACCTTGAGATTATAGAGTGAATTCCAGGACAGCCTGGACTAGAGGGAGACCCTACCTCAGAAAAAAAAAATGTCTTAGGAAAACATTATTTGCGTTTTAGAAATCTTACACATGTATGCATTCATATGTGTGCACACACACATATGCACACACAGTGATTCCTTCAGATTTTGCTGTCATTGGGTTCACTCAGCACACAGGTTGACACAGGGAAGATGACAAATGCCTGTGTACGAACTCTAGCTTGACTGCTCAGTTGTTAGGGTGTTCCATGTACCTCTGGGAGCCCAGATGCTCTCATTTCATTATTTCACCATAAAAGGTTTAATAGAGAGTCTCCCAAGACCTCATCACTGAAGCAGACCTAAAATGAACCCAACATGGCTCAGGGAAATTTGCGGAAGAGGGGGCAGAAAGAATGTTAGAGCCACACATTGGGTCATGATACGCAGAGACATTTCCTCCTACCCATAACTGAAGGCTAACCCCACAATGTATGACCTATATACCCCAACAAGGAGAGTCCCTGTGGAAGAGGGAGGACAGGAAGGAGGCTAACAATGGTACCAACTTGACTGTATTCACTGAGTACAAAACTAATAAAAAATAAAGGTTTTGACAATAAATGCACCACTTTCCTTTTCTCTACGGAGTCTTTTCAAGTTATCATTACAGCACTACCTTTATTAATAGTGTATACTTTATTTTATTTTTGTTAGATGTTGTGAGTCAAGAGGTAGCAGTTTTTAAACTTAGAGGATAAACTGTGCTTGAGAATGCTGAAGTGATGGGGCTGGGTGTAGCTCAGTTGTAGAGCAGTAGCGTAGTATGTGCAAGGTCTAGGGTTTTGATCCTCAGCTTTGCATGAATGAATAAATAATAAATGACAAATGTTTGCAATAAGATGATGGCATGTTTGGTCCTATGGGGTTCTATTCCAATCTACTTATTATCTGAATATGTGAAGAGTCTTTTAGCTAGTCTCTACAGTTATAAAAATACAGTTATAATTCTTATGTGAGATGTCACTGCAATTTAAATATGTATTTTGGACTCCAGGAAATTAAAAAAAAATACTTTTTTTTTTTTTCAAGCAGGGTCTCTCTCTAGCCCAGGTTAACCTGCAATTCACTATGTAGTCTCAGGGTGGCCTCAAACTTGAGGAGATCCTCCTACCTCTGCATCTCAAGTGTTGGGATTAAAAGAGTATGTCACCATGTCCAGCTCTCCAGGAAGGTTTTATCAAAGTAAAATCGACATGTAAGTATTCACTGAAAAGCACTTGATTTATCTCACTTCATTTATTTGTTTGAGAGAGAGAGGGAGAGGTAGCAAAAGAGAAAAAGAGAGAGAAAGGGTTCACCAGGGCCTCTAGTCACTGCAAACAAATTGCAGACACATGCACCACTTTGTGCATCTGGCTTTATGTTGGTACTGGGAATCAAACCAGGGTCCTTAGGATTTGCAAACAAGTCCCTTAACCACCAAGCCATCTCTCCAGCCCAGTACTTAGGATTTTTACATGAAGTGAGCCTAATTGATATTGTACTGAATACTAGGAGAATTTGTAATATAATCAGTAACAAAATCAAAAGTCAGAAATATACTGTAATTAAAGGCATTACTAAGAAATATGCAAAATAAAAATGATGGCTAGTATATTTGGAGAAAATCAGAAAAATGAATGGCAGTAGGGGATTTAAATAATGATGAGCGAATTCTTTGCAACTCATGTTAGCAAAAGTCTGTAAGTTGATCAGAACTACTCATTTCTAAGAATGTGTAGGTGTGTAGGGCTGGAGGGCTGGAGGGGTGGCTTAGTGATTAAGGAGCTTGCCTGCAAAGCCAAAGGACACAGGCTCGATTCCCCAGGGCCCACATAAAGGCAGATGCACAAGGTGGTGAATGCATCTGGAGTTTGTTTGCAGTGGCTGGAGGCCTTGGCATGCCCATTCTCTCTCTCTCTCTCTCTTTTACTTTTTCTCTCTTTCAAACAAATGAATAAAAATAAAATATTTAAAAAGAAAAAGTGGGTGTGGGGGTGCATACCTTTAATCCCAGCACTTAGGAGACAGAAGTAGGTGGATTGTCATGAGTTCTGAGAGAAGATAGTGAATGCCAGGTCAGCCTGGGGCTAGAGTGAGACCCTACGTTGAAAAAAAAAGTGTCAAAAATCTTCAATTTTGCACATTTCAAGCTGGAATGGTCATTCTGAAGAAGTATATAATACTTCATTAGATTACTATTTACATTGCCCGGCATTCAAAAATTCCACTTTTCAAATGACCTCACAGATTCCATAAGTAAATCTCTTTAAGGACAAGCTAGGCTACACTGATTTTGATGTAATATAGCTGAAGAAATGTGGGTGGTCTATACATGCAATCATTAAAGTCAAGTCATGAAAGTGGTTTACTGAGTAAAATCCATGATATAATAACATTTATGTAAACTAAAAAGTATTTAAAAATTCTGATCTTATGTCTGCCCTCAGACCCTCTTCCCACCCTTCCCCAGCTGGTTTAATCTCACTAGGTTCTTTGCCAACCGCCTTCTAGTTACCTTTGGCCAGTGGAAGCTCTGGTTGGAGGTGATGAGGAAAGAAAGGGGTGTCAGCATGTTCTTTCCTCTTTTCTTTTTCTTCATCATATCTACACCCTTCTTTTGTTTTCCTTTCTCTCATCTCTCCTGCCTCCTCTCTTCCTGGAGCCCATGATTTTTAGCAGTTGCCATTTTTTTTTCCATCATGACTACTGTTAGCTAGAGAGGTCAATATTTTTGGCTCATATAATTACAGAGCAGTTTTTGACTAGTTCTGGAAACTCCCATGCTTCTTGATGCCTGGATTCTGGTGGTCCTGCACCTATCCTGTTTCCTTTTCAGAAGTAGGAGGCTTTAGTTATCTTTTTGTTGTTGTCATTGTTGCCTTCCCTAATGTCTTCTTTGTGCTAACCTGTCCTTTAATTCACTGTCTTAATTCTCCATTTTTCTGCCAGTTCGCTTAACACTGCTGTATATCAATACTAGAACTATTTCTAACACAGGTAAAAGCCCAGGCAACAGATCTGAAAACAGCATACCGAGATTCAAAGGTGTACCTCCAATTTGTCAAAAACTCCTTGCAGATGGAAGCAGAAATTGTCAGGGGTGTGATAAACCCTGGTTGTTTGGAACATTGAATGAACATGATTGTCTAGAACATCTATAAGTGGCCATACATATCCACCGTGGAGACAGTGCTGCCTATAAAAGACCAGCTGTTTCTGATTGTGCCCAAGAGTTTATGAAAAGTAAGGAGGACGCACAGAACTATGCTGTTGTCTGCTCTCACTCACAGAACGGTACTCAGTGGCTTTACTTCTCAGGCCGTCCCACATACCATCACACAAGTCATTGATGTAAGTGCTGTGCTTGTCATACCTGAAGAGTTGCCAGGAGCAGGCACCCTGAATGCCCTCCCGTGAGCTAGAGGTTGGGAGAAAAACACAAATAACATCTAGATTCTGTAATTTAGCAAATGTCGTTGTCAATCTAGGACACTGGGATATATTGTGAGGTTACCTCTGGACTGAAAGGTTATTTTTTAGCTTGAAGATAACATATGCTGTATTTCATGTGTTACCACAAGGAATTGACTGAATAACATGAAGACTTCCAGCTTTTGCTTAATGTGCATCAGCATGGGTTGTTTATTTGGCTTATCAAGGAAAAAAAGCATGCACATATATGAAATTCTCAGTGTTCCAAACACTAGAGTGGCTTCTATAATCTTGAATAACCTCAGACATCTACAAAATGTACTCAAAGACAAAATCTCCTCAAGTTATAGTGAGTTGCTGTAGATGAGAAAGAACTAAAAGCTTGTAAATATAGAAGTGGAAACTATAAAACCATAGGCAAGATGGATCTTGTAGAACATTCTGTCTGAACATGCTGAATGGTGATCATTTTATAAGAATGAAAAATGCATACACAAAATTTAATTGTATAACTTATTAAAGTTTAAATATATTAAAAGTGGAAAATATCAGACATATGTCCTCATGTCTTGACCCCCCGCCCAGACTATTTCAGGGTCACTTACTACCATCACATCCTTGTTTCATGTTTTGAATTTTATTCCTGTTGTTGAGCTTTCTCCAGAGGATACAGAAATAGGCTAAGTGTTAAAAATGTAAACCATGAAGCCAGAGTGCTAAAGGTGGGAATTGGTCAGTTGAAGGAAGATAGCTATTATAAGAATTTCCATTAAGAACACAGTGCTATATTTTTCACCCAAAGCTCTGTGGTTTATTTTTCTGTCTTTGGGAATTTCACAAACAACTTGTAAAGTTCTAGCCAAACCTTTGAGGTTTGCTTTTCCATAAGTGCATGGAACAAGCCAAGGGCTGTAACCATAGCCAAAGGAAACAATGGAAACCACAAGACCTGCTGGCCTCACTCCTCCTTCCTTTACTTGATTTTGAGTCCCTGGAGAGGAATCCACCTGAGTTGCATTTGCATTTAGTTAGAGCTTGAGAACGCTGCCTCCTAACTCATAGTACTTGCTTCATTTCAAACATAGGGACAAAAGTGTTCAATGCTGTTGAAGCGGACACAGTTTTGTTGGTACCATTTCTATTGCTCTACTTACATATACCCATGGTTGTCTACATGTAAAATGACTCTCTGGGGAGGTGAATTTAGCCATAGTGTGCTTTTATTTCTAGGAGTTGTGGTGGGCATAGTGATACATACCTCCTCAGAAAACCCTTTAGGTAAATAGAATTCACTGACTCCTCCCAGCTAGCATAAAGTACAACATACTGCTTGGAAAACAGAGCTGATGTTTTTTAAAAAAAATCCCTTTGTTATTCCGCGATAAACATCTAATATATTATGACTCTGTGGCTCAATTTCCCACAGGGTTATTGACTACATTTGTCTTCCTTGCCTCTCTCTTCTTAGTGCCATGTTCTTCCACAGTCTCAACTCCTGTTCCATTATAGGACAAATTCAATTTAAGACTGAGTAAGCAATATCAACTCTGAAGCCTCATTGCTAGAGTTATTAACCTTTTGGTACTTAATTTTCATTATCTAGTGCATTCTTCCTTTACTAAAAGATTAAATAAAGTATTTACAGTGCTGACAACAGTGCTGGGGGCATTGGGAATTTTCACTAAAACTGTGTTGGTAGTAACAAATGCAGTACTAGTAGTAGGTCTCAGTGAATGGAATGTTAGGTATTGGGTTATGAAGAAGAGAGGAATCTTTAAGGAGATTTAAAAAAAAAATCACTGAAACTTTTAATTGATAGCATTCAGTAACTGGGTTGACTTCTCATGGATACCATTTGCATTTGATACTAAAATGAAAGATTAAAAAACTCTCAGAGTGATGTTTCCTACATTCAGGAGAAGGGAGCTCTTGGGGAGCTGGGCACATCTACTCACTAACATGTTCAATTACTCATTTATTCTTGCAGTAATTATTGAATACCTACTGTTTTTATGTAAGCCAGGTAAGGGTAATTCTAGCTTCTATCACAAATAAATTTCTAAATTTCAATATCTCAACACAATTCGAGTTTAATTTTGTTTCATAGAACCAGCCCCATGTAGGTATTTCTGGTGAGGAAACAACTTTCCTCTATGAAACCATCTGTGTTCCTTCCACTGCATGGCTCCACTATCCCCAGTTCCTCAGAGGACCATGTTAGACACTACAAGAGGGAGGAGAAAATGATGGAAAGCATGAAAATTATTACTTATTATGTATGGAAGTGACAAATATGATTTCAACTTGATAATACATCATCCATCTGCAAAATGTTTTGGGAAGTACAGTTACTGTGTGAGTTGCTGCTAATTAAAGAAAGTCTATTCTATAGAATAGAAAGACTGAATTTTGTAACGCAGTTAGTTCTCTCATTCATGCTGGGAAGCAGAGATGAATATAGGACCTTGTCTCACTCAGGAAAATAGCAGAGAGGATGGTTACACAAGGGTAGAATTCCCTGTTATGCCTGAGGAGTTTGAGGGATGAGGTTGTGGACACCACAGTTGATTACTGAATGTATTTAATTGAATGACACAAAAGAAAATGTTCCATCATTCTTGCAGAGACACTGAGGCCAGAAAGCCCTATAAGACAGGTACACAGGTAAGCAGGAGTGGCTGGGCAAAGAACAACCAACCAAGCATTGCTCTGCAGGAGAAATAAACTAGCTTTCCATAAAATTAGTCTTAATGCAGAGTTTAATATATTTGAAGCCATTAGAAGCCAATTAACAATGAAAAACATAAGCCAACAGAGGTGGACATGGTAACTTCTATAGAACATACAAAAACTTTTTGATATTTTACTTTATACATGCTTATTCTTCTACATGGTATTTCTGACTCATCTTACATGTTTTACAAAGGAAACAAAACCAAATTAAAAAAAAAATCATGAGCTCTGAGGTAAATGTAACTTACTTGTATTTGCATGAAATTTATGCTGTAATACAATAAGAATAATTAAACTCAGAAAATATACACAAGATACAATTTTATACATGGTGAAATAAGGATCCATCATGCTGAAAATTTAAGGAAATTTAAAGTTTTAAACATATGCACACTTTTTATTGCACCGGGGACAAAATCAATTAGTAACTGAGCATAAAGAACAGGAAAACTTCACTTTTTTGGGTCTTTCTTCTGACCACTTAACTTCCCTTACATAGCCCATCGTTAATATCATAGTGATTGTAAGTCCTCCAGGAGATTTAGCTTACATATGAGTAACCATCGTCTACTCAATATTTTCTGGGAATTTGGCTGCCATTTAAGTTCATCAAATATTTGAGGGTTATTTTCAATGACTCTAGGCTGTCCAGTGCCAAGCTATCCTTACTTAGCCGAACAACTTAGCGTTGTTTCTGAAGCAGTTTCTTCCTAGAGAGAAACTTCATCTGCATGTTTATAATCCGTTTAAAACTAAATCAACAAAATATGACTTTGTAAGAGCTATCCAAAATCCTTGTGAGAAAAGTTCCTCAGTTTTTTCACCACTAAATGAAGACATCTTATTAGTTAAACTTCAAGTTTGCTGAAAACTAAAAAAAAAAAAAAAAAAGAAAGAAAGAAAGAAAGAAAGAAAAAAGAAAAAAAAAATCCCAAAGCAAGTGATTTTGAAAATTGGCATCCTCTATTCCTTTACCCCTAAGACATATTGTAGGTGCTTCAGAAGTTCTTTTTGCATGTTTTCAGAATATTTCTTGGAGTTGTTCATGTAGGACTCCATTGCTTCCTTTCCACCAAGCCACAATTCCTTCAACATTTGGATCTTTTCCTGCATTCAAAGGAAGTTACACAGGTGAAATGCCAAGATAGCTTCATAAGAAAGGACTGTAACACATATTTCCAATTTTCTCTCCAACATAATCTCAACTCTTCTTCAAGTAAGATTCTATTTAAAATCACTTCCTGACCTGGTGATGCTGAATATCATTATAACCTTCTGTGGCATATTATTTGCTATTAGAATCAGTCTTCGGTCAGGATGACTGTTTTTAGTCTCCATTTTAAACATTTTGCTTATTAAAAAGCAGGGCTCCTGAGAAGTTTAAAAGTGTTTGCTTGCAATTCCTGCTGGCCTAGATTTGATTCACAGTACCCACTTAAAGCCAGATGCAAAAAATGGCCTATGTGTATGGAATTCCTTGGCAGCAGCAAGAGGCCCTGGCATGCCCATTCTCAGACTCATTTTCTCCTTCTTTCTTTCTTTCTTTCTCTCTCTCTCAAACAAAATAAATAAGAGCAACCCAACAACAACAACAAAAAAATAAAAACAGATAAATCTACGGTACATGCCCAATCACCTTAGAAAGCTATATGTTCATCATAAGTAAATTAGTTTTTAATATTTTATTTGTTTATTTTTGTGTGTATGAGAGAAAGAGAGAGAGCGAGAGACACACAGAGAGAGGTAGAGGGAGTCATAGAAAGAGTAAAAAAGAATGGGCATGCCAGGTTCTTCAGCCACTGCAAACAAACTCCAGGCACATGTGCCTTCTTGTGCATCTGGTTTACGTGGGTCCTGGGGAATTGAACCTGGGTACTTTGGCTTTGTAGGAAAGTGCCTTAATCACTAAGCCATCTCTCCAGCCCATGTGTAAATGATTTTTATGCTTTCTTTGAACACTAGTATGATTAAAAATCAAAAACTGAACAATTAATTTTATTTATCAATGTTACCACAGAGGATCTGCATTGTTTCTGATCATTGACTTTATTCAGTTACAGACAAAAGTAGTTTGCCTTTAGTATTAAGAAATGATTTTGGGTTCTATGATGAATGCTAAGCTGCAATGCTGAAGTTATAACTAATCAACTATCTTTGCATCTACGTGGCTTCCATATCTTTAGTTTTTAAAGAACAGCCCGAAAGTGTTGCAAATGGTAATTACTGAGACTGTGTTGTTACATTCCAAGGTTTCGTGACTCACAGAATTGACATTTTGAAGTGGGTCCTCAAAACTAAAGTAATGGAATGAGGGCTGGAGAGATGGCTTAGCAGTTAAGCGCTTGCCTGTGAAGCCTAAGAACCCTGGTTGGAGGCTCAACTCCCCAGGACCCACGTTAGCCAGATGCACAAGGGGGCGCACGCATCTGGAGTTCGTTTGCAGTGGCTGGAGGCCCTGGCGTGCCCATTCTCTTTGTGTCTCTCTCTCTGCCTCTTTCTTGCTCTGTCTGTCCCTTTCAAATAAATAAATAAATTAAATAAACAAAAAAAGTTAAAGTAATGAAATGAACTGAAATCGGGGGCGTTCTTAATTGCAGTCCTTCCCGCAGTAGTGCTCCGAGACCTGACTGCGCTCCTCTCTAGGTGCCTGACTCCTTGCTCTCTCACCTCAGCTCCACCTCAGGTAGCTAAATTCCCTCACATTAGTTCTGTATGGTGACCTTCTAGAGCAGGAGGGTTTCTCACTAGTCATGGAATGATGCCTCCGTGACGATGTTCTATGACTATACAAATAGTAAATGGCAACACCAACACTTAACCCAAGTCTCTGCCTCCAAACCAAGTATCCTTCCTGTGCAAACTTTGCCCACCTGGCCTATGGCCAGGCTGGTCCTGGTGTCTGCTGAAGACAATGGGTTAACTTTCTTTCCTCACAATTGCTTCCTCCCACTCCTCATTTGGTGTCCACTGTTTCACTTGCTTATGTTTTCTCCCTTCAACATGAATGATTTTTGAGTAGCACATATTCTTTCAAACTCACCATTTTTTTAAAATTTTTCTTTAAGAGAATGCCACAACCTTGTGGTTATTACAAAGGTTGAAGAGTCTTATACAATACTTGAACAACCTTGAACAACACTGATAATCCCATGTTAGGGTTAAGATATTGTATTCCACATGCTCCTTTGTGCAAAAAAAAATCCTTTCAATGTAATGAATGAATAATTCATATTTGTTGAATTTGTTTTTCTGGTTACAGAAGTTAAGAAATTGTACTCATTTATAATTAACAAGAGGAAAGTCAAATATAATTAATCCTTGCCAACTCTCTCAGCTCCCCTGTACACACTAGCTCTATCACTTTGGAAATCATTGAGACTTAGGTGTGATTGTAGCTAATACATTCCCATACGTGTCTGACACCTCCTCTTAGCAGCCCCAGACTTCCTTATGCACAATCATTCTGGAAAGTGTAGATTTATTCCCTTCTGTGCATTTTCAAAAAGGTGCAAACTGAAGTGTAAATGGCATTCATCTCACCAAATCAATTGGAATGTAGCTGCTGCTAAGGTGCTTTTTTTTTTTTTTAAAGGAGAATAATGCCTTTCTTAGTGATAAAGACTTTGAATACAAAATATCTGAGTCCTGACACCATATGCAGAATTATTTAGGTCGTTTGATTTTAAGCTTTTTTTTTTTTTTTTTGATGAGTAAGCATGTTTTGGTATAAGTTAAGGACACAGCTTAGAAATCAGAATAAAGAAGCAGATGAGAGCCTGTAGATGTACACAGGCTGTCTTGCCAACACTGCTTCTGGAAGAGGAAACTGCACTGTGTTCAGGTGACAGATACACAGGGTTCTCTCAGCATAGAAACACAGTCTGAGACTAGCTGTGATGGCAATTTTATGTTCAAATAATTTATTCATTATACAATCTCATCCACATTTTTATTGAAATTCAATAACCACGAGAAAAAAGACAATAGAAGCTCTAACCACTCTCAGAGGTTTAAGAAGAGAATTGTGATACCATGTCCTCCAGTAGGTTGTGTCCCTCCCATGAAAGGACTGGGGCTGGGGGATCTTTAGTCTGTGCTCTATTAGATTGTACATCCTAGAATGAAAGGACTCAAGTTTGCTGTAGTTCAGACATATCATAGAATAGCCAAGTTGAGGAGCAGCTTGATAATTTCTTGTCATGTGTTTGGAAGATAGAATTGTTTTCTCTCTTTTTTTTGTCAGATTGAATTTGTTAAATAGTTGTGAGGTCTTAATTTTGACAGGTACGTATGTTGGTTGGATATACATTAAACATTTGGAGTTAATTGAGGTTTTTGTTTTTTGCTCAGGGCACTGAAATCTTCTTGCAAGAATATTTTTTTCATGTCACCATTTGGGATGCAGTATTTAATTTCTTTTCATGTATGGCCTAAAGAATAATATTCTGGCAAACTAAGGAAGGTTTTCTGAGTATAAAAAAAATATATAGATTTCAGTTTTCCATTAGGAAATCCAAAACCTCCATAGATCCATTTGGATGCTGCATTTTACTATTTTGTCCCAATTTACTAGTTACAGATGTTTTTTAAAGTGTTAGAAGGCATACGACCAAGTCCAGACAGGGATATGAAAATTAAACCAGTAGGTATCCCAAATTCTATTTCTCCTTAACTTCCATGTTAAACTCTCATGAAACCAAATAGCTAGTGAAGTCACTTAATTTTGTTGTTTTAAATACATGAAAAATAATTGTTTTATTACCATGTATCAAAGAAAAAGAGAGATACAGAAACAGAGAGAGAGAGAGACAGAGAGAATAAAAAGGAGAAGAGGGGGCTGGAGAGATGTCTTAGTGGCTATGCACTTGCCTGTGAAGCCTAAGGACCCGGGTTCAAGTCTCAATTCCCCAGGACCCACGTTAGCCAGATGCACAAGGGAGCACACGCGTCTGGAGTTCGTTTGCAGTGGCTGGAACCCCTGGCGCTCCCATTCTCTCTCTCTCTCTGCCTCTTTCTCTCTCTGTCTGTCACTCTAAAATTAAAAAAAAAAAAAAACAGAAAAAAAGGAGAAGAGGGAGGGACACAGGTAGGAAAGGGGGGATTGCTTTGCAAATTAGTTCAAAATCTAGATATCAGAGCAACCCTGAAGCTTTGTATTTCCTCCTTTTCTATTGTGTGAGGAGGACAATCTCTGAAGATTACAAGAACCATGGGCTCTTGGTCATAAAATCTCATGTCCTTAAAGTACAAAAACAAATTCATAGTGAAATAATTAATTATGTGTAGATGTAATTCACCCAATGAGATGGTTTACAACTTGGTTGTTAATCAAGAGATTTGTGATTTCATTAATTTTAACATATTTAAAAATGTGCTCCTCAGCGTATGACATTTAATATGGAATTTGGGGAGAGATAATAAAAAAGTCAAAGAATAAATCAGTATATTTTTGTATTATTGAGTGAGGCCAAGACATTTGAGGCATCGGCACTTGAGGTATAATAAAACTGCACTCTATAGGAAAGCAATGATAATTTTACAGACTCTACCACAGCCTGAATGAAATCTCCTTCAAGACCACACAGATCTCTATGTCGGGACTGCATGCTCAGCATATATTTTATAGTAAAATAAATAGAAAGACACCACAGTTTGCAACTATAATTATTTTGGGAACTAGAAAAATATGTTGAAAAGTACATTGTATGTGAGAAACTAGTAATCTTTTCCATAAACAGAACTTGCATTACAAAAAATAATTTAACAAATATATATATAGAACTAAGGAAATGAAGAAGATATTCTCTATAGTGCAGGAATTCACATTGTAGAAAGATAGAAACAAAGGTAGAAAGGCCACTTCCTGATGCATATTGACACAGGATGGCTTAAAGCACAGGGTGAAAAAACCCTTGGTACCTGGTTTTATTCACTGAAGGATCATAGGTGAGATAACTGTGACATCATGGAATAGCTGGTTTTCCCTGAGTTTAATTAACACGAATCAAATCTGTTAAATTTCCTAAGAAAATGTTTCACTGAATTAAATGCTTACATCTCTCTCTGTCTTTACATCTCTATAGTTTACTAAACTTATACACCAGAAATGGTTGCTTAATAAGGGATATATAATAAACAATTTGGGGTGGTGCCCAGGAAGTGTAATCTAAATCTAATTGGGTTTATTGGGCTACACTATAACCTTACTAATTTAGTTCCATGATGAAAATAAGTGATGTGTCATTTTTATATGTTATTACATAGAAGTTTCTATGCAAATAGGAGAAATAAATAAAATGGGTATTTTTTACACAATTTAATGGGCCCTTTAAAGTTTCTCCTTCCATCAATATTTCACAGCTGTCTTGTATTTTTTCTTATCCTCTTAACACTTCCTTTATCTATTTACATTTGTTACATATTTGCTGCCCCAAATCATGTGGCACAACCAAATATCAAAATTGTTATTAGGAAACAATATGTGGTCACATTAAACTAGACATTTCATTAAAATATGAACCTTTATCTTCAGACTTAACATCAGATGAATGGAGACATAATTTCAGTGATTAAAAAGAACAAGCTAGACTATGTTTTTTCTTTTTAACTATCAGGAATGATTGATAATTTTATCTTTATTTTATTTTATGAAATCCCATTTACATATTAGAAATAGCAAGTCAAATATCACATGTGAGTCTCCCAATTCCACAAAGATTTCTTTATCCTAACAGATGAGAAAATGACACTAAATTCCATTAAGAGCTAAAGAACTAAACCAAGCTCATCTCACTGTTTGTATGTGATTTTATGAAAACAGTAACAACAGAATATCTTGAAGGTGCAATCACACATGAAAACATATTGGCCATCAGTATTAGAACAAATTTCCCAAAGTTCAAAATATATTTGACCCCACATTTCTTCCCCCTCCATGCCATCATAAGAATCAATGAATAAACCTGCTAAAACCAGTTAATTCAAGAGGATTTCCTAAGTGGCGAATGGCACGTCTAGGGCAGTACCCAGTGTTGTAACCAGGAAACCTTGTGGTTGAGAAGGACCATGGACCTTGTTTTTATAGTGAGTGTCTAAGGAAAAATAGGCTTTGAAGATCTGGTTTCTTAAAATGTCATTCCATGAATGATCTACAACAGATACTCAAAGCAGAAGACTTTAGGAATGATTCTGTTGGCGGCCAGAACGGGTGGAAATATTGGCATAGGATACTTGAATCATAATATAATTACTAATGGTAAATTTTATTAAAATTGCATGCAGCAGAAAGACACGAAGTTTTAATGATGAAGATCTTCTAAAATTACAATATTTCTGTGCTGACATATTTGCAATTCTGGAATTGAGATTTGGGTATCGAAAAATCACTGAGTAGATACATACACACAAATATATATACATATATAAAGGTAAATATAAATTTTATTTCAAAGTATTTTTTATTTATTGTTTCTAGAAAACTATCAGAAATTTAAGAAGGAAAAATATGTATTAGATAATTTTTCAGTCAACACTAAAGCAGGTTAAGTAACATAAGCATAAAATAGTAAAACAGGTAATATGACTGATCTAAGATTTCATGTTATTCCCTGACAGAAGTATTCACATAAATGAATAAAATAGCCTAGTTCTATGTTAAGAAGAGTCAATGAATTACCTACAGCAACTATGAGAAAAAATGTCATTAGATAATGAACCATTTTCAGTTCTAATCTAACAATGTGAAAGTATAAGAAAAAAATTTAAGAAAGCTATGTTTTCTAAGATTAACTAACACTATATAAAATAATTTTCTTTTCTTCACAAATGTGTTGTACAATCCACAGAATTTTCAGTTTTAAGAATGACTGATGTGTTGAATTTGAAAAAGTTCACATAATTTAGTAATATAACCTCTTTCTCTGTTATGATTTGAAGCATTTGCAGCTGTAAGGGCCTTTGAGTCTCTGGGATGAAGGCCTTAGCCAAAGCCAGGAGTTGCCTATAAAGATCCTTTTGACAGAAGCTGGGATTGAATCCAGGCTCATTTCAGCAATATTTGTGGAGAAGAGGATTGAACTCAATATATTTGACCCAAAAGTGCATTTTTGGGGCTTGCACCGTATTTATTAAAGCCTTGTGGCAAAACTAGAAGTTATTAAATGGGTGAAAGCTGGCTTATAAAGACACAGTTCTGAGCAGTAATAGTTCAGTTCGACATATTTCTACTGATCACCTACCTGAAGCCATATCCTAGGCTGGGAACTAGTGGTAATAAAAATGAGGCGAATAACATCCTCACATCCAGGCAAGTCACAGCGTGGCAGAGAGGAAAGGCAGATATAAATAACCGCGGCCCCCGGCAGCACAACGTGAGAGACTAAGAGAGACGCACCGTGAAGGGGCATATAGAAAGAGCAGGACCACATTCACAAGAAGTCACATGTATGTTTGTGAGGGCCTAGCATTTCAACTTCAGAGCAGACAAACAGAATATAGCCTAAGAACTAAAGCAAACCTTTCAGGAAGTAGGATTTGTAATCTCATGTTTTAGAGGAACTATCAACATTGACGATTTGACAGGTGGCTTAAAAATGAGATGTTTGAAATTGATCCACCATGTTCTTGTCACTTATTCCACAAGAATTGGAAAGATAGGTGGATTACATGTGACAAAATGTCAGGGATTTGGAGTTAACAGTTAAAGTCACTACGTTAGTATTTACCATCCTACGCCTGTTAGTTTACTATTGTTGCTGTAACTAATTACTAAATTAGGGGACTAACTCGACACAAATCCATACCCTGGCTGCTTTTGGAGTCTGAAATATGAAATGAATCATCTGTATATCTATCTAGCATCTTGGAGGTGTAAGGGGAAAATCTAATTCCTTGCCATTTTCAGCCTTACATTCCTTGGCTCCTGTCCCCTTCCTCCATCTTCAGAGCCAGAAGCACAGGGTTTTTGAGTCAATCTTGCTTCTGATTGCTTCTGTTATCACACCTCCTCTCCCTCTGACCCTCTGAGGAGGACATTTGTGAAGACACTAGGCCTATATCAATATTTCATAGTCATGTTCCCTGTAACTTTCTTTTGCTGCACAAAACAATATATTTACATCTCATGAGGAGCAGGATGTGGACTCCTTGGAAAATTTTATATAACCTATTATACCTTAAGATTATTATCTAATTTCCGAAGCTAACTTTTTTTTCTCATTTATAAGAATAGGAAAATAATGGTATTATTTTACATGGTTGTTCTGGAGTTCACATGTGAAAAAAAGAATTTAAGATACTTATCCCAGAACACAGTAAAAGCCATACTAGCATTGCTGCTAATGGCATTGTCATTTTGAGAACTCTTCTTAACAATATACTGTTGACCCTCTGACGGGAGAGTTTATACTATAATACCATGATGCATCCATGTGATCAAGATAAAGTTTTCAGTGTTATCACGTTTTCAGTGGCAAAACTAGAGACAATGGGATATCCCAGGAGGATGAGTTTATATAAACATTCACATGGGATCATAGGGCAAAGTACAAATATTTATAATTTAAAAGGCTTAGAATGAGTATTATTAAAGATAGGCCTGAGATTTAATAGGAAAAAAATATTACAATAGAGTATTAAATAGACTGTGATAAAGCATTTCTAAAAAGTGATTACTGATAAACCACAAATGTTTGAAATATATTCACATTCAATAGTAATCGAATAATGAATTAATGTATAGTTGGCAGAGATTTTTAGTGTAATGTTCAGTGTTTTATGGATTTTTTAGGTGAATGATGTAGTCTTAACTGATAGTTACAATCTTTGGGAACACTTGACAGATATATAACCAAAGTGTTAAGATAACCAGTCTTTGGCCAATATCTTTGGAAATTCTTATGCCATTTTTTTAATGAAAAACTGTGTTTATTCCCCCCTGGGTTCTTTTTGGCGAAAGAAAGACTACAATGGATGCTTAATTTCAGATTGGATAGTGAGGCAGATCATAATGTACAAATGTCAAAGTTGGTCTTAAGAATCAGCTAGACATCCAGGGAGACTGGGGCAATCTCTTAGAAACAGAAAATCAGATAAGATTTGTTTTCTTTTTGCAAAACTTTCTGGTGTTCTCCTGACTGATCCCTTGGGAGAGGTAAAGGGTGCAACCTACTTTACTTCCACTCAGTGAAAGGTGCATCAGCCACACCAAAAAGGGTTAATTATGGTTCCTTCCTGTTAGCAGAATATGTGGAGTGACTATGGCAAAAAGACCTGGAGAATGAAGGAAGGAATGTCTAGCTACTTTGATGATAAAGGAAAAGATGAGTGCAATTCTTGAGGAGAAAGACTGCAGTGATAGAGTGTGTTTTAAAATTAACAACTTTGCTCTTCATGAATGGGTGATGGAAAATTTAAAAAGGTTAATTGTTGCATCTTGTCCTTCCTATGCACATACCTCCTGGATGAATAATGATACCTTATCTTTTGGAACCTGAAATGGAATTGGTTCTGTTCATAGGGTACACAGAAATAAGAGACTGATACCTTCTGATAAGTTTTGAAAAATACATTTCAATGTTTTTTTTTTGTAAAAAATATGTATTTATTCATTTGAAAGAGTGAGAGAGAAAGAGGGAGGGGGAAAGAGAGAGAGAATGAGAGCACTAGGGCCTCCAGCCTCTAGACACAAACTCCAGATGCATGCAACACCTTGTGGATCTGGCTGACGTGGGTCCTGGGGAATCAAACTGAGGTCATTTGACCTTGCAGGCAAACACTTTAACCACTAAGCCATCTCTCCAGCCCATATGATCTTTTTTATATTTTATTTTTATTTATTTATTTGAGGAGAGAGAGAGAATGGATACCAGGGCCTCTAGCCACTGTAAATGAACTCCAGACCCTTGTGCCCCCTTGTGCATCTGACTAATGTGGGTCCTGGGGAATAGAACCTTGGTCCTTTGGCTTTGCAGGCAAGTACCTTAACCACTAAGCCATTCCTCCAGCCCCATTTCAATGATCTTAATGGTGGTCTTTGGTAATAGATAAATAGTCTTAAAAACTGGCCATATCTTTAGAGTATTCAGGTAGTTCATGAGAGAGCCAAGCAAATGAAATAGTTATGCCTTTTTATTAATTTATTTTTTATACTGTTAGAATCCAATAGAAAATTAAACAAAAAGCAAATAAACAAACAGTAAGGGGAAAACCAATGAGGTGCCATGGGAAGGAATAGACTCAAACAGAAAGAAAAAGCCAAAGCCACCCACCTTCCATTCCTGCAGCCAGACACTCACAGCAAACCACATCTAAAAGAGTTAGAAAAAAATATTCATTTTTTAATTAAACTTTGTCTTCCTGATAATGCCAATGACTAAACCAATAATACATTTGGCACCTTTAAAGTTGCAAGAGTACTAATGAAGTGGCAGGAAAAGTTATAAAAATTCAGTATTGATGGATTATAAGGAGAGTATGGGGAAAAAATTAAATAACTTTATTTTATAAATCACCTTCAATAAGTCCTGGTTGTCCAATGCATACATTATATATGCATTAAATTCACTCAAACCATAATTAATATAAGCAACAAATGGGAAAAGTAACCTAAATTCTCATCAGTAGTTAAATGGTGAGATAATCATAATTGGGAACTCATGGAAGTTGTCAATACAGACAATTATTTTATCTTAAAAGCTCAAAAATTGCTGGAAAGGTTCCTCAGGGGTTAATACACTTGTCTGGAAAGCCTAAAGACCTGGGTTCAATTTTCCAGTACATACATAAAGCCAGATGGATAAGGTGGTAAATGCGTCTGGAGTTAGTTTGCAGTGGCTAATGGCCCTGGCATGACCATTCTCTCCCTCCCTCTCTCTCTCTCTCTCATATTTAAAACAAAGCTGAAGCACCTCTAAGTATAGCTCCATTTTTTAACATAAAATTGTCGAAAATTCACCATGGAGAACTATAATTATAGTTTGCACCATTCTTTGTTGATCTATAAATTTTAGATACAGAATAGAATGAATACTGGCCACTAGGCTTATCATACAAGCATCTTCTTTTTTCAGCTTAGATTTATAATATTTTAAAAATAAATTTTATATAACTTCAGAATTCTTTTTTTTTTTTTTTTTTTTTTTTTTTTGTTCTTTCGAGGTAGGGTTTCACTCTAGCCCAGGCTGACCTGGAATTCACTATGGAGTCTCAGGGTGGCCTCGAACTCATGGCGATCCTCCTACCTCTGCCTCCCGAGTGCTGGGATTAAAGGCGTGCGCCACCACGCCCGGCTCACTTCAGAATTCTTTAAATAATTCCTTAAATCATAAAACAAGAGCAATGATTTTAAGAACATTGATTTATTTGTATGGGTGTGTGCGCTCATGTGCATGGATGAACTGAGTCTCTTGCCACTACAAATGAATGACTGTCCAGCTTTATCTGGATGGCTGAGGAATTGAACACAGGCTGGAAGGCTTTACAAGCAAGCACCTTCAACCTCAGAGCCATCCTCCCACCTTCAATAGGAATGATGTATGTAATGGAATTTTCAGATATGTAGTTTAGAATCCAGTTTTTGTTATATAGAAAGCAACTACATCTGCAATCCACTGGCAAGTCTGTTTAGTGAGTCAGATACAAATTATTCAATATACATTCAAAAAATAAAAATTTTCACATTTTCTTTCAATACATTGTTATGAAGATCCAATGGTACACCAGTGTGTATGAGTACATGGAACTCCTTAATGATATGGTTCTTGGTCTGGTAAGGAAGCTAGCCTGTAGGTACTGGTTGATAAGTCATGTGAAATTGTCTTTAGGACAGTACTCTCAGCAAGGGCATGTATAAGAGAAAGTATTAACTAGTAAGTGCCAATTCAACTGGTGTTTGACATACATAAGCAGAGCAAGGACGAACATCATAGGCACAGAAAAATGTGTGTGTAAAGGCTTAGGGGTAAGAAGTAATTTAAAAACATGATAGAAGGATTCATACAAGTCATTTGTCATGACAACAATGGGCATGAACAAGAGAGGTAGAAGACAATGAGATCATGAGAAAATAGCGCAGGGCATGTGAGGATTTCAAATTTTGTAATATCAATCATTTTAGTCATTAACTACTGCTTCTAGGTAAATATTTTGTTTCAAAACACAATGCCAGGAAAGTAAAGAATTAAAACTGTTAAAGACTTCTTGGAGTAGTCTTGAAGGAAATAAGGAAATCTAGGGCAGTAGCTGAAAGGTACTTTCAGAGTGATGAGAAATATTTTCTTTTTTTTTTTAATTAATTAATTAATTTATTTTTTTTTATTAGTCAGTTCCGTATTCAGCAAATACAATCAGTTTGGTACCATTATTAGGCTCATCCGTGACCTACACCCTCCCCTTGGCCCCTCCTTGTTGAGGTATACGGGTCATGCATTGTGGAGTTAGCCCACAGTTATGGGTAAGCTAAATGTCTCTGCATATCATGACCCAACATGTGACTCTGACATTCTTTCCGCCACCTCTTCCGCAAAATTTCCCTGAGCCATGTTGGGTTCATTTTTGGTCTGCTTCAGTGATGAGGTGTTGAGGGCCTCTGAGGCTCTGGCTCTCTGATTTGGTAGGAGTTGATTTTTCTCTATGCTGATCTCCTTCCCCCTTGTGCTGGTGTCCAGTTCATCAGGAAAACAGCCCCCTTGCTTGTTTCTCGAAGTTTTCTTAGTTTCAGCCGGAGCCCTTTTGAGGTATGATGGGGTGGCTCTCTCCTTAGGGTCTACATCTATCTGAAAAAGAGAAGCAGATTCTCCAACGGAGAGTAAGTTAGCACCAGGACAAATGAGATAACCCTTACTTTACTTTTTTTTTTTATAGAGAATTTAATAGGTGTAGGCCCTCTTGTAGCCCACAATTGATAGTAGCTTGATACTGGAGAGTGGGCTTATGTTTGGATATGGTTCTGACTTGTTTCCCAGCTCCAGCTATGGGTCCCATACCAGTGAGGGAATCAGTTAGCCAAATTGAGAGCAGTTGGTTCCCCACCATGGCTGTGTGCCACCACTGCACTTGTGTGGGCATCACAATAAGTTATTTGCTGCTAAGTAGGTTAGACCATGTGTTGCTTCAATAGATATTGGTCAATTTCCCCCAGTTGCCCATGTAGCACCTTCTGGCACTAGACACGCTGACTGTCTGGGGACTGACTCTCATCCAACTTCCAGCCATGCCATTCTAATTTGCATGTCAATCACATAAGGTATCTTCAGTAGTAGGGTCTTACCACTAACCTTTGGTGGGTCATCAAGTACTCTGACAGAAATCTGCCTGTCTTTTAGGAAACCTTGTAGGTCTCTCTGATCAAAAGCTCATTGTGGATGATAGCCCCATGCTGGTTCTGGGAGTTACAGGTCAGTGCCCACTAAGAAAATGAGGAAAAAGATAACTAATATACAAGAGTTAGAGATAAGAGAGAGAGAGACAGGGAGAGGGGAAGTGAGGGAGGGAAGATGTAGGAGATTAAGGTTAATCTTAATCTTACCCTCTCCAGTGTCTTGTGGTTCAGGTGTTCCCTGGAAGGGCCTGGTGAAGGATCAGCCATTTGGTCTATTGGGTATGTAAGGTATCTTCGGTAGATTCAGGTTAGGTGCTGTAGATGAGTGAGACTATGTGGCGATTTTTTTTCTGTGATTGGGTAAGTTCACTGAGAATGATCTGTTCCAGGTTCAACCATTTTTCCTCAAATTTCATTGTGTCATTTTTTCTTACTGCTGTATAGAATTCCATTGTGTAGATATACCACATCTTAGTTATCCATTCTTCTAGTGATGGACATCTGGGTTGATTCCAGCTCTTAGCTATTACAAATTGAGCCGCTATAAACATGGTTGAGCAAATCTCTTTAGTCTGTGGTTTGAAGGTTTTAGGGTAGATGCCCAGTAAGGGAATAACTGGGTCTGTTGGTATCTCTATACTCAGCTTTTTCAGAAGTCTCCATATTGCTTTCCAAAGTGGTTGTACCATCCTACATTCCCACCAACAGTGGATGAGTGTTCCTACTTCTCCACATCCTCGCCAGCATTTATTTTTATTTGATTTTTTGATGCTTGCTATCCTTATTGGGGTAAGGTGGAATCTCATAGTTGTTTTAATTTGCATTTCTCTGATGATTAGGGATGCTGAACATTTTCTTAAGTGTATGTTTGCCATTTCTATTTCTTCCTCTGTGAACTGCCTGTTCAGCTCTTTGCCCCATCTTGTGAGTGGGGTGTTTGACTTCTTACTGTTTAGATTTTTGAGTTCTTTGTAGATTCTAGAGATTAGTCACTGGCAGCTATCAGTATACTTCCAAGTCAGTGGGATTTGTGGCTAGAGGTAAGAAAATAAAGACATTTTTAATTATTCATCTTTTATATCCACCAAAAACAGTAAGAATAAACGTAAGAGAAGAACAACTCTATTTTTAATGAAACAAGTGTAGATAGTGAATTTTTTTTTTATCTTCATCAATGTGTTTTTCATTGAGAAGGTCCTTTTTTATTTTCATCTTGTCTTCCCATTTCAGGAAACAGTTAGATGAGTCCTGGAATATGACCATGCAAATAAAAATTAAACAAAATTGACAGAGAAAACAACATTTAAAAAAATATTTTTTAAAAAAATATTTCAAAAATATTTTTTATTACTTATGTACACAGTGTATACAGTCATGTTGGTACCATCATTAGCCTCCTCCCTGTCCTCCCCCCTCTGCAGGGTCCCTCCTCATTGGGGAATATGGATCATGCATTGTGGGGTTAGCTTTCAGTTACAGGTAAGAGGCAATGTCTCTGTGCATAATGATCCAACTTGTGGCTCTAACATTCTTTCCTCCCTCTCTTCTGCAAATTTCCCTGAGCCATGTTGGATTCATTTTAGGTCTGCTTCAGTGATGAGGTCTTGAGAGCCTCTGTTTCTCTGGATATCTGGTTTGGTATAGTTGAGTGTTCTCTGTATCTATCTCCTTCACCCTTGTGCTGGCACCAGGTTCACCAAGAAAGCAGCATTCTTTCTCATTTAACCAAAATACTCTTAGTTTCAGCAGGGGCCTTTTTGAGGTGTGATGGGCTGGTTCTCTCCTTAGAATCTGTAGCCATCTGAAAAAGAGGAGCAAGTTTTCCACCAGAGAGTGAAGTTAGTGCCAGATGAATGAGATAACATTTTTTTTTTTAATAGAGAACTTAATAGGTGTAAGCCCTCTTTGTAGCCCACGATTGGTGGGAGCTTGATATTGGAGATGGGCTCATTTTGGACTTAATTCCCATCTCCAGTTATAGGTTCTGTTCCACTAAGCAGATCAGTTAGCCAAATCAAGAGCAGTTGGTTTCCCACCATGGCTGTGCTCCACTATTGCACTTGTGTGAGCATCACGTCTGGTTGTTTGCTGTTGAGTAGCTCAGACCATGAGTTGCTTGGACAGATTTTGGTCATTTTCCCCCAGTTGCTCTTGTAACACCTTCTGGCACTAGATGAACTAACTGGGGACTGACTCTCTTCGAGGTTCCAGCCAGGTCACTCCATGTTCTGTACCAATAGCATATGGTGTCTTCAGCAGTAGTGTGTTACCACTCACCTTTGGTGGGTCATCAAGTACTTTGACAGAAATCTGTCTTCGTTTGAGAAACCAAGTAGGTCTGTCTAATCAACAGCTCATTATGGATGTTAGCCACATGCTGGTACTGGGAGTTACAGGTCAGTGCCCAAGAAAAGAAGTAAGAAAAATATAAGTAATATGAGAGAGATAGAGAGAAGAGAGAAAAGAGGAAGAGAGAGAGAAAAACAGGAGATTAAGGTTAGTCTTCATCATACTCTCTCCAGGGCCTTATGATTCAGTTATTGCCTCTAAGGTCCTGATGAAGGTTCAACCATTTAGTCTGAGTTTTAGGATGTAGAATTTTATGGTACCATCGCTATTTGGGTCCAGTTTTGTGTCCTCCACCCCCACCCTTATCCTCTCCTCCCGCCCTACAAACCCTATTTATTTATTTGAGAGAGAGGCAGAGAAGGAAAGAGAGAGAGAGAGAGAGAGAGAGAGAATAGGCATACCAAGGCCTCTAGCCACTGCACCACCTTGTGCATCTGGCTTTCATGGGTTCTGGGGAGCCAAAACTGCATCCTTTGGCTTCACAGGCAAGTGCCTTAACCACTGAACAATCTCTCCAGCCAGAGAAAAAGTATCCTTAACTTTTGAGCACCCAAATTGTATTATGTTTTTTAAGTCATACTACCTATATTGATTTGATTTGCACATTATTTTTAGTAATTAAATTATATAATAAGAAAATATATATTGAATAAATTTAAGTTTGAAAATAATAATGAAGTAGATAACAGTGTTCCCATAATACAATACAGATTTCACACACAGGAGATTAGAAAAAATGACAAATGTGGGCTTTGGAAGAACACTAGTTTGAGGGAGTAGAAGATTAAGAAAACAAGGACACATTTGAAAGGCAGAAGAGGTAAAATTGAAAGATAAGTGACATGACATTGATATCCCACGGTATATTGTTTCACTCGATATTCTAGTTATGGGAGACTTCAGGAAGGGAGGAAGTAAAGAGTTAAAAAAATGAAAATACAGTGATCATGAAATGGGAATTTGAACCACATTCAAAATGCATGGAATTAAGTGACAATGTGCCCTGGGATAGAGAACTTAATTAGAGAAAGTTTCTAAGCAAAAAATCCCATAATAAAACCAGAGTGTGCCTCACATATCATCCTGCTTCCCTGTCTGATTTTACCCTCCCCTTTACCATACCATTATTCAGGAGATGGACTCCACCAATTAAAATCCAGTCAATGAAGGAACCCATGTAAGATCTAGCCATAACCTTTTTATACACAGCTTATCCATGAATTCCCACAGGACCCGTGGGCTTCCAAGTTGCCAGGTAACTTTTATGCACTTATAGGAACCCACTGAAAGGAAGTATCATTTTGAATGGTAAAAAGGGAATCAATTAGCCTACTTATGCCTTCCAAGGAAACATTGAAAAATTGTAATTTTTCCTCTTAAGAAAAGGTAAATTGTATAATTTCTAAAATTTCCTGGTTTATAGTTGTTGTTAAATAGCATACTTCTAAAATATGATCTACCTAATCTATTTCATAATTAAAATTTTCTGTAGTAAGCTTTCCTTATATTTTAGTTTATTTTCAGCTTTAAGGTAATCCATTTTTATCTTTAATTTAATTAAAAACATGTAAGATTTTTTTTGCATTTATATGTCAGGGGATCAGGGACTTTAAGCCATTGATTTGAATGATAAGGGAGAGAGAAGAATAATTAACATTTTTATATGACAGTGAGAGAAAGCTCAAAATAATACCATGCTATTTTCATCAGCAAGATTATATATGGTTTTTCTTCTCTAAACTTTTTGAAAGAACATATTAATAGTGCTCTCTTTTTAGAAAAATAATTTTAAAACAATTGGAGATAATTTTTTTGTTTGAAAAAGTTGATTTCTGGAAAAAAAATCAAAGTCATTAGAAGTGTATTTCTTACACAACATGCAGCAAATGCAACAGCCATTTCAGCTGAAGGATGGAGGGTAAAGTACAGTTTATTTTGAATACTCCCCATGATCACCAGGAGCAGAGAAAGAAGGACAGGGAAAAACATGAGCTAGCTGTGACGTGTCCACTGAGAATTTCCATGTACTATTCATACCTCATTCACCACAGCAAGCCACATGCCTCCTCTAACTTTACAGCTTAGAGAGGCACTCCTCCCATGGGCCTAGAAGGGAGTCAGCTGCAAGTAAATCACAAGTGAAACTATGACCTCAAGTGGCAATTATTTTTGGCGAATGATTTTTTTAAAAGTTATAAAGAGGAATGACAGAAATTGATTGATGACATCACACACAAGCAAATTCATATAAAATTCTTAATAATCTATGTCTAAGTTCTAATCAGCATCTGGAACCTATGTAACCTTGACTTAAGCTGGTCCATTCACTAAACTTCTCTTGTCATGATGGTAGTTAATAACGTGAGTCATCAGGTCCTTGTCCTTGTCCTTTTGTTTTTCCAAGTTGTTCTAAAGGTAACCGGTGGAAGTGGACATATTCACATTGCCACTGCAAATACTGATTTCTTTCTCATTTTAGTTTTGTGAATTTAGTTTATGGAACTTGAGTCAGTGTTACTAAGAGCAATTTTTTTTTTCTTAGCAAACAAAATTGTTGTAAACAGTTTTAAAAGTATAGATGTTACATTCTTTTCTTCACCCTGCTCATGTTTGTCCCACTTTTCAAATCTATAATTTGATACATTCTATCAGTTCGAAAGCAATTTGTCATTTTTCATCTAAAAGGTCTTTATTCCATTCTATGTCATTTTTTTCCTTCAGAGATGATAATTTCACGCAGAATGTATTATTCTACATTTTTCTAATTTCATACCGATTTTTATTGTATGTCTCTTGGTCATTTTTGTAATTTCTTTTCACTTTGTTTTATTCTGGACATATTTCCTAATGCATATTTAAGTTTACTAATTGCCTTTTTATCTCTGTTGAATCCTCTTTTTTAAGTACACCTAATGTTTTGTTTAACATAGTAAGTAAAAGAAAAGAAGCTCTGATTATTATTTTTAATTGAGATACTTTCCTGAAAGGATATTTTGCTTCAGTTGATTTTTACAACATAGTATTATTGCTTTTTTGGCTTTATGAGTTCTGGACTTACCAACCAGACACTCTTCCTAAAATGAAGACATTTTAAGGGAAAATTAACATAAATCCTTATTCCTCACCTATTTATCTTTCTCTGTAGGTGTGTGTTTGTATGTATGTATATATGTATGTTATCTTGATCTTGTTATTTTGGCTTTTAATTCTCCAGTATATATTTAAACTATCAATTTTCAACCCCACAATACAAGGAACCCAATTAAAAATTGAATTAGAAAGTCCTTAAAAGACATTTTACTAAAGAGGACAGTTAAATCACAAATAAGCATCTTAAAACATGTTTTTACAACATATACCACTAGGGAATTGCAAGTTAAAGCCAGATACTATGACATAGCTATTCATATGGCCCAATCCAAGATCATGAGAAGTACCACATTCTCAACAGGATGTGGAGTCAAAGGAATCTAACTCAATGTTGATGGAAATGCAAAATGATTCAGTCATTTTGGAAGACAGTTGGACAATTTCTTATAAAATGTAACATTCTCTTACCATATGACACCAATAGCAATCACAGTCCTTGGTATTTATCTCAATATGTCAAAAACTTATGTTCACAAAAAAAGCATAAACATGAATTTGGAGCAATTTTATTCATAATTGAAAAAACTAAGAAGGAATCAAGTGTCATTCCATAGGTAGATGTATAAATAAATGGGACATCTGTATACTAAGCTATTATTTGATGCTGAAAAGAAATGAGCTATGAAGGCATTATGAGACATGAGGAAGTTTGGAAATCATATTGAAGAAATTCAATCTAAAAAAAACCAAAACTACACACTTTGTTTCCAACTATATGACATTCTGGAAAAGCCAAAACTGTGGGGACAGTGAAATGATCAGTGGTGGTTGGGGGAGGGAGGAAGAATGAATCAGTAGATGGTCATTGAGGATTTTAGGGTATTTATGATACTATGAAATGAAAACATGTCACCACAGATCTGTGCAAGTCCATGGAATGTGCAACACCAATAGTGGACTCTTATGTAAACTGTCAACTTTGGGTAATAATGATGTGTCAATGTGGTGACATATGCCACTGTGATATGAGAGATAAAAAAGTGGGGGCTATTTTTAGTAGCAACAAAAAATTAAATACCTTGGAATACACTAACCAAGGATGTGAAAGACCTATATAATGAAAACATAAATAAAAAAAGAAACTCAAGAAAGAAATTGAGTGGGAATTGAGAAGATGGAAAGAACTCCCATGCTTCTGGATAGGTGGAATTAATATTGTGAAAATGGCAATTATACCAAAAGCAATATACATATTTAATACAATACCAATAAAAATACCAGTATCATTCTTCACAGAGATTGAGAAGATGAGCTCAAAATTTATATGGAATGGAAGCAGGCCTAGGATATCCAAACTTATCCTTAGCAAAAACAAACAAACAAACAAACAAACAAACAAACAAACAAAAAACACCTGTGGAGGTATCACCATACCTGATCTAAAGCTATGTTACAAAGCCATAGTAACAAAAACAGCATTGTACTGGCATAAGAACAGACTTATAGACCACTGAAACAAAATTGAAGACTCAGACCTTAGGTCAAGTAACTATAGCTATTTGGTCTTTGACAAAGGTCCCAATAATATAGACTTGTAAAAAGACAGCATGTTCAACAAATGCATTATACAAATTGGATGACCATATGTAGAAAAATGAAACTAGACCCACTCATTATTCTATATACAAAAATCAAGTCTAAATGTATTAAAGACCTCAGTAGACCTCAATCACTCAACCAATTGGATCTCATGAAGCTAAAAAGCTTTTGCACAGACAAACCCACCATAAGCAGAGCCAATAGATTACCCATTGAATGGGAGAAAATCTTCACCAGGTATAACACTAACAGAAGCCTAATATGTAGAATGTACAAAGAACTCACAAAGCTAAACAATAAAAAAAAAAAAAAAATCAAACAACCCACTCCAAAAGTGGGGCAAAGAACTGAATAGGGAGTTCTCAGAGGAATAATTACAAATGGCTAACACACACTTAAGCAAATGTTCAACATCCCTAATCATTAGGGAAATGTCAATTAAAACAACTATGAGATTTCACCTTACTCCAGTAAGGATGGCACTCATTAAAAAAGAAATCTAACAATGACAAATATTGTTGAGGATATGGGGAAAGAGGAAATCTCATCCACTGTTGGTGGGAATGTAAACTTGTGCAAGCACTATGGAAATCAATTTGGAGATTCCTGAAATGGATGAACATAGTACTACCAACAGACAGTTATTCCATTACTGGGCGTTTATCCTAAATGCACCATGTATCCATACAGAGACATTTGCTCAAACATGTTCATAGCTGCTTAGTTCATTATAACTAAGAATTGGAATCAACCCAGATGCCCATCATTGGATGAATGGATAACGAAGTTGTGGTACATTTACAAAATTACAAAATGGAATTCTGCTTAGCAATGAAACTTGTAAAAACAAAAACAAAAACCAAACAACAACAACAACAAAAATAACAAAATAAAACAATGGACAGACTTGGACCAGATGACACCACTCATTGAACTCACACAATCACAGAAATGGTGTCACTTATTTGCAATTCCTCACCTGGACTTGAGTTGCTGTCAAAGCTGATAGGCAACTCAAGACCCAGACAATAGGGGTGTAAGGACTTGGGGGAGGGGAAAGGGAGAGACAGGAAATAAATATATAATTAAATCCAAATTGAACCTATACCACAGAAATCTTTATCCTTGGAGACAGCCTAAAAGATATAACCCTAAAAAGGAGTAAGGGGGGAGCATTTGAAAAGTAGGGCTCTGGTGAAGTTGGGATGAAGTCTAAGCTTAAAAGATTTTTTTTTTCTGTCTCTGACCTATAATTCCCAGTACCAGAGACTGGTTGCTACCCACATTGAGCTGTTGATCAGAGAGACCTATGAGGTCCCCAAATCAATACAGCTTTCTGTCAAAGCACTTGATTACATGCCTGAGGTAAAAGCTATGACTCTTGCTGAAGACGGCCTAAGCTGCTGACACAGAGCTTGGAGAGACCTGCATGGAATTTAGAGGAAAGTCAATCCCCAGACAGTTAGCCTGTTTAGTGATGGAAAGCGCTGTATGAGCTGCTGGGGGAAAGTGCCCAACAATGATCTGAGCAACCAGAGGACTAAGCTACTCAGAAGCAAACATCCTGACAGGATGTACACACCAGTGAAATAGTGGCACACAGCCTTGGTGAGTAATCAGTAGCTTTCTGATTGGCTAAGAGATCCATTCAGTGTAAAAGAACCCATATCTGGAATTGGGAACCAGATCATCACCCTATGGAGACAAAGATTATACTCTCCACTGTTAAGCTCTCACTAGTCTTTGGCTAAAAGAGAGGTTGCATACATCAGATTCTCCCTAAATTAATAATGCTTATCTCATTTAAACTATGCTGACTTTACTCTCCATTGGAGACTCTGTTCTAATTTTTAATGTAGCAAGACCACAGGAGGTAAACTACCCCTTATACTTCTGCCAAGCCACAGCTGAATCCACAGAGGGATAAGTAGATGAGAAAGAGTGCTGCTTCCTCAGTGCCAGGGTGTAGAAGACAGACCCTGAGGATATTCAACACCTAATGTAGAGATCCAGAGGCTCCTAAGAGTTCATCACTGAAGTAGACTTAAAGCTCACCCAGCACGGCTCAGGGAATTTTCCAGAAGAGGGGACAGAAAGATTGTAAGAGCCAAAGATTGTAAGAGTTGAGAAATCATGCCCAGAGACATTCCCTCCCCCCACCAAAATAACTGACTACTGCTCCCACAATGCATAAACTACAGCCCCATGGGGAATACCTGCAACCCCACTGAGAAGCATTCCCAATGGAATGGGGACACATGTATTACCTTGTGCGTTTTGCTTTATGTGGGTACTGGGGATTCTATCTTGGGTCCTTAGGCTTTGTAGGCAAGTGTCTTAACCACTGAGTCATCTGTCCAGCACCTGCTTATGATTTTTGTAATAAGCTCTTAATACATAGTCAAGGCTCATCTGGAAGGAACTTCAGATCCTCCTGCCTCAGCTCCTGAGTGTTGGGATGGAGATTATTTTTAAGTTAAAAACTCAATTCACCTTGCCCTTATTGCCATTCCATAGATAATAATCAAGAGACTCTCTGATTGAGTTGACTTTGTCTCCAAGTCCTTTAGTTTGCTTTAGACTTTCTGACCACCTGGGCACCCTGTAGGTTGTACAGTGTGCTTCAGAGATGCAGCTTCAGTGAGTCATGGCCTATGCCGGGTTGGCTTATCTGTAATGTAGCTACGTTTGAGTAATCCATTGCTCCTGGAAACAACCCCTCATGCTCCTATTCTGTATGTAACTCCAGTTAACTAATTGGCTCTGTTACCTTCGCTTTCACAATTGGTTTTGGTGTAAGGGTCCTTTAGTCTGTCCTCTGTTCCCAATCTGAAAATAAGACTTGTGTTCCAATCACTCAGGGAAATGTTTTCTGTGACACCTGCTGAGGTTTCTCTTCATTTTTCCTAATTAAAGCCATTCTGTGAGCCATAATAAATATCGACAATATGGAAAAAAGAGACAATTTTAATGAAGTATTTCCTTGATTTTAAATAAATTCATTATGTAGGGAACTTGAAAGTTGTTACATGCTCATAAGCATACCTGCTACTTTTCTCTCAAGCTGTAGACATTGTACTCATATATGATAAATTGCATGTCCTTTGCATTCTGCTAAAGCCTCCAGATTTTTTCTATAATAATATCAGAATTTGCTATTCAAAATGACTTTGGATTTTTAGTCATTGCTTCCAGTTACTTTATTTCACAACCATATTTACTAGCAGAGAGCTGCACCACCATGTGTGTAAGCTAAGAGCTACAAACAGCTATCTATGTTGATTTTGCCATTTTTCTTAAATTTGGGATATTTTAATGTAATTTCACTGAGTAAAGTATTTAAATAATGTTATTGTTCCTAAGTTTAATCTTTATGCTGATAGCTTAAAAACTGAAATATAATTTGTTTTCTCAAGGTGATTTTTATCTTCACTGTGCTGAGCATGTCTAAGAGTCTGTGAATTTGGGGCAGGTTATAACTTGACATGACAGGCAACACAGTATGATTTAGCCATTCAGGGATAAGGATATGTTATTACTGTTGTTTTTTAATTCAAGTGTCCTGTGAAACTTGTTAATGAGAAAGTTAATTGTTTTATTGTTTATATCCTTGTAGTCTGTAATCTTTTTGTATTTATGAGCATTCTTATTTTGAAAATGAAAAGTTAGAAACTATTGCGAAGATACAGGAATTTCATTCTTATATATATTCTGTGTACTAAGTCCATCCACCACATACACATATTCTATAGATTGTTTTGTCATTCTGTTACCATTTCCTTTGCTGGGTAGAGATTTTTTTCAGTTTGACACAATTCTATGTGGTATAACTTTGCTTTTCTTTTCTTTTCGAGTCAAATTCTAGCCAAGGCTAGCCTTGAACTCATTGTGATTCTCCTACCTGAGCCTCTAGAGGGCTAGGGTTAAAGGACTGAATCACCACTCTTGGCTCTAATTTTTTGTATATTTTCTTCTAGGTGTTTGAACTTTCAGTTCTTAGGTTTAAAATTCTAATCAATTTTAAGTTTGTCTATAGTATAATACATATATATAGTTTTACTCTTTTATATTTGGACCTCCATTTGAATTTGCTACCATCATTTACCAAGAGACTGTCTTTTACTCGTTGCACATTCTTGGCTCGTTTGTCAAAAGTACAGTTGGCATGTGCATGTGAGTTTATTTCTGAGCACACTATTTAGAACTCTTGCAGTCAGAAAACAACAACAAATATTCAAATTGAAATTTGCTGAAGAACTTGCATATACATTGTTCCAGTGAAAGACAGCAAATGTACAACAGGTATATGAAAAGATGTTGAACACCCTGATTATCTAGCAAATGAAAATTAACCCACAATGAGATATGACTTCATGCCGACTAGGGTGTTTGCTGTCCAAAATTCAAAAGATGGGCTGGAGACATGGCTTAACAGTTAAGGCGTTTGTCTGCAAAGCCAAAGGACCTCAGTTCGATTCCCCAGGACCCACATAAGCCAGATGCACAAGGGGGCACATGCGTCTGGAGTTCATTTGCAGTAGCTGGAGGCCCTGGGACACCCATTCTCTTTCTCTCTCTCTCTCTGCCTCTGTAGCAGACTGCTTCAGGTTCACTGAGATGAACTTCCAGACCAGGCACAGTTATACAAGAAGGAATATTTATTGAAGCCTACAGATACAGGGGAAGTTCCATAAATGGCAGAAGAAGCTGGCCTGCCTTCACAGGTGCAAGCAGAGAGATAGAAGTACAAGCCTAAAAGTCAAAAGCCACAGCACACTTCAGGAACTCCAGCTAGGCACACTTTGCATATCTTTAGATTGAAATCTGAACCCCACCACCACACCTTAAGATCCACCCAGTGACATTGCCTCCGGCCAGGTGGCTAAAGATGCAAACTACAAACAAATAAACAACTGAATATTTTGGGGGCCATCTATTCTATTCAAACCACCACATTCCGCCCCTGGCCCCCAATAGATTTATAACCATCACACATTGTAAATTGTACTCAGTTCAATTTCAAAGGTTCCCACAGTCTTGACCAATTTAAGATATTAAGACCTGTAAAATAAAACAAGTTAAACACTTCTAACATATAAAGGCACAGACTAAACATTTTCAACTGGTTTAAGGCATAGCAAGGAGAGACTAAAACAATGCAAATTCAACCACCATCAAACAAACATCAAACTTCTGCAGTTCAAGTCCAATACAACAAAAGACTGACAGTCTCCAGATTTTCCAAATCTGCCCCTTCAGCTGGGCAGAGTAGCCAGGGAACACATCCATCTCAGACCAACAGTGTGCTCTATGGTATTGCTTGCATAGTCCTGGTATATCCAAAACATCTTGAGGTCTTCATGCAAACCACAGTCCATCTTCCAAAGGCTCTTTCAGCCTATCAGGGCATCATGCCCTGCCGCATGCTGCATCTCAGCAGCAGCTCCTGGAACCGTGTGCAATTCATGACCACTCCTCACATTTTCCAAAGGCTCTTTCAGCCTATCAGTGTATCAGGCCCTACCTCATGCCGCATCTCAGCGGCAGCTCCTGGGAGCATGTGCAATTCACGACCACTCCTCGCATTTTTCATGCTTCTGAAACCAATACCAGGTGTGCAGGACACAGCCATATTCTTAATTCACAGACAAAATAAATCATAACCTTGAAAAGCTGGTTCCTTCTCCAGTCAACTCTTTCCAAAAGTGTTTGAATTTCTGTGATAGTCTTTCCTCAGGCATCCTTTCCATGGTAAAGCAATTGGACCATCTTCCTTTAAGATTGCTAATGTGTTTGACAATAGCAGATTCAGTAACCTAAAACCAGTCTCAGTGCCTGTAATTTTAACTTGTTTGAGGTTTCTAGCTTAAAATCTTAAATCTCTCAGTCTAATATCTCTAGCCAAGCACATCAGTCCATTACAAATTTAACCTTGATCAAACTCTCTGGGCTTGGCCAGCAGGATGCAGCCAGCCCTTATGCCAGTAGCCCAGTTCCAACAAAGTCCTCTGCAGTTTTCCTTCCCCTTAGAAAGTTCATAAGCCAAGCCTCGAAGTTCAATGCTGTTTGCACTTAGCATTCTCAGAGTCTCATCAGAATAGTCCATAAAACTTGGCTTACCACTCCAGATGACATCTTCAGTTGCAAGTACCAAGTCCATGCCTATTCCTCCAAAACAAAGGTTCCAAAAGATCAACATCCACATAGTCATGTTCATGTCAGCCCACTCCTCGGTACCAAGTTCTGTAGCAGACGACTTCAGGTTCACTGAGATGAACTTCCAGACCAGACACAGTTATGGAGGAAGGGGTATTTATTGAAGCCTACAGATCCAGGGGAAGTTCCATAGATGTCAGAAGAAGCTGGCATGCCTTCACAGGACCAAGCAGAGAGAGAGAGAAGTACAAGCCTAAAGGTCAAAAGCCACAGCACACTTCAGGAACTCCAGCTAGGCACACTTTGCATATCTTTAGATTGAAATCTGAACTGTACTTCCGGTACCAAAATCTGTATTAGTCAGGGTTCTCTAGAGGAACAGAACTGCTAGAAGGAATTATTTTAAAAAGGGGATTTATTGGGTCAGCTTAGAGTAGTCCAATAGCAGTTGCAGACCCGAGAATCACTGAACCTGGTAGCTGAACAACAACAAATATTCAAATTGAAATTTGCTGAAGAACTTGCATATACATTGTTCCAGTGAAAGACAGCAAATGTACAACAGGTATATGAAAAGATGTTGAACACCCTGATTATCTAGCAAATGAAAATTAACCCACAATGAGATATGACTTCATGCCGACTAGGGTGTTTGCTGTCCAAAATTCAAAAGATGGGCTGGAGACATGGCTTAACAGTTAAGGCGTTTGTCTGCAAAGCCAAAGGACCTCAGTTCGATTCCCCAGGACCCACATAAGCCAGATGCACAAGGGGGCACATGCGTCTGGAGTTCATTTGCAGTAGCTGGAGGCCCTGGGACACTCATTCTCTTTCTCTCTCTCTCTCTGCCTCTTTATCTCTCTCTCAAATAAATAAATAAAAATAATGTTTAAATAATAAATAAGTAAAATAAGTTCAAAGATGAATATTGGTGATGATATACAGAGCTTAAAGACAAGGTCATATTTTCTGAATAAAAAAGAAAACTAAAAAAGCTAACATATAATGCAAGAATCCCACTTGTGATTATATCCTCTTAAAATTGAAAGGATAATCTCAAAGACCCAGTGGAATGGGATGACAGAAAAGAGGGTACAAACACATGATGTATCCAACCAAAATATGTTGATAACAACAACAACAATAATAATAATAATAATAATAATAATATATTTACATAGACAAAAAGTAAGAAAGAAATCCTGCTACTTGTGACAATATAATCAAACCTGGACGACATTACACCAAATGAAATAAGCCAGGTACAGAAGGAGAAATTTTGTAGGATTCTACTTGTATGAGCTCAAATTTAGGAAAAAAAAAAAATAGAATGTGAATATCCTGTGTCTGTCCCCATCACCCTGGCACAGGTTGTCAGATGCCATGGAAGCAAGAATGTGATGACACATTACCAGAGGTTGGAGAAATAGAGAACTGAATAGGTAATAAGTTTATTCAAGATCACTGAGTGTTAGATATCTGCTGTGCTTCATAGTGTCTATAGACAACAAAATTGAATTATGCATTTTAATTTTGATGAAAGAGTAGAGCACATGTAAAGTGTACTTAAGACATACAGTATGCATGTGCACGCGTGCGCGCACACACACACACCAGAGACAGAGGAATACTACTTTTGGAAGTAATGTTTATTCTAATTACCTTTACTATTATGTATTGTGATGGTTTTACAGGCAAATAAATGCATATTTTCAAACTTATCAAATGTTATGAATTCAATATCTTCAGTTTTTATTATTACTTATATCATTCTAAAGATGTAAGCCTGTATAGTGCTGAAAGCTATGACATAAGATGCTCAGCAAAAGTGGACAACAAGGATGAGAGCAAGCAGGGGATCATGCCATCTGCAAGACACCATCCTGACAAGATGCACACACTTGTGCAATAGTGGCACCTTCCCTCAGCAGGTAAACAACGGCTTTCTGATTGGTTAAGAGATCCCCTCAGTGGAAAGAAACCCAAAGCTGGAACTGGGAACCAAGTCAGAATCCTATGGAGACCAAAACCATGGACTCCAATGAGAAGCTTCCACTAGTCTTTGACCAAAAGTGAGACTACGCCCATCAAAATCTATCTAAATTAACAGTGCTTGTACCCTTAACCTATCCTGATCTCACTCTCTATTGGAGAATTTGTTTTTCTTTTTCAGAAAGCAGCAAGAGCTGAGGACAATCAAAATCTATCAGCAGGACAAAGATCAGTGACTCCATGTCAGCAGATAAACCACCCCAGCACAGCAGCTAGGGCCCAGGTGAAAACACAACGGAATTGGCACGATGAGCAAAAGGCTGCTTCCATGGCGTCTGACAACCTGCGCCAGGGTGATGGAGACAGACACTGAGGATATTCAAAATACGCCAAAGCAGAAATCCAGAAGCTGCTGAGAGCTCAACACTAAACAAGACTTAAAGCACACCCACAAGGATCAGAAAATTTTACGAAAGAGGAGGCAGAAAGAACGTAAGGGCCGCAGGGTGGGAGAGAGTATTAGGAGACGTTGCTCCCCTCTCACATTGACTGACTGCTGCTCTCACAACTCATAACCCACAACTCCATGCTGAACAACAGCAATACCATTAAGGAGGGCCCACAGGGAAGTGGGGGCAGGGAGGAGGGGAGTGATGGTAGCAATACTTGATGTATTCATACAAAGTTTCAACTTAATAATAAAAAGATATTTAATAAAATGCAATATGGGTTTTAAATGCTGTGTTAAATATAAAAATAATACGGTGGAGAAGTAAAGTATTGACTATTGAAGACAAATGACTCAGAAACACTTTCTAACGTACAAGATAAATTTTGTAGCCTTTTCCTAAAAAACAAAAACAAATCTCAAATTTGACTAAGAAAGTACCATGGGTAGGTTATAAGCACTGTAACCTTTGGAGACACAATTTACTTTTGCCTAAATCTTTTAAAAAGACAATTATTTTATTAAAATGTTACAGAAAACCTCACCTGTCACCATGATTACAATAATCAAAGCCATCAGCAGCAGGCTTCTGTTGTATTGTGTGTGGGACAGTGATGAGCTATTCTGGAATAATTGCCTCACACTACCTAGCATATTACCTTTCATTGGCTCAAATGAAAATCAGAAAATAGAAATATATATAACAGAGTGATTTCAAACTCTTGGAATACACTCAATAATTATCTCTGAGAGGTAGGTCAATATGGTCCATTTTCTGAATTAAGCCTCTAAGGCAGATTAAAATGAGCAATAGAATGTTTCCATATTTAACTATAAATTAATTGTGCAGTGTTCTTCACTGAAAAGAGAGGTACAGATTCTAATGGTATGTCTACTTAAAATCCTGCACTTACCAAATTGCAGAAAATTTTCTCTTAGGTTTATATAAATTGATAGGTACTGTGTATAAACCCTAAAATGCGAAAGGGTGCTATTAGAAATGGATTTACAGGTGTATTAAGGTAAGTACTGAATTTGTAATTGGTTTCATTCTCAGGTACAAAGCTTAAAGCTAGAGTAAGGAAATATGTGATTAAATTTACCTGTACATGTAGGTACATTTTTCCTATAATTAAAAAATGGGGGCTGGAGAGATGGCTTAGCAGTTAAAGGCATTTCCTGAAAAGCCAAAGGACCCAGGTTCAATTCCCCAGGACCCAACATTAGCCAGATGCACAAGGTAGTGCATGCATCTGGAGTTCATTTGCAGTGGCTGGAGGCCCTGGCATGCCCATTCTCCCTCTCTTTCTCTTTCTCTCATCCCTCTTTCTCTCTGTCAAATAAATAAATCAAAACTGAAAAAAAATTAGAAAGTGGGCTAGAGAAATTGCTTAGTGGTTATGGCACTTGCCTGCAAAGCCAAAGGATCCAGGTTCAACTCCCCAGGACCCATGTAAGCCAGATGCACAAGGTGGTACATACATTTGGAGTTTATTTTCAGAGTCTGGAGGCCCTGGCATGCCCATTCTCTCTCTCTTATATTCTCTCTCTCTTATATTCTCTCTCTCTTATATTCTCTCTTTCTTATATTCTCTCTCTCTCTCTCTCTCTCTCTCTCCCTCTTTCCTTCTTTCTCAAATAAATAACAATAAAATATTTTTTTAAATAATGTGACTAGACCACTCTAAAGGTCAGTGGTTGATTTGAGTAACTCTTATTCCCCTAGCTGCTTAAATCATAAGGGGGCATAACACATCAAAGATAACCAGTAAACAATACTAGCTGAAACCATTATTTCATTTGTATAATACTTTTCCTCTAATTGTTGCTTTGGGACAGTTGATTCAAACCTCTATGAAGGAAAGCCTCCAGACTAGCCAAAGTATTTATTTTGCTTTATACATTTAGGGTTTTTATTTAAATTTATTTATTAGAGAAAGAGAAAGGGGGTGGGGGAGAATGGGCAAGCCAGGGCCTCTAGCCACTGCAAACGAACTCCAGATACATGGACCACCATGTGCATCTGGCTTACATGGGACCTGGAGAATCAAACCTGGATCCTTAGGCTTTGCAGGCATGCACCTTAACTGCTAATCCGTCTCTTCAGCCCCAAAGAATTTCCTTTAAATATAAAAAGGGAAATAGATTTTTTTCTATCGACATAACTGAAAATATTCTTCCTTTCAAGCAATAATTTCTTATTACTTCACTGAACAGGAAATGTCTTTTGATCATTATGTCTTGGAGCATGCATTTTTGTATGTAAAATATTTATATTTATATCTAATACACATCTATGCTTTGAAACTGACAAATGCTATTTTCATTTCTGAGCCAGGTAAAAGAAAGAACTGTGCTTAACTGATAGAAAATATTCTATAGAAATTATTTTTGTGCATGTGGTGCTGTGTGTGGGAGGGTGGGTGGTGTGCAGGTGCATGTGCATTTTTGTGTGTGTGTATGTGTGTAGACCAGAAGCTAACATCATGTGTCTTTGCTGTTTGCTCTCTATTTTACTTATTAACTCATGTTTTTTCACTGGAACTGCAAGCTTACTAATTCAGCTAGTCTCACTTATCAGCATGCCCTTGGGATCCCATGTCCTTACCTCCCAACCTAATGCTGGGAATACAGGTGAGCTATCATGAAGTTAGGAGTGTACAGATTATCCTAACTCAGGTCCTTATGCTTGTTTGGCAAGATCTTTTTCAACTGTGCAATCTCCCTAACCCTAGAAAATATTCTTAAGTGTCTAGATACGCTTTAACAACAACAAAAAAAACTAACAATAATTGTATTTTTTTATAATCAGTGTAAACAGGCAAGTGCAATAACAAATTGTAAGCTACTACAAAGGCATTGGGGCATACACATAAAAATACAAACCCAAAATTGATTTTATATTTAAAGAAATTGCTAATTCTTTTTTTGTAACCGCTGGAGGGAGGACTCTGAGGGATGTACCTCACAGCTACTGCAGTACACAAAAGACCTGGTGAGTAGAGATTTGCCAGCTGAGAATGTTAGTAATGCATCAAGGTGCACAGAAATTGATGTTGGCATAACTGGGGGCAGATCCAAAGACCACTGCCAGAGGTGGCACAAGTATAACAAAATTAAATAAAAGGGCTCATTATGCCCATGAATGGTAAGAAAGTGCTTGTCGCTTCTACTGTTCTGTCTCCTTCATCTTGCTTATGCCCTGAGGTCAAGCAAGAGAGGTTGATAGAGTTAGGGCAGCAATATAGGTACCATCATATTTATTACTCTGGAAACATACCCACTTCTACTATGTGATGAAATCCTTTACCCTAACCATACACATGACTATTTTCATCTCCACTTATATAGATCGTTTATGGTGCTTTATAACCATATGTAAAGAATATGTTCACTTACATGTATATAAAGAATTTGCATTAGTGTTTGCAGGTGAGTTCAACATCATTTGTTTGAATTTGTTATTCATGAAACGGAGTATCAGCTAACCTTTTTACCACTGGGTATGATGTGAACTGATCACTGGCAAGAACCAGTAGTACTGAATAATGAAGAGCCCTGCATTCTCTTACCAGTACCTCATCCACCTGCAGCTTTTTGCCTCTGCACTGGGTAGGAATTTACTCTTACCTGTCCCATAACACAATACTAGATGAAGGCAGAAGAGATGGCTCAGCTGTTAAAGGCATTTATTTATAAAGCCTGTTGGTCCAGGTTCAATTACCCAATACCCACGCAAAGCCAGATGCACAAAGTGGTGCATATATCTGAAGTTGCAGTAAAAAAATATCCTGGCACACCCATCTTCTCTCTTCTCTCTTCTCTATTCTTTCTATGCTTCAATCTCTATCAAATAAATAATTTAATAAATAAATACAAAAAACAGACAATGATTTGGGGATCTATTAAAATTACCTAGTAATTATTTCTTATATATGCTTGTATATGAGTCAAGTATAAATTGGATAATAGCCAAAAAATTACTATGAAATTTCTCCTATGCCAATGAAAGTCATTTTTCAACTCAATTTCTGGGCAGCAAAATTTATTCATTTTCATCTTCCTTAAATTAACTTTTTCAAATTACTCTAAAGGGAATAGAAGACACAATTTATACCCATGAATAAACTCTAAAACTTATCTCTCATTACTTTGTACATTCACATTTTTTGCTAAGCCAAACCTTTATTGAACTGAACATTGTTGTCTGTCTGTCAAAATTATCAACAGGTTTTCAAGATGCATTTATATTTCTATGTATATTTTGAAAACTACTCATCAACAGGGAGTTAATATCTCCAACCTTTGAAATTTCACTGCATTTTATGTGATTTTACCTCATCTTAATCATTCATTCATTCATTAAAGCACTATTGCACGTTTCATTCCTATGTTAATTTTAAGAGGCATATTATTCAAAACAATAAAAATGATGGTTTCCACCCACATAAGCTAGTATGACAATCATGAAGCAATTATCCTCTCAAGTTAAAGGTGCTTCCTACAGCAGCATAAGGGCCTGAGGGGGCCAGTAACTACCTATGTTTGAATCTCCAGATACCTTGTAAAGAGCTAGGCATGTCCACACTGGCCTGTAACCCACATCCATCAAAGGGAGCAGAGAACAAGGCCTAGGCCCACCAAAAGCAGCAAGCTCTGCTTTCAGTAAGGCATTCCAGCTCAAAACAAGAACAGGCAGAAGAGGGATGGAAGGGATACCCAACCGTCTGGTTCATTCACCTCAAGCAAGTGCCCTGCTGCAGGCAAATGCATGGGGTTCTGCAAGGGAACATACGCATGCATAAACCTAACACACCACACACTCACACACATATCACATCTCATACACATACACAGAAGCGAAAAAGAAAAGGTAACAACATGGTTTAGAAGCATGCTGTATTTTGAGAAGAAACTATTTAAAGGGTTCAAAATAGATAGTAAATTGCCTATTAGAATTTTGATAATTACCCTATGATCTATTCATCAGGCTCGGAACAGAGAAACAAGCAGCTCAAATATATTGATGTGGAGGAGAGGTTGGGATGCAATGAGCATGTCAGATGTCATTGGCTCACAGAAGACAAAAGGAAGCCTTATGCGTTGATTAGATGCCTGAGGTGCCAGGAGTGAAAAGAGGTGCAAATTCAGAGGTCACAGAATCTCCCAAAATAACCTTTCACATGTAAATGTACTGTACATATTTGTAGAAATACCTCATTACTTTAAAAACAATAAACCTTGTGACAAAATAACAAAAAAAAAAAAGCTATAAAGCATTACAGGGTGCATTATCCTTTTCTGACATGTTTTGACTTTTCTGACTATTCCTGTGATGCTGTAGTTCTTCTTTTAAATACAACTCACAGTTTTACTAGAAGCTTAGAATTAAATTAGCGTTAAATGGACAAAGCTGAAAAAAACAGTCACATCATGCACATGTAATACTGACTAGTTAATTTGTTTCCAGGTTTTCACAAACATACTTTATAGCTATATCATAAAAGCAAATATTTAATAATAATTATATGTTGAATATTATTAAGTTGACTAGATACATAGAAAATCAGAGGACAAGTTCATAAGAAATGACTAAAAAGAATAAAAACCTATTATAACAACTATAAAAATCTTGTATATGTTAAAGATGTTTCCTTTAATTTAAATTTTATTATTCTATGTATGATATAGCAGAATTATGGGTTAACTTGTGAACTAAGCTTATGTCATTAATATTCTTAAGCCTTGGTTGTTTTTTTTATTCTTATTGATTCAGAAATTACTGTGCCTGAAACATAATGGGTTGCCTTATGTATTGTTATGAATTGAATGTTTGTTTTCCCAAAACTCATGCTGAAATTTGCCTTCAGCAATGTAACAATTTAAAGAGATAGGCTCTCTAAGAGAAGATTAAGCCATGAGGGTTTCATCACCATACATGGAGATTGCTGCCATTTTGAAAGAGCAAATTTGGACCTCTCGTTCTCTTTGTTCCCCTCCACGTTTTCAGCAAAGATTGGCACAATAAAGTCTTTACCAGATACTGTAAACTTTACTTTGGACTTCCCAGATTCTAGTCCTGTGAGCAAATATATTCTGCTCATTGTAAATTAACTAGTCACTGATGCTAGGGGATAGTAGTTCAAGATGGACTAAGACACGCGTATTAGCAAAGAACTTAAAATCCTGGTTAAGAGGCACAGATGATGTTTTGCATACAGCCAGAAGAAGCCAGACTAAACCTTGTATGAGTTTCTTATTTCCATATTCCCACACACACAGAAAGAGAGCCTGGTATTCATCTAAACTTGCAGTACCTGGGTACCACAGGGGAGAAACTTCTCAAGTAGGGGGCTTGAAATTTTCATACAGCTCCTAGCACATCTGCTCATCATCCTCTCTACAGAAACAGGTTACTCATCATGAGGAAATAAAGGAATTTAAATCAATCAGAAGAAGTATGACTTGGGATGTGTAACAAAGTCATCCAACAGTCTTCAAAAACTCTGAAACTTGGTGGTCCTACAAAAAATACCCACTTGAGGAAAGGCGATAGTTTTCATATTCTGTGCAGAGTAGCAAACAGAGGCAGGTTGTACCATGGCCAAGGCATGACCCTGGAAAGGGCGTTCTCCTTAGCAGAAAAAGAAAATACATTTGTCAGCATCAAGGGAGGAATGCATATATTTATCTTCCAAAGGTAATCTTATGTAATAGGATTTTAAGATTTTATAATAATCAAAGTGTCAGAAATACATAGGTGATAGATTTAACACAAATACTAGTTTTAACATTTGTGTGTCTAGATCTAGCCACTTCTGAATGCCCATCCCCTGAATGTTTTCACATTGTCACGTGAAAGGTCTCCCTCCTACATGTCTGGTTGTGGTTTCTGTTCAGGGATTTGTTTTGTCACCAATTAATACATCGTGTTTCCTTACTATATTTTCACAGGATTGTACCTCCTTCAAGTTTTGACATTAACATGCTACATTACATCAAAGATTAATGCCAATGAAAACCAAATTCAGCAGAGTATCAGAAAACTTGTCTTCTGAAATCTTCTAAAAGAGATGCATTTATGGAATACCTTGGTTAATGGCTCAAGCAAGGTTGTAAAACTAGACTGATTTTTACAGATGAGCATTGTTGCATCTGCAACTCTTAATGAGCTGGAATCATGATGAGCAATAAACTTTGAGGACTGGATGAATTAGAGGTGAGACTGACTTGACCTTCATGACAAACTTTCCTCATTCATGTATGAAACAATGCTGCTGTTTCAAGATCAGATAGAAAGCTCACAGACGATACTGGGCTTTGAGTGCTACTTTACATAGTTCAAGCATGTTACTCTAATTTTTGAGTGTTTTATACACAGCAAAATCCTGATACTTGGAAGCCCCTGTGCGCCACATTTGGTCAGAGAACTAAATTTAACTTTTAGCTTAGTTTTTGTCATCTTTTATCAATTTCCAAAACAAATAAGCAATATATGCAAATGAGATACAGCCTCAACTATAGCTTTGGAAACCACAATTTACCTAAAAACATGATCTTGGTGTAAACAAAGACCCATGCAAAGAATTAAATTTCAGTTATAAATACGGCTTACTGATATTTGTCAACTACATTGTCTATGTCAAATATATGCAGTCCCCACTAAATTTAGAGCAGGGTTAGTCTGAACATTGTGTTTTGCAGAGCAAACTTTGAAAGCTTTACTCTCTTAAGACAAATGTATTATTTGTCCTCATATTCAAATCCTCAAGTGGAAATTACTGGTATTATTAGGTTTTCTGTTACTATAACAAATATGTGAGATAATTAACTTATTATGAAACATTTAGTTGAGTTCTACAGTTTTGGATGTAAAATGTCCTCCACAGGCTGATGTGTTTGAACACTTGATCTCAGCTAGTGTCAATATTTGGAAAAATTGTGAAACTATTATGAGGTAGGGTCTCACTAGAAAAAGCAGATCACTAGGGAGTGTGGCTCGAGACTTACACCCTCCTTCTACATTTGTCCTCTAACCAGTTGCTGGTCTGAGATGTGATGACTAAGTTGCCTCAAGTTCTCGACCCCAGAGCCACATGCCACATCTATTCTGCCATGACTTTCCCACCAAGACGGATTGTACCCTCAAGCTATTTGCAACTGGACTGCCAGGCAGTCATGTTAGGCTCTATGAAAGAATTTGTTTATTTTCTGCACATGTCTTGAAAACTTGAGTGAGGATGAGTTTCAAGACAAACAGACTAAGTTGGTAGTGAAAACTGTAAGATAGCAGACTGTGTAGGCTATGATTTTGTCACTACTCTTCACATTTACCCAGATTTATAGTGAGAAAGAGAGTAGCAAGTGGAGCAGAAAGATGGAAAATGTACGGTTCGGTAAGGAAAGAGCTTGATATCATTGCAGTTGAGGACAAGACAACAGGCACAAAGTGGCTATAACTTTTAGAGGTATTAGTTTCATAATCAAGGTATAATGTCTATATTTTTAGAAGTTATCAACAAATAGTTAAAAAGAACTATTAAAACAAAACAAAACAATAAATGTTAAAATTTTTCTGTCATAAAATTTATGTTAAACTTTAAAAATATTAGTATCATAAAGAAGAAATCTCACATTTTGTACTGAAGACAGAAAAGTCAAAGGTGCCTGTGGGCAAGATCCTCCTATTAGAAGCTTAAGAGTATAAAAGTACAAATTGTTTTGACAGGAGAAAACTTCAACCAAGAATGCTGGCTGCAAGGGTTCGAAGCTGTAATATGACCACCCAGGGAAGGGCTTTCCCAGGTTCAACCATCAAGGCACACAGAGGCTGCAGTAGCCCTGTTCCAAGCATGCCAGGTTACCAGAACATCTTGAGCTGATGTCCAAAGTTGGCAGCATCACCTATATGGTACTGCTTTTGCAGGCTGACCAATTACAAGAGTTAGGAGCTATGAAGGTTTGCAACAAGGTTCCAGAAAGTTACTGAGGCCAGGAAACATTGCCTGCTGAGAATGTGGTGGGCTAGGCATGAGGATATAAAAGTAAAGCCTCACTTTCAGTAGAGACCCTAGGTATTGGACAAGCCAGAGTTAGGAGGTTAGGGTACTTTGCTCAATAGCAGTTTTCAAAATGGGCACATTTACTTGCCTGCCTTGAACAATGCCTGATGGTTGTTGAGGACCGCAGAGAGGGAAGTTTTTCATTCTGCAGTAACTACTGATAAGAGTAACTATGGATTATGATAATTAATATGTATACTATTAACATATTTTCTTTTAGTTTTCACTTTCAAACATAATCTTCAATTCTAAGGCAAAGAAATACACCTCTCATTAATTAGATTTTCTAAGGCTTTTCCCTATTTTTAGTCATGGCTTTTTTTTAATGTATAACATTGAGAAACTGCATTTCAATCCCAATATCATTTGTAAATCCATATAATGTTGATCATTTTAAAGATGACTATTGACTTGCTTTCACAATCATTTAATTAATTAATTCATTCGTTCATTAATTATTTTTTGAGGCAAGCTCAACAGACTGGCCTTCCTTGTGTGAGAGAGCAAAGGTGGGAGAGAGTGGCCGAGACACCTGGGCCATTGTTTCTAGTTATTCAGCCCCAGAGATAATACTCTTACCACTCCACCTGGATGACATTCTGCTAACATGATTAATTCTCCTTCCATCCAACCCACCTTCTTCTCTTCCTCCCTCCCTCCTTCCACCCTGCCTGCCTTGCTCCTTCCTTCTCTCACGCAGATTTTTCTCTCATTAAAATAACCACAGAGGGCTGGAGGGATGGCTTAGCAGTTAAGGTGCTTGCCTGCAAAGCCAACGGACCCAGGTTCGACTCCCCAGGACCCATGTAAGCAAGATGCACAAGGGGACGCACACATCTGGAGTTTGTTTGTAGTGGCTGGAGACCCTGGCGTGCCCATTCACTCTCTCTCTCTCCTTCTCTCTCTACCTGTCGATTTCTGTCTCTCTCTCTCAAATAATAATAATAATAATAATAATAAAATAACCACAGAGAGAAAGTAAATGCTTTCAAAATTTGTCTCTGACCATGTGCTTAAACCTTTGTTACAACTTCCCCAGTGGGATGAGTGTTGCCTGAAATACAAGTAGAGATAAGGAAATTTCTTCTAGACTACATGAAACATTTCCAAGTGTAGTGCTCTGTGAAGCTGTGTCTCGGGGAAGTGCTTAGCAATGACCAATGTTGCAGAACTCCTTTTGAGACTTTTTGCATTTTTTGTTAACCTGCCAATATACTGATATCCCTAAGAATTTGCCTGAAGCAACTAGCACACTCTGGATTAGGAGCAATTACACAGGATGTTTAACTTTTAACTCAATTCCGGAGTTTAACTGTCATTTACGTGATTACTAGGAGTGACATTCCTGAACAGTGAGCTCCCAAGATCGTTAAAATTTAATTTTCTTTAGGGATAGAATGCAGGAGATTATGTTCATTTTATTAGAGATGACCCTTTACACTTGGTTAATTTTCCAGTTTAATTTGGCTGGCAGAGTACATAATTCATCCGGCCCTGGTTATTCTGAACTTTTCTTCTTAGAGATGCTACTTAAAGTGTCTGAATTAGAGCTTTTCACTTCTTTCACTACTGTAGAGAGCAGCGTCCTACACAGGAAGGGAAGGAGAGGAAAAGCCATAAGGAATGGGATTTTATTTTTAAACAAAGAAAATTTCACAAAAAGTAAAAAGGCACATAAATCATAGGAATATAAAACAATATGACTAATTTTATCTTTAGATCACTTATTGAATTTAGTTTCAATTCTTAATTTCTGTCAAACAACACTTTGACAAGTCTTTTACAGTTTTATAAAATAATATTGTAAATTGTTAACAAAAGCTATGCTGTGTGAAACTTTAATGTTCAACATAGTAGAGCTTGCCAAATTTGGCTATATAAATAAAAGCATTAATAAACTGAAAGTATATAACTTTTAGAATTTGGTTCTTAATTGCGCTAGGTACATTTCAGGTGCTTAAGAGCCACTGTTGCAGTCAGGTTTGCATTGCTGCCAGAAAACACCTGACCAAGAGCAGCTTGAGGGAAAATTAAAAAAAAAAAATGTTTATTTTGGCTTTCAGACTCGAGAGAAAGCTCTATGATGGCAAGGGAAAATGATGGTGTGAGCAGAGAGTGGACATCATCTCCTGGCCAAGAGCAGATGGACCACAGTGTGCCAAACACTGGCAAGAATAAGCCCTCCCCCAACAATACCCTGTCTCCAATAGGCTTTAATTCCAAATTGCCATCAGCTGGGGACCTAACATTCTGTACACCTAAGTTTATGGGGGACACCTGAATCAAACCATCTCAAGTCATATGTAGCCAAGTACTCAATTGCCATCACATTGAACACCACAGACAGAGAGCACTTCTGTCATAGATTGACTGCCCAGTGCTGGCCTAGAAGGGAGGCAGATTTCCTGTAAACCTGATTCCTCTTACTGTGTCTATCAGTGTTTGCCTTTTAAGCACAGGTTTGTGCTTGTTGGGTATGCAGTTTGTTGTTCACCTGAAGGTGTCATCTAATCTGGGCTTTTCAGTTGGCTCTTTGACAACATTGCAGGGTTAATGTGAATAGAAAGCTGATGCCTAAACCTCCCCAAGTTCCTGATTACAGAGTAAGAAAATGTTTAAAATGAAGGCAAAAGTCTAGAGCACAATGTTTTCCAGGCACTAATTATCATTTAGAAAGACTGAAGCAAATGGAAGAAAAGGAGGTAAAAGTATATCATTAAGTTTGATACCAAAAAAATTGCAGACATCAAAAGAGATTAGCGTCTGGTGTCTTAAATCTGTACAACTAAACCAAAATCCACATCAAAATAAACAGCTTTTCATGCAAGAAAACTAGCTGCCATTTAGTTTGTTTAATTGAATTTTGTGAGACAGCTAGGACAATGATTGCATCATTGTGCATAGCTACTCTGG